>CM076583.1:673162054-673834650 GCA_034641835.2 Pinus albicaulis
TATCAGTTGTTTTCCTTGATGAATAGATCTGAAAAAGGTGTTTGAATTATCGCTAGAGATGCAAGTGAGACTTGAAAACACTGAAATAGATCTGAGAGAAAGTCGTATATTCTTCACATAGCTAGAAAATTTGATCACGAAACACTCTGACTGCATGTGCGACTGCTATTATATTTCATGTTACTTATTTTTTCTAAATGCTAAGTATAGTTTGTTGGCAATTATCATTCACTAGTGGCTTGGCCTCTTCAAGTGTGTAAAAAAACATCAAACCGTTCTCAAATATTTTCTACAAGTTGTATACTTTTTTTGATTTGTAACCAGTGTTGTGTTTAGCTAGAAACAACCCTTGTACACTATTTTAATTTCCACATCTGATAAAGTCAAAGTAGTATGGGGCTTCTTCATGTTGTTTTGGATTTCTTAGCCTACATGAACTTTGTCTTGATTTTATATTTTTACTTTGAATTTTTTCATGAAATTTGCTTTAGCTCTTTTTGTCAAAACTCATTAGGCTCTAGAATGTGTGCATCAATATTCTCTTGCCATGCTTGAGAGTTAGTTTTTTCTATATAAAATTTCCAAAATTTGTCTAAAACTCTCTTTTCACAGTGCATAGAAACTTATTTATCTAGTCCATTTAGGCCAATGACTTACATATCTAGTGGACCATTCTATGTTCTGGGTGAAGGAGTCACACTCCTAAATTTTGAGAGAGTTTCATTTTACACCTGGGAAACCAAACACGCTTCCTTAGCATCCAGGTTGGTCATGAATTCCTATTCAATAAAATGGGCTTTATGTAATTATCTCATGGCATACCTATTATCTATTGCATCATTTTACGCAACCGAATCGAGCTTCAAAGTTTCTACTACTTTGTCTATAACATGCTTTGAAATGTCCTTTACTAAATTTTATATTTGTAGCTCTCCAACACCTTTCTGTGACCTTCCTACTTTCTCCAAGTTGCCAGACATTGTGGGTATTCTAATTGATGTTACAGGAGAGGTACACTAGCAACCATTTGCCTATTGGATGTTGAAATTGCTGAATATATTCCTTGTCGAAACAAGGCTTCAAGTAGAAGGCCTTATTAGCTCATAATTCATGTCTGCATCTTGTATTTTTACTTGCTTAAGGAGACAGTACATTACAAAGGCCTTGTTTCGACTTTATACATTTAGCATCATCATCACTGGATGCAGAAATAATTCCTATCAAGAATCTCGTGCATTCAATGGACCACTATTTATGGTTTGACCATGGGTGCTTTCCTTCGTACTTTATATGCCATATGCCCTAGATGCATTGTTGAATGTACAACTGAAGAGTTGCTCAATGCTAAGTGTGTTTTCTCAGACATTTCAAAATGCAAGCAAAAGAGAAAGATTTGTGAACACAAAAACACTTTTGTCAATTTTAAAACTTCCATGGTCATTTTTTTATATTGACATCGAATCTAATATCATCAAGAAGACAAAGTGTAGAATTATGAGTATGTTTCCTAAGGTAGGGATCAAAGCAATGAGTGAAAACATTTTTGAGGTTTTGGACTTAGCATTGCAAGATCATATTGATGATGTCCAAGCTGAAGATGTTGCATCTATGCCAATTCTTGCATTCAATTCTACCTATGATATTATAACAACCATGTGTAGAATATTGGAGGTATTTGTTGAAGAAAAATCTGATAAAGTTCGTGAAATTTTAGCTCATGATATTGGATACATTGCATGTTTATCTGCTACTCCTTTAGCAACCGATTATGCAACCAACTTTCTATGTCAAATCCACAAAAATGTTGGTTTGAAAGTGAATTTGGGAAATAGAGATGTTCTTATATCAAGATTATTTTGTTCTTAGTGTGATAAAAAAAATTTAGCTAACTCAGGGAAAATTTACCTTGATGTAACTTTATATCAAATATAAAGGAAATACATTCTTAATAATACAACTGTTAGAGTTTGCTTTCAGTATTTTTCAGTCTCTCTTTTCTAGACTTCTTTTTAGTGAATCATTAGAGCAAGTTCATGCTGCTATTGTGGGAATAATTTCTCATCTTCTATGCCATGAAATCAAAAGTGGCCTTCTGGGAACGAAACCTTTGTGGATAAAGTACCTGGATATACTTCCAATTTATCAAAAGAAGGTTGTGAGGAGATAATTTTTTTTGAGAATCTGTTGCTTCATTGAGAATAATGTAATGGATATTTTGTTTGAATATGACGACGCATGAAACCAAACAAAAGAAGAAAGTATGCTTTGAATATTGAAACATGATTTGGAAGCCACTGAGGATTCTGATGTATTTGAGACTTTGTTGGAAATGGTAGTAGAAATTATGAAAATGGTTGATGTCCATGGATATATATATATATATATATATATATATATATATATATATATATATTTTCTCAACTTCTTTATTGATTGATCAACTTAACAATTCAAATAGTTGTAGCTGTAAGTTATGAAACCAAACTCTCCAAAAAGAGAAGAAAAGAGATATCAATGCCTTAGAAATAAGCCACTTCGAGGGGGAAACCTCTAATACATTACATGAATGAACAATTCTTGGATGATTCAAATTACAAAACCTCCTTTCTATATATAGGAGTCCATGGGGCCATAATGTAATCCTAGTAGGGCCATAATGTAATCCTAGCCGACCTAACAATAATAATTTAAGGGCACAATAATAACAATATGGGGGTTAAAAGGGTACAATAATAACAATAAGGGGGTTACATTAACAACAATAAGGGACTATACTAGTAATATAGGGACCTAACATGCCCCTCTCCTTCAAAAAAGTGTTGTCCTCAACGCTTGAGTAGCTCTGGGTGCTTCTGTATAAAATTCTCATCCTCCCATGTACAATCTTCAGTGGGTAAGTTCTTCCACTTGATGAGATACTCTGAAATTGATCGATTCCGTAGCTGTCGAGTTCTTGTTTCCATGACCGCTTCAGGTTCCAATATGATTTTTCCTTCCTCATCAAGTTCTGGCAATATTGTTTGAACTGGGAGATTTTCACCTATAACCTTCTTTAAGCATGAAACATGGAAAACTGGATGTACTCGCGAAGAAGCAGGAAGCTCCAATTTGTATGCCATAGTACCAACCTTTTGCAACACCTTGTAAGGACCATAGTACTTTGGCGATAATTTATTATCCTTCTTTGCTTGCTTGAGGGACATTTGTTTGTATGGTTGTAGCCGTAAGAATACCCAATCTCCTACATCAAAACTTCTCTCGCTACGATGTTGATCTGCCTGTTGTTTCATTCGATTTTGTGCCAAATTCAGGTTATCCTTTAAGAGTTGTAGAACTTCTTGCTGATGCTCGATGTGATCTTCCACCGCTTGAACCTTCGAATTTTCCCTTAAAGATGATGTGATGGATGGTGGATGATATCCATAAAGTGCCATAAATGGGGTCATTTTTGCTGCAGTATGGAAGGAAGTGTTATACCACCATTCAGCAAGAGGTAACCACTTGACCCATTGTGTTTGTTTACCAGATACAAAACAACGAAGATATCCTTCCAAACATTTATTTACTATCTCAGTTTGACCATCAGATTGAGGATGATAAGATGAGCTATGAGCTAATTGAGTACCCAAATAAGAAAATAACTCCATCCAAAAATTTCCAGTAAAAATGGGATCTCTGTCGCTCACAATAACCCTTGGGCTTCCATGTAGCTTTTGAATTCTGTCCATAAATGTAGTAGCAACTGTACTTGCTTTAAATGGATGAGATAATGCACAAAAGTGAGCATACTTGGTAAGTCTATCAACTACCACCATGATGACACTCTTTCCTTCGGACTTAGGTAAACCTGTGATAAAATCCATTGAAATCTCCTCCCAACGTTGACTTGGAATGGATAAAGGTTGTAGAAGTCCCGGGGTCTTAATTGTCTCAACTTTATTATGCTGGAAAACCAAACATTCCGCCACAAAATTTTGAATATCAGATTTAAGGCCATCCCAAAAAAATTCTTTCTTCACCCTGTGGTAAGTTTTTAAAAATCCCAAGTGTCCTCCTAAAGGAGAAGTGTGCAATTCCAGAAGAATCTTTTGTTTTAGTTGGGAATTCTTACAAAGATATAAGCGATTTTTGTACCATAAGGAATCATTTTTCCAACTAAATGTATCAGATGTACTAGGATCTTGCTGCAACTTTTGAATGAGTTTCCATACATCTTTGTCCTTCTTCCATTCATCTCTTGCTTCAGTTATCCAATCTGGTTGGATAATAGAAATTGCACAAAGCAATGCTTCCACCTCTTCATTCTTTCTTGAGAGTGCATCTGCAACAACATTCAGCTTTCCTTTTTTGTAGATTATTTCAAAGTCATAACCCAACATCTTTGTGACCCATTTTTGCTGTTCTTCTAATGATAGTCTTTGATCCAAAAAGTGTTTAAGACTATCATGATCAGTTTTTACCTTGAAGTGTCTTCCCATTAGGTAAGTTCGCCATTTCTTTAGTGCATGTAGTATTGCTAACATTTCCTTCTCATAAATAGGTTTCTGTAAATGCTTTCCTTGAATTGGACAAATTTCAAAAGAAATGAGTCTTCCTTCTTGCATTAAAACAACACCAATTCCATTTCCTGAGGCATCACATTCCACAATAAAGGTTTTTGTGAAGTCTGGCGTAGCTAAGACCGGTGCTAGGCACATTGCCTCTTTAAGATGTTCAAAGGCCTTAGTTGCTTCATGATTCCATGAAAATGCATCTTTCTTCAATAATGATGTTAGAGGTGCTGCTATTATCCCATAATTCTTAACAAACTTGCGATAATACCCTGTTAACACGAGAAATCCTTGCAACTGCTTTATGGTTGTGGGGACTTTCCATTCCTTAATGGCTTCAATTTTGTTAGGGTCTACCTTAACACCCTCGTGAGATACAATATGACCCAGATATTCCACCTCTTGTACTCCAAAGAAACATTTGGATGTTTTTTCATATAATTGTTTCTCTTGCAATAGTTTGAGCACCATGTCAACATGTTGAACATGCTCCTTCCAAGACCTACTGTATATTAGTATATCATCAAAAAATACTAGCACAAATTTTCTAAGGAAGGGTTTGAAAATGGAATTCATCAACCCTTGAAATGTAGAAGGTGCATTGGTAAGGCCAAAGGGCATGACCAAAAATTCATAATGACCCTCATGAGTTCGAAATGCTATTTTGATAATATCTTCAGTCTTCATTCTAATTTGATGATACCCTGAACGAAGATCCAATTTGGTAAAATAAATTTCTCCATGTAATTCATCCAATAATTCAGCAATCACAGGAATGGGAAATTTATCTTTATGGTGAGCTTATTGATTTCCCTATAATCCGAACACATGCACCATGATCCATCCTTCTTGTGTACCAATACTACAGGAGTAGAGAAAGAACTTTGACTAGGTTGAATTATACCCACCTCTAACATTTCTGCAATCATACGTTCAATTTCTCTCTTTTGGACATAAAGATATCTATAAGGCCTGATGTTTGGAGGAACACTTCCTGGAATCAAATGAATAGCATGATCATGATCACGAATAGGTGGGAGTCCTTTTGGAGTTTCAAAAACCTTGGAATGATTGTCCAAGACTTTTTGGAGATCTGCATAAATAGATTCTTTTGATGTTGGAACTTCTAGTGAGCATAATTGTGCAATTATGCCTCATTTTTATTTCTCTAGAAGCTTTTTCATGACATTATAGCTTATTATCTTTCTCGGCTTCCCTGCAATACCCCATAATTCAACTTCATTTCCTTCTGAAAAAAAATTTCAAGAAAATTTCTTGAAAATTAAAAGCTACTGTCCCCAAAGATTGTAACCATTGTACTCCTAGTACAACATCAGCACCTCCCATAGGAATGGAAAGCATTGGACTATTCAATACATATTCCCCCATAGCTAGCTTTATATTATGGCATTTTCCAGAGAAATTTATTGTTCCTCCATTTGCAACCATCACTTGACATTCTGGTGCTGGGTATAGGAAACAATTCAATTCCTTGGCTACCTTACCATGAATAAAATTATGGGTACTACCTGAATCAATCAACAATATTACCTTTTTCTTCTTGATATGTCCTTCTATCTTGAGAGTTTGAGGAGTGGTAATTCCTGTCAATCCATTACACGATATGGTCGGAATCATTTCTTCCTCTTATCGGGTTGGTTCCTGGTGTATATCCTCTTCTTGTTCATCTTCTTATTCCTCTTCACAATCTATGTAAAATAATTTCTTCTCAGCACACTTATGACCTTTAGTGTATTTTCTATCACAACTGTAGTAAAGCCCTTTTGCTCTTTTTTCTTCCAATTGTTGTGGTGTCAACCTTGTAGGTTGTGGAAATCTATGAGTAGCAACACTTCCCTCTTTATAGAAGTGAGTGGTAGGCTTCCTTGTCGCCATAATTTTACATTCAATTTTTCTTGCCAACCTGAATGCCTTCTCCAATGAATCAGGTTCCAAAATGCGAACTTCATGTTGGATGTTATCCTTTAAAGTATCTATGAAGAGATCCATCTTATGTTCCTCTGGAATTTCAGTTACCCTTATATTCAATTTTCGGAAGTCCTTAATGTGCTCCCCCATTAAACCCTTTTGTTTGAGATTTATCAATTGGATAAAGAAGGTGTTGTTGTTTGTATCCTCATAATGTGCTATCATTTCCTCCGTAAAAATTGACCAAGTGACAATTTTTTTACGGGAGCAAAGCCATCGATACCATACAAATGTATTTTGTTCTAAATGTAAAGTTGCAATGCGTACATTTTGTGTGTTTTGCACATTATGGAGATCAAAATAATGCTCCATCTGTAGTATCCATGTTATAGGATCCTTTCCATCAAACTTCTTCATATCCATTTTTGGAATATGGTGGTTCTTCCTGCCAACATTAGGTTTTATGAAATCACGATTAACATTTATTTTGTTCTCATCATGAGTTTCCTCTACTATCTTTTCACCATTAGGAAACATTTCTTGTATCAACTTTGTCAAACCTTCCATGTCTTCTTTTAGATCATTCTTCATGTTTTCCATTTTTCATCGATCTTAGCTTCCATGTCATCCATCTTAGATTCCATGCCATTCTTCAAACCATCCATATTATTTTCCCCTATGCCTTTCTTCAAAAACTTCCAGTGTCATTTTTTTGTCAGCTTTTTGGTAAGCGAAATTTGTTGCACTTGCTCTTGTAATTTTGATATGTCATGTTGCCATTCTTCGTCTTCATGAGTCATAGTAGAGCTTTCTAAAGGCTTAATGGGTGTTGAATTATTTTTAGGGGCCATTTTATAATACAATACTGATATCTCTTCTAAAATATGTCTTTGTAATCAATTCGACTTGATTCTTCAAACAAGACTTATGCAATTCGGAAAAAAAATTACACACCTTTTACTTGATTTTGAGGAGCTTGATATTGAAATTGAATTATCTCTATAATTTTAGATCCTAAATATCTGAAATTTAGCACTATAGTAGCCCTCGAAAGCTTCTTTCAAATGCCACAAGTCTGATCTGATTTGGATTCTTCAAGGCAAAGTTATGTCCAATCTCCCACAATGACCCAATTTTGGACTGGTTCAGTAGAGTGCACTTGTACAACTTGCCACGTGTCATTGTTTCCTCCTTTGGCTCTGAAATTGATAGAATGAAAAACACAGTCCGTGCACTTGTGGCCACTTTTTACAGCATTCCAATCCAATGCTCAGAGAGAGAGCTATGAATATTTTCCCACGATCACCTCTTTGAGATGAAATTCAGAAGCCTCAGAAAGCCCTAACTTCCACAGATCATTTCTCCAAAAATATTGCGAACCAATATCTGAATTTTTTTCACGATGTTCCTCCGGATTGTGGATTCGCACTCTAAAAATTTCAGCTTTTTAACCTTTGTAGAAAAAAATTTATTACGAAAATACCACGATGACCTGTTTAGGTTAAATTCAGGGGCCTGCAAAATGACCTAACTTGCACAGATCATATCTCCGAAAATATTTTGAAACAAGCTTTGAAATTTTTTGACGATGTTCCTCAGGATTTTGGCTTCGCACTCTAAATATTTCAGATTCTGAACCTTCGTAGAAAAAAATTTATATAGCGAAAATTCTATGCTGACCTGTTTGGAGCAGCGAAACCCTAGAATCTCAAAGCTTTGATACCAAATGTTGTGAAACCAGCTCCAAAAAGAGAAGAAAAGAGATATCAACGCCTTAGAAATAATCCATTTCTAGGGGGAAACCTCCAATACATTACATGAATGAACAATTCTTGGATGATTCAAATTACAAAACCTCCTTTCTATATATAGGAGTCCATGGAGCCATAATGTAATCCTAGTAGGGCCACAATGTAATCCTAGCCGAACAAACAATAATAATTTAAGGGCACAATAATAACAATATGGGGGTTACAAGGGTACAATAATAACAATAAGGGGGTTACACTAACAAAAATAAGGGACTATACTAGGAATATAGGGACCTAACAAGTTGGGTAAGAGCAACAACTGCTAGGTTAATACATAAATCTGCTAGTTTTAAATAGAAGGGAGGAATCAGATCAATCCTTTTCAAGTTTGGTGGAATTAGAGATGAGTTGTTTGAATCCTTGAAAGAAAGGTTTTCCACACTCCTAGTTATGATAATTGAATTTTCAGAGGTCATTTTGGGTATACCAAGTGTAGATCTTGTTCAGGAGATGGTCCCTGTGGTTCTTCCAAATCGTGTAGTTTTACAACAAGATAATTTCCATGCATTAGCTACTTTGCATGAATTGGAAACATAGTTGAATACAATTTTTCCAGTTTTGTTGTTGGAATGGTGTCTGAAGGCTCTATCATTTGTGTTTCTTGACTCGGATAGAAAGGAACTAGTCATTGTAATGCAATTCTATGAAGCCCAAACATGATCTAATACTAGAGATATTTTTACTAGAGTGTGCAAATTCTTCTTGAGGAGTTTTTACATTTCCTTAGGGATGCACACATTGACAATATTGATGAAAGGCCATCAAAGGTTCTAGATATGATTCAAGAGGTGGCTAGTCTTGTAACTGGATCAGATGATATTCTAGGATTTTTAAGGAATTACTGGTTTCCATTTTTCTAATTTAGGGAACAATTCCTTGTAAGAAAGGAGGAAGAGGTGAGAGTAATACTAGGTGACAAGTGGCAAGTGGGAATGTATCACAGTGTATTTGTAAAAATCTAATTGTAACTCGCATGTTTAGGATACAAACAACCACCAATGACCCCATTGATTTCTCCATCAATTACTCCATTAATTAACTTCATTATATTTTTGATTTTATGTACTAGAATATATCTGCATTTGTGGCATTCCTCTCTTGTAGGCTTCCTTTTATTTTTTAAATGCCACTTATATTAATTTAAGGAAAAGGAGCAATTAGGAAAAGGAGAAATTAGTTACACTTGTGATATATGTATGCACATATTTTTTCAAGCTCCACACAAAAGAAGGTTTGAGAACTATGGAAAAATATTTATGATGTTACTTGTTTACAAATTTGAGAAAGCCTCAAGGGTTACAATCAAAATCTAGAAATTTTGTTTCTTGGTGGAATGTGAGACATCAATTTGTATAATGCTTCAATGCTTGTTTAGGATCTAGGTAAGTGTGAATGAATAAAAGTTTTATGTCATTGTTCTATATTGGATTCCCATTCTCTCCAAGTTATCAAATGCGAGTTAAAACTTGATTATACTAAGGGACAACAGATTCCATTGCCAAAATTTAACCTTACAGGGAAGTGCACTACACTCATTTGATACTTCCACACATTTTGAGGGCATGCCAATAGAAATGTCAATGTTGTTGGATACACTAGCGTTGGTTAGTTTTATAAAAGTTCTATTTTTCAAATATGTTGGTTTCATGAAGTAATATTTCCAACCAAGAGGATAAAGACTTGGCATGTCTAGGACATAGTGGTGTTATTTCTTGCCTGTATTTGTGATTTATTAGTATTCCACCACTAATAAATTCATTACGTAGTTTTCTGTTTAGTAGTATATTACAACAATGACTTGTTAAACGAAAATGATTCTAGTTTGTTTGAACGTCATAAACTGGAAGGAAATCTAGCTTTGAATTAGAAAAATGGAATATATTCTGAAAAATAGGTTTTTTGATCAAATATAGGCTCGTTTCCTAATCATTTAAAAAAAACAGTCACGACAATAAACAATGATTTTGGACACGATAAATTATAGAACTCTCCAGCTCAAAAAAAAGTTAGCATATTCAGTTTTGTGTGCATCAAATAAAAATGAATGAGTAACATTAAGCTTTCTTTGAATATTTATAGAACCATTTTAGAGATTCTAAATGGAAATTGTGTGTGCTAATCTTTCTCAATTAATTACAGGGAAAACAAGGGGCATACATAATTTTTTGGCTTATGGGAATTGGATTCCTTTTCCCTTGGAATAGTACGTTGATAATTGAATATTACTATATTGAAGCTATATTCCTAGTTAGTATCACAATTTACAAAGTCTTGTATTATTATTTTTTAGTTTCTTGTTGTAATCTTATGTCAGCAATACTTTTCTCCACCCATTAGATTTCTACTAACCAGTTCTATTGTTGAAGTGTCACTTCATCTTAGAGATAACTAGAGGAAATGATACAAATACAAAAGTGGAGCATGAGACATTATTAGTAGAAATTTATAGCTCTGTTGTGTTTATTTGTGACATTTTATTTGCTTTGTTTATATGGGTCATCTGGCCACATAGTGGTCACTATTTCCCAACTAAAGAAAAATTGTTCGAATTTCTTGCTTTTATGGGGGGAAATGGCATTAACAATATTGCTAATGTTGAGGTATATATCGTATAAATCCTTTATAGTCTTCTTTTTTATATTCCAGTGTTTATCAACCTTCATGTCTTATACTCTGCATTGTAGCTTTTTTTTTTTCTTTTTGTAGAAAATGGACTCAGTATTGATGGTAAGAAGCAAGGATTGAAGAAAGAGGGGAACAATAACACTAGAGTGAAAAAGGGAGATAAGTGTACTGGTCCAGTGGTACCCATAGAGCCAATATCCCACATAAGACAGATAGATAAATACTGATGGTCAAGTTTTCAGAGTTGGTGAATTCACTTGCAATTCCTTGGCAAGATAATGATAATTTTTTGAAGTGATGAACAATATTTTATCTGTAAATTTTACTCCAACCAATATTAAGTTGGAAACTCATATTGTAATACTTGACATTTTATATAATATAATTTGTGGTTGAAATTATTTATAGTTGCACTTGATATTACTTGGTATTGTAATTAACATATGTGACATTGTGTTTTCATATTAGACGAACATGTAAATTGTATGATATTTTTTTAAAATTTAGTTGCAAAATCATACTACTTAATTTATGTTGATTAATAATGAACACATAAAATCAATCTAAAACTATTAAAATAGTAGTTTATATTGATTAATGATGAACAAAAATAAAATGAATATACAACTAAATTAGTCATTTATAATGATTATTAATGAAAGGAAATGAAATGAATATAAACTACTAAATTAGTCGTTTATATAATGAATAAATGATTACTGCAAATGATAAATTTGTGACTACAAATGACGACTAAATTTTGCATATATACGACTATTAGTAGCTAATTTACAGTATCTTATAACATGACTAAAATTTAGTCATATTTCTTCGGTCATTATTTGGTTTCAAACGATGACTAAAATTTTCATATATATGACTATTAGTAGCTAATTTATAGTATCTTATAACACGACTAACATTTTGGTCATATTTCTTTGGTCATTAATGGGTTTTCTTGGGTGATGATATAGTCATATATTTTTTTGTATATTTGGTCATTAATTGTGACAATTAATGAACAAATCAAAGTTTAAATCAATGATTAAATCAATATTCGAGTCAATGACCAAATTAATCACCAAATCAATGGCTAAATTAATGATCAAATCAATGATTAAATTAATGACTACATATACAACTAGACAACAAAATTGAGATAACCAATTAATGACTAAGCTAAAAACGACCAAAATTTGGTCGTGTTATAAGATACTATAAATTAGCTTATTGGTCTCTGATCGAAAAATAGTCGTTTATAGGAAAATTTTAGTCCTTTTTTTAGTAACTAATTAGCCATTTTCTACTAGTGAATCCTTTAGATGAAAGTGTGCATAAATTAGAAATTCATGAAATATATCCTGAAAAGGAAGATTTTGAAATGCTTCAACTAAAATATAATGTTTTTCCTTGGGGATTAGCTCCATTAGAAGACATTTTTTACTTCAATGATGTAGAAAAGAAGCTTAAAATTAAGCCCGTAGGAGCAAAAGTTGAGGAATGCAACATAGGTACTGAACAAAACCAAAATATGATTAAACTATAAAATAACATTACCTACTATCACCAAACAGAGATATATAGCCCTATTCAAAGAACACATTGATTTTTTCTCCTGGAATTATGAGGACCTAAAATTTTATGATTCTAGCATCATACAACACAAAATTCCAATTAAAGAAGAACAAAAACCTTTCAAACAGAAACTTCGAAGGATACATCCAGTTTTATTACCCTTAGTTGAGAAATAAGTTAAACGAATGTATGATGCTAAGATAATTGTCCCCCTTAGATATTCTAGATGGGTTTCAAACATAGTACCAACCAGAAATAAAATAGGAGAAATAAGGTTGTGTATTGATTTTAGAAATCTAAATAAGGTTTATCTGAAAGATAACTATCCCTTCCCCAAAATGGACCATATCTTACAAAAGGTGATAGGATCAAGTAGGATATCATTACTAGATGGTTTCTCTAGCTACAACCAAGTCTTGGTTGATCTAGAAGATCAAGGTAAAACAACTTTTACAACTCCATGGGGCACGTTCATGTATGTGAAAATGCATTTTGGACTAATGAATGTCGGGGCCACCTTCCAAAGAGAAATATTTTTTTTTTTTCATAAGAGATTGGTCTCTTTATTGTAAGATATCTGAATGATATAACTATGTATTCAAAATCTGACAAAGAACACTTGAGACATTTGAAACGAGTCTTTGAGAAATGCAAAAAATTTGGCATATCTTTAAATCCTAAGAAAACACTATTTGGCCTGGAAGAAGGCAAACTGTTAGGACACATCATATCAAAATATGGAGTTAGAATTGACCCTAAGAGAATTGAATAAATCCTAAAGATCAGTCCCCCAAGAAACATTAAGGAACTTCAATCCTTCATAGGTAAAATAAATTTTCTAAGAATATTTATTCATAATCTTGTCGAACTCCTTAGAAACATAACCAATATTCTCAAGAAAGATTCTAAAATCAAATGGAGCATACAGGCTAGGCAATCTTTTGACATGGTAAAACAGGCATTAACTAAAGCACGAGTGTTAATCGGTCAAGATTTTACAAAAGATTTTATAATATTTTCTTTTTCTTCTGAGCACACTGTTGCAGATGTTTTACTGCAAAAAAATAGCGAAGAATTTGAGCAGCCAATAGCCTTCTTCAGCAAAGCTTTAAGATATGCTTATCTTAAATACAACATCATGGAAAAATGGGCCTTTGCACTAGTCAAAGCAATTAAAAACTTTAGAGTTTATATTTTTCATTCACATGTAATTGCTAATGTACCTAGCTCTATGGTAAAGGATATTTTAACACAGAATGGGTCAGATGGAAAAAGAGGAAAACAGATTGTAGTTGTTTTAGAGTATGATCTAGAAATAAAAACTACCAAACTAATCAAAGGGAAAGGAATTGCATAGCTTATGGATGAGTCCAATTTTCAAGCTCAGGACATAAATTTGGTGGCAACTTTGGATGATCAAGAGGAGCAGACGACTCCACAAATCAATGAAGAATTTTTTAAGTCTCCCTGATATGCAAACTTGCTTTATGTATTATTCAATTTAAATGCTTCCCCTGGTCTTAAATAACTAAAGCTGTATTTCTGAAATTAAAGGAAGTGAAATGTTGCATCATTGATAATGGCCTTTATTGGAAAGATTTTGGTGGCCTATTACTCAATTTTTTGTTGAAGAATGATGCAAATAATATTATGCACGATTTTCATGAAGGAGACTATGGTGTCCACCTCTATTAGAGAACTACTAGTAATAAAATTATCGGGGTTGGTTTTTACAGGCCCACCCTTTTTTCTGAACTTCATAAGAAAATCACAACCTACCACAAGTGTTAAATTTTTGAAGATAAAAATAAACTCCTACCCTTGCCTCTCAAACCCATTTCTTTTGAAAGCCCAATCCAACAATGGGGTTTGGATTTCATAGGTGAAATCCATCCTCCTTCCTCTGCCCAACACAAGTGGATTTTAATAGCCACAGATTACTTCACTAAGTGGATAGAAGCCATTCCATATAGAAATGCCACTGATGTGGTTATTACCAAGTTCCTTGAGACCAATATCCTGTCCAGATTTGGCTGCCCAAGGAAAATCATTACTGATAATGCAGCAGCCTTTAAGTCCAAAAAGATGATTGAATTCTGTGGTAAATATAACATTTCTTTAGGACATTCGACAGCCTATTACCCACAAGGTAATGGATTGGCTAAATCATCCAATAAGAGTCTGGCAAACATCATCAAGAAGTTATTAGAGAAAAATAAAAAGTCTTCGCATAATAAGTTAGCTAGTGCACTTCGGGTTGATAGGCTTACTACAAAGAAGTCCATTGGTATGTCACCATACCAACTTGTCTATGGAATGGATGTTGTTTTTCCATATTCTATAGCACTTCCAATGATGAATATAATGCACGAGTTACAAGTGGAACCAAATTATGCACTCATAAGGATCCATCAAAACATTCAGCTGCAACAAACAAGAGAAGAGGTGTATAAAAAAACACAACTCATTCGGGAAAATATAAAGAAAATATTTGACAAAAGGACCAAGGCAGCTAATTTTTCTATTGGTGACAAAGTTTTAAAATAGGATTCAAGGAGAAAAAAGGGAAGCATAGCAAGTTTGATAATATATGGATAGGACCATATATTATAAATGCTTTTACAGGTAACCATGCATTTTTTCTCATAGATATAGATGGAACATAGTTACTTGGTGGTCCTGTAAATGGAAGGATGTTGAAGCATTATTTATCCTAGTCTAAAGATTATTTTTACATCATTGTAAATATCATAGCCAACATAGATTGGATTGGATGTTTTGCTGATTAAGGTTGACTCCTGCAGAGAAGGCCCTAAGCCATGGTCAACAGACCATCATAATATTTTTTTGAAGCAGAAAATGAATCAGATTACAAATTGCTCAGATGTGCAGAAGGATAAGGCTACTGATCACAGGTTCTTGACACTTAAATGTATGGAAGTGCCATCCCCAATTGGAGCCACTATTAGGGTCCTATATTTCATAGGATCTCAAGGTGACTAAGTTTATTCTATCTATCAAATTTATTTTTAAAATGATTTCCAATCTGCAAATAATTTTTAAAATAAAAATAAAAGAGAGATAGAATAAAAAATCAAAAGAGGGTATATGTTATAAATAAAAAATATAGGATGTGAACCCCATCAAAAAGAATAAAAACAATATATTATGAAAGTGTTGCACCTCCAAATACCACTACTCTTAGTTTAGCTTATTTTTGAAAATAAATTATGTGGAGTTTGTTTAAAATGCCACAAAAATTCAATAGAATTCAATCATATAGTTTAAGCATGATTGAATTAGATTTAAATTGCTTGTTTTTAGGTAGTGAAAAATGATTTTTCAAACTGTTTAATCTTGACAGATTAATTAGTTAGGTAGAAAATAAAAATTGGTTCAATAGTTTAATCTGAACCAACGAAGGTGTTGTAAATAATTTATTTTTGATAAGGTAGGATATGGATGCAAAAGAATCAAAAGTTAAAAAATGTTAGGAAAATTATTAATCTTGTAGGCATCCATGTCAATAAAATGTTCGGTGTTAGATGCTCTAAATAAAGAAGGAAAAATAAAAAGTTAGGTAAGCAAGAAATAAAAAGAAAGCTTCATTTCTATTTTAAAATATTTGATTGGCTACAAGTCTAAATGCACCTATGGAAAAATTTATTTGTATGGTTTAAATCCTCATTATTAACTTATATTTTAAATTTTTAAACCATAGCAATATATCCCTAACGTACTTTCATTTCATTCCATTTCCATTTATTTTCATTTCATTCCCCGCTAATATATTTCCATATATTTCCATAAATTTCATTACAATTTCCTTCATATCTCTCGGCACATTATTTAATAAAGCCACGACCCCACCAATCACATCGTCGCATTACAATCCCCTTTCATTTTATTTTCCTATAAAAAACATTAAACCTTACCTTTTTTTCCTTGTCCTCTATATCTTTATACTTTAACTTTTCACCACTATATTATTTGTTTCACCTCTTCTTTCCCAATTTCCTCGATTGCGATTGAAGTGGGGCCATCCTCCTTGACATGTAACCCTTTCGCCCCCCATCCATCACATTTCGCAGATTGTAACTTTTCGCATTGCAAAAAAACCTTAACACTTGTGATCGTCGATTTGCGATATATCACATCACACATTTTTTACTTACCGTTTGAAGCACTTGCAATGTATTTTGTTTAACTTGCAATGCGGTTGGCCCCACCATAGCAGCTCCACCCACCCCCCCCCTCCCCCCCCCCTTCAAGTCGTTTCAAATACATTGACGTATCATATGAAACATCATAAACCTTACCTTACCTCTAAAATAATTCTCTGCTTTATAACTCTGCCAATGCAGTGGGCTCCATCCTCCTTGCCACATCATCCTCCGATAGCTCAAATCGCATTTAACATGCTTTAGCAGTTAACCTCTAATGCTTATTAACAAAAACTTAAATTTTGTGATCTGCAGGTTGCAGTTGGGTCCCACCTTCCCTCCACGTCACCCCTTTCTCCCCGCGCTTCGCACTTCACATATTTTAGAGTTTACTACCCCTCGCTTATATCTAACCCTTAATATTTGTGATTGTGATGCGGTCAGTCCCACCTTCCATCCATGTCATCTCCCACTTCGCATCGCATCGCCAACTACATTTTTCATATCATAAACTGTAAGATATGTAATGTGCGATTTTCTATGGATGCGATAAAGTCCAGAACTAAATTATATAAGATTTAAAGTCTGAGTATATGGGTTTTACATTGTTTTGTTTGAAAAAGGGTAAATCATGACAAAAGGGACTCAGGTAGCAAAAAGACAGGAAGGATCAAGTCAGGAAAAATCTTTTCACAAAGTTGATTCGTTTATAATTGCAAGAGTAGAAAGGGCGTTCATACAACAGTTCATCCACCAGCACAACACTCAGTCTGCGAGCACATCAGTAAAATATGCTCTACGTCCTAACTATCCCACTACATCAGCACCTGCAGTTTCACAGCACATTCCACCGAAGCTATAATTTTGTAATAGTTGGAGTTTTAACATCAAGTCTATTAGGGACTATATTGTAGGAATTATTTTTGTAAAATTTTGTATAAATACTTCAGTTTTGGAAGTATCAAATTTCGATTGATTGAGATCAGAATCATTTTTGTATTTTAGAGTATTGTAAGCTTTTTCAAAGCACTGGAGCATCAATAATAATCAGACCATTCACAGGATTCTTGTGGCTTAAATATTGGTGATGTTTTTCTTCTGTTATTGTGTTTCATTGTTATCTTTCATTTCAATCATCTAAATTCCAATTGTAAAGCAGAAAGCGAGATGAACATGATTTACTTTTGAGTAGCTTATTCTGGCTGCATTTACAATCATAATGTTTTCCACTGAAGGCCAAACTAAAGAATTCTTAATTTCTCTTTAGTTCTGCTGAATATTTTCATATTTCTGTCATAATCCATTTATAAATTCGAAGATCCAGTAACTCCTAGCTTTCCCCGTGTTTATTCTATGAAAATTTGATGCAACCATCCAATTATATTTTGACTTCATTGCCCAATAGACATTAATCCGTCGAATACAATCAATTTTCCAAACCCAAAAATCAAAACCAAAGTACAATCATAACTAGCCTAAAAACCTATCCAAACAAAGATAAATATTATAGAGAGAGCCCTCTCTGAAACTGGCAAGGCTAGATTCCATATTCTAAAGTTGGTTTGATGTTGGTCTATGTGATTAGTTCTCACAATATCTAGCAAATTACAGAACGCTAACAATATGCATAGTTATATGAAAGATGAATAATTGTAATTTATAACCCTGCAATAGCTAAAGGTGTCACTGGAGCGTAATCAGTTTGGTTACTATCCCTACCTAGAACTTCTAACCTTGTATCCTATGGGGATTTATGCACCAGGAGGTATATAATTATTTCCTCTATGTTATCCTTAGAAAATCCTAATGAAATGGTTTCATATCTTCATTTAGGTTCCTAAATTGCATCGACTCTTTTGATATCTACCTACTCCTTTTTTATGTTCACCTTAAATTATTTTTCCCAAGTCTTGCATATGAAAACAAATTTCCAGGTTCTAGAACCCAAATTACGCGAGCTATATTTTTATCTTTCCCCCATAAGAATAAATCTCCTTATCGACCTTTATTTCACAACTAAGTTCTACATTGGAGGTTGAGATTGTCTGCAAATCCTTATGTTGGAGAAGTACATCTCAAAGAATTTATGTCCTAGATGCAGAATGAGGAGAACATGTTTTTCTTTCGGTACTAGTTTTCCATGCAGAGACAGATGGGAGAATGTACTAGATTTGGTCGGCCCCATGGCCTCCTAGGATTGATTCAGTAGGATATTAACATGTAATCTTGGATCTAGCATTACATCCAAGGTAGAGAGCTTGAAATAAAGGCAACATTGTTTTCGTTTGGTCAGGCACATTCACAATTACTTACAACCTTTCATGATAGCCACAACCATGTGGAGTCCATGTAGTAAGTTTCTAGAATCATACTTTATTCCAATGGCTTATCCTCTAATTCTATTGTTCTATATTATTTTAAGAAACAAATTCAGAATTAATTCTTCTTTGATTATTTGATAAACCTAAACCTTAATACATGCACATATTAAATTTTTAATATTAATATTATTATATATTATATATTAACTCATTTTAAAATTTAAAGAAATAAATTATTCTTAAATTTTTTAATATTTATATATGGTTTAAATTTTACCAATTTTATCTCATTCAAAAAATATTTATAAAAACAAAAAAACAACATAAAAACTCCTCACATAAGACATCACTATATACACAAATTGATTGATGTTAGTTTATAATTGTCTTCATTGATTACAGTCGACCTAGGTTCGCTTGCAGATATATCCTTTTTTTAAATTTTGTATATTAAATGTTTTGTCGGGATTCATTGGTGATATTTCTATATCATGTAGGATTGATTCATTCAAGGGACTCCAAAAAAAATAAGACCCTCATTTATATAATTGTATATACGTTGTTTAATAGAATTTTTTTATATATTTAATATATTGTTGTTAATTTGTTATGTTATATATATATATATATATATATATATATATATATATCATTGTTTTAAATTACATCTCGGCTGAACCACATTGCGCAACACTCCACAAATTTGGCTGTCCGACCAAAACTTAGATTTAAGCTTTAATATCAGTCTTATTCAACAAAAAATGGCACCTCTCGTTTACCATTGGGAACATGAGAAACAAGGGAGATAATCTTTACTTTAAGAGGATGATTCTTTGAATCTTTCTCCTACTCAACTCCAAATGGTCTTGGATTACATTATTGCATAGGTTAGAAGGAAGTATGAACTGATACCGAGGTTGAACACTTCAGTTTTAGTAAGAGAGGAGGTGCATGGAAAACCTGAGAACACAAAAAGAGAGGTGCCCAAATTTTCGCAAGTCCTTAGAAGAGAAAGTTTTTAATTTCAACCAGTCAACAGTTCCAGTTTTAGAAGTTAAAACAAACTGAGCAACCAAAAGCACCACAACAACGAGGTCAATAGAGTATGATTTGATGCTACTTTCTTTATTCTATCTCAACTTGCTTTATCTGACATTATCACGTCCAGAGAATTTTAAAATTTGAAAGTATTTTCATTATCATACTATCATAACATAGTTGGATTGATTCAAATAAATCCATATTCTTCACATGCTAGGTATGAAAAGTTGACAAACCATACAAATTTAATTAATTGCAAATAATTTCTACCTTTTCACTCCTCCCTATGGTTATGATAAATCCAAAATGGATGATTAATGAAATAAAATAGGTGTCAACCAGAAATCTCACTGCTCCTTCAACCTAAGAACGTACTAGTTATGTTGATTCTTCTCTGCTGAGCCAAGTTAGAATAATCATGTTGTGTTTGAAACTATGATGGAGACATCTAATGAATTTAAGGAATTCATCACGCCTGAGTAAACTTTGGAAAAAAAAATTGTGAGTGTTTGCCCTGAGAAATTTTTTTTTGGTCGTTTCTTTTTGTACCTTCCTCTCTAGCTTTGAATATCGTAAGTATATCTCTTATCAAACTTCATCATTCTCCTATCAAATTGGAAGGGACTACCACCATTTGATAACCCTTCGTAGAGCTAGCGAAGAATAAGACCAGGACCAATAGAAGTACGAGGATTAATCGATATACTTTTATTGATTGAGACGGTAGAGAATGTATAGGGGAATAAGTAGTAGCGCTCATAACTATTGGTAGGAGGATAGGAGCATAATCAATATCATTCGGTGGATTGATGGAGAAAATCAATCAACCCCGTACTCTAGTGCAACATAAATTAAGTTTTTTATGAATGGAGAGATTTTTAGTCCTTTATTTTGATTTATGTTGGTCTTACCTTGATCTTAACAGGTAATAGGATATTTAATTTTACATGATTTGTTATTTTAAAATGTCTTGGAATGAGAGATCATGATTTGTGTATCTACTGCACACGAAATGGGCTATGGTTGAAGTATTTAATTTTGGTTTTGTTTTCTTTTTCCTATGTGTTTACTAAGTAATGGGATATTGAATTTTACAAGGTTTGTTATTTTGAAATGTCTTAGAATGAAATTATTCATTTTGATTACTCAGGTTATAAAATTGTAATATTATTTTTATAACATCATTTTATGGATATTATTATTGTTTCAAGTTGATACTATTGGATTTTACGAATTTTCTTTTTTCCCTCGTGTATATATGCAAAAATGTGAAACTTGCAATAACCTTTAGTTTCTTTAAAGAGGATGCAAGATAACCTATTCATTTATAAATATGCTAAAATTAATTTAGAGTATGTAAATATTTGAAATGATTTTCCAAAAAATCACAAGTGATAAATATGCCAACAAAGAAAATCAATGCAAACAAGTGCTTAAAGAAAATAAATGCAAATAAGAATGAGATGCATGAAGGTTGAGAAGTATGTTATATGGTAACTGAAACAAGCTTTATATGCACCAATTACTTGAAATTTTGCATTGAGTGTTGATAATGAATTTGTATTTATAGAGACTTTTGTCAATGCATGCATTAATATAGTGTTCATCTAATCTTATTTCTTTTATGTAATTTCACATTGAATCAAATTTATGCAAGGGTCTCCTCTTCATTTCACATGAATAAATTTTATGGAAGTTTATGCAAGGATAATCATATTGGAGAAGATTTCCGTAGAAACATAAGTGAAACATAAGTGAAACTTTTCCTAGCTATGGTAATATTTGACATCAAATACAAGCGTTCAATTGCCGAAGTGAATAAAATTTTGGAGTCTAGATTTAACTTTCATAGAAAGGAGTTTGGTTGCAATGTGAGAATAATTTTGGAGGCAAATATTGTAGAGGAAAATGCGATGTCACTTCATGTGCCTGAAATATTGTTCCAAATCGATTGGGTTCACTCAATATTGTATTATGGATATAAACAATATATGGAGAGAGTAAAAGATGGATGTGGATGTTCAGAGTGCATGAATGGAACATTATCAAGTATCATAATTTGGTAGGAAGAGATATCAAAGAAAAATAACTCTAACGTAGAGTTAAATATTTTTAAAATAGGGGGAGTATGATTCTGAGAACGCATTAACCACACCACATTTCCTAAATATTCTAGAAGCTTAAATGTGGATGCATGAAATTTTAAAGGGTACCCACTTCCAATTTTAACTCCAATAATTTTTAAGCGAAAGAGGAGTTATATATGATCGAAGGAGAACTTGTAGAAGAATAAACTTAGAGGAGATTTTGTGCCATGGAAAATTCACCAAGAGAGCTAACTTTGAGGAGCTCTCTTTGACATGGAAATGTCACTAGAAGTGTTCCAAGGGAGGACGCTGGAAGTAGTTATATTAAAATCCTCTATTAGAGCGTTTTGGGAGTGTTGTGAACACTCGAGATGAACAAAAAAAAAAGTTGAGAGAAAAAAATAACTAAGAGTAGAGAAGAAAATACTTAGAGGGGCCATGTTATTCCTTAAATTATATCATTTAATGTGAATGTGTTCTCAATTCACAAGACACCAATTTGAGTAACTTTCCTCCCATTAATAAAGCTCAATAGTTGGGCTTGAATCTGCATGTGTTTATCTGAGGGTTTTGTATCAAGTAATGGAAAATTTGATTACAAGGGAAAGTATCCTCTTATCTTTGAAATACGTGTTAACGAGCTCCACATATTCTACTTCATGTTGGGATTTATCCATGTGTCATTATTTGGCCTAACTATTTCCTTAGGAAGAGAAAAATTACGTGGAATTGGAAACAAATTATTCTCTCCTATATCTTAACATTTTTTGAAATCCAATTTTTCTATATGTATTACAATGCCTTCTTATTGAAAATATGCATTGTAATTTATTCTCATGCTTAGATGAAATTTTGTAGAGCATGGGAAAATGATATAGAAACATTGTATTATAAAATATCACATGGTGATTTAATTTGATTATCCTTCCCTAAGTGAATGTTGAGGAAATTTAATTACCTATAATTTAATTGTCAACCCGGGGGTTTCATAAAATTTGTGAAGCATGCGTGCACTGTATATTCTACAAATTAACTTTAAATTTATATTAATATAACTACGAAATCAATTGATGACAAACCAAATTCAACTATTCTAATTTACGGAAAGAAACTGAAATGAAATTATAATCTATTGAAGAAAACTAATTGCAACCTATTCATGAAAATATGTTCAATAGGATCATTCTCACAGTCTCTTGAAAATGAATCTTTTCGTGTAGGAATTGAAATGACAAGGCATGAAAACCAATTCTAAGAAAACAGTAAATTACACTTGCATAAATTCAAATCACACCACACCTTTCATAATTGAAATCAAACTTAATCTAATGAAATTAAACTAGAAATAAAGAAATGAAAATAATATGATACATCTCACATTCATTAGATGGCCAATCCAAAGGAAATTAGGATGGAAAGTTGAGAGGCTCCGAATGTAAGCATAACCACATCAAAGTGAATATCACTCATGAGCATGGTGCCAAATCCAACTTCTTTATTCAAAACATAATAATTTCTCAAACTTTAGACATGCCTTTGAGAGGAGAAGGCTCTCCTATTTATACAAGAACATAAGAAGCTACCCCATTAATGGAGATCCACTATTCTCTCCCTAGATCCCTCAAAATATCATAGAGTTACAACTCAGATATATAATGATGAGACATATATCTTCTTTGACCTTTAGCAAAATCTCCTTCCATATCTTGAAGTGAATTCAAATTTGAGCATTGGAGGCCACATAAGGATGCCTTGGAAGCTTCCAAATGACCTACACTTCTCATGAAACTCAAGCAACTTTTAGGTATTAGAAAGTATATGTCATTTCTCTAATTTTTAATCATTAATTCACTATAAACACTTGAAAAATATAACTTAGGAAAATTCAATTATGAACCCATATGATGATATAGATGTAGGGTTATATAGTGACAAAGTGATGGAATCAATGTGGTAAAGGTGAAATGAGGGTGTGAGTGAAGTGAAAATGTATGTCATTTTAAAGACATTTTGGAGGCCCAACATACCCCCTAACTAGAGTGATTGCATGTCCTAATGAAAATACTGCATTAATTCATTTGATTTACTTGTAACGTCTTTGCTTTTGAATGAGCTTGGGTTATATCAATACTCTTTAAATTTTGCATTTGATTATGTTTGACAATTTCATTTCTTTTGCAAAGTATTCCTTGTCACATATTGAATTGCAAAATGTTTGGTTTGTTCTTGTGTGGCAGCGAAATTTTAATTGGTATTGGTTCTTGTGTATCAATACCTTGTTTATTTTTATTGCAGAAAGGTTCCTTTAACATTTTGAGAGTGCATCTTTAAATCAGCCATATAATATGCTCATTATTTAGTCGTCATTTTGCAAATCATACAATTTTTTTTAACCATAATGCAATCATAGTTGATTAGGAAAATTATGTTAGGTTGAAATGAAGTGAAACAGAATGAAGTGATATGAAAAGTGATCATAAATGGATCTTCCTTCCCCCCCCCCCCAACTAAAGGTGTTTTCGGTTGTTTAAACAAGAAAGGAAATATGGTAAAGTATTTTCCAAAAATTATGATTTCAGTATTTAAGGAATTATATGATTAAAAGCTAGAAAAGAACATACGTTTACTTACCTAAGAAGTGGAAAAATTGTGCATATGTGGATAAGTGTAGATCTTGCTGCTGAATCATGGAATATAATGTATAATTTCATCTGCTTCTTGGTTGCATAAATGGTAGATGAGGTCATGAAATTGGATTCTTTATTTTTACTTATAAATCTATTGTATTCGCTACAAAATGTTGAAGTGATATAGTCTTCTCTTGCTATAAGACCCGATGGTACAATTCTATTCATGCAAAAAAATGTATTGTTGTCGAGCATGAAGAGAAGGCATTGGATACCGACCATTAATGAATGTCATTAACCAATGCGATGAAAACTCGCAATTAATGTCATGAGTACGAAGTGCGAATAGATGAGCTGATGTCGAGCCACTTGAAATATTAAACGATCAAGGGACATTGATGTATTCCCATGATTGTGAGTGAGATAACTTGTCATTAATGCATACAAGCCTCAAGGTACTAATAAGGACTCTAGCCTTGATATTATAATGTGTTGATGTTGATAGGCCAAGAATTGTTAGAAGGGATGCATTACTGAATCCCCCATCATCTAACATGAGGATGGAATAATGATTTTGGAAGGACCATGGATGAAAATTTGCATCAAGAAATATTTATTTAATGGAAAGGAAAATGAAAAGAGGGTAAATAAGTGAATGGAAAGGAAAAGTGTAGTCATCATGTAAGCCAGTTGAATGTCTTTATTAATGGGTTACTGAAAATGAAGGGAAATTATGGAAAATTTAAATGGAAAATGTGAAGGAAACATGTGACACTTGCAAGGAAAATGGTGATGATGATGTTTAGAGAAAATTCTTGAATAGCTTGTGAGTTTGGAGAGGAAAACTGATGGCATTTATGGATGGTAGAAATGTAGGGGTATGTTTCTTGAAATTGGTCATAGAAAACCAATCATGCATAGATTGGCTTCCTTCAATTCTCTGATTGTCTTGGAACCTGAAAACAAGCATGGCACTAATATTGCAATAAAATTTAAGTGTGTTCAAAGAGAAGTGATCAATTTCTCTCGGTACATACAAAAAAATAAAAATAAAATAAAAAAATGCATAATTAATGCAAGTAAAGAAGGTTCATGACGTGTCTTCATTTCAAATTATCATGGTTAGTCCAATTTCACAATTGCGATAATAAATCCAATTTCTAACAAAATGACGATCTGCACAATTTCCTCAATTTATGTTTGAACCATAGCATTTCATAAAGATAAAGAAATATTAGTTTTTGAATTGTTAATGATTCCTGCAAAACAATATTCGTTCAAAATTTTCCAATCGACCCTGCAAATAAAGCACCCTTATAATTCTTCTTCTTCCCTACATCATGCTTGAAAATGTAACATTAGACAAAACCAATGATAAATTTTGACCATAATTTTGACAATGCAAAAACTCAATGTTAACAAAATTTAGTTTGCAATTTAATTTAGTTAAGGTGAGCTATTGGGCCTTTATGCAATTAATTTTGTCTTGTGTTTTATGATTCTTTCCTTTTTCCTTGCTTCTACAGGTGTCTTTAAATGGCCCCTCACAACAAATTTTTCTCAATTTTCTCCAATCATGAATTTCACATTAATTTTTACGACACATTTTATTTTAATTTTTTTTATGGCAATAACATACAGTATAATTACAATCTAAAGATTAATGAAATATTTACAAAAAAAAATGAAATATTAAAACATTAAAACATAAAAAATATAACATATTTAAAACATTAAAACATCACTCCATTAAAAAAACGTAACAAAACATAGCATTATACATATAAAACATATGTATAAATAAAACATATAACACTCCACTAAAACAACATAACATCAAAACAGATATATACAAATATTTCCATAAAAAAAAAAATCATGTGTGAAGTGAAAAGCATTGAAATGAAAATATTTTCACAACCTACAATGAAGAATGTGAGAACGTGAATTTTCTAGCAGTGTTTTCATGCGTGAACATGTTGAAGTGAAAAGCGGTGAAAACCAATCAATTCATGATGTCCATTGACAAAATGATATATATATGCATTTCCCATTTTACGGTATATACCAAAAGGATTGTTTCTGAATGATGGAAAATATTTGTAACCAACACGGTGAGAGTTCTAAGGAAATTTTAAATTAAATTCCTCACAAAAAAAAACTCGATATGTAACCAAATTTAATTCAAATGAGGTATCATGAAGAATTATCTACTGATTCAGTGAGTCCAATTAGGAATCAAATTATCATCGATCAAACCTATATCCAACTCTGGTTGATTGAGTCCAACAAGCTTGTCAATATGTTTCCCATTTTTTTTTTATGAAAATTAAAGTCGATATTCCTTGGCATATCTGTGGAAGATCCACCTCCTATCACTAGAAAATTTGGCCCAATTTCCTACGTCCACTTCGTCGCTATTCCGACACATATTCATCGCAAGAGTTACAGTTCGAGGCTGGACAAAACGTGGTTAGCCATTACGTCGCAATTCTGACACTTTGCCAAAGTGTCGCAATACTGACACTTTTTCTGACGTTTCCAAGCAACCATCGCTCTTCCAACGTTTTCAAAACCGTCGCTCTTCCGACGTTTGTAAACTGTCGCAATTCCGATGACATGCGGTCCGACATTTTGAACGTCGCTCTTCCGATGTTTGTAAACTGTCGCTCTTCCGACATTCGTAAACTATCGCAATACTGACTCTATGGCTAACCACGCTTTTAAAGTGTCACAAAACTGATGCTTTGAAGGTGTCGCTCTACCAACGGGTTGAAAGTGTCACTCTTTCGACACTTTGAATGTGTCGCTCTACTGATGCTTTTTAGGTGTAGATCTACCGACGCATTGTAGGTGTAGCTCTACCGATACTTTGAAGGTGTTGCTCTTCTGACGCTTTGAAGGCATCGGTCTTCCGATGCTTTGATAAAAAAAAATTTTAAAAAATTAAACAACTGCTGATTTATTGCCTACTTTTGTTTTACAGTGTGCCAAGCTGATTCCAGTCCTTGTAGGTAATGCAATCTTCCAATTTTGAGATTTGTATACTGCAATTGCATTCTGTGCTGAGTTGCTTTAACATAAATTTCACGATCTATTACTTAGAGACAGTTAAATATGAGTAACGTTTTTTTTTTATTTTTAATTCTCCAGTATTTGCAAGAAATGAAGCTAAAGTCATAAAAAATTGACTTGATAGTTGTGATGTCAGAAAGTTAGGTGGTTTCATACTGAAATTTCTTATGAAGAATACTGTTACTAAGGTTGACAACTGTTAGAGGCCCTTTGAGTACAATGAAACACTATCTGCAATCGGTATCATCTATATATCATATTTCGTTAGTGTTTAAAATGGAAATATAGAATATAAATTTGTCATCCCTATTGTTTAAATTTCATACTTTATAATCTCCTAAAGCAAGAAACTGGACTCATACCACATATACAACATATCAACCATGCAATGCGCAGTGGATTCAACAAATTTGGTTCTTAAGCTTTTGGATCATGTCCACAGTGTTTTTGGACTGGAATGGCTGCCAAACAATTTAAAAAAAAAAAATAAACACGGGGTATCATCTATATATCACATTTCGTTAGTGTTTAAAATGGATCTCGATAGAAAGTTAAATGTCTTCCAATTGTTGATTTCACTAGCAAATCCACATCCATTTCTGTTCAATCAACTTGAGAATTTGCACATGAAATTCAGTAACGAAAAAGGCAGAAAATGGAAGGTAAGAGAAAGAGAGAGCTTGCCACAGAATATGGAAAAAATAATCTATTAATTTACAAGAATGGACTCCAGCAAAATGAAAAACCAAACTCAAAAAACTACCAAGTATCCATTCGGTTTATACACAATTTTGCTAACTACTGTAGGTGATTGAGATGCAAATTAGCACCTTTACAAAGAGCTACACATGGCTAAATTTTCATACCACCCATTGGTCGTTCTCATATCGGCTACCATAAAGAGAAAATTTGACAGTAAAATAGGACCGAATCCTTGTGCAACCAACATCAATTTTAAGGCAGTTGCAGCACAACTTGCATCAGAAAAATCAACAAAACATAACACTAGAGGTTCTCCAACAGGCTGCAAAGCTCACAAGATTGCCAACATTTCATTAGACCTCGTTAAAATAATTTGAATTTCTATCTATCAATAAATAAACAAAATATACTCTGCTTCAATAGCAAACAAGCATCTATAAAAACTTGACAGATAAATTAAGATCCAAGCTATCATTTTAAGCTTAATTTATAAATGAATACTCAAAATTTAGACTGTGCTTACATGTCTAGGCTCCTTTTGTACCAGTCAAACTTCTTTGAAACCAATGAATGGACAGAAAATTTCTGATGTCAGATTAAGAAAAAACACTCTAAAGGACAAGCATACATGCATGACCAGACAAAAATCAAGACACTCTACACAACTGAAAGCCTACCTAAAAGCATAATAGAACAATCATACATAACAGAAAAATGCTGTCAGGTTAAGAAAAAACACAATACAAAATATACATAAACAAATAACAACGCAAAACCTACCAAAAAACACATACCAGAAGCATACATGGCAAACTACAAAAAAAAACATATAATACTAGACTACCCAAAACCCACAAGGATACGTGCAGCTTCCCTGTGAGTACAATTAGCTGGAAGACCCTCAACAAAGAGGGTGTTCGATGCGTCAGGCAGAAGGTGATCTTCGGGCCTTCTTAAAGGTTCTCTCAATCCCCATGGCTCTGACCTTTGATAGCCCAATCCTAGGCTCCCTAACTTCCCCCCAAGTCCAGGATCTGCACTTCCAATGCCCGACCTCTGACCCATTAAAACAGAGTTAGGAAGGGACGAACCTGACAATCCTCCATAACCTCCACTTCGTCCCAACCTTGACCCAAGGGAGCCTTCCAACCCACCAATATCACCAGATGTTAAACCCCCACCAGAATATAGAAGCTGTACCTAGAACAAAAAAATAAAATATTATAAAGTATCGAATATATACAACATACAACAAAAGAAAGCAAAACAGACATTGTTAAAAGAATGACTGAGATAATTAAGCAAATACCCCATTTTTGAAAACTCACCTTCTGAAACTTAATCCCTTTGAAAACCTAGTAAATCATCCATGGTCTTCTGAACAGAGGCTATTTGAACATTGACTTCTCTTCGATTCTGAACATCGACTTCTCTTCGATTCGATTCTGAGAGTTTCGAACAGAGGCTGTTTGCCATGCTCAGAGTTCATGAGAAAAAGTTCGAACAAGTTGAGCGGGAAAAAAAAATTGAATAGGGCAGAATGGGAAAGAAGGCATAAAGGTCGAACAAGCTGAGCGGGAAAAAAAAATTTAACAGGTCGATTAAGAAAATTTGAATAGGTGGAACAAGCTGAGCGGGAAAAAACTGAAACTATGACATGAAATCATATGAAAATTTCCCACTCAAACATTAGTGAATAATTTATTTTATTTAAATTATTTTATATATCTATTGTAAACTGCTGTAATATTTTACAAAATAAACTTATTTTATTTTATTTAAAAACAATTTATCAATATTTTTGGACGTAAAAATCATTACTTATATTATTCATTGTAATTTTTCATTGTAATTATTATTTATAAGTAATAAAAAATATTAATAAATATAATATTTTTAGGTAGAATAATTACTTTCATCATACCTTATGGGTTTTTTCAAAATTACTTTCATTATTACCATAATTATTCAACTTCATTAGTTGATTGCTAATATTTTCTTCGTTATATGAATCATCCTTAAATAAGCGACCTCTTCTTATTGATTTTTTACACTTGTTGTGACACTTCCACTCAACCACCTGAAGTATTTAGCTAGCACTTTTTTTGTGTTCATCTCATTATTCCAAGCTGGTCATAATCAAATGAGTTACCATCAATTATCATCATTAGAAATTTTGCAATTTTTTCCTAAAATTTACTAATTAGTCTACAAACACATGGTAATAATGGCATACCCTCATAACCTAGTATTGTGTGCTAGGAAGGCTTTCCAAAGAAGTTGGCTGGCATCACTATGACACTATTACAGAATTAGAATGGAAGAGAAAGGAAAAGGCTTAGGTATCATATGAGAGAATGAAGCAATTGGAAAAATTGAGATCAAAAGCAGTGGAGTTAGCCGAAAAGAAGCTTGCCCCAGAGATGGATAAGATAAAACTTGACAACATATTGGTAAATTTCTTTAACCCATTATTGGTTATTCAGAAGGAGTATGAATACACCACCATTAATATCAAGGTAATTGGCCCCTAGCAGATCAAAGGCTACAAGTTGTAGTTTTCGTCTGAACATCAACATACCACAACCATGCTTACAACCAGAAGCCTTCTCACATTCATGATCTGATTATATAGTGAATTAGACAAAAGTAAGAAAAAAATTACTTCTTCAAAGCTAATTCGAATTTCGAGGGCTTAGCCGGGGATTGGGGGTTAGGGGTTAGGGATTTAGAGGTTTAGGGTTTAGGGGGTTAAATGGGTTAAGGGTTTAGAGGTTTATGGTTTAGGCGTTTAAATGGGTTAGGGGTTAAGGGGTTATAGGTTTAGGGTTTAGGGGGTTAAATGGGTTATGGGTTTAGGGGGTTAGGGGATTTAGCAGTTAAGGATTTTAGGGGTTAGAAGTTAGGGGCTAATGGGGTTAGGTTTTAGTGGTTAAGGGTTTATAGGTTTAGGGTTTATGGGGTTAAGTGGGTTACGGGTTAAGGGTTTAGGGGTTAGGGGTTAAGGGTTTATAGGTTTATGGTTTAGGGGTTAAATGGGTTAGGGGTTTACTAGAGGTTTAGGGGGTTAAATGGGTTAGGGGTTGGGAATTAGTGTTTAAGGGGTTAGGGGTTAATATGATAGTTTCATTGGTCTATGTTTGTGCAAATTTTAACCTTGCCAACAAGTCAGAATTAACCCAATCATAGGTGTCAATATGTCATGATATAGATTAAATATAGATATATATGAGAAGGAATAATTATAAAGACATAGATTGATAGAGGTGGCGAGAAAAGGGGAGTCACAAGGGAGAGATGGAGATAAACTAAAGGAGAAGGGAGAGAAGGAATGGATCAGCTGAGAGAGAGAAAGGGAGAGAAGTGAGAGAGGTAGAGAAGGGTAAGAGAGGGAGATAGTGACACAAAGATGGAAGGGGGGCAGAAATAAGGATAGAGGGAGGGATATAGCTATGAGAGGATTGGAGGGTAGAGAGAGAGAGAGAGAGAGAGAGAGAGAGTGGGAGATTGGGGAAGAGAGAGGTCATTCCAGATGCTCTGAAATTGTTGAGGCTTCAGCCAAGTCACAACTTAGCATGAAAACTGATACGGGCGCCCTTGAACGAAACGGCCCGACCCGAACGCGCCCGGTCGAGCGACCTCACATGGTGCGCCCGACCGAATGATGCCACATGGGACCAAACGACAAACATATCAACCGAACGTGCACAAGGCACCCGGGCAGTCACAGCTTTTCAAAATAGATACAGGCACCCTCGAACGAAACGACCCGACCCGAACGCGCCCGGTCAGGCGACCTCGCACGGCGCGCCCGACCGAACGATGCCACAAGGGATAAAATAGCAAATGGGCTGCCCAAAGGTGCACAAGTCACTCGGGCGGTCACAACTTAGCATGAAAACTGATACGGGCGCCCTCAAACGAAACAGCCTGACCCGAACGCGCCCGGTCGATTGACCTCACACGGCGTGCCCGACTGAATGATGCCACAAGGGAGAAAATGACAAATGGGCCGCCTAAAGGTGCACAAGGCACCCAAGCAGTCACAACTTAGCATGAAAACTGACATGGGCACCCTCGAACGAAAGGGCCCGACCCGAAGGTGCCCGATCGGGCAACCTCGCACGGCACGACACGGCCCGCCTGACCAAACGATGCCACAAGGGAGAAAACAACAAATGGGCCGCCCGAATGTGCACAAGGCACCCGGGCAGTCACAACTTAGCAAAACTGATACAAGTTCCCTTGAATGAAATGGCCCAACCCGAACGCACTCGGTCGGGTGACCTCACATGGCGCAAGACGACGCACCTGACCGAACGAATACCCCATAAGGGAGCAAATAGAAAACAGGCCGCCCGAATGTGTACAAGGCACCCAGGTGGTCACAACTTAGAAAAACTGATACGGGCACCCTCTAGCAAAACAACGTGAACCGAACATGCACAAAGGAGCAAACGGCAAACAGGCCGCCCGAACATGCACAAGGCATCTGGGTGATCACAACTTAGCAAACCTGATACGAGCGCCCTCGAACGAAATGGCCCGATCGAAACACGCCAGATCGGGCGACTTCACACAGTGCGACATGACGCGCCCAAACGAACGTCGATGCCACAAGGGAGCAAACAGCAAACGGGCCACCTGAACGTGCACAAGGCATCTGAGTGGTCACAACTTAGAAAAACTGATACGGGTGCCCTCGAACAAAACAGCTCGACCCAAACGCGCCCAGTTGGGTGACCTCACACGGCACGACATGGCGCGCCCGACCGAATGATGCCACAAGGTAGAAAACAGCAAACGGGTTGCCCGAATGTGCACAAGGCACCTGGGCGATCACAACTTAGCAAATGTGACATGGGCGCCCTCGTACGAAATGGCCCAACTGAGGTGCCCTTGGTCGTGCGGCGTCACACTGCGTGCCCGGCCACACGGAGGCACAAGGTAGCAAACGACAAACGGGCCACTCAAACGTGGACAAGCTGCCACCCGGGCAGTCACAATTTAGCAAATCTGACATGGCACCCTCGCACGTAACAGCCCGACCCGGGCGCCCTTGGTCGTGCGGCGTCACAAGGCACGACACGGCGCACCCGGCCGCACAGAGGCACAAGGTAGCAAATTGAAAACGGAAAACAGGCCACCCGAACATGCAAATTAAGGCACTTGGTGGTCACAAGTTAGCAAATCTAACATGGGCGCCCTCGCACGTAACGGCCCAACCCGGGCGCCCTTGGTCATGCGGCATCACAAGGCGCGACATAGCGTGCCCGGAGGAACAAGGTAGCAAACGACAAACGGGCTGCCCGAATGTGCACAAGGCACCCAAGTGGTCACAAGTTAGAAAATCTAACACAGGCACCCTCACACGAAACGGCCAGAACTGGGTTCCCTTGGTCATGTGGCATCACACGGCGCGACACTTCATGTCTGGCCACACGGAGGCACAAGGTAGCAAATGGAAAACAGGCCGCCCGAACATGCACAAGCTGGCACTCAGGCGGTGTTTGGTCAATTTAGTGTGTCCTAAATTGCTGCATTTAATTTGTCAATCCGGGATTCGTAAGTTGATGAAGTGCGGCGCACTATATGTGCAAGATAACCTATTTCTTAACTTTTTGTCGTTTTTGGTTTTCTAAGATGAAATGGAAATTCTAAAAATGAAAACAAGTATGGTTATGTTTTTTCAAGGAAATGATATCCTCTATAATGATTTACCAACTTGAAACTTAAAAAGGAATTTGAAAATTACAATGACAAAACTTGAAAGGAAATGAAAATGCGCTGCTGAAATGAAAAGATGTTGCTAGTCTAATGAATCAAAACAGTGAACTAGTGAGCATGAAGCCAAACTATTCTTGCTGCTGTCTAAACACAAAAGAAACTATGCTGAAAGAAATCCAAAATAGCATCAAAGTAAATCTAAATCAGATTACATCAACTTGTCTTCTGATCCCTCATCATTAGTCCAACTATGATTTTCGGAAGTAACCATAAACAACTTGAGTAACTGATATCTAACTTGCAGAAAGTAAACTAATATCAAACCATACATTCATAATTCAATCCCTCACCATCAGTCCAGCTGTGGCTTTCGGAGGTAACTCAAGATGTCATGCACAATTGAATATTTCTAACTTGCAGAAAGGAAACTAATACCAAACTACACATTTCATAATACAATCCCTCACCATCAGTCCAAATGTGGCTTTCGGAGGCAACTGAAGATGTTATGAGTAGTTTAATATATCTAAATTTGCAGAAAGGAAACTAATACCAAACTACACATTTCATAATACAATCCCTCACCATCAGTCCAGCTGTGGCTTTCGGAGGCAACTGAAGATGTTATGAGCAGTTTAATATATCTAAATTTAACTACTGAAGCAAATGAGAAAAAATGAATTAAACAAAGCAGTACTGAAATTAAACAGAAACTAAGAAAAACAAATTAGAAGCAGAACAATGTTAATCCCATGTCATTAGTCAAAAAGCTATGAAAATGCCCGGGCTGCCTATCTATAACCTGAAACAAGAACACTGATCAGTGATTAATAACATAAAACATGAAATACAGAAGTGAAATGGAAAGCATGAAAGTTTATAAACAGAAATGAAGCATATGTATCATGAAAAATGCAATGTATAAACATGTGAATGGATTATGGCACAATGAACTTTAAAGAAATAAAATAAGAACTATACACTAATGCACAAAACCTCAGCTGAGCAGGGGCCCTCTACACCAGCCTTGGCAACAATCTTCAAGTACGAATTAAGTCTGAAAACAGAGTCTTCTTATATTAAAATGTAGTCATAATAGTAAGGTAGTATTACGGCTCAAAGGCAGCGTAATTACATTACAGAGCAGACTAATAAAAGATAACAGAGACTAATCGAGACTAACTCTATATGCGTATGCAAACACATTATATATAACAAAAGGTAATGTAACTGATTTCCTAAAGTTTATGCTAATACAAAACACGTAGACCATTACGTCCACGGATCTAGGATCATGGTCGTGTTGGAAAGTAAATCTATGAGGAGTGGATGCTTGAATTCGGCTATGGAGCCATGTATAGATGTCGACTTGTCCTCCGCAAGCTCAGAAACGGCCATATGAACCTTCACGTGACACGAAACAGAGTCTTGTCACCGTGAGACTCCATGGTTGACTTCCATGTGGACGCCTTTGACCGTGGCTTCTTTAGATGAGTTTGCTCAAACCAATAGGACACAAACCATGTCCACATCATTTCTGACTTGCCCATGTGGCTCGTTTTTCATGTAGACACCTGTAACATAGAGTTTCACAAAATAGCTGCGGAAAGTTGCAGCAGCTGCGGAAAGTGGCAAGATTCCGCAGCTAAATGAACAAAATCTAAATCAAACAACAGACACAAAAATATAGTTAAAAACCATGTTAGATACTCTTTTGCAATTAACATACAATGATATTGACAACTTGGGAGGTTCAGGTGAGTGAAAAAGGTATAGAAAAGTGTATGGAAAAGATGCAAAATTGAGACTCAACATACCCCCACTGTGAAGGTGTTGCATGTCCTCATGCAACCAAAATTTTGATATTCCTTTCTCAGTTCATATTCCTTGACACTTCAGCCAGCACGTCTAATCCTCTCCTCCTCTTCCTTGGTGCTGCCAACATTTTGGGTTTCTTCATTAAGCACCTAAATTTGATATTAACCAATGCTCTGTTCAACTTCTGGCATTTCCTTTTCAATTTCTTGTTCTTCTTCTGCCATATTCCCAGATGTAGCATGGTATTATCATGGATGATTTTGTCCAATTTACCTTGTTCTTTCAATGTCTCATTTTCATTTTTGATGTGCCTATTTAAAAGCTCTAGCTCAAAGATTTCCTGTTCTAGTGATTGGACTAAATCATCCTGTACTATATGAGGCTGAATGGACGAAGTACTGGGACCTGTAGCTGCCTTTTCCAAAGATTCTATATAGTCATATACTTCCTGCTGCTTGGGGTCTATATCAGGTGTCATTTTTATTGGGTTGTCCCCAAAATGCCGTGAAGGAGAGTTATCTTCAAAATCTGGCTGAGAAGGGCTCACATCAACATCTTGCTGAGAATGGGATGGACTATGGTCAATGTCTGATTGAGAATGAAATGAACCAGGTTCACTAACTAACTGAGATGGACTATGGTCAGATGGGGACTGTTCAGATGTCTCCTCTCCCAAATCAATGAAATGAGGACCCTTTATTTGCGTTTTCCTCAATTTCCCCTTAAGTCTGCTGCTTCTTCTCACACGCTGTGGTACACTATCCTTTTGTTTTTGTTTTCCTTTCTCTGTCTTCTTGGCCATAGAGGACTTTTTTTGAAGATAAATTAATCTTTCAGATAACACTTGGTGATCTTCTTCTTCGGAAGAAGGGGTTTGATGTATAGCCTCAATAGTTTTTCTCTCTTTTGGTGTTATTGGCTTCTTACCCTTGATTTCTTTCTTCTTCCTCTTTGACAGTCTCTCTTCCCTATCATTTCTTTCAATTGTAGTAGTAGGAGTATTTTGGATTTCATCAATTGTTCTTTTTCTCCTACTTCTTATTGTTGTGCTACCTTCAGGAATTTCTTGAGTGGGAGTAATTTGGGTTTCATCATTTATTCTTTTTCTTCTACTCCTTCTTGTTGTACTACCTTCAGGAATTTCCTGAGGTTCCTCAAAGAAATTTCTAACCAGAAATTGTTCCCATGTGTCTTTCTTTTCCTTTAACTTCTTTTCAATCAAAATTTTTACAAGGTCGTGGTGATATAGATGGGGTTCTACATCTCCTAAATGTTTCTGAACAGTCACGGACATTTTCTTCAAACTATTGAATAGAAAATATGGGAGATTGAGAGTTTGATTATCTAGAAAATTCATCAATAACCTGGTATGGTACATATACATGGACCCAAAACAGCCTTCACATGCAATGAATTTCTGAACAACTAGCAGTAAAGTAGCCCATTCCTCTTTCAATGCATGCACAGGAATTCCTCTTTTAAAAACAGTTTAGTCCATACCTTGGTTTCGTAAGATTTTTCTCCATGCTTCATCACTGATGCTTTTATTCTTAAACCAATGCACACCCTCCTGAAGAGTTCCGTGGCTGTTGCTATAGATGCTTCATTGACCGCAAACTTAAGGTCTCCAATCTCTGTTTCCAAGCCATTAAACGACCTTGCGAATGCCTTCGTCACTTCTTTATGATAACCTATGAATTTCTGGATAAACTGCAGCCAATTTTCTTTCTTCAATATATCCCTTACTTGCAGATATCCCTCCATAAACTTAGGTCCTTCCGGTTCTGCTCTTAGCAATTTACCCATTTTTTTCTTTCTGCTCTTCACAAATTTGCCTGCGTGAGGGTTTAATGGAAACAGAACGGTTGAATGCACAAAGATGAGCACAATGACTGTGGGTAAATATCAGAGAGTGGGTATACAGATTATAACGTAATAGAGAGCAGAATGGAGTGAACAGAACAGAGAGGGGTTTTCGTGAGCACAACATAGAGCACGACAGAGAGATTAACAGAGTATAACACATCCGGCAGCGTTTTGAATTTTGGTGGTTGCACAATAATTATGAGCATGTTTCAACAACGGTTATGGATTTATGCGGCTATAAGAGTCCGTGGTCAAATCAAATACGTCTCATTGTCACCGGTGGAATATTGGAACATGAGTGAAGATCGGGGGTTTTAATGATGGAACCGTTTGAGAATGAATGTGAAGGATAATATGGAGATCGTGAAAGGTTACGGAATTGTCAATATAATCATTGCACATAATGGATAGAGCTCATGGTTCAGAACTATATAAAAATGTGTTTTTCAATGCTATTTGAAATAAATTTTATTCATACCTTTGGAATCTTTGCCTTTTCCTTGGTCTTCAACTAATTGCTCTTCATTTGTGTCTTGAATGCTTCAGGTCTTCATTTTTTATCCTCTCACCTGCATTTTATTTCATGATTATGGAAATAACATTTGGCTGTACATTCTTTTAAAACAGAGTTGTAGCTACAGAATCTGCTTCTGGCTGTGGAAACTGGAGTCAGCTGCGGAAACAGATGTCAGCTGCGGAAACTGACACAGCTATTACTTGGATGAATGGAGATGAACAGATGACAAATGACCAGATGGAAATGGTCATGAAAAAGATTTTTATTGATGAAATGGAATGAAATGGGTGGAATGGAGTGAAATGAAGTGAAATGGAATGGAATAAAGTGGAATGGAATGGAGTGAATGGTCACAAAACTTGTGAAATGAAAGAGAGATTTTTTTTTTTTTGGAAAATATAGAATGTCAGGTGTTCCTGATTTTCACCCTATATTTTCTGTATAAGACTGCCAATCAGTGATTGGTTTTCAGGCTTATACAATTTATTTATTTATTTATTTATTTTTATTTATTTATTTATTCATTTATTTTTTTTTATTTTTTTTTTAAACTGAAAAGAACAAAAGCTAGGCTGGTGGAGAAGAAGAATTCTTCTATACCAGCCTGATTGCAGAACTTTCTTGAAACATTTTGACAAAATCCTCTTTTGAGAGTGGCTTATGATAAACTTTCAATCTATGGCCATTCACAATAAGAGGAGTTTGAAACTCATCAATGGCCTTGATTCTTACCGATCCATTGTTAAAGATCTTGTCAATCTCATATGGCCCAAGCCAATGAGTCTGAAATTTTCCTTGGAAATCTTTAAACTTGGAATCAAATAACAATGCCCAATCTCCTTCTTGAAACTTATTCTCTTTGATGTACTTGTCATGCCATTTAGTTCTTTGATATTGAACTAGATCAGTTCTTAAAATTGCTTCTTGTCTGATCTCATCTAGCTCATTCAACTGTTCCATTCTATGCTTTTGGGCTTCTGATAAGTCCATCCCCAACTGAACTGCTATCTTGAAGGTCTTGACTTGGAACTCAATGGGGAGCAAGACTTCTTTCCCATAAACAAGTTCATAAGGAGAATGTCCTGTTGTATTTCTCCATGTAGTTCTGTAGGCCCACAAGGCTTCAGGAAGCCTTTCTGCCCAATCTCTTCTATGTAGATGAACAGTTTTGGTGATGATACTTTCAAGAAATTTATTTGTGGACTCCACTTGACCATTTTCTTGCGGATGGTAAGGAGTAGATCTTCTGTGCTTGGTTTTGTATTCTTCCATCAACTTTTCCACCAAATTGGATGTAAATTGGCTCCCCTGATCTGTCACAATTTCTCTTGGAACACCAAAGCGAGTAAAAATATCCTCATAAAGAAAATGAACAACTGAATTTTCAGTAGCAGATACTAATGCTTTAGCTTCTACCCATTTAGTAACATAATCAGTGCAAACCAATATATACTTATTTTGCTTAGATGGTGGATTAATAGGTCCAATGAAATCTAAAGCCCATTTTTCAAAGGGTTCAATGAGTACCTGTGTTTGCAATGGTATTTCATTTGAAAGGGTAGGTTTCCCTACTCTTTGGCAGCTATCACACCTTTTGACATATTTTTTTGCATCTTTGAAGAGAGAAGGCCAATAATATCCCAAGGAAAGGATTTTATAGGCCGTCCTTTTGTCCGCAAAGTGTCCGCCACATGGTTCATCATGACATGCCTTAAGAATATCAGGCATTTCATCTTCCCTGACACATCTTCTGATCACAAGATCTGGCCCTGTTTTAAACAATTCGTTAGAAATCCATGAATATTTTGAACTCTCCTGAATAATTTTTCGTTTTTCACTTGGAAATAAACGTGAAGGTAGTTTCCCTATAACCAAATAGTTAGCAATATCTGCATACCAAGGAGTTTTAATAGTTACTGCAAACAAGTATTCATCAGGAAACTTATCCTCTACAGGAGAATCTTCTTTAGTATTCTGAATTCTAGACAAGAAATCAGCTACTGTATTCTATTTTCCTAGTCTATCCAACACAGTAATATTGAATTCTCGCAAAAGTAAAAGCCATCTTGTCACTCTGCCATTAGTAACAGGTTTGTTCATTAAATATCTAATTGCAGAATGGTCAGTATGAATAAAAGTTTCATAGCCTGTTATGTAATGTCTAAACTTATAAATTGCATGAACAACAGCTAAGAATTCTTTTTCAGTCACAGTATAATTCAACTCTGTGGGAGTCAAATTTTTACTGGTGTAATAAATGGCATAAGGAATTAAATCTTTTTGACCCAACACAGCTCCAAGAGCTGTATCTGAAGCATCTGTAGAAATATGGAAAGGAAGTTTCCAATTTGGTCCTCTCAAGATAGGTGCTTCAAATATTCTTGTTTTCAAAGTTTCAAAAGCTGATTGACAATCAGGATCCCATTTGAATTCACAATCTTTTGTAAGCAATTTGAAGAGTGGAGATGCTATTTTAGTGAAGTTTTCTATAAATCTTCTATAGTAACCAGTAAATCCTAGAAAACTTCTAACATCTCTTCGACAATTTGGAATAGGCAACTTGGAGATGACTTCAACTTTTGATCTATCAACCTTAATCCCATCTCCTGAAATATGATGTCCTAAAACAATCCCTTCAGTAAACATCATAAAGCATTTTTCATGGCTTAATGAAAGGTTTGTTTCTTTACATCTTATAAGAACTTTTTTCCAAATTTTCTAATGCCTCTTCAAATGAATTACCATAAACTGTAAAATCATCCATATAAACCTCTACACAATCATGGATTAGATCAGAAAAAATTCCTAGTACCGCTCTTTGGAATGTTGCAGGTGCATTACATAACCCAAAAGGAAGCACTCGGTAGGAAAAAGTTCCCCATGGAAAAGTAAATGTGGTCTTATCTTGATCCTCAGGTGCTACCTGAATTTGATTATAGCCACTAAAACCATCCAAAAATGAAAAGTACTTTTTACCTGCTAATGTGTCTAATACTTGATCGATAAAAGGCAAAGGAAAGTGATCCTTCAAAGTTGCTTTGTTCAATTCCCTGTAATCAATGCATACCCTCCATTTACCATTTTTTTTAGGTACTATAACCAAAGGAGAAACCCATCGGCTATCTGAAATTGGATAAATGAAGTTTACATTGAGTAGTTTTTGGAGCTCTTCTTTCACTATCTCCCTAAGGTTTGGATTCATCTTTCTCTGAGGTTGTCTGATTGGTCTACTATTTTCCTCAATATAGATATGATGAATGCAAGTCTTAGGATCAATACTTATGCCCATCAATAAAGCAAAGAATGTTTTTTTAGAAGAGATTTTATGTTTTTCTAGCCAGGATTCAAAGTTGCTGAGCATGTGTTACCTGAAAACTAAGAAGAATCTAGCCACTTGTTTCATAGTGTAAGAGACATGTACAAGAGTTAGATAAATATTTATATCAGACTAACTGAATTGTGGAAGCTGTGGTTCAAGATGTATCAAAATTTTCTAATGTGCCTGGGACTGACTAATCTCATCGTATTTCTGTGAATGGTAGACAGAACACAGTATATGTCCCAATGGTCAAACCATTCATTGTCTCCTACTTCTGTGATTGCTCTTGCTGGAGGATAAAAATTGAATTTCTTTGTCGAATTACCATTAGAAATGTACATGTCCCCAGATCTACAACTAATAAAAGCATCAGCTGTGGCTAGACAAGGTCTTCCTAAAATAAGTGGGTGCCCTCCTAGATTACTCTTGGGAGTCAAAATCATAAAATCTACTAGATATTCCCAAGAATCTAAGGAGACTGAAATATCTTCTAATACACCATCTGGTTTAATAATTGATCGATCTGCAAGTTGCAGTAAAGTAGGTGTAAAAAGAAGGTTAGGAAGTTTTAGCCGGTCCATAGTCTGTCTACTCATAATGTTGATAGCAGCCCCTAAGTCAATCAATGTGTTTGGAATTTCTATCCCATTTATATGTGTCTTGACAATTGGACTTCCTGGATCTACATACTTCTGCATGGTAATTTTTCCCATCATAATATCTCCAATCTTTCCTACCAGGTGGATTCTTCTTGTGTCTTTTAGTTTCCTTCCTGGTCTTTTGAAACTCAACTCCTTTATGGTTTTTGCTAGAATAGGAATCTCTCGAATGGCTTGTAGCAAGGGCATCTTGATACAAACATTCTTCAATTCATCTAGAAATTCATAGTTAGGCAACAAAATTTGTTTTTCCACCCCCTTGTCAATTTGTAGTCTTTCAGGAAAAGGAGGTGTAGATGAAGATGCAGGTTGCTCAACTATAGGAGTTGTGGGTGTTGTCTTTTCTTTTTCTTTTTGCATGCTTTAATTTTGAAGAGATTCTTCCTCAGAACCCTTATTGACTTGAATAGAATCCTCCTCAGAGGTATCTTGCTCTTGAATATCTATAGAAGGTTTTTCTAAAACTCTACCAGATCTGAGTTGTACATCGTTGAGAGGAACAATCATATAGGTAGGAAATTGTTGTCCTTCGACCATGTAAGTATTCTGAGGATTATTATTATTAGGATTTGGCAATGGCTGAGCTGGAAGTTGACTTGTCTTTTGTTGGTATGGGAGCATGAGTTGAGGATTTGGATTTTGTTGAGAAGGTTGTTGTTGTGGAAATGGCAATGAAAGTTGTGGATTTGAATTTGGAAGTTGTGGAACTGTTGATTTTGAAAAGATGGAGGATATTGATAAAATTGAGCAAATCTCCCATAAGGATTTTGCATCCCTTGTACCCATGGCTGATATGTATTCTAATGTTGGGGCCAAGGTTGTTGCCAAGGATTCCAATTTGGTGGGGTTTGAAAATTCATAAGGTTGTTAAACCCTTGAGTTTTTTGTCCTTGCCAAGGTCTCCTTGCAACAAAACAGAGAGATTCTATTGAATTTGGGTCTTCTTGAAAAACAGCTTTGAGTCCAGGAATTGAAGGACAATCCTTGATCTCATGATTCTCTGAGAAAATCATACATGTTTCTATGACTTTTGCATCCAAGGGACATTCCCTTAAAGCATGTTTCTTCCTACATTTTGGACAAAAGATGGCTAAAGCATCTGTTTCTTCTTTCAGCTTGTTTTGGATTTTAAGGGTGTCTAGTTGTTCACTAAGGCTCCCTAAGATATCAGTTTTGAAATCATCAAGCATGTTACCAATATCTGCCCTACTTACTGATCCAGTTGCAGATTTGTTAGCCCTAATAAGAGAAGGATCCCTAGGCCCTTTTCCTGTTTTAGATTTTCCTCTTGAGAGATGGACACATAGTTATGTTATATCACGAAGTGGGAGTTGAGAAATGTCTCCTTTCCCCATCATGTTTAAAATATCTATCCATTCATCTCTAATGGCTTTTAATATGAGGGCTTTCAAGGTTTTATCATCTAAGTTGTTCATCTTTGCTCTTTTCAAGTTGTATTGAAATCTTTCAAGTAAATCTTCCAAATTTTCATCTTCTTTTTGCATCATTTTGAATACCTCATCCTTGTGATTGGTGGGCATACAATAGTCCAAGTATCTATCCAAAAATGTTTGTTTCATATAATTCCAAGTCCTAATAGATTGAGTGGCTAATCCCATGAACCATTTCAAAGCAGATCCCTTCAAAGTTGAAGGAAACAGTTTGAGTTTTTGAGAGTCTTCCATATAATCATATGTTCGGCACACAACTTCAAACTCAAACAGAAATGTTTCAGGATCCTCACTTCGCAATCCATAAAATTTAGGGAGAACAGATGGTGAGATATTTTTCATCGTTGCATGAGTTTCCTCATCAACTATAGGGAATCCAAACAAGTTGTTTCCTTCCCTATTTCTACAATTATTTCCTTCACCATTGTTGTCTCCATTGTTTCCTCCTCTTCTACCTCTACCTCTACCTCCATCTATTACTTCCTCTGCCATGATAGTTTCTTTATAGTCCTTAAAGTCCTCTAGTTCTTCTACCAAGGGAGGATGAGAGAGAGTCTCTTTGTTTTCTAAATGGGATTGAGTAGATGGTATAGGAGAATCCTCTAATTCAGCTGCTCCTTGAGTTTCAAAAATCTTAAGGCTAGGGGTAGATGGTGGTGAATCTGGTCTATGCCTTGAAGAAGATGGAATTTTGAAAATCGAACTCTTGGCTTTAGCTATAAACCTTCCCCTAGAATCTCTTGCTCTATGCATGTCATTTTTTTATTTTTTTATTTTTTTAAAAAGTTGGGCTAATAATTCTCTCTCTGATCTTCCAGGTCACACTAGGTGCAAGAAGAGAGCATACTTAAGAAATTAATGAACCAATAACTCTCTTTTCTAATCCTCCAGATCACATTAGGTGCAAGAGGAGAGCATACTTCAAGAAGTTATCAAGTTTTCCCTTCTTTTATGATTTTGTGTTTTTTTTTTTAAGAAATTGGCTACCTAGTTACACTTCCCCGGCAACGGCGCCAAAATGTTTGGTCAATTTAGTGTGTCCTAAATTGCTGCATTTAATTTGTCAATCCGGGATTCGTAAGCTGATGAAGTGCGGCGCACTATATGTGCAAGATAACCTATTTCTTAACTTTTTGTCATTTTTGGTTTTCTAAGATGAAATGGAAATTATAAAATGAAAACAAGTATGGTTATTTTTGTTCAAGGAAATGATTTCCTCTATAATTATTTACCAACTTGAAACTTAAAAAGGAATTTGAAAATTACAATGACAAAACTTGAAAGGAAATGAAAATGCGTTGCTGAAATGAAAAGATGCTGCTAGTCTAATGAATCAAAACAGTGAACTAGTGAGCATGAAACCAAACTATTCTTGCTGCTGTCTAAACACAAAAGAAACTATGCTGAAAGAAATCCAAAATAGCATCAAAGTAAATCTAAATCATATTACATCAACTTCTCTTCTGATCCCTCATCATTAGTCCAGCTATGATTTTCGGAAGTAACCATAAACAACTTGAGTAACTGACATCTAACTTGCAGAAAGTAAACTAATATCAAACCATACATTCATAAGTCAATCCCTCACCATCAGTCCAGCTGTGGCTTTCGGAGGTAACTGAAGATGTCATGCACAATTTAATATATCTAATTTTGCAGAAAGGAAACTAATACCAAACTACACATTTCATAATACAATCCCTCACCATCAGTCCAGCTGTGGCTTTCGGAGGCAACTGAAGATGTTATGAGCAGTTTAATATATCTAAATTTGCAAAAAGGAAACTAATACTAAACTACACATTTCATAATACAATCCCTCACCATCAGTCCAGCTGTGGCTTTCGGAGGCAACTGAAGATGTTATGAGCAGTTTAATATATCTAAATTTAACTACTGAAGCAAATAAGCAAAACTGAATTAAACAAAGCAATACTGAAATTAAACAGAAACTAAGAAAAACAAATTAGCAGCAGAATAATGTTAATTCCATGTCATTAGTCAAAAAGTTATGCAAATGCCCGGGCTGCCTATCTATAACCTGAAACAAGAACACTGATCAGTGATTAATAACATAAAACATGAAAGACAGAAGTAAAATGGAAAGCATGAAAGATTATAAACAGAAATGAAGCATATATACCATGAAAGATGCAATGTATAAACATGTGAATGGATTATGACACAATGAGCTTTAAAGAAATAAAACAAGAACTATACAATAATGCACAGAACCTCGGCGTGTGCAGGGGCCCTCTACACCAGCCTTGGCAATAATCTTCAAGTACGAATTACGTTTGGAAACAGAGTCTTCTTATATTAAAATGCAGTCATAACATAAATGTGATATTACGGCACAGTGGCAACGTAATTACATTACAGATCTATCTCCAGACTAATCGAGACTAATCTAATATGTGTATACAAACGTGTTATTTATAACAAAAGAAATATAACTGATTCCTAAAGTTTATGCTAATGGAGAACACGTAGACCATTACGTCCACAGATCTAGGATCATGGCCGTATTGAAGAGTAAATCTATGAGGAGTGGATGTTTGAATTCAGCTATGGAGCCATGTACAGATGTTGATTTGTCCTCCGCAATTCAGAAACGGCCATATGAACCTTCACGTGACACGAAACAGAGTCCTGTCACCGTGGGACTCTACGGTTGACTTCCATTTGGACACCTTTGACCGCAGCCTCTTTAGATGGATTTGCTTGAGCCAATAGGACACGATCCATGTCCACATCATTTCAGACTTGCCCATGTGGCTCGTTTTTCCTGTAGACACCTGTAACATAGAGTTTCACAAAATGGCTGCGGAAAGTTGCAGCAGCTGCGGAAAGTGGCAAGATTCCGCAGCTAAATGAACAAAATCTAAATCAAACAGAAGACACAAAAATATAGTTAAAAACCATGTTAGATACTCTTTTGCAATTAACATACAATGATATTGACAACTTGGGAGGTTCAGGTGAGTGAAAAAGGTATAGAAAAGTGTATGGAAAAGATGTAGAATTGAGACTCAATAGGCAGTCACAAGTTAGCAAATGTGACACGGGAACCCTCGCACGAAACAGCTAGACCCGTGCACCCTTAATGGTCGTGCGGCATCACACGGCGCGACACGGTGCGCCCGGACGCACGAAGGCACAAGCTAGCAAATGGTAAACAGGCTGCCCGAATGTGGACAAGTTGGCACCTGGGCGATCACAAGTTAGCAAATGTTACACGGGTGCCATCGCATGAAACGGCCCGACCTAGGCGCCCTTGATCGTGCAGCGTCACACGGTGTGACACTGCACGCCCGACCGCATGGAGGCACAAGGTAGCAAACAGAAAATGGGCCGCCTGAACGTGCACAAGATGGCACCCGGGCGGTCACAAGTTAGCAAATGTGACACAGGCGCCCTCGCACGAAACAGCCAGACCTGGGCACCCTTGGTCATGCGGCGTCACACGGCGCGACACGGCGCACCCGGCCGCACGGAGGCACATGGTAGCAAACGATAAACGGGCCGCCCGAATGTGCACAAGCTGGCACCCAGGCAGTCATAAGTTAGAAAATGTGACACAAGTGCCCTCGCACGAAACGACCCGAACCAGGCGCCCTTGGTCGTGCGGCGTCACACGGCCCGACACGGTGCACCCAGCCACACGGAGGCACAAGGTAGCAAATGCCAAACGGGTCACCCAAACGTGCACAAGCTAGCACTCGGGCAGTCACAAGTTAGCAAACGTGACACGGGTGCCCTTACATGAAACGGCCAGACCTGGGCGCCCTTAGTCGTGTGGCGTCACACGGCGCGCCCAGCCGCACAGAGGCACAAGGTAGCGAATGGTAAACAAGACATCCAAACATGCACAAGCTAGCACCTGGGTAGTCACAAGTTAGCAAATCTGACACAGGCACCATCGCACGTAACGGCCCGACCCGGGCACCCTTGGTCGTGCGGCGTCACATGACGCGCCCGGCCGCACAGAGGCATAAGGTAGCAAATGGAAAACGGGCCATCTGAACATGCACAAGTTGGCACTTAGGAGGTCACAAGTTAGCAAATGTGACATGGGCGCCCTCTCACGAAACAACCAGACCCGGGCGCCCTTAATGGTCGTGCGGCGACATACGGTGTGCTCGGCCGCACGGAAGCACAAGGTAGAAAACGGTAATGGGTCGCCCGAACGTGCACAAGCTGGCACTCGGGTGGTCACAAGTTAGAAAATGTGACACGAGTGCCCTCGCACGAAACGGCTTGACCCAGGCGCCCTTAGTCGTTTGGCATCACACAGTGCGACACGGCGCACCCGGCCGCACGGAGGCACAAGGTAGAAAACAGAAAACAGGCCGCCCAAACGTGCACAAGCTAGCACTCGGGCGGTCACAAGTTAGAAAATGTGACACGTGCGCCCTCACACAAAACGGCCAGACCCGAGCGCCCTTGGTCGTGCGGTGTCACAGGCCGCGACACAACGCGCCCGGCGACACGGAGGCACAAGGTAGCAAACGGAAAACGGGCCGCCTGAACGTGCACAAGCTGGCACCCGGGCGGTCACAAGTTAGCAAATATGACATGGGCGCCCTCGCACATAACGGCCCGACCTGGGCACCCTTGGTCGTGCCGCGTCACACGGCGCAACATGGCACGCCCGACTGCACGGAGGCACAAGGTAGAAAATGGAAAATGGGCCGCTCAAACGTGCACAAGTTGGCACCCAAGAAGTCACAAGTTAGCAAATCTGACACGAGCGCCCTCGCACGAAACGGCCCGACCCAAGCGCCCTTGGTCGTGAGGGGTGACACGCTGCGCCCGGCCGTCCAGAGGAACAAGGTATAAAACAGCAAATGGGCTGCCCGAATGTGCAAATTAAGACACTCGGGCGGTCACAAGTTAGCAAATTTGACATGGGCGCCCTCGCACGAAACGGCCCGACCCGGGCGCCCTTGGTCATACGACGTCACATGGCACGCCCAGCTGCCCCGAGACACAAGGTATCAAACAAAAAACAGGCCGCCCGTATGTGCACATTAAGGCACCTGGGCAGTCACAAGTTAGCAAATCTGACACAGGCACCCTCACAAGAAACGGCCCGACCCGGGCGCCCTTGGTCGTGCGACACACGGTGCGACACGGTGTGCCTGGCCACCCGGGCAGTCACAAGTTAGAAAATGTGACACGGGCGCCCTCACACGAAACGGCCAAACCCGGGTGCCCTTAATGGTCGTGCGGCATCACACGGTGCACTTGGCCACACAGAGGCACAAGGTAGCAAACAGTAAATGAGCCGCCTGAATGTGCACAAGCTGGCACCCAGGTGGTCACAAGTTAGCAAATGTGACATGCCATGTCCTCGCACGAAACGGCCCGACCTAGGCGCCCTTGGTCGTGCGGCGTCACACGGTGCACCCAGCTGCATGGAGGCACAAGGTAGAAAATGGAAAACGGGCTGCCCAAATGTGCACAAGCTGGCACCTGGGTGGTCACAAGTTAGCAAATGTGACACGAGTGCCCTCGCACAAAACAGCTAGACCCAGGCACCCTTGGTCATGCGGCGTCACACGGCACGACACGGCGTGCATGGCCACACAGAGGCACAAGGTAGCAAATGGCAAACGGGCCGCCCGAACGTGTAGAAGTTGGCACCTGAGCAGTCACAAGCTAGAAAATCTGATACAGCGCCCTCACACGAAATGGCTCGACCAAGGCACCCTTGGTCGTGCGGCGTCACACGACGTGACACGGCGCACCCAGCTGCATGGAGGCACAAGGTAGAAAATATCAAACAGGCTGCCCGAATGTGCACAAGCTTGCACCCAGACACTCACAAGTTAGAAAATGTGACACAAGCGCCCTTGCACGAAACGGCCAGACCTGGGCGCCCTTGTTCATGCAGTGTCACACGGTGCGAAATGGCATGCCCGACTGCACGGAGACACAAGGTAGCAAATGGAAAACGGGCCACCAGAACGTGCATAAGCTGGCACTCAGGCGGTCACAAGTTAGAAAATCTGACACGGACGCCCTCGCACGTAATGGCCCAACCCAGGCGCCCTTGGTCGTGCGGCGTCACACGGCGCGACACGGCACGCCTGGCCGCACGGAGGCACAAGGTAGAAAACAGAAAATGGGCCGCCCGAATGTGCACAAGCTAGCACCCAAGCGGTCACAAGTTAGAAAATGTGACATGGGCGCCCTCGTAAAAAACGGCTAGACCCGGGCGCACTTAATGGTCGTGCGGCGACACACGGCGTGACACGGCGCGCCCAGAGGCACAAGGTAGCAAACGGTAAATGGGCCACCCGAACGTGCATAAGCTGGCACCCGGGCGGTCACAAGTTAGAAAATGTGACATGGGTGCCGTCGCACGAAACGGCTCGACCCAAGCGCCCTTGGTCGTGTGGCGTCACACGGCATGCCCGGCCGCACGGAGGCACAAGGTAGCAAATGGAAAATGGGCCACCCGAACGTGCACAAGCTAGCACCCGGGTGGTCACAAGTTAGCAAATATGACACGGGTGCCCTCGCACGAAACAGCCAGAACCGGGCACCCTTGGTCGTGCGGCGTCACATGGCGCGACACGGCGCGCCTGGCCGCACGGAGGCACAAGGTAGCAAACGGCAAACGGGGCGCTCGAACGTGCACAAGCTAGCACCCGGGCGGTCACAAGTTAGAAAATCTGACACGGGCGCCCTCGCACGTAACGGCCCGACCCGGACGCCCTTGGTCGTGCAGCGTCACACGGCACGACACGGCGCGCCTGACCCCACAGAGGCACAAGGTAGCAAATGGAAAATGGGCCGCTTGAACATGCAGAAGCTGGCACACGGGCGGTCACAAGTTAGCAAATCTGACACGAGCGCCCTCGCACAAAATGGCCCGACCCAGGCGCCCTTAGTCGTGAGGCGTCACACGCCGCGAAACGGCGCACCCATCCGCCCGGAGGAACAAGGTAGAAAACAGCAAATGGGCCGCCCAAATGTGAAAATTAAGACACTCGGGCGGTCACAAGTTAGCAAATCTGACACGGGCGCCCTCGCACGAAACAGCCCGACCCGGGCACCCTTGGTAATGCGACGTCACACGGCGCGCCTGGCTGCCCGGAGACACGAGGTAGAAAACGGAAAACAGGCCACCCGAATGTGCACATTAAGGCACCTGGGCGGTCACAAGTTAGAAAATCTGACACAGGCGCCCTCACACGAAAAGGCCCAACCCGGGCGCCCTTGGTTGTGCGACGTCACATGACACGACACGGTGCGCCTGGCCTCTTGGAGACACAAGGTAGCAACTGGGAAACGGGCCACCTGAACGTGCACATTAAGGCACCCAGGCAGTCACAAGTTAGCAAATCTGACATGGGCGCCCTCGCACGAAACGGCCTGACCCGGGCGCCCTTGGTCGTGCGGCGTCACACGGCGCACCCGGTCGTCCGGAGACACAAGGTAGCAAACGGAAAACGGGCCATGTATGAAGATTTCATAGCTTAAAAATTTCCAAACGAGAAGATAGCCAAAATACCAAGCTGACCATGATTTGAGAAAGAATCCTAAAGCATACATAAACCCTAACTTCCTTAGAGCATATCTTTGAAAATATAACGAAGAAAGATTTGATGCTTGGACTAGATGTTTAAAAAAAATTATCCTTAACATGGTCGAAGTTTAATGGCCTGCAACCTCACATAAAAATGTTATAGCAATAATGTTGAACTAACCCTAATTAATTCAAATAATATCAAATCATTTTTGACATATGTTGAAAGTCAGTTAGAGAGTGAATTAGAATCGACACGTAGCCCAAACCGTTGCAAGAGCGACACTTAGCCCAAACTGTTGCAATAGCGACGTTTCTGCCGAAATTGTCACAATAGCGACACCTTTTCCTGAACTGTCGCAATAGTGACGATATCCTCAAACGTCACAATCGCGACACTTTACTCAAACATCGCAATAGTGACACTTTCCTCAAACTGTCGCAATAGCAACACTTTCCTCAAACTGTCGCAATAGCGACGATATCCTTAAACTGTCGCAATAGCAACGCTATTGCTAAAACTATCACAATTCCAACGGATTCCTCCAAATGTCGCAATTGCAACACTTTTTCTAAGTGTCGGTATTGCGACACTTGTCTCTGAACGTCAGTATAGCGACAGTTTTGGGCGGGATTTGAAAAAGTTGAAAAAATTTGGGGAAATTTCTGACATTTGGTCAAAAGTGTCGGAACCAAGTGTCGAAATTTCCGCCAAATGTACTAGTGTATAGATTAGGAAAATCAAATTCGTTGCATGTCCACAACTGAAGCTTGCATTAACATTAAATTAGAAATTGTTTTCCCATGCAATCTAACAAATATGGCTCTAGATAACCCCAAAAATCTCTCAATTGGTTACAAATTTGAGGAAATCGCTAATGATAAACATAATTCACCCCGTTATGAGAAAAACCCATGTTTTAGGTTTCTGAGATTCATTTTCATTTGGTCACAAAACATGTTTTAAAAATGAATTTTTAAAGTTGTTACAGATTCTTGCAAATTATCAGGTAAAAAAATCAATTGCTATTAGAAATCGAAAGCTGACTCATGGGCTCCTCTTACCTGGTGGAATCAAATCTATAGCAAGGCTCTTCCAATTCCTGCAAACTTGTTGAGCAACCACAATATACTAGAAATCAGGCAAGCAGAAAATCCTTTGACATAGCTCGGTAGGTAGAGTTTCCATTCTGGCCACGGGAAGCAAAGGGGAAACGACCTCAAATTCGGTCTCAGATATGGTAATTTTGATTTGTCACCGAACTGGCACTTAAAAATAAATGCCAATTTTGACCCCCTTATATAAGAATTCTGATCCATATGAATTTTATCACTAATAATATTGTCTTTCCCGCAAGTTCAACAGATGCATTTTGGTAAAGGTCAATAGGCTAGGAGGGTCATTGGATGCGCGTGAATCAAATCAGGCTGTGATGCAGAAACGATTTGTTTCCGCAGCTCATAAAAAATGAATCACAATGGGAATCATGTGAATCGTTGGTGCACCAGATATGCAGCAAATCATATCTCATTCAAAGCAAGGATTTTTTTTATGATGAATTTTTAATTTTGATTCTAAGCTAACACGTTCAATTTTTTTCTTACAGGTCACACTAGATTTTATTTATCAGTTTGGTAATTATCTTGGAAATGAAAACATAAAAGAGAATTGATATTTTTTTTTCCAAAATTTACATTTTCCTTATTCATAAACATGATTTTTTTATTGAAAATATTTTTGTTGGGTTAGTGAAAATGCAGGAAAATAAATTAAAATCAAAAAAATTTAAAGTCTAAAAAAAATCCAATCAATCTTTATTTTATTTCCAGGCTAGTTTATCCTACTTAAAAGAAATTTTTTTTTTAAGTATATGAATGTTTCCAATGGAGCCATTTACGGACTAAAATTTTTGAAATGCTCATATCCAAATTTGCAAAATTTACCTAATTGTATATAAGGACACGAGAAATGATTTTCATCTTTGGATTCAGCACAAAGATTGGTTGAAGGATGAGTAAATTCCATGACATAGTCACCTGCAGAAACCATTCTTCAATATAGTCCTTGCACTCCAAAGAATGTTTGATATTCATTCTAGATCTTTCGTCCATAAATGGTTTAGTGTCGAAAATTTTATTCTACACAAAAATGATTGAAATATATGCAACTAAATGATTTATGCATTTACATGTTTTAACCATGCATCTAAGAATAAAAATAAAAGACTGAAAATAAACGCTAGACTGAAGGCTACTTTATATGCACACTTCCCCGGTAACATCACCAAAATGTTGAGGCAATTTCATTACCTATCATGTTATTTCCAGCCCAGGGGTTTTGTAAAACTTGTGAAGCATGTGTGCATTGTATATATTAGAAATTAACTCTCAATTTAGATTAATCTAACTACGAAATAAATTGATGAAAAATAAAATTCACCTATTCTAATTTACAAAAAGAAACTGAAATGAAATTCTAATCTATTGAAGAAAAATTGCAATCTATTCACAAAAATATGTTAAAGAGGAGCATGCTCATAGTCTCTTGAAAATGAAACTTTTCGTCTAGGAATTGAAATAACAAGGCATGAAAACCTATTCTAATAAAATAGTAAATTACACTTGCATAAATTCAAATCCCACCATACCTTGTAGAATTGAAATCAAACTTAATCTAATGAAATTTAAACTAGACATAAAGAAATGAAAAGAATATGATACATCTCACATTCATTACATGGTCAATCCAAAGGACATGAGTATGGAAAGTTGAGAGGCTCCAAATGCAAGCATAACCAAATCAAAGTGAATATCACTCATGAGCATGGTGCCAAATCCAACTTATTTATTCAAAACATGAGCATTTTTCAAACTTGACACATGCCTCTGAGAGGAGAAGGCTCTCGTATTTATACAAGAACATAAGAAGCTACCCCATTAATGGGGATCCAATATTCTCTCCCTAGATCCCTAAAAATATCATAGAGTTACAACTCAGATAGGTAATAATGAGACCCATACCTTCTTTGACCTTTATCCAAATCTCCTTCCATATCTTGAAGGGAATTCGAATTTTAGCACTAGAGGCCACATAAGGGTGCCTTGGAAGCTTCCAAATGACCTACACTTGTCATGAAACTCAAGCCACTTTTAGGTATTAGCAAGTATATGTCATTTTTCTAATCTTTAATCATTAATTCACTATAAACACTTGAAAAATATAACTTACGAAAATACAAATATGAACCCATATGATGATAGATATGTATGGTTATATAGTGACAAAGTGATGGAATGAAGGTGATAAAGGTGAAATTAGGGCATGAATGAAGTGAAAATATATGTCATTTTAAAGACATTTTGGAGGCCCAATAGTGAATTATACCAACAATAAGTAGGTTTAACATTATAAACCTAAACCAACTTGGTAAATATACAATTTTTAACTCGAGCATCATCTTGGAAGTTCAAGTATCATTCAATGTTGAAAATTTTTTCCAAGTTCAAATAGAATTTTGTTTTCCTTTTTGTTCGAGAAGAACTGCAAGGTTTAAGCTAACCCATTAAGATTCATTTGTAAGTAATCATTTGAGTGTCTCAAGAGGAACCCACATTATTAAATGGTTGGTAATTAATTCATACTCCAAAATCATTTAGGGACATATATCCTAGTTTTCTTTTTGTGTATCTTCATTTGGTTTTGTTTCAGCATTAAATTTATGTGTGCCCCCAAAATACTTCTCAAAATATCTTAAAATAATTATTTTGTAAATGTTGAAAGTTACACATTTATTCATTTATTATAAACTATGAACCCTAAGTCCACATTTGTGTGGTACCACCTAGACATGGTGGTAACCTATATAAACCATTATACCACACCCCAATAGATATAATGGTTGGAAGTCATGTTTCTAAAACTATCCTATTATGTTGAATATAATTGGAAAATAGCAAAAATAAATGGACCTAATTAACTTTTCGTAGGAAAATTGCTAATGGGAATACTATGTAAGATTAGTGGTGGCTTCTAGAGTTCCTAGGAGTGCCAAGAAATGTTTCTAAAGGGAACTAAATTTTCTTATGAAAGATTAAGTTAAATAGTGACAAATACTGTAATCAAAATCATCCAACATGAACCTTAGAATTTTTTTGTTTAACAAAATTCTATACTAAAGAAAAATAAAACAGTAAGTTTATTTCAATCTATATTCTTGTGCAATTACTTATTGTATAGTGAATGCAATTTTAATGAGTGACATCAATTTAAAAAAAAAAAATCTAAAATTTGTCTTAAAATAACTCGTTGTGGAAAGTATAATAAATAAATCTATGAAAATCCAATTTGATGCTTGATGTAAAATAAAATTTGATTATGTTTATATACCTCTGTTGTTTGTGTTTTGCTACATTCTCATGGTGGTTTTTTTGCTTTTGTTTTTTCTGCAATTTTCATGAGTGCGTGTGTGGGTAAAACTTGTGTTGTTGCAACATTATGAACTGCAAGTTTGTTTCTACAACACAGGATGTTTGAGTCTGCATCTGTAAGATTTTTTTGGGGAAGAAAGGTTATGTATTACCAAAAAAGGGATGAATAATATTAGTAATGCAATTGTCTTTGTGAGTATGTTTAGTAATATTAGAAGTTGCATATCCTTTGACAAGCTTGTTTTTTTACCTCAAAATCATTAATATGAATTTTTATCATTGATAGATGTATAGGAAGGTTGATTGACTCTTTATAGTGTAAAAAGAAATATAAATAAAACAAACAACAGTAGTGGAGCATTTTCATTTTGTTCTACAGTGTATTCAAATATATAGTATATAGTTAATACATGTGTTTTGTTTTTCTCAAAAAGTTGATATAAAGAAAGAATAAGTAATGGTGCAGGAGGATTATGCACACAATATAAAGAGAGCATGCGGGTTTTTAAAATTGCAATATGTAGCTCTATTAACTTTCATATTTATATAGATTGGATATGGATTAAATATAACTTATGTTAACAACTTGACGTATTTTATGGAAGAGGTTAAATGTGTGGTGATAAAGTTATCTATTTTCAATATAATATGTCATTAATATTTTATATTTATAAGTGTACACGTGATGATGATATTTTATATTTATCATTTACTATTAGCCAAACCTATAGATACATATATCTTATCATAAATGGCAGTGTCACTTTGATCAGATTTGATATCAATTTGAAAAGCTATAGGAATAGAATATTGTCCATAAAATAAAGAAAATGATTTGTTGTAACCAATAAAATAATATTTTGTTTATTTTCAAAAGAAAGATCAAACTGTCATTTTCTCGCTGGAAGATCATGATTTGTTTTCAACACTAGTTGTAGTTGGAAAGTCCATTGTTTAAATTACATATTCACAATTCCACAACGCAGAAGCACATCAAATAACAAAATGGTAGGTTGCAACTTATAGTGATATTCATGGATTGTTCAAGTTGCTGAAACTATAACTCTAAACTCTAAATTTTGTCAATTAAATCTAGCTTAGGTGGTTAGATGGAATCATTATGATCCTAAGTTCAAGTCTGCTAAATTGACAAGCTTAACCTCTAAAATATATTCAGTGTATTGTGTGCATAAGTGAATATACTCAATATAGTATCTATACTAACTACTAACCTTAGGCTATAAAAAACTAATTTCTTCAACCAAATAATTCTCCAAGCCTGAAATTTATTTTTAAATAAAATAATTTATATTTATAATTTAAATATTAAGTTAAATGGCATAACATGAAGCATCTTATTTCTTTTATGTTATTACTAAGTGACTACCTTACAACATTTCCTTTGCAACATGTGGTTCAATTGCTAGTTTATCCCTCTATACACTTGATAGATCGAGAGTTAAGATGTATTTATATTGGTCCAAAACAAATACCCACATAATTTATCATTAAAAAATGTCTTTTTCAACAGACTGGTCTTTCAGTGTGTACTTTTTACCATTGCATGGTGTGAATATTTATATTCTCAATGATGACGCCATAGGAAAATTTAATGGGAAACATTCAAGGAGAAAATTTAGGGATGTTATGGATTTTAATTATTGTTAGAACTAAATTTAAATAAAATACAAAGGCACTTGTTGATAATGAAACAAAGGGTATTGTGAGGTTAAAAAAACCCATCCACACAAGTCATAAATTATTGTACTTCACATTTTGGGCATCCATGTTCATGATCTTATTCATGTAACATAAAATGTTGTACTAATGGATGTCACACATAGGATATAAAAAAATTAGATTCATACACAATGGACATTGTTTCAAGTGTTTTATGATATTTTCAAATAAAAGAAGCTTAAAGAGCATGTTTCTCATCTAGCACACACATAATCAATGTCTATCTATAATACTTTACAAATGTACCTCCTCTTTTAGAAAATTTGTGGAAAATATTTAAAGGCCATAAACCTAATTTTAGTATTGGTAGCAATGGCTTGCTTATTTAGCTAGTTTATCAGTAAAATTGCAAATATTATCCTTCATATGTATGCATGTAATTTATATCCTAGCCTTATGTCACTATAAAGAATTTCAAATATATAAATGCAACAATATACCTCCATACATGTTTAATAACCATAAGCCTATGTATAACTTATCCCTTAAACAAATTTTGGGCATAGTTACTCTACTATATAGATTATATGTTATACATCATAACCTAATCATGTAACTTGTACAATTTAGTATAGGTATACAAATTGTAATTTTAACAATATTGTAAGTCCATAAAACAAGTTTGTTCCTACAACCAAGCATTCTCTTTACAAATAATATGCATTCTTAACACATACAAGATCCATATACATAATTGTAGAAACAATTTTTTACAAATACCTATCATTATATCAACATGTCAAGTACATAAAACTAATTTATTTTTTTCTCAAATGTTCCATAGCCAAAACAAAAACTGAGAAATGTTGTACTATAGAACTGGAAACAATCACTGAAACATTTTTTAAGCAACTATGAAATCAAGCAATTACTAAACATATCATCAAGTGAAAAAAGTAGAACAAATAAGCAATTCTGAAAATGAAAAGTAAACACATTCTCTCAATCTTTCTCCACAAACTATATAGAAAAAATCATTTTTCAATTTATCTATAATTTAAATCATAAATTATAAATTTTCAATATTAATTAAATAGAAAAATAACCATTCTAATTCTTAGAAAAATAAACCATTCTAATACTTAGAAAAATAAACCATTCTAATGCCACATTTACTTAGTATTAATCCCTAGATATTGAATTATTTCATTCTATTGTTACAATTTTCCTATGGATATAAATTAGGTCCTTCAATTGTTAGCTACCCTTTAATTTTGATATTAATCTTTCTCAACTATTTTCTAGTAATTAATATTCAAGTAATGATTACAAATGAAGATCCCATAAAATATTCAAGGAATCTTAAGCTTAATGAGAGAATATTCATTTGATAATCCAATGATTGGAACTCAAATGGAAATCATCTCTTAATTTTTAATATGTTTTCATGATATGTTCCTAAAAAAGACAGAAAATTGAAATCAAGGGTGTCCAAAGGACACTCTCTAATATAATACAACAAAAAAATTAATATGCCTTATTTTTGTAATTTCACAATTCTACTCATGATGGGAATCGAACCCCACTGCCCTGAGGGCCGCGGGGCTCGGTGAATGGGTGATGGGAGAGCTGGCAGCTCTCCCACCACCTGTCGGTCGAGCTCCATGGCTCCCAAGGTGGTGGTGCGGCCCTTGGTTTTTAAAAATAATTTTAATTAATTTTTGTTATTTTTTTTTATTAGTTAATTTTTTTTATAATTTTTTTTTTTTTTTTTTTAAATAAAATTTTGTTTTTATTATTATTTTTTTGTTTTATTAATTCTTTTAATAATTTATTATTATTAATAATTCTTTTTATTTATTTTTTATTTTTTTTTATTTTTAAATTTATTTTTTATTTGAATTTTTATTTTTAAATTTAATATTTTTTTATTTTTTATTCTAAAATTTTGTTTTTTTCTTAATTATTAACTTTTTTGAAATTTTTAATTTTTTTAATTTAAAAAAAATGAATTGATTTTTTATTATTTAAAAATTTATTTAATTTAAAAACAGCACGAAAATAAAAATTATATATATATATATATATATATATATATATATATATATATTTTTTTTTTCATGTTGTTTTTAAATTTAATTTTTTTCACTTTTAATTTAAGTTTCCAAATTTCAATTATTTTTAAATTCAGTATTTTGATTATTTGAATTTTTTTTAATTTATTTATTTTTAATTTATTTTTTGTATTTTTGTTTTATCATTTCTTTTAATTATGTTGTTTCCTTATTTTTGAACTTAAAAAAATGTTTTCTTTTTGTTAATTTTTATATTTGTCTTTAATTATGAGTTTTTTCGAAAATTTTGCTTTTTTATTTATTTTTTGAATGTTTTATTTTAATTTTTTACAATTTATTTTTGTTTTTTTACACTTTTATTGGTTTTTTCATACTTTTTTATATCTTTCTGTATTTGATTTTTTTTTTATCATGATTTTTATTTTATTTTTATGTCTTATTACTAAGATGAAAATCACAACTCTAAACAAAAAAGATTGATGTTGCATCAACAATTTTCAAAATTAGCATGAAAATAATTAATATTTTAAAACAAATGTTCATACTTGTTCATAAGTGCTAAAAAATGACCATTTTTCTAAATCGACGGGACATTTAAAAAAAAAAAAATCTAAGAAAAATTAAAATTCCAAAAATATGTTGTTATTCTACATCACCACTTTTTAAAATCGACATGAAAATCATGACATTTAAAAAATAAAGAAAAAAAAAAGTCATAAGAAAATTTAAAGTGCCAAAACTATGCTCCAAAAAAAAGGGTGATTTTGCATCACCACTTTTCAAAATCATGTGGTTCTTTTTCTACCTCAAAAAAAGGGTACCAGTTAATTTTATCGTTTGATCGGTAACTATGTTAAAAATGTCAGTTGATAGCAGATGCAGGTAGAGGAGGACTTCCAGAATTTCATTAAGTGCATAGTTGTTTGTTGTGACATTTTCATAGTTTACATTGTCAAATCTAGCAACCACAGGGTATCGGGATGCAGGATCATAATCAACTCCGACAACTGAGTCGGTGCCATTATACTAGTACGACTACCGTCTCAATATCTTGACCTTTGTACCGCACTTGGGTCCTATGGGTAAAGGCTTTGCGGCTAGGGATTCTCCTTTTTCTCCCTACGTCGGGGCTGTAGGAGGAGAGGATCCCTTCGTGGAATCAAGCACCCGAAACCTAGCGGAAGGTCGAGCAGCAATGGAGGGATTTAATGGAGAGGTGCTCTATATCCTCACAAATGTGGCATTGTGGCATTGCGGGAGAAAGAAATGGAAGAATTAGAAGTGGTGGGGAGTTATAGAACAATGGAAAAAGCCATTGTTGTTGTAGAAGCCATGGTAAGCACATGTCCTTATCTCGCTCCGAGACCGAGTGTAACATGATCAGTGTTCGCAAAAATCCAATGCCGACAACAAAACCTTCGCCAAGAACAAAGCTAGTGGCTCTTGAACAGATAAGGAAAAGAGTAAGGTTTTTGAATTGACATTTTCATGGCTATATTAATGGTAGTTGTGAAAATTTTTCATAGGTGGAAAGAATTTTTCAATGGTGGCAACAGTGGACACAACTAACCCACAACGGCAACATCAATCTAGTAATATCCTGGTCTCCCATCACTAGCATTTTACACTCTCAGATTAATCTAGCATTATTCTAGTCCAGAGAAAAAATAAATGACACAGATCAATATAACATATGCTTGCCTCCTCCTTGCCTCGGGTAGAGGTGAAAACCACATAATATCACTTAGTCAAGCTTTAGTTGAGCACATACTTATAAAAAATGTGAAAATACTAATAAAATGTAGTTTTATTAATGCTAACACACACTAAATGATTTCTATAGTCCCATGTTGTAAGACGACGAACTAATAAGACACTAATTTATAGAATTTTACAAATGTTTTTTTATAGCTTTTTTATATATTTAATATATTGTTGTTAATTTTTTATGTTTAATATAGATATTATTATATCATTGTTTTAAATTACATCTCGGCTAAATCACATGCTGCAACACTCCACAATTTTAGGCGTACGTCTCATTTAATATGAGTCTTATTAAAAAAAGGGAAACTTCTCATTTACCATTGGGAACATGAGAAACAGGGGAGACAAGCATGGATTTAAGAGGATGATTATTTCAATCATTCTCCTTCTCAACTCCAAATGGTCTTAGATTACATTATTGTAGAGGTTAGAAAGAAGCATGAACTGATACCACAGTTTAACACTTCAAATTTAAGAAGAGTGGAGGTTCCTGGAAAACTAGAGAACACAAGAAAAGAGGTAGCAAGAGTTTCTCAAGTCCTTAGAAGAGAAATTTGTTAATTTCAATAATCCAATAGTTCCAATTTGAGGAGTTGAAAACAACCAAGAAACCCAAAGCACCACAACTGTTAGGTGACTAGAGTATGATTTGATGCTACTTGCTTTATTCTATCTTAACTTGGTTCATCTTACATCATCACGTCAAAATAATTTTAAAAGTTGAAAGTATTTCAATTTTATTACTATCATAACATAGTTGGATCGATTCAAAGAAACCCATATTCTTCTCATGCTAGGTATGCAATGTTGACAACCCATACAAAATTAATTAACTACAATTAATTTCTACTATTGCAATCCTCCCTATAATTATGATAGATCAAAATAGATGATTATTGAAAGAAAATAGTTTTCAACTAGGAGCCTCACGACTCCTTCAACCTAAGGACATCGTAGATCTGTTGGTTCCTCTATGGAGAGATAAGTTAGAATAATCATGTTTCCTTTGAAACTATGATGCAGTCAGCTGATGAATTTAAGGATTTCATCATGCCTCAGTAAACTTGTGAACAAAATTTTGCGAGTGTTTGCACCGAGAATTTTTTTTGTGATTGTTGATTTTTGTACCTTCCTTCTCTCTATATTTGAATACCAAATACCTTAAGTATATCTCTTATCGAACAGTTTCCTCATTCTCTTATCAAATCGTCAGGGACTACCTCTACTTGAAAAAGCTTCGCAAAGCCAGCAAAGAATAAGACCATGACCAATATAAGTACGAGTATGAATCGATCTACTTTTCCTGATTGAATGGACAGACAACATATAGGGGAACAATTAGTAGCACTCATAACTATTGGTAGGAGCATGGGAGCATAATAAATATTGTTGGGTGGATCAAGAGGGTGAACTAAATCAATCTCGAACTCTAGTGCAGCATAAATTAAGGAAGTTGTTTAAGAAGGGAAAGGTTAGGTCTTACCTTGACCTAACCAAGTAATAGGATATTGAATTTTACGTGATTTGTTATTTTCAAATGTCTTGGAATGACAGATCATGATTTGTATATGTGCCCATGAAATAACCTATGGTTGAAGTATTTAATTTTGGTTTTTTTTCTTTTTCCTTTGTGTTTACTAAGTAATGGGATATTGAAATTTACAAGGTTTTGTTTTGAAATGTCTTGGAATGAGAGATAATTCAGTTTGATTACTTGAGTTATGGATTCTATGAATTCAATTTTTCCATCATGTATATATGCAAAACAGTGAAACATGCAATAAAATTTTGATTCCTTAAAGAGGATGCAACAATAACCTTTTCATTTCATATGAACAAATTTTATGTATGTTTACGCAAAGGTTATGTTATAATTTTATGAAATTATCTCATAAAAATGTGATATGATGATGTCATTGTGCTCAAATTAATTTGGAGTATGCACATATTTGAAATGATTTTCCAACATATCACAAGAGATGAATATGTAATAAAAGAAAATCAGTGCAAACAAATTTTTAAAGAAAATAAAATAAAATAAGAATGAGATGCATGATGGCTGAGAAGCTATGTTATATGGTAATTGAAACAAGATTTATATGTAATTGTTACTTGAAATTCGACATTGAATGTTGGTAATGAAGTTGTATTTCTAGAGACTTTTCCCAATGCATGAAATAATATAGTGTTAATATCATCTTCTTTATTTGATGTAATTTCATATTGAATAAAACTGATGCAAGGGTAACCTCTTCATTTCATATGAATAAATTTTATGTTGGCAGCTATCCACGTGCCATTATTTGGCCTAATTATTGCCTTAGGAAGAGAAAAAGTAAGTGGAAAGGGAAACAAATTATTCTCTCCTATATATAATTTTTTTTTGAAATTTAGTTTTTCTATATATATTCCAAAGGCCTCTTATTGAAAATATGAATTGCAAGTGTTCTCATGCCTAGATGAAATGTTCGGGAGCATGGGAAAATGAGATAGAAACATTGTATTATCAACTTTCACATGGCGATTTAATTTTATTATCCCTCCCTAAGTGAATTAGACCAACAATAAGTTGGTTTAAAATTATAAACATAAACCATCTTGGTAAATCTACAACTTTTAACTAGGGCATCATATGTTGGAATTTCAGGCAACATTCGATGTTGAAAATTGTTTTCAAATTCAACTAGAATTTTGTTTTCTTTTTGGTTCAAGAATATCCTGCAATTTTTACACTAACCCATCAAACTTCATTTGTAAGGAATCATTTGAGTGTATGGAGAAGAACTCTAAAAGAATGTAGGGTCATATATCCTAGTTTTAGCATTAAATTTTTGTGTTCCCCAATAATAGTTCTCAAAATATCTTGAAAATAATTAATTTGTAAATGTTAAAAGTTACACAATTATTTATTTGTTATGAACTATGAACCCGAAGTCCACATTTTTCTGGTACACCTATACATAGTGATACCCTATATAAACCATTAAACCACGCCAAAATAGACATAATGGTTGGAAGATATGTTTCTAAAACTATCATCTTCTGTTGTATATAATTGGAAGATAACAATCATAAATGGACTTGATTTAACTCTGCACAAGAAAATTGCTAATGAGAATATTATGTAAGATCAGTGACAAATTTTGGAGTTCCTAGGAGTACCAACCAAATTAAAATAATGATGTAGGGAACCATATCCAAAAAAATTTAAGATTCTTAAGCTTAATAAGATATTACCATATTTCACAAGCTTCATAAATAATATGCACAAAATATTGTGCCATACTTCATAAAATTGTCCCTATTTATGGTGGATTATGACTATGTTCATCATCACTAGTGTCATCATTATTTTTTTCTTTTTCAATATTATTTTCTTCTTCCACATCATAATTTTCTTCTCTCTCAATATTATTTTCTTCTTCGGAATCACAACGACAATCATCGTCCCATGGAAGTGGACATTTATAATAAAATTCATAACCACACCTGAAAATACAAAAAAAAAAAAAAAATCTTATTAAATTATGATTTCCATATATTAATCATTCATCACAACGATATAAAATTAAGATAAACAAAAACTCCAGGGTTCAGAAATCAGGTACCTGCAAAGTATGTGCACGCAACCTTCGATGCGTTCAATCATATGTTTGCAGTTGGGACACCGCTTCCACTTGTTGTTCTTCGCCAGCAAATTCAACTCTGCATTTACATCACCCAACTGAAGAGCATAGTCTTGACATGAAGACATGTTTGTGTGCCAAGGAACTCTACACTCAATACAAAACAAAAATTTGGTTGATGTTGTTGTTAAAGAAGAATTTGTTGATTTCGTTGTTAAAGAAAAATGTGACGAGGAAGAAAAAGGAGGAGCTTCTGGGCACCTACCAATTGATAAGCAGCTTCACCTCCAATTGATAAGCATCTGAGCGCCTGATAAGCATCATTCACACGTTCAGTGGCAATGGGGGTTGTTATTTTCTCTTTTCCTCATTTTTATCCTTAAACTTTTTTTGTTTTTCTTTTATTCTCTCAACTAATTTTTTTTTTAATCAAATTTAATGCACTAGCTTTGAACACACGATTTCATTACTTTTCTTAATGTTCAATAATATTATTGGACTTTTTATGATTAGGAATTTCACCGATTTCATTGATTTTCTTAATGTTCAATAATATTATTGGGCTTTTTATGAATAGGAATTTCATCTATTTGAGGAATCTTAAATTTAGATTTTGTTTAGCCAAATAGATATATATTTTTAAAGCATATTAGTGTTTATTGAAAATATTTATGCTATCAATATTTTTTATAAATAATTCTTTATTCACAAGATATCCATTTTGAGTATGAAGTGGATGTATAAGTTTTTAGGCTCGCTTCACATTCAAGTTGACATGTATTTTTTAAAATAAAAACAAAAAAGTATGTTCTAAATAGAAAAATAATGTCAATTAAAAAAAATGAATATGTTGTTAACTATTAATTAACTATTGAAAATCTATATTAACTAATTTAAGTTCATATCAACTTTATATATATTTATATATAAAATAAAAAAATGTTAAAATAATTTTTTTATGTCAATTAAGTATATATTATATATCTTCCGGATGCTGATGGTTTACTAGATTGACGGGACATCAGTCCCTGGGCATCTCCCAAGGAGCCTCGCATGGGTTAGCCAACTGGCCCCCTGCGACTCCATTAATATGAACATTAATATGCCAGCTTCTGCAGCATTAATTCTCCATTACCGGCATTCTCCTCGCCTCGATCTGCTCCATCGGTTCATAATGGCATTCGCCTCCAGCTATCCGGATCATTCTCGCTCTGCTGGTTGCTCTTTGGATCTTCTCTGTAGCGTCTGCCCTGAACCCTGTGCTGAGGCCAGCGCCCGCACACAGACAGGGCAGCGCTGCTCTCTGCTCGGTTGTATTGAAACCACGCCAGGCTCTCATTTCTCTCACAGTGCTTTCTACTCCACCAACGCAATTCTGCAAGCTCCTCTTCGTTCTCAACGTGAATCCGTTTCTGCCCCCTCTTGCTCTATTTGTCCCAGGCCTTTGCAAGCAGTCGAGCCCGACATACCTAGGCTCCGACATAGAATGTGTTGCCGCCATGGTTCAACCCGTGGTCGGCCTGCAAGCTCGAGACCCTCTCCCAGTAGGGGCGAAGCGACTTCTTTTGAAGGTGCTGAGGGATGACAGGGCCAGGCCACCCGCTGCCACTGGGGAAATGAAGATTCTCCTAGTTCTTCTCACGAAATTCAGCCCCCTTCGCATCCATCTAGACCCTTCTCCACTGCGCCACGCCCATCGGGCAGCCATATCTTGAAGCAAACTTCGCAGCGAGCGGAGCTCCGCTTCGACTGCTCGTTTGATCGTCCCATTGTTACTGCCTACATTATTGTCACCGTGCATGAGGAATCGACTCTCCCTCCTCCTCCTCTGTCGGAGTCTCCTCTCTCCCCGCTTGGTTTGCGCCCTGCCCCTACTGCGTTTCCCCCTGAACCCCAGGTTGCTCCCCCCTCTTCTGCCCCTTCCTCCATGGGTCAATTTTCAATGCAAGTGGCTGCAATGCCTACGAGCAATGAAGGTGTCCAGAATGAAGGCGCAGGTGCTGATGGTGACCAGGACAAAAAAGCTGAAGATTCCGAGGATAAGTACTGGTGTCGCATAGTGGAGGAACCACCTTCACCAGCCCACAAGTAGTGACTCCGGTTAGCCTGGTTTCTACATGGTTTTTGAATACCTCTTTTTTGAAAGATGCATTGTTACTTTGGTTGTTTACAGCAGCAGAAGCTGCACGCTACTGAAGTTTTTATGTTCTCTACTTTTGTATGTAATGGACTATGCACCGGTTTCCCTGTCAAGGGCGGTGCAATCTCTCCTAACAGAACTGGTTTCCCATACAGGGCAGTTATTCACTCTTGTAAAGCTTGGACATCAAGCCCAGTCTCAGGCTCACACAGCTGAACTGTGGCAGTTTTGTAATACTATGTTTCTATAATAGAATTAGCATAATTTAGAAAAGAAAAAAAAGTATATATTATATATCATTTTTTTAAAATTATGTAAATATCATGAAAAAAATAATTTTTTTATGGTTAAAACATTTATTTGGTCCTATATATACTATATATAGTATTTCAAAATACAATTTAAACAAGGAAAAATAAAACATTGTATTTTTCACTATAAAGAATACACGTGAGTGAATAAATTTGATGGAGCTCTCTTCTTATGTAAGATTCGTACTTAAGATGGATATATGCTCTTATTTTATGGTTCATCTTACCAATAAGAATCATAAATTGAGATCTATTGATATGAATCTATGCTTTATTGAGCATTTATTATTTTTGTATTTATAGTAATTTAATAGGAAAATAAACAGGGTACATAATTTTTTAGTTGTTGAAAAATATGAAAGGTACTACAATATAAATATATAAAATAAAAACACCATAAAAATAACAATTGCCCTAAGAAACCAAGTGTGTGAAAACCCAACAAGTATATACAGTATATGTTTCTCCTCAAACAATTGAAAGTAGATGGAAAAATAGAGATTATTAAGTATTCTAGTGATATGGAGTATATGTTTCTTCTCAAACAAATGAGAGTAAATATGGAGATTATTAAGTATTGTAGAGTTATGAGACGCTCTAGTCTCCTATAATCTCCCATAAAATGTTTTTCCTTTTTTTTTCCTTGTTGTCTCTTTATTCTTCTTAGTAATTTATTTTCTATGAAATATTGAATTTCTTGGACTGTAATAATAGGAGATGAACCATTGTTCCTTCTTTTGGAAAAAGTATTAACACCCTTTCTTCTTTATATTTATTATTTTATTTTATAGTGCTTATATAACACTTTAGTGAGTTATCATATACTACTAACTTCACATAGGGTGATGATGGTGAGTTTATGTGGTTTACAATTGAACATCCAAGATATAAGTATTTGTTACCTTGTATGGGCATAACCTTCCTATACTACAGGCTTCTTTTGAAGAAAACAACCCCTATTGGAAAGATATAGGAGGGTGGGATGAATAATTATGTTCATACACAATGAGCATTGCTTGAAGTGTTTGATGATATTTTCAAACATGACAAGGTTATAGAGCAGGTTCCTCACACAACACAAACAATCAATTTATGTATTTAATTCTTTAGAAATGTAACTCTTCTTATAAAAAAACTGTGCAAATATCTAAAGACCATAAACATGATTCTAGTATGGTCTTTATTTGTCTTTCTTATTTAGCTAGTTTATAAGTACAATTGGAAATGCATATCTTTTATAAGTATTTATCTATGCATGTAAATTATAATATAGCCTTATCTCACTATAAAGAGTATCGAAGATATTAAGGTAGAAAAATACCTTCATACATGTATAATATCAATAAACCAATACCTATTTTATTCAGAAATTTGTCTTCAAATCCATCACATAAAAAATTTAAACTACCAACATGTTTAAATCAACTAATGTTGTATAGATAAACATTACCTATTGTTATATCAACATGTCAAGTACAAAAACCAAATTTATTTGTTTTTTCAAAGGTTTCTGGCCAAAACAAACTCAGAAAATTTTTGCTCGAGGGACAAAAAATCATTTTCTTATCATCCATAAAAAACATTCATAAGTTATAAGGTAAATAATTTTAATTTGCATGTTTATACCTTCTCTAACACTGTGACATAATTGTACATGTTTCATACCCAACTATATCATGGCTTTACATGTCCTTTCTTGATCTGTATTAGAAAACTTGAAGGTCTCACGAAAATTTTCAAGTTAAATTTTATGCTTTTTTATGCAATTAAAAAAGTTGCAACATCTCATAAATTAATCATTTAACTCAATTTCACAACAATAAACTGAAACCATAATACCATAATAGAAACAGAAAACAAAAAAATGACAAAGCAGTTCACCCATCTTAGGCTATATCTCCTAGTCGAGTTACAAATGTTGGGCCTCTTTCATTAGGTGCTCAAAATATGAATTTGCATGGAATTGTAGTACTTGGAATGTGAAAATAATGTCTCCAATGGCTCCAGAACAGTTGAAAACCCCTAGTTGGGCTCTTTATGCACTCAAATTGGTCAAAAGCTCACTGAGTTATGCTCTGGTGTAATTTTTATGCTAACGGTTTTACAATCTGCACCCACCTAGAATGCATCCTACAATTTCCTCCAATTTTGGAAATGTACAACTCATAGCATTATATTGGAGAAGTACGTGTGAGATAATTTATGTCTTGGTTGTAGAATGAGGATAAGATGTGTTTCTTTTGGTATTATTTTTCCATGAAGAGAGGGAAGGGAAAATAGACAAGCTTCGGTCGGCCCCATGACCTCCTAGGATTGATTCAATATGATATGAACATTTAATCTTGGATCTAGCATTACATAAAAACCAAAGAGAATGAAATAAAGGCAACATTTTTATTGTTTAGTGAGACACATTTGGAATTAATTATGATGTTAGGTCACTATATGACTAGTGTAGTCTATTATTGTTGTTAGTGTAACCCCCTTATTATTATTATTGTTCCCCTACATTATTATTGTTAGGTCAACTAGGATTATATTGTGACCCATGGACTCCTATATATAGAAAGGAGGTTTTTTCATTTGTATCATCCAATAATTGTTCATTTATGTAATGTAAAGGAGGTTTCCCCCTCAAAGTGGTTGATTTCTAAGGCATTGATCTCTCTTTTATTCTATTTTGGGGGTTGGTTTCATAACATTTAGTCTGAGAGCTTTGGATTCTATGGTTTTTCTACTTCAAACAGGTCATTATGAAATTTTCTCTATAATTGTTTTTATACAAAGGTTAGGAAGATAAAAATAATAATTTGCGAAGGTATCCTAAGGAACTTCGTGTAATAATTTTAAATCTTTAAACACAATATTTTCGGAGATATTGTGAAAGTTAGGTTTTTGCAAACTCCCAAATTTCATCTCAAAGAGGTGACCTTGGGAAAATTGTCATAACTCTCTATTTGAGAATCGGATTGGAATTCTGTAAAAAATGACCAAAATTACACATAATTTAGTTTTCTATGTATTAATTTTAGAGCCGAAGGAGGAAACAATGACACGTGGCATGATGTACAAGTTCCCTCTACTGAACCAGTCCATAATTAGTTCATTGTGGGAGATCAAGCATAACTTTACCTTGAAGAATCTAAATCAAGTATGACCTATGTCATTGGAAAGAAGACTCATATGGATACTACAGGACCGAAGATAAAATATTTTTGATCTGAAATTTACAGAGATACATCAATTTCAATATCGAGCTCCTCAAAACTAAGAAAAATGTGTGTATTTTTTTTTTTTTAATTGCATAAGTCTTGTTTGAAAAATGAGTTTGAAGTGATTCCAATGGCATATGGAAGCATATATATAAGTATTGGGTTCTAAAACTCCCCATAAAAATAATTCAACACCCATTAAGCCCTCATAAGGCTCTACTATGACTCATCATTAAGAGATTTTTGAGGTCTAAAATGGGCCTCCTAAGGAAAATGTACAACAAAAATAAAATTTATAAGAACCAATAGGATTCAAGATGATGATTTCAACCATGGGGGATTATTCACCATTTTTTATGTAAAAGGGAAAAAATATTAAAAAATAATAAAATAATAAAACTACTCTTTCAACTCGTATTTTCAACTTATCTCCCAAATTGTTTACTCAAATTTCGAGCGGGAGTACTCGTTGGATGAAAAATTTAATTCCTCATCCAAGGATTACCCATGTTGCATACTTTTGATGGACCTTGCTACACAAAAAATGAGAAATACATAAAAAATGTGATTACAATCACATTTTTCATGTATTTATCATTTTTTATGTAGCAAGACCCATCGAAAGTATGAAACATGGGTACTCCTTGGATGAGGAATTAAATTTTTCATCAAACGAGTACTCCCGCTCGAAATTTGAGTAAAACCTTTGGGATATAAGTTGAAAATATGAGTTGAAAAGGTAGTTTTTTTATTTTTTCCCTCTAAAATTTGATGTTGTAATCAAATCTTATTTTATAATTTCCACTATTATTTTATAATTCCCTAAGGAGGCCCATTTTAAACCTCAAATTTCCCCTAATGGGAGAGGAAGAAGTGCAACATGATATATCAAAATTACAACACCAGGTGCAACAAATTTTGCTCTCGCAAAGAGTAACAAAAAATGAAATGGATGGTTTGAAGAAATTTGTGGAAGCTAAGATGGATGGTTTGAAAAAAAAATGTGTAAGCTAAGATGGATGGTTTGAATAATGGCATGGAAGCTAAGATGGATGGGGTGGAAGCTAAGATAGATGGCATGGAAGCTAAGATGGATGGTGTAGAAACTAATATGGATGGCATGGAGGCTAAGATCGATGGTATATAAGGAAATATGGAAATTTTGAAGAAAGACATGAAAGGTTTGAAGGAAGGTTTGGAAAATTTTCTACAAGAAAATATTCCAAATGGAAAAAAGGTAGTAGAGAAAACTCATGATGAGAACAAAAGAAATTTTAATCATGATTTCATAGACTCTCATGTTGGATGTAAGACCCAGCATATTCCAAAGATCGATATGAGGAAACTTGATGGCCATGATCCCGTAAAATGAATACCACTTATGGAGTAAAATTTGTATCTCCTTAATGTGCCAAACACAAAAAAGGTATGCATTGCAACTTTATAATTAGAACAAAATACATTTGTATGGTATCGATGGCTTTGTTCTCGTAAAAAAATTGTCACTTGGTAATTTTCTATGGAGGAAATGATAGCACATTATGAGGATACAAAGAGAAACACCTTCTTTATCCAATTGATAAATCTCAAACAAAATGGTTCAATGGTGGAGCATATTGAGGAATTCCAAAAATTGAATATAATGGTAACTGATATTCCAGAGGAATAAAAGGTTGATGTCTTCATAGGGACTTTAAAGGATAACATCCAACATGAGGTTAACCTTTGGGAAATTGATTCATTGGAGAAGGAATTCAGGTTGGAAAGAAAAATTGAAAGTAAAATTATGGCGATAAGGAAGCCTACTACTCACATCTATAAAGATGGAAGTGTTGCTACTCCTAGACTACAACTACAAGGGTTAATACTTGCAACAATTGGAAGATATAAGAAAAAGGGCTTTGCTAGTTGTGATATCAAATGTAGTGAATTTCCTTAAGTTTGCAGAGAAGAAATTATTTTGCATAGATTCTGAAGAGGAGAAATAAAATGAACAAGAAACTTCAAAAGAAGAGGATATACACTAGGAACCATCCCTAGAGAAAGAATAAATGAGTCTGACCATATCCTGTAATGCATTGGTAGGAATTACCACTCCTCAAAATCTCAAGATAGAAGGACATATAAAGAAGAAAAATGTAATAGTGTTGATTTATTCGGGTAGTACCCATAATTTTTTTCATTGTAAGGTAGCCATGAAATTGAATTGATTCCTATACCCAGCACCAGAGTGTCAAGTGATAGTTGCTAATGGAGGAACTATAAATTTTTCTAGAAAGTGCCATAATATAAAGATAACCATGGAGAAATATGTATTGAATAGTCCAATGATGTGCATTCCAATGTGAGGTGCTAATTTTGTACTAGGAGTACAATGCTTACAATATTTGGGGAACGTAGATTTTAATTTTCAAGAACTTTTCTTGAATTTTTTTCAGAAGGAAAGGAAGTTGAATTACCAGGTATCACAGGGAAGCTGGAAAAGATAATAAGCTCTAATGTCACGACAAATCTTCTGAATAAAGAACAATTAGGCATAATTGTACAATTATGCTCACTAGAAGTTCCAACATCAAAATCATCTATTTCTCCATATCTCCAAAATGTCTTGGACAATAATTCCAAGGTGTTTGAGACACCCAAAGGACTCCCACCTATTTGTGATCATGACCATGCTATTCATTTGATTCCAAGAATTTTTCCTTCAAACATCAGGCCTTACATATATCCTTATTTCCAAAAGAGAGAAATTGAAAGTATGATTGCAGAAATGTTAGAGGTTAGTAGAATTCAACCTAGTCAAAGTTCTTTCCCTACTACATTAGTATTGGTTCACAAGAAGGATGGATCATGGCGCATGTGTTTGAATTATAGGGAGATCAATAACCCCACTATTAAAGATAAATTTCTCATTCTCTTGATTGATGAATGAGGAAGATCTTATGGGACACTCTCACCTTGTGTCATCTCATAGGGGAGCAAGCATCCTCCACCCTATGTTGAGCAATAGGATTCAAAGCATAGGGGAGCAAACATCTTCCACCCTACGTCGATCAATACAATATCTCATCCATCCTATTTCTTCGTGATCTTCCCAACAATTACCCTCAAGAGTCATGTGGTAGAACACTTGCATCATAACCAACTTCGATGAGATACCCCACTAACCAAAGGTAAGGATCACACACCCCCAAGCTCTCTCTCAACCCATTGGCCAGACAAAGAATGATAATCCCATCAAGCTCAGCTTGTGGGTATGATTCCAACTAGGGTATATTATGCATATAATAAGATAGGGGAGCAATGTCTTCCACCGTATGGGTAACAAATAGGGTTGATACCCTATTGTACAGAGATCCCTCAACCCCAGAATCCCTCCATCTCAATTCCTCACGTTGGGAGCTCAGACAGGGGGGAAGCTCTATCTCAATGTTCGCAATCAGTGATGCCCCTTATCAGGAGGGGTCACATCCATCAGTCCAAGTTGTTCTATGAAGACTAAGAACTTCCCATTCAGCAAAGCCTTGGTGAGAATATTTTCAATATGATCACCTTTCTATATATGGTGGATTCTAATGGCTCCTCTTTGCACCATGTCTCCAATGTAATGATATCATATCTCTATGTTCTTGGACTTGTCATGAAATACATGATTCTCTTCCAATCAGATCCCACTCTTGTTGTTGCAATATATCATTGTAGTGTATAGGACCTGCTCAAATAGCTTTCCAAAGATCTTCATCAACTAAACAAATTCACAATTAGACATGCTAGTGGAAATGTACTCTACCTCGATGCTACTAAGTGCTACAAATTTCTACTTCCTATTGATCCAAGGCTAAAACAACATTCATATGTACTCTTCTTGTCAACAATGTTTCCTTCCCATTCAACATCAACATATCCATGAATTCAAACATCTCCGGCAGAATATCTCAAACCAAGAATGATTGTCCCATGAAAAAGTATTAAAATGTGTTTGGAAACAACCCAATGTTCATGGAGAGGCTCGGTCATGAATTGACTCAACATGTTCATTGCATAACATATGTCTAGATGTCTTTTGACTAGGAAAATTAGAGCCCAAATCTACTGTTTATACTCCATCAAATTTGGTCCTACATATTCTCCACATAGCCTATTGAAATTCATTTCCATCAGTGTGGGTAGGAAATTGAATTCTATCGTTCCAAATGTATCTAATATCTTCACAAAATATTTTCCTTCTGAAAGGAAAATATCACTAGGCTTTTGCCACACCTCAAGGCCTATAAAGTAGTGCACGATTCCAAGTTCATTCATCTTGAATTTAGAGGAAAATTCCCTCTTACACTCAATCATCAGGGGATCACTACCTGTAAAGAATAGGTCCTCAACATATAAAACCAAAATAAACAGCCTATCTTGGACTACCTTGAAGTAGAGGTTTGGATTGACATTGCTTCTCATGAATCCCAAATTCACCAAGTAACTGTCTATGTGGGTGTACCATGCTTTGGGGGCTTGCTTCAAACCATACAAATACTTCTTCAACCTACAAACATGAGTCTTTTAGTCCTCTAATTAAATCTTCTTAACATAGTATTTCAGTCCTCTACTTAAAATCCGCTTAACATGCCATGAAGGAAGGTTGTCTTCACATTCATCTTATGAAGGTTCCATCCTTTGCCTGCAAGAGAAAATATGAAATGAATGGTGTATATAGATCCATAGGTGAAAATATATTTTCATAATCTTCTCCCTCTTTCTAGGAGAATCCCTAGGCCACGAACCTTTCCTTATATTTCTCAATGCTTCTATTGAATCCATGTTTTACCTTGACTACCCATTTTGAAGTCACCACAGGTTTTCCCTTCAGTATTGAGACAACATCCCACATGTCATTCTTCATAATTCATTCATATTCTATGGCAATAACATCCTTCCAAACTTGTTCTTTCACAACTTTATCAAAGGTGAGAGGTTTGGCTAGAATCGTAGTGCTCATAACTGCAACATATCCCTTGTACCTGCATGGCTTATTTATTTATATAAATGATATTCTAATGGTAATGTGTCTCTCTTCATCGTGTAATTTTTCACAAAGCCAAATTTTCCTCTTCCTATCAGGAGGATCACATGGAGGAAGATCTAAGGGGTTTTCGATGAGGTTCAAAATGCGTCAACCAAGGGTTCTCCTTGATGTGAAGTCACAATTAGACCTCAAAACATTTGGAATAGGAGCCCCATACAGATTACTGGCCCAGCTACAATGTATCGTTGTATATTTTCCTTGGCTGCAAAGTTCAGTACAAGAGAGAAATAAACAAGTATCTTTGGATCAGCAAGTGAGTATGCCTTGTGAAATTTTCAACTACAGAAAGTATGGCAAGTTCCTTCCACAAAAAGGGTAGATAAAATTGGGCCCTTTAAAGAAAATTAATAGCACTAATATCGAATAGGCACATGAGCGTATACATAAGAATGAATCGTTGATCAATAAATGAAATATTTCACAAGGAAACAACGATTTAAAAAAAAAATACAACACACCTTAGATAAGATAACTACCAAAGCCATTGAAGTAGTTCAATTTCCTTAGAACATATGAAAACAACATACATTGCAAAATTTCAAAGAATAATCTTACAGTATTCATGACATATGCATGAAAGTGTGCCAACTCAACAAGCTTCTGAATTAAGTAAAAATTCCAAGATACATCAAGACAACGAACACCACTAGCCCCAATAATGGAGCATTAGAGAAGTCACTTGCTCCTCAAAAACAACTATCTTCCTCTATAATGCTTGGTAGGAGGAGCCAAGGTGAAAATTCCTTTCTGTGTATAATGAGGGTGTATATATAACAAATGGGGTGATCACTCACCTCCCATGTGACTCTTGGACTACCCTCAATATTTTTTTGCTTCTCTATGACCTTTCAACTCCCACATGAATTCTCACATTACAAGGATGATTCTTGGACTTCCACTTTAAATTACATTTTCCAATATATAATTTACATAACCCACAAATGATGTGGCACATGATGACTCGTGATAAGACATGACATGACACTGATGACATGGATTGCATGATGATCTGGAAGTGCCAAGTTGTCCTACTTGTTGCTTCTTTATTTTTGTCTTCAATAAGAGATATATCCAATACTTCCTCTTCATGAGGGATATGTTTTTTTCTTCATATCCACCCTCCTAAGGGTTGTGAATCTAATGGAGTCTATACTTGTTCCTGATCTTCGATCTTTTGTTATAGTCTAGTGTCCCTTTGTCTTCTTGCCTTATGATCATCTTATCTCCTCAACTCCTTAGGTGTCTTCCAACATGTCCTCCTTCTCCATCTCCTTCTTCATCATTTTTCCAAAACATGATAGATTATTTGCATCTACAATCCACTGATGACAAGATGACATTAGTCTGATAAAACCCTACTCTAAGATGTTGCATGATGATCCACTGAATGAGCCGAAACTAGGTGGCAGGTTGAGGGAGAGGCTCACTGACTATGAAATTTCACAGCTCAAGAATTCAAGGTTTGGGCTTGAACCTTTATACTGCACAATGTGTAGTTCAGGCTTGGACTGAGCAAAAATATTGTGCAGTGGCGAGCTCAAGGAGACAGGTTAAGGGCTTGAGCATTGATTTTTCCCACTGCGCAGTTCTGGAAGGCAAAGGATCCCATGTGATTGCGAAATTGCATATTTCAAGAGCTCAGGTCTGAGGCTTCAACCTTAAGACTACACAATGTGCAGTACTCACTGAGCAGGAGAGAAAATTTGCATAGTTTTGGGAGTCAGTGAGTCAGGCTAAGGGATTTTGCATTGTTTCAGCCATCTACATGGTTCTCAGAAGAAAATCAGGTATGGTGATTGCGCATTTCAATAGCTCAGGATTTGAGCTTGGGTTCATATATTTCACAGTGTGCAATTGGGGCCAGGCTAGAGGGTTTAACTGCCATTTTTGGAGGCCAAGGATCAGGCTTGAGCACTGAAGTTGTAAAATGCATAGTTCTTGGAGGTAGATACTACACATTTTGTAGTGCCAAGAGAAAAATTTGTTGCTTGAGGATTGATATTGCGCAATGTTCAGTTCAGGAGGGTTGGATGAGGGTAGGTTAACCGTTCAGTTGGAAAGTTTTCCAAATTTGACTAATCTCTGCAACTGATGTGAATAGTGACAAGACTTGATTTTGATCACACACTTAAAAACTTTACGACACATCATAGGTCATTCAGAACACATTAACACACACTTCCCTCAGTGTGGAAACCTTTGCAACAACTTACAAAAAGTGCAACACTAAAAGTACATTTTGCGATGATCGTGACGACATTATTGTGACAGTGCTTAAAAATTTGGAAATGAGTGCAGAATATGTATACATGGTATGATAAAATAATTTTCATAAATAAAACATCCCGAATACACCAATACAATGTTATGTAAATTGTGTGACGCTTATCATGTGAAAATACAATGATTTCTAAAGTGTGAATGACACTTCCAATATGAGAACAGAACTAAAAGTAACACATGCCTGAGAAAAGATAACATGAAAACAACATTTATTAGAGTGAAAAAAAGTGAAACCAAAATCCGAAAACATAAAAATGACACTTGCAAAAACAAAGGTGTGAAGAGACGAAAATTCACTGAAATGAAATTACAAACGCAGTTAGAAGTGAGAAATTGTCAATGTCAGTGTGCACTGACTGCTGACATGGATTGGACATCGCACGGGCATAGTCTTGATGGACCATGCTATGATTGTTCAAGATTGCGTAAAATAATGTGCTCATGCACTTGTTACATATTGAGCATGTGTGAGTGAGTGACTTCGAAACTTCCAATCTAAGAAGGGAGCTCAAAAGAATCAATTTTTTGAGAAGTGAATACAAAATGATCAATCACTAGATCCACAATAGGCTCCAAAATTCGATTTTAGGAAAAAAATTGGAGGGTGTTTGTCGTAACGACAACACTTTGCGACATAGTGGTAGAAATTAAGCTTCTTTTCCTTCGTCAATTATTTAATTCAGGGTCTAGTTCTTTAGCGACTATTAATTCATCATTGAGATTACCATGGCTTCCCCCATTTACCCCATGCATATACATATTCCCCCCTCATTCCTTTACTCGGTTAAACACAAACATAATACCAATAATCATACAATGTTTCGAATCAGGATGGGGTAATGAAGTTCTCTAGCTTTATATTTTTAGAGTACAATTTTTCATATTTGGTGTTTCTCCACTGCCAGCAAGCCTAGACAATACCCTAGCAGGGTCATTTCAGGAAAACAAATATTTCTCTACTACCAACGAGCCTGGATAGTAACTTGGCATAGTTTCTTGCTTCACGTCTCTGCATAGTAAAATTTTATCTTCTTTCACTTTTATTTATTTATTTATATAGGATTGTGCATCAACAATTATTTATTTCATGGGTGGAAGATGTATATTGACTTATTGAGAGTAGGAAAAATTTTCCCTTCAGAGAATCATATATAAGACGATAGTTTGAAGGTTTCTGTGGTCTAAGTTTTGAGATACAGAATTTGAAATCTCCACACTTGGTTTTCTCATTTAGATTTTCCCCTTTTCCTTCTCTACTTGATTGGATCATCCTAAAAACATTGAAACATAAAAAACTGCGTGTAGGAATGAGGTTTCCATAATAGACATGGATATAATGGTTCAACATAAGTCTAATGCAAGGATCCTATTTTCCTTGAAACATCATCGACCAAAAGGTGTAACCAAGACAAGGAAGATGGACAAAGAGTTAGCCAAATGTTGTAGTGTCACAAAGTCCTTTTCACATTGTCTTTTGAGCCCACATAGGACACCCTTCATGAAAAATATTATTCACAAAACAAAAGGAAAATACATGACACAAACATAAGTAAAAACCAAAGCACAAGAAAAAGGGGTCTAACACAAAACATGATTCAAAAAAAATTAAGAAAAGATGAGAAAGACTAAAGAGCACAAGTGTGAGATGAGTGTAGTGGAGGGAAAACTAGAATACACATAGTCCTACTCCTGACCTGAATAGCTAGAAGGTTGGGGTCATGTATAATGAAATTTCCAATGAAACCATTGTAGTTTATCCCAACCTACATAAACAAATATACGAACAATTAAAACTGATATAAATAATTGTGAAACAGAAAATATAAGAGCTTGAATAACTTGCACAAAAATCCAAAGGCCTTTCCTATGAGCAGAAAGATAGGCCACAACCACTACTTCTAACCAATTCACATTCTTACCTTTTAATTGAAAACCATCATTCAAAAAACCTCAGAATATTCTTGTGAATGTGTCTTCATCTACACCGAACTCAGCAAACATGAGGAAAGATCAAAACTTGTTATTTGCGTTGGATCTTTCTAGGTAAGATTGCTCCAACTATTCAACAATTGGATCATAAAATTCATGACAACCCTCTTAAAGAACTTGAAATATTTGAAAAGATAAATTTTGAATTAGAGGCGAGGGATTACGATGATAATGTTGCGAGGGAAAATATATATGATCATATTCAGTAGACAAGTCGAGACAATGAGAATTTGACATAACAATCAACGAGTGCGAAAGTGTCTCAATTGCTTTACAAGTACCCAAATAGTGAAACGTTATACCATAAAGATCAAAGGATGTAAAAAAATTGTCATTCAATGTACTGATGGGAAAATAGTAAGTCAGATGTCAGTCACCAAAGATAGAATCACGATCATATGTGTTGATTAAAACATTAGATTCTCTGTTTTTAATTAGAAAGGGTAAATCAATTTGAATATTTTTTCAAATGCTTTGCATAATATAATCATTGCCCTCACGTGAAAAGTGTAACAAATCATTTTCTTGTAATTGGTTACATACTTCTCTAGCATCGTAATCGTCGAAATAATTAAAAATGAACTCCAATAAAACAAACACATGAGACAAATCACGGTAAAATGAGTGAAGAATATTTTTATTCGTCAAATAATCCATGCATTCACTAACTCTGAAGAGGATTTCAGGTGCGATGAAGAAAAATATTAGCATTAGAATATTCACAAGAAATATCGGGAGTTGACTTTTTTCAAAAGGATGTGGCAGGTATGACTCCTTTGGCCAAAGATAATCTTTAGAATAATCAACTTCATAGTTCCATGGTTCCATGAGAGATACACATTCCAAACCCAAGTTTGATACCAGAGATATTCATGAAGATGAATCAACTAAAGAAGATTCATGAATCTGATCTAAAATAAAATCGTGAAAGCTCAAAAGACTACATTTGCAATACCAAAAATCTTTCAAGAATGAATTTACATCTAGTGAAACCATGCAAAGAGAAAAAATTTGTGAGAGAAACCAGATCTAACTCAGTTCAGGGGTTTTACCTAAGTTGCGAGGTCCTGAGAAAACCATCAATAGAAGTTGAAGTGCCTCGACTCCTTGACAAGTCATGAAACTTTCAAGGATTGTAAAGTCACATTTTTAAGATTGAAAGAGATCATACATGTTGTGAGGATAGTTGCTTTCATTGATTTCAATGAGATCACTTTCAACCAGATGTAAGCCATCTTTGTCACTAATTTGATCATATTTATAATTTTTACAACCATATTACTCAAGTTGAAAAAAAATTATGATCGTAAATATAGAGATGTATGAATTAGAGAAATTTCATGAGAAAGCTGATTTGGAGAGTTTTCTTCATGCAAAACAAGACATGATACAGGATGGAAAGGATACTCAATGAATTTTCTATTTTAATTTTCTTCATGGATAATATCACTTTCTTGTGTCAATTGAGAAGATAACTCATCGGATGAAGAAATTGAAGAACATGGAGTATCTCCATTGCAAGTAGATACATCAAAAATGATAGAGCACAAGGGAGAGTGAGACGAAGAGGAAATTTCGATAAGAATATCTTCCTTGACCGAATCAGATTCTAGATCTAAATTAAAATCTTCTTAAGAAATTGAAAGATCAACTGATGCACATGAGCATTCGTCATCACATACATCAACATAATCATCATCATCAGAATAATTATTTCCCAAGGCTGCGTATCTCAACAAATTTATTTCATGATATTCACTACCGATAATAACAGATTTGATATGTTCCACGAATGAGAAAACAGCATCTTCACATGAAGGATTTTGAAAAATATTGAAAGAATCCTCACCTTCCTTCTCCTCTTATTTCCCAAGTCTGCGTATCCAAACAAATTTATTTCATTAGATTCACTACGGAGAATAAAAGATTTGATATCATCCAAGAATGATAAAAAATCATCTTCACATGGAGGATTTTGAAAAATATTGAAATAATCCTCACCCTCTTGCTCCACTGCCTGTGACTACCTTGAACTTGATTGCAATTTGGACCAGCAGATTGAAGATCAAGAGAGTGTGGAAAATTTCCTGGTGGAACAGATTGATCAAGTAGATCATGGTACAAAGAGTCATGGGATGTAGATGATAGAGGAAAAGAAATCCAAATCGAATTCGAGAATAGAATTATGAAAAATAACATCATCTTGCAGAATGGAGGAGTTAGATTTCACCCTAGGCTTCATGAACCATTATGGGATTTCCCTCATTGAATATGAATCATGAAAAGTGGAAGGAGGATTAGAAGATGGATTAGGAATTTGGTGCACAGATTTCACAACTTCATTATCATCACATAGAGGCGTCCTCGTCAAAACTGGAAAAGGAAGAGGACAAGGAATAAAAGGAGTAGTAATTTTTTCCTCTAAAATTAGGGGCGTCTCTTGGTTTACATGAGTTGGGGAATAAGAGACATCAAGTGGTTTGGATTCACCATGCAAAGAGATATGAACCAAACGCTCAAAATTTTGTTTCAAGAAATCCAAATCCATATCTTCTTCAAGAAATTGATAACAAAGGTGAAGGAATATATTAGAGAAATCCTCAAGTGATTCATCTGGCTTCATTCTAAGCTGATCAATTATTTCATAAACATATTGGTAATCATACCTATCGAATTCTAAATAAAGCTCCTCGATGAGATGGTGAAGAGAATGAATGGAAGCAGGTGGTAGAGTGTGACACCATTAGTTAACTTAACCTTCAAGGGTGAGTCATAAAATAATACGAGCCACAAATTCACAATAAATTTCATATTATTCATAGAAATTAAGAAAAATATATGCATGCTCAGTAACAGGTGTATCACCCTCACTATCAAACTTGAGTTGTGACAATTCATGAACAAATTCATCGGGGATTGAAATATCACCGGGGGATAGGTTATAAAAACACTCTAGGAGTATGAACTGTGGATGATAAATTTGTTAATAAGAGATTCAAAACATAATCAATGGGCTTAGATTTTCATCTAGCCCTCCTTCTAGCACCATTGTCGACGGTGCTAGAAATCCTTCAACCAAGGGGTTTCCCGATGTCAAGTCCCAATTAGACCTCACACCTTTTGGAATAGGAGCCCCATCCAAAGTATCATCCTGACTGCCATGTATTGTTGTATATTTTCCTTGGCTTCAAATTTTAGCGCAAGAGAGTAATACAGATGGATCTTTGGATCAGTAAGTGAGTATGCCTTATGAAATGTTCAGTTTTGGAAAGTATCAAGGTCATTCCACCTAAAGGGGAGAGAAAAGTGGGCCCTTTAAATACAAGTAATACTATTAATATCTAAAAGGAACACAAGCACATACGTAAGAATGAATCGTTGATCAACCAAAGAACTATTTCACAAGGCAGAAACGATTGTTAAATAAAATACAACACACCTTCCACAAGATAAGTACCAAAGCCACCAAAATAATTCAATTTCCTTAGTACATATGAAAACAACATGAATCAAAAAAATTCAAAGAATGGTCTTATAATATTCGTGAAATATGCATGAAAGTGTGTTGGTTCAACAAGCTTCTGAATTAAGTAAAATTTCCAAGATACATCAAGACAATGAACACCACTAGCCCCAATAGTGGAGCATTAGAGCAGTCACTTGCTCTTCAAAACAACTATATTCCTCTCTAATGTCTTGTAGGATGAGCCAAAGTGAAAATTTGTTTGCATGTACAATGAGGGTGTATATATAACAAATGGGGTCATCATTCACCTCCCATGTGACTCTTGGACTACCCTCATGATTGTTTGACTTCTCTATGACCTTTCACTCCCACATGACTTTTCACATTACAAGGATGACTATTGGACTTCCAATTTACATTAAATTTCCAATATAGAATTTACATAACCAAAAAATTATGTGGCACATGATGACTCGTGACAGAACATGACATGACACTAATGACATGGACTTCATGATGATGTGGAAGTTCCTATATATCCTACTTGTTTCTTCCTTATTTATGTCTTCAATAAGAGATATATCCAATACTTCATTTTCATGAGTGATATTCTTTGTTCTTCATATCCACCCTCTAAAGGGTTTTAAATCAGATGCAGTCTTCATGTAGTCTTTATCTTTGATCTTATTTTATAGTGAAGTGTTCCTTTTTCTTCTTTCCTTATGATCATCTTATCTCCTCAAATCCTTAGGTGTCTTCTTGAATATCCTCCTTCTCCATATAACTCTTCATCATATTTCCATAGCATGATAGAGTATCTTCATCCACGATCCACTCATGACAAGATGACATCAGTCTGATAAACCCCTAGTCTAAGATGTTGCATGATGATCCACTAACTGAGCCATAATTGGGTGGCGAGATGAGGGAGAGGCTCAGTGACTGTGCAAGCACACAAATCAGGTAGTTAGGGGTTGGGCTTGAGCCTTAATACTATGGAATGTGTATTTCAGGCTTGGACTGAGCAAAATATTACGTAGTTGGGGAGCTCAAGGAGCCAAGCTAAGGGCTTCAGCACTAATTTGTCCCATTGCGCAATTCTGGAAGGCACAAGATACTAGGTGATTGCTCAATTTTGCAATTCAAGAGCTCAGGGCTAAGGCTTGAGCCTTAAGAATGCATAATGCATAGTACTGACTGGGCATGATAGATAAATTATGCATTTTTGGGATTCAGTGAGCCAAGCTAAGTGATATTGCATTGTCTCAACCAACTGGACAGTTGTGGGAAGAAAAGAAGCACTAGTGATCGCACAAATGTGCAGTTAAAGAGCTTAGGGTTTGAGGGATCATATACTATGCAGTCCTTTTTTCCGGCGAGGTTGGAGGGTTGAACTGCACAATTTTGGAGGCTAAGGCTCAAGATTGAGCACTGAAGTTGCAAAATGTGAAATTATGGGAGGTAGATATTGTGAATTGAAAAATGAAAATAGAAAATTTTGTTTCTTGAGGGTTGAGATTGCTCAATGATAATTCAGGAGGGTTGAATGAGGCTAGGATGTTCGGTCAGGAAGTTTTCCAAATTTGAATAAGTATGGGATTCATGCAAATGATGTGAACAAGGACAAGACTTGATTGTGATCACACACTTAACCACTTTATGACGCATCATAGATCATCCAGAAAACATGAACACATACTTCCCTCAATGTGGTAACATTTGTAACAACTTACAACAAGTGTGACACTAAAGGTACACTTTGTGACGACTGTGATGACACTTGTGTGACAATGCTTAAAACTTTGGAAATGAGTACGACAAATGTATACATGGTAATATCAGCTCATTTTCACAAATATAACCTCTTTAAACCACTAAAACAAGCTTATGTACATTGTGTGACACTTATCATGTGAAAAGAAGACGATTACTACAATGTGAATGATACTTGCGATATGTGAACGGAGGTGAAAGTAACACATGCCAGAGAAAATATAACATAAAAATGAGACTGGTTAGAGTGAATGCAAGTGAAAGCAATAAACAAAAACATGAAAACGGAACTTTCGAAAAAAAAAAGGTGTGCGGTGGAGACAGTTCACCGAAATGAAATTACAAACACAATTATAAGTGAGAAATTATCAATGTAAGTGTGCATTGGTTGTCGACATGGATTAGACATCACGCAAGCACAATCCTGATGGACCTTCTATGCTTGTTCAAGCTTGCATAAAATAATGCAATCATGCACTTGTTACATACTCAACATGTGTGAGTGAGTGACTTTGACACTTCTAATCCAAGAAGGGAGCTCAAAATCATCAACTGACCTAGAAGTGAATATGGAACGACCAATAGAAAGATCCACCATAGGCTCCAAAATTCGAGTGTAGGAAAAAAATTTGAGAGTGTTTGTCGCAGCAAGAACAAGGATCCATGGGCTCCATGGGATCATCAACAATGTCTCTCTCGAATTTAAGCATGGAAGGACCATATAAAATATTAATATCATTATTCTTCTTCTTAGGAGGAGGAGGCAGAAGAAGGTCGCTTTCTTTCTTAAGGGAAACATCTTTTTCAGACATTGCATCCTTGCTAATTTAAACTTTCCTTTGACCATAAATATATATTCTAAATACTTTATAATCTTTACAATATCCAAAAATTGTACCTTAGCTTATTTCTTCCTTTGGCACATGGAAATTTATGGGGTAGACAAAGATATGAAGATGGGGAAAATTGGGCTTAATACCTATGAATAATTATTTGGGGGTCTTGTTGTTGAATGTTTGATGAGGAACCCTATTTTGAACATATATGAAAACATTCATTGCTTTTCCCCAAATAAAACTTCAGAAACTTTTGATCATGGAGCATGGCACGAGCGACTTCTACAATAGTCATGTTCTTTCTTTCAGCCACTCTATTTTGTTTGGGATTATAGGGTACAATTCTCTCTTTTTTTAATACCTTCCTTCTTTCAAAAATAAATTAACTTATTCGAAATGTACTCTCCACCTTTTTCATACCTCATGATGCTAATTTTCTTTCTTGTTTGATTTTCAACCAAATCTTTGAACTCCTTGAACATTTCGAATGCTTCATCCTTGTGCTTCAAATAATATATCCACATATTTCTTGAGAAGTCATCAATTAAGGTGATTGGATAGAGATGGACACTAATAAAATGTACGGGAATCAGTCCACATATGTCAGAATGAATGAGTTGGAGTATGTCATTCATCTTATTATTGCTATAGGGGAATGGTTCCCTTGTCTTCTTTCCACTGGCACAACCTGGACATACTCCATCATGTTGGGCTTAAACATCAGGAATTTCATAGACCAATTTCTTAAATTTAGGGAGAGTATCATAATGAATATGGGTTAATATTTGGTGCCATAGCTATCTTATATGATTAATATCATGGACCAGTGCTAGAAGAGTTTTTCCAGTGACTCTATAGAGTCCTTCAAATATTGATCCCAATGTGAATGCATTTCTCATAAAGGATCCAATAGGCCAAGTAAGAAATTTTCCCTTAATGAAGGTAACCCTCATATATTTCTCTTCCAAAGAAGATATTGATACCAAATTCTTCTGCAACCCCGACACATACATCACATCATGGAGAAAAATAAATTCACCATAATTCAAATGAAATTTGACAGACCCAAAACCTTTAATGAGATGAGTGGAGTTCTCTCCAGGGATAATTTTCAAATTTGACTCCCTATTTACCAAATTAGAGAGAACTTCCTTATACCCAGAGAAATCATGAGTGGACCCACAATAAACCAACCAACTATCCCATATATCCAGAGGAGAGGAGTTAGTGAGTGTAGAAATAAGGATATATTCAGATTGATTAGCAACATTACTTTGGCATACCGGGAATATATTGACTTCTTTTGAGGATGATTATCTTCTTCATGATCACTTGGAGCATCTCTTGTTCTTCTTTCATCTCTTCCATTATGATCATTCTTTCGGTCATCTCTTCTTCTTTGATCATTGAACCTAATATTGTTGCTTCTAGTGTTGTAACATTGACCATTGTTCTTCTCAGGGAAATATCGAATATAGTGACCTTTCTTGTGACAATTGTAGCATTCAATCTATGATGATTCTCTTCCATTCCTTCATTTTTAATTTTGAGGAGGCTTCCTTTAATTGTATGGACCTCCTTTTCCTTTCTTCTCCTTGTTATGAGTGATGAATGTAGCGGGATCTCCTTCTTCATGCTTTTGTATCTTGCCTCTTGATATCATCCTTTATTACTCTTGAGTGAGATTTCCAACGATCTCATCAAATGACGAGAAATTATTTTTGTTTCTAGGGAAAAATTTAGGGGCAAAATTTCGCAAATGGGATATTTTTGGATATTTTCCTAAAAAAATATTCACCAATTTCATTGAAAATTCACCTATTTCTTACATATATATGATTAAATGGATGATATTCACCAAAAATTTACCAATTTCAATAGAAAATTACATTTTTTATTGAATATTCCCCTACATTATGGATGTATGAATTTTGAAACCAAAATAGTTGCCTACATTACTATATGTAGGAAGAATATTAAATCCTTAAAAAAAAACATGGTTATTGATTATAGTAGTCATTAAGGTTTCCCAAATAGGATGGATACCTCTAAGCATTACAATCACCAATTCCCTATCACACACATTTTCCCCAACTCTCTGCAATTGATATTTAAGGTGTGATATCATCATAATATAGGATTACACAGATTCTTCTTTATTCATCTTCATATATTTGAGTTAATATTTCAAGGCGATGATTTCATTTAAATTGTTGACTTCATACATGCCATGTAGCTTATCATACATGTCCATATACTTATTCAAATCTCCAAAATAAGCAAGAAAATTATCTTGTAAACCATTAGCTATAATTTTATTTTCTGTAAATCACCTTTCTTTTACTTATTCTTGGAAAAAATAGAATAATTCTCAGGAGGCTCGGGTACCTTTCCTTTAATGTATTCCAAAACATCACTGTTATCAGTTGTGATCTCCAACCTATTCTTCCAAGCGATAAAGTTAGATGAGTCACCCAACTTCTCATTTTCCTTGAAGAAAAAGGAAGACATCTTGACTTGATTAGATAGAATCCTTTAACTTTACAAAGATGATTGATTCAATTCTTGTCTCCTTTTGGGTCTATCCTTCACCTTAGCGCTGAACCATGTTAAATTTCACATTGCTCTATGTTGATTCGATTACTTTAGCCCGATCCAATTCTTCAATTATAAATATTTCAACACTAATTACTATTTCTAATCATCAACAATAATTGAAGATAGAACATTAAATGAAATGACAAAGGATACAATTAACATATCAACAAGACACACAAGATTTTTGGCCAATGACCAGGGAAAAACCCAATATGTAGAAAACCCTTTGAAATTATTCTTCTATTAGATTGTCATAAAATGTTTATCAAAGATTACAATGAGTGAATACAAAATCATCCATCAAAATTAACCCAAAAACATTCATAAACATATTCCCAACATCAAAATTGATCAGATACAATGTTTCCTCCCTGTAGTCAACTGCAGTCAAATGTCAAATTATAACCCCAGATCCCAACCTCATGGAAGAAGAGATATGCATGCAATTGAGATACTCCAACCACATGGATGAGCCTGCGTGCCTAAGGTTTTAACCAAAATTTTCTTATGTCAAGCCTGCGGTTGGAAACCAAAAAAATAAGCACATGTGCGAGCCTCAGACCCTACAATTTCAGACCTGTAGGAACCAATCTCTCTGACCTAGCCTCAAACCTGTGAAAACCAATCAATGAATAGAAGAATAATAACATTCTTTGTGATCTCTAAATGAGCTTGAGGTTACTTGTATTTATAGGCTTCTAAGGGTGTCAAATTTCCTGTTAGGGTCGAGTTGTCCTTTTGTGCACATGTGGGTTTTTCCTCAAAAATATACCTTCCCTTGTCCAAATTGAGCGCTTCAATAGTCAAAATTAGTCCTCTCGAAAAAAGGAATCTATGGCCAAAATTTTTCAGTGAGATGATAATTTTATGTATGTATGTATATGCCATATAGTTTCTAATCTTATATATATATAATTAAATACATTAATCAAATATTTTTGGATTTAACTTTAAAGAATAATATATTATTTAAGTAATTATTTTTTTTAAACTAATTGTATTATATTTATCATTAAAAAAAATATTTTAAATAGAAATTAATTTAAATTTAAAACAATAAAATGAAACAAAATTTCTCATTTGATAAATAGACGTTAACTATGAGAAACCATATTGATCGTGTTAATCTCAAGCTTCTAATTTATTTTTTTATTGATTAAAGTTTCGTTGTTTTTTCTTTTGGAAATTTTTGGGGTATATTTTCGGTAAAATTTGTTTGAAATTTAAAACACATTTTAAATTAAAATATATATATATATATATCACTAAATTCCTGATGAAAAACATTAAGACCTAAAATTATTATAAAATAAACTTTTTACCATCAAAAATAAGAAAATATTCATACATAGGCTACCCTTTCCAGTAAGGAAAAAAATTAAAACATAGATTATAGTTTTGTTGGTGGTTTCGAAGAATTTTCTTGGTGGTTTTTTTTATATAGGTTTTTTTTGTGGTTTTCTAGGTTGTTTTGTATTTTTCTAAGTTGTTTTATATTGTTTTGAAGGGTATTTTTGGTAAATTTTTATGGTTTTCATGGTTTTTGTATGTTAAGTTTTTTTTTCAAATTAATTTATTTAATTTTGCAAAAAAATAAAATAAAAAACGCAAAAAGGATAGGAAACCTACCTTGGCTTGAGCCTTTAGAATGATGACAGGATTTTTGGCGAGGTTGGTTGTGTTACTCCATGGTTGAATCACTCGATCGAGCTTCAATACCCTCGATAGAGCCTAGAAGTCTTGGCTGAGCTCTTGTTTTCACCGCGGTCTACGCAAAATGACTTGCACAAACTATGGTCGCGCCTTTTAATACAAAATAGGGGCTCGATCAAGCTCCTACTGATGGGTTAAACATAAGCTTTATCAAGGGTTTGTTTTAACCCTCGATCGAGCTATTTTTTTAGTTCTTAAGGAACTCGTTCAAGTGTTTAAAAATGGCTCAATTGATTGCTTAAAGTGGCTTGATTGAACTCTCTTTTTTCACCTAAATGTGCCCTCCCATCCAAAAAAGTGTAACCCAACTCCATGCATTTACCCATGTCTTCATAATTGTGTCTCAGTAGCGGGAAACTAAATTTAACAATGTCAAACACGCAAATGATGTTAAAAGTGACAAAAAAGAAAACATATAGTGATAATTGTTATCCCCCACACAATTATCAATTTGTAACAATGCAAAGAAAACATTTTTCATAATATTCAATTTATAATGGAGTTTCATGCAATGAGTTGTTTGATGTTCCCCTCCTATACAAAAAATTCCCATGTTCATCCACCATTTTTCTTTAATATCTTGTTGTCCCTGCGAAAAACACCCTCCAAAATTTTACCTACACATGAATTTTGGAGTAAACTATGGATCTTGTGATCAGTCATTCTGTGGTCACTTATTGATCGGTCCAAGTCAATTGCTCACACATGCTCAGTTCACAAGTTCATGAGTTCAGTATTTTACGCAATCTTGAACAAGCATGGCACAATCCATCAATATAGTTCCTATGCAATGTTCAACCCATGTCAATAGTTAGTGCGCACTGTCATTGAAAGTATTTCACCTTTGGCTATGTTTGTACTTCTATTTAAGTCAGTTTTCAAAATTTATCTTTTGCACATCTTCACTTTCATGATTTTCATTTTCATGCTTTTGACAGTCACTTTTTCTTTCTTTCACTTTAATTAGTGTCATTTTCATGTTATGTTTTCTCTGACATGTGTTACTTTCATCTTCATTTTTATATCGCAAGTGTCATTTGCACTTTTCTTCTCATATAGAAAGTGTCATCTTTTGGCATGTGAAGCATCGCTTATTATGTAAAGTGGGATTTTGGTTTGTTTCAAGGGTTAATATGTGCATTAATGATTTGTATTTACCATGTAAACATGTATCACCCTCATTTCTAAAGTTTCAAGCATTATTGCACAAGTTTCGTCACGTTCCTCGTAAATTTTATCTTTGGTGTTGCACTTGGTGTTGGTCGTCACAAAATTGTCACATTGAGGAGTGTCGTGTTTATGTGTTCTGAGTCTTCCATTTTTCATTTTTAAATTTTCTAAGTGTGTGATAATTTTAGAGTCTTTATTTTTTTGTACTTCACCGCATTGATCCAACACTTAGTCAAATATGGGAAACTCCCCGACCGAGTCACTCCCCCTCATCCAGTTCCTGAACTGCGCATTGAGAAGTCTCAGTCCTAAAGTATAAAATTTTCCTCTAGGAACTGTGTAATGTGTATTTCCTTCCTTCCAAGATTGTGCATTTTTCTATGAAAGTTATTAAGCCCGACCCCCTGAGCTCCAAAATCGATCAATCCTTCTCTCCAATTAGGCTCAAACTGTGCATTACGCAATTTCAGTCCTCAAGCCCAACCCTTGAGCTCTTGAATTGCACAATGGCACAAAACTCGGCCTCCTCTACCTTCCAAAACTTTGTAGTGGGAAACATAAGTGCTCAATCTCTCATCCTGGCTCCCTAAGCTCCCCACCTATGTAATATTTTTTCTCAATTCTAGATGAGCTCAACATTGTGTAGTCTCAAGGCTCAAGCCTCCATCCTAAGTGCTTTAGTTACATAAACCCTGGCCATATTGAATTGTTCATTTCATAGTCTCAAACCTCATTCATGGACCTTGGCCTCTAGAACTATGCATTCCCTGAGTCAAACACTCAACCAATCACCAATTATAGCCCTAAAAATTTATTTCCTGAAGCATATTAGGCTAGATTTTTATCGTGTTCATGTTGTCTTGTCATGGGTGGATTGTAGTCACAAGTGTTATATTATTTCCTGATAGAATTGTTATGAAGGTCATTGTAACACCCTCCTCCCACATCTACCCAAGTAATTTTCCAATAGATGTAAACATGTGATGAGAGGCTACTATGATGATTCAAGTTGCCATGTATAGTTAAGGAATTGGAATCAATAGAACATAGATAACTTGATCTTCTATAGATGAAAAATAACCCCAGAAGCCATCCAACCCATCCAGGTGACCAGCCCCTGAGACAAACTAAAAATTCTCTACATTAGAACCTTAATCGCTCCCTTGACATGGACATGCATGTGATTGGGACCCTATATTCACTCCCACAACAAGGTATTCCTATGATTGGGGACTTTTCTAGGTAGTTCTATGCCAGCAACTCCAGATTTTGTGCCACTTTTTCAAGGCCAAGGCTCATGCCACTACCCAAAACTCCATGAAATATCCAGAAATGAAAAATAACATAGGAATAATGGTATAAATGAAATTTATTGAAAAAGGATGATTGGACGCCTACTAGCCATGACAGGAATTTTGTAAAACATGTCACAAATATGCATTCTACAGGTTTAAACAATATGTATGAGCATAGGGGTTTCATAATTGTTTGAGAAACACTAAGAAGCATTAGTTAATTTCCATAATAGCTACATTATCAACTATTAGGGACCATAGACTCATATTCCATTCATTTCTAAATCAAAACATGATGAGAGCCATGCATTATCATTGTCATAAAACATGTCCATAACTAGCATATAACCAATAGAAATATGAAGGATACAACTCCATAAATTCCACATATGAACCAGTACATTTGCACATAAAATACCAAGGAAAATAACCCTTATTGATGAATGAAAAATCCAACCCAATATGGGACTACCACATTCCACCTAACCATATATTGGCTGAGCCAAATATCTCTTCATTGAATCACCCTCGTTCCATATTCCAAGAATGAATGTGGGACTTAAAACCAAAATAACCAGCCAATGATTCTCGAGGCTAAGCCACCTAACCCTCATCAATAGAACTAGGCTTTACCCCAATCATCACCTGATCACTAGGCCATAAATAAGCATGGTTGCCTCTGGATATCTCCACCTAAACCATGAGGAAATTGTCTATCTCAACCTCTCATTTTTACCGTGTATCCTGCCATTACTAGTCAAGGTATTCCTAGGCCTGCGAGATATACACCCTCTGGGATTTATGATGTATCCCAACCTGGTATTCCTAGGCCCAATTAAGGGTACTCACCACTGATATTTACCATGTATCTTGTCATTCACAAGTCAATGGATTACTAGGCTCAATCAAGGTGTTCACATATAGGTGTTTCTGTGTATCCCATCCTGGTATTCCTATGCCTTGTGAATAATCTTGAGACCACCCCACTCAGCTTCAAGTCCATCCAATAATATAACTCAACCAAAACATGAGAACCCCATCAGACCATGGCTATCTTATAATGGCAAGGAAAATTTGAATAGCATTGTCACACCTGGTAGAACCCATGTCAATGACAACAAGAGAACCAAGAACGCACATGCATAATCGTGCATGCCAAATCTAGCAAGGAAATCATACATGCAAATAGATATATGCAAGTAAACCCATTGTAGCTGCTTGATCCTACCCTTCCTTGCTTGATCTTTACTTCCTCTTTGTTTTCTTTTCTTTTTTTGATCCAATCCTAAAATGCTCTATGAAAACTCTAATTTTCAAAGAGTGTGAGAGAGATAGAATAGAGATATAGCTCCAAAACTAAACTGACAAAATCTGAATTGGAAAAATCCATGAAATGATCCTCAGAAGCCCTTTTATCAATCATGTCTTTATTTTCTTCATTTTCCATTATTTTCCTTCATTTTCCTCCTCATACGTAACATGTGACCTTTCAACTTCCTTTTCTCCTAATTTCCATTATTTTCATAAATAAATGCCAATTAATGCCACTTTTCCTTTTTAAATCCTTTTCCATTTCCTTTCCCAACTTCCCTTATCCATAATAACCGAAATGAACACCCACGCTAGGATGTTTTTTCCAAAATTAAGCTTGGAACCTGGGCTATTACAAAAACATCCCCCTTCAGGAAACACTGTCCTTGGTGTTCATTGATACCTACAACTAGGAAGACTGTTGAAACAAAAACATACTTCCCATGGAGATTTATAACTTAGCTCATTGTAGTATTTACAAGGAACACCCTGTTGAGAAACAACCCAACATGACAACATAAAAACATGACAACCAAAATGACATGACACCATACCACTTATTAGAGATTTATAACATGGCAATATTTACATGGATATACATATGTACATATACCAAAAAATACCAAAACATATATTAATCGAATTCAATCAACCAGTGAATAGAGAAGGATACATAGCTCGCATCTAATCTACCATCTCCCATGTAACTTCATCATGTTAGGTAAACATGACTCGGGGTAGAGTCAATGTTGACTAGGGTAATAGTAGTGGTTTTGGGGCACATGGTATTGTGCGCCCATGGTTTTCAACCCATGGTATTGCATGTAATGGAGCCCATAAAAGGCTGGGAATACTTCATTGTAATTCAGGCCTGGAGGTGAGCGGTGAAGGATCACTTGGCCGGATTAGCTAGGGTTTTGGCCAATGGTTAATGAAATTTCATTGGTTGGGTTTTTCCCCGGATTTGGGGTTTTCCCGGATAAACATTGTGTTTATGTTTATGATTTTTTGTTGGGTTCTTTATGTTTATTTCTCTCAATAAAATTATATATTATTTCTGCAGTAAATTCTTAACAATTGGTATCAGAGCTTGTGTTAACGTGTGAGAGCAAGCAGTAGAGACGTGGCTGTTGAACTGCATGACCGACCGGTTGAAGGCTGTTGTTTATTGGGTTTGCTATTATTGTGGACTGTGGCTGAACGTGGCACGATTGGTGCAAATCTGTGTATATCATGGGATGGCCAGATAAGAAGCTATGTGCTACAGATTCGTAAATACCGTTGTTTGGACGATGGTTAAATGAATGTGTTTGCATTAGTGTTGGACCGATGAGGATCCCATGCAATCAAAGTAGCACCATGGGTTGAACGATAAAGCAACCCCGTGAGCTGGAGTAGTAAGTCCCGAGAAGCCGTGAGTGCAGATCTGTGAATACCAAGGGCTGTGAGATCCCACACCGTGGGCTGCCCAGATCTGTGAGTGCCGAGGGCTGTGAGCTCCCAAAACCGTGGCCTGCCTAGATGAGTGAGCACAGACCAGAGCTGTGTTCTGTGTGGACCATGGACATTTGAGCACAGATCTAAGTGCAATCATGTTTATAATGCGTATTGTTATAATGTGTTTGTAACTCTTATTTTTATAATGCATTTTTAATGGGTATTGACATCCAAGCTGCAGTTTATCTGTTTAGATTGATATCCAAGCTACGAATAACAAACATGGATTTAAGACTCTGTGTATAACCTGGTAGCAAGCTGCGTGGAGGAGAAGAGTTGCTGGTGTATGGGAGAACAGCGATACCACTGCACTCTCATGAAGGTCATGAGATCTGGTTATTGTTGCGGGAAGAAAGAAAGTATATGCGTCAAAGAAAGGGTGCAGAGGGAGAACTAGAAACAAGCTCAAGATGTCACTGGGTATCCCAATGGTGGCCACGACAAACTAAAAAGATAAAACCAGTGTGAAGATATCGTGTTACTGTTGTGTGTAGCGTTTGTGGAGATAAAAATGCTAGTTATTGCTGGTGGCAGTTGTTGAGTTAGTGCAATTTTCGTGGAATTCTCGAATAAACTCTCAAAAATATTTTTTGATGTGGACATGGTGGTCGAGGACCGGTAGTAGACTACAAATGACTTAGCATATAGGATAGTGGGAGCATGGCTCACGTATGAATGACTAAATGATATGGCTACATATATTATAATCAGCCACCGTGGTTGGATTTTTATCAAAGCTCTCAGGAATCACGTTGTGCAGATCTTGCATGAAGGAGTTAATGGAGGCTCTGTAAGACATACAGATAGAAACTCAAATCTGAAACCTCATTAGTGTCTCTAGTATAGGGGCATGAAAGAAAATAAAAATAAAATAAAAGGAAACTATTTGTGGTAGTAGAGTTAGTGGGGATTGCGGGTTCAACATTCTCTTAGCTGAAACATGCATGACCGCTGAATAGATTGGGCTCGTGACATGACTTAAGAGATCATAGCGCTGAAGAGATGCAGAGTAGAGGCCATGGAAATGCTCATGAAAAATTAATTTCTTTTATTGCAGTTGATGGGCAAATTGATGTACAACTATGATGTCTTCTTTGGAGAGGACATCATGAATGAATGTAGAGAATGGTTATACAAAATAATAGCAACAATGAAACAAATGTGTGTGTGTGTGTGTGTGTGTGTGTGTGTGTGTGTCTATATATATATATATATATATATATATATATATATATATATTATAATGGAGTTAATTTTACATGTAAATGGGCATACTGCTGTAAGACCTGGTATGGCATGCGTACCCCTAGATAATCACTGGTAAAGTCTAGGTTAGACCTAGGTGATAGGGGGGATGTCAAGTTAACAATTACCCTGGGTAAAAATTTGAGGGGGGAAGAGCTAGAATGAGTGGGGTTTTCTCATTTAGCAGGTTTGGCTGGATTTAGTCAATAATCCCCAAGTCAAGTTTAAGGGGGGAATTGTTAGGTAAACATGACTCGGGGTAGAGTCAATGTTGACTAGGGTAATAGTAGTGGTTTTGGGGCACATGGTATTGTGCACCCATGGTTTTCATCCCATGGTATTGCATGTAATGGAGCCTATAAAAGGCTGGTAATACTTCATTGTAATGCAGGCCTGGAGGTGAGCGGTGAAGGCTCACTTGGCCGGATTGGCCAGGGTTTTGGCCAATGGTTAATAAAATTTCATTGGTTGGGTTTTTCCCTAGATTTGGGGTTTTCCCAGATAAAAATTTTGTTTATGTTTATGATTTGTTGTTGGGTTCTTTATTTTTATTTCTCTTAGTAAAATTCTATATTATTTCTGCGGTAAATTCTTAACACATCGGGCCCAAACTGCTTCCACTGCACTTTAACCTACTTGATTGCTTAGTTCCAGAGCATGAGAACCTTTCTCTGCAATACACATAATGGTTATGGCTGGAATTCTCCTTCTGGATCCACCTACAATAAAGACCAATCAATCACATGATCATCATATTTAACATACTTCTTAAGCAATGACACATGGAAAACACCATGGACTTTCCATTAGCGGAATTTTGAGGTCTAAAATTGGCCTCCTAAGAAAAATTTACAAACAAAATAAAATTTATAAGAACCAATATTATTCAAGATGATGATTTCAACCATGGGGGATGATTCACCATTTTTTAAGTAAAAGGGTAAAAAGATTAAAAAATAATAAAATAATAAAACTACTTTTTCAACTCGTATTTTCAACTTATCTCCCAAATTTTTTACTCAAATTTTGATTGGGAGTACTCATTGGATGAAAAATTTAATTCCTAATCCAAGAAGTGCCCATGTTGCATACTTTCAAAGGACCCTGCTATGCGAAAAATGAGAAATACATGAAAAAACGTGATTGCAATCACATTTTTCATGTATTTTTCATTTTTCATGTAGCAGGATCCATCGAAAGTATGCAACATGGGTACTCCTTGGATGAGGAATTAAACTTTTCATCCAATGAGTATTCCCACTTGAAATTTGAGTAAAACATTTGGGAGATAAGTTGAAAATACAAGTTGAAAAAGTAGTTTTTTTCTTTTTTCCCTCTAAAATTTGATGATGTCATCAAATATTATTTTATTATCTCCACTATTATTTTATAATTTCCATATGAGGCCCATTTTAGACCTCAAAATTCCACTAATGACTATCTTAGCCAGTGCAAGTCGATAGGTTACTCGTCCAATCCTTTCAAGAATATTAAAAGGACCACAAAATTGAGGTGCCATCTTGGCACACGATCTAATACGTAAGGAGATATCCTTTAGATTCATGTTCAAGTACACTTGTTCCGAAACCTGAAACTCCTTAAAAAACCTATTTCGATCTGCATATTTTTTGTGTTTTTCATGGGCTTCTTTTAGATTCTTCTTTATTACCTACATTTTGTATTCCATTTCCTCAAACCTGTTTGGTCCAATCAATACCCTGTTCACTAGATCAGTGCCCCAAACATACTGATCTTTAATGAATCCTGGTAACCATTTTTGTAAGTGAACTCAAACAATGGAAGGTACTCCTCCCATCTCATCTTCTTATGCATCACATAACCTCAGCATGTCCTCCAATATCCTGTTGACCCTCTCTGTCTTTCCATGTGTCTACGTATGATAATTTGTATTGAAGGCCAAATTTGTACCTAAACCTACAAACAACTCCTTCCAAAACTTGGAAGTTAGCTTTGCATCCCCGTCTGACACAATCTTCCTTTGAACACCATGGAATCTGACGACATCTCTGATGAACATCTATGCTACATAAATAATTGTATACGTAGTCTTCACTAGAATGAAGTGTGCTACTTTAGTCAACTTGTCCACCACAACCATGACAGAATCATGTTGTCTATATTTCCTCAGTAAAACTGAATGAAATCCATGGAAATGACCTCCCATTTCCATTCTGGAATTGGAATCGGATGTAGTAGCCCACTTGGATGTTTACACTCTTCCTTTACATGTTAACAATCTAAACATCTAACCACAAAATATGCCACATCCTTTTTCAAATTCAGTCAATAATAGAAATTATTTACTGTTGTCAGTGTCTTCTGGTATCGTGGATGGCCTGAATATGATTTTGAATGAAACACTCTCAAGATAATATTATTGAGCTCATTATTTTCTAGCACATATATCTTGTCCCTAAATTTGATCAAGCCATCTGCTGAGAGATGATAGTCCACATCTTATGCACTTGTACCTACACCTATACCACTACATGTACCTATACTCTAATGTAATATGTGCATAATCTCTCTATACCTTTCATCCTGTTGTCCTTCCTATGCATTAGGGGAATTTTGAGGTCTAAAATGGGCCTCCTAATGAAATTATAAAATAATAGTGGAAATAATAATATAATATTTGATTACATCATCAAATTTTAGAGGGAAAAAAGAAAAAAACTACTATTTCAACTCATATTTTCAACTTATCTCCCAAATTTTTTACTCAAATTTCGAGCGGGATTATTCATTGGATGAAAAACTTATTTCCTCATCCAATGAGTACCCATGTTGCATACTTTCGATGGGTCCTGCTACATGAAAAATGAGAAATACATGAAAAAAATTATTGCAATCACGTTTTTTTATGTATTTCTCATTTTTTGTGTAGCAGGGTCCATCAAAAGTGTTCAACATGGGTACTTATTGGATGAGGAATTAAATTTTTCATCCAACGAGTACTCCCACTCGAAATTTGAGTAAAACATTTGGGAGATAAGTTTAAAATACAAGTTGAAAAAGTAGTTTTATTATTTTATTATTTTTTAATATTTTTACCCTTTTACTTAAAAAAGGGTGAATCATCCCCCATGGTTGAAATCATCATCTTGAATCCTATTGGTTCTTAAAAATTTTATTTTTGTTATACATTTTTCTTAGGAGGCCCATTTTGCAAGTCTGTCCCATAAGATTGCATAGTTGCTATATGATTCACCTGTATCCGCCTACTAAGAGCAATTGAAACCCTATTCTATTTTCCCTTGATGTACCTAATCTCAAAGTCAAACTCATTAATCATGGCCAACCACCTAAATGCCTAGCATTCAAATTTTGATGGTCAAACAAATATCTCAACCCACGGTGATCACTCATCAATACAAACCTCCTTCCAAGAAGATAGTCTCTCCACATATTCAATCAATGTATGATCATTGCTAACTCCAGATCCTGTGTCAGATAACTCTACTTGTGACCATTCATTTTCCGTGACTCGTAGAATACTACATGTCCCTCCTACACAATAAATCCACCAATGCCTCTCTTACAATAATGTGTACATGCTACAAACTCTTTGTCTAAATCTGCAATCTTTAACACTGGAGCATTTGTCAACAACTGCTTCAATTGTTCAAAACCTATTGCACATTCCTCTATCCATTCAAATTTCTTACCTTTCCTCTGCAATGACATGATAGGATATGCAATGTGAGTTCTATGAACCTCCTATAATAGCCCGCTAACCCCATAAATGATCTTACAGCATCCATGTTTCTAGGGGCTTCCAACTCCATGATAGCTCTTATCTTCTTTGGATGCATTGATATGCCATTCTTGGAAACCACATGCCCCAAGTATTGTACCTCTTTCTGAAATAAATTTCATTTATTGAGCTTACCATACAACTAATACTCTATAATAAATCTCAAAACTGATGTTAAATGCTAAGCATGCTCTTCCTCATTCTTATAATATATCAAGTTGTCACCAATGAATACAATAACAAACTTGTCTAGATAAGGATGCAACACACTATTGATCAAGCACATAAAGGTAGCTAGAGCATTATTCAAACCAAATGGAACTACAACAAACTCATAATTTCCATACCTATTCTGAAACATTGTCTTGTAAATATCCTCTTCCTTGAAGCGTATAGAATGATATCTGGATCAAACCAATCTTTGAGATTATTGTTTCTCCCTTTAGTTGGTCAAATAAGTCATCAATCCTCTATAAGAGATACCTGTTCTTAATTCTCACCTTTTTCAACCACTTGTAATCAATGCATAACCTGAGAGTACCATCCTTCTTCTTCACAAACAATATTGGTGCACCCCACAGTGAAACAATTGGCCAAATGTATCCCTTTTCAAGAATTTCCTTCAGCTGCAACTTTAGCTCTACTAACTCTGGAGTGATCATCTTGTATGATGCCTTTGATGTTGGTGTTTCCCCTGGTACCAACTTAATATAAAAGTCTACTTCTCTACAAGGCAGAAAATTTGAGATCTTTGCTGGAAAAAAATCATGAAACCGCTATAAGATCGGTTACCTTCCAAATATCTCCACATCCTCATCCTCCTTACCTTTATCACTAGAAATGTGCACTACAAATAACACACACCATTTTCTACGACTATTTTTTCCTGCATATTTGTCACCATCCTAACTGATGTTTCTTTCTTCTTACCCTGTAATATTATCTATTATACATTGTCATCCAAGCACCCAATGGCTTTTTCATAATAGTCTACTTTATTCCTATGAAGATATAACCAATCAATACCCAAAATCATACTTATTATCCCAACATAAATACATTCAAATTTTTTTATGCAGGCATACCATTCAGCTCAAATACACACACTTTTACCTAATGATGAACTCTCTTATTTGTACCTGTAGCCAACTGCAGTAACCAATATTTGGCATCCACTTATTTATTCAAACCACACTTATCCACCAATTCATGGTAAACATAAATATAATTAGATCCAAGGTCAATCAAAATAGAAACAAATTGATCACAAATCTTACTGACCATCTCAATTATAGATTCATGATGATATGGCTTCCTATTATCCAACGTTGCATAGATACGAGGAATGCTATGCCCAACATCCCCAATATTTTGCGCCTCTTGTGCACTATAGATATAATGAATACCACCCTGATACTACGGAAAATATCTCTTGAGATGGTCCTTACCACATATCCAACATTCCAACTATTCGGTACAATCACCTCTATTATACTACCCTCCACGTTGTGAACCATGTCCCTTTCTAGCTACGTTGAACTTATTGTAAGGTGAAACATTTTTTTTCTCTTCTGCATTATAATGCCTTGTTCATTTTGGCTACCATATATATTACCTTTATCTTTCCCTTTCCATACTTGCTAATATAAATTGTTCATATAAATTATTTAATTTCCCAATAACTTCCTCAAGTAACCTAGAGTCATCATACTCAATCCGATCTCTAAATTCTAATGGTAATCCACTGATAAACCTTTGAAATTTACTCTTTTCTTCCTTAATATATAGTACATACCTCAATAGCTCCATGAACTTAATCATATACTCTTCATATGTCATCGATCCCATTTTAAGCTCATATAATTCCTTGTTTTTTTTTTGTCGTAGTACCTTTCTGACAAGTACTTATTTCTGAAAATTCTCTTCAATTCATGCCAACTTAACTATTTTGTCCTGATGTCTATGACCCTCTACACATATTCCCACCAGATATATGCTTTACCTTTTAGGTTAAAGAGAGCTACTATGGCCTTTATATTATATGTGTATTTATGAACCTCAAAGAATTTCTTCATGCCAATTAACCAAGCCTTTTCATCTTACGACTTCTTTAAACCTCCATTGAAGTTAGGTGGATTATTTTTCTTAAAATCATCTGAAAAGTGTCCCCTGAAACTCCTCCTATAAAGGTGATAATGATGTTGATCATAGTGCCTATCAGTATCCAAGAATCTACCATATTTGATTGTGTCATCTCTATATGACTTGTGCCCACCATGAAACCTACTTCCATATGCCCCATTAGTCCCATACTTCTGTCCATAACTAATCTGGAGTGGTCCCTATCGCTGCAATTATAAAAAACTTTGAAGAATCATAGCATTGACTTCTGCATGTTGCTCCTATGCATGCATGATTTTTTCATTATCTACTTTGCAACTCCTTATTTATTCCTTTAAAATCTTCAATTTTTTTGTTGAGTCAGAAGAGTTCCCAACACCACGCTACTCATCTGATTCATAGAAAGAATATTTGTATTCTACCATCTTTTTATTCATCTTGATTTCTTCTTGCAAGTCATAATATGTCAGCTAAACCAAATCATAAACAAACAAACGTACCTTAGTATAATTTAGGGAGGATATCTCGTATGTAAGGCCGAACATATTAGCACAATATATATATATATACCATACCAACCACACATCACGACCTCAGGCATGAAAACTACAACCATATCAATGTAGAAAAAAACATATAAATATTTACATGTATAAACAATCCATAACCAATCATACACTTATGACGATGCATTGCACAACAACCCTATCAACTTTCACATGGAAATTCCACTGCCACCATGACCACCACCATGCATATGCAATAAGCACATAGACCATAAGTATAAGGAACACATATGTAATTGACATGAATGCGTGGCCAAAACACTGCCCATCCAGTCCAAGGGTTGAACTATGATCTAATACCACTCTGTAACACCCTCCTCCCACACCTACCCAAGTAACCGACCAACTTGGGTAAACATGTGATGAGAGGCTATTGTGATCTGATTCAACTCCCCATGTACATTAAAGGAAGCTCAACTAACAGCACATAGACAACATGACCTTATACACATGAAAAAGGATGCCTGGGAGCCATCCAACCCATCGAGGTGACCAGCCCTTGAGAAAAAATCACATTTTGTCGCATTATAGCCTCAGTCGCTCCCTTAACATCTGCATGCATGTGACTAGGACACTATAGTCGCTCCCACAACAAGGCATGCCTACAACTCACGAATTTTAAAGGTATTTTTGTTCTAGTGAATCCATATTTTGTGCCACTTTTTTAGGGCCAAGACTTGGGCCAATACCCAGAACTACATGAAACTTCCAGAAATGAAAAATAACATCTAAACAATGGTACAAATGAAAATTATTGAAAATACTTGAATGGATCCCTACTAGCCATGACAAACATTTCTTTGAACTTTTGATAAATATGCATTCTACATTTTTAAGCAACAGATATGAGCATAGGGGTCTCATACTTATCTAAGAATCACTAAGGAGCATTGATGCCTTATCACAATAGCTGCATTATCATCTATTAGGTCATAGATTCACTATCCATCCATTTATAAATCAAAACATGATGAGATCCAAACATTTTCATTGTCATAAAACATGCTCATAACAAATATTTAACCAACAGAAATAACAAGGATACAACAGCCGTAGATACCACATATGAACTAGTAAATTTTCATATAAAATACCAAGGAAAATAACTCTTATTAATGAATACAAAAGGAAACTTGGTATGGTACTATCACATTCCACCTAACCATAGATTGGTTGAGCAAAATATCTCTTCATCCAATCACCCCCATTCCATATTCCAAGCATGAATGTGGGACTTAAAACCAAAAGAACCAACCAGGGCTTCCTGAGGCTAAATCACCTCACGCTCATCAATAGAACCAGGCTTTACCTCAATCCTCACTCGATCACTAAGCCATAAAAAAGCATGGATTCCTCCAGATCTCTCCACCTAAATCATGAGGAGCTTATCTATCTAAACCTCTCGGCTTTACCATGTATCTCACCATTACCGGTCAATGGATTACTAGGGCTATGAGGACTCCACCCTTTGGGATTTACCATGTATCCCAAATGGGATTCTTAATTCCAATAAAGGGTACTCACCACTGAGCTTTACCATGTATCCTACCATTCATCAGTCAAGGGATTCCTAGGCTCAATCGAGGTGTCCACATCTAGGCCTTACAGTGTATCCCATCCCGGGATTCCTAGGCCTTTTGATTGAATCCTCAGACCACCCTAATCAACTTTGAGTCCATATTAAAATCCAGCCGTCCAAAACATGAGAACCACATCACACCATGGCTATCCGGAAATGGAAAGGTAGGGCTGAATAACACTATAACACCTAGAAAAATCCATGTCAATGAGAATAAGAGAACCAATAATGCACATGCATAAACATGCATGAAAAATATAGCAAGGAAATCATACATGCAAATCGATACCTACAAGTAAACCTAATGTAACTGCTTGATCATGTTCTTCCTTGCTTGATATTTACTTCTTAAATTATTTCTTTTCTTTTGTTGATACAATGCTGAAATGATCCAAGAAAACTCTAAGTGTCCAAGAGTGAGAGAGAGAGAGAGCTCCAAAATTGAAATGAAAAAATCCATGAACTAATCCTCATAAGCCTTTTTATAAATGAGGCCTATATTTTCTTCATTTTCCATTATGTCATTAATTTTCCTCCTCACATGCAACCTGTGAACTTTCACCTTCCTTTGCTCCTAATTTCCATTATTTTCATAAATAAATTCCAATTAATGCCACTTTTCCTTTTCAAATCCTTTACCATTTTCTTTTCCAATTTCCCTCAGACATAATAACCAAGATGAACACCCACACTAGGATGTTTTTCCCAACATTCGACTTGGAATATTTTTCCTGTATTAACTTGGACATGGAATTTTTACCATGATTATTACAAAGATGGAGAAGGATACCATGCTAGAATACACCTATGAAGCTAAGGAGATAATATGATCATCAAACAAGAATACGAAGCAACACTGGATTGCAATAGAATATCAAATATCAAGACCACATGAAGACTCTATATGATCCACAACCCTTTGGAAGGAAAATATGAAGAAAAATGCATATATCTAATGAAGACAAAGAAACAAGGACATATTGGAACTTCCACATCATCACGCAATCCATGTCATCACTGTCACGTCATGTCATGAGTCACCATGTGCCACACCATTTTTTTGGATTATGTCAATTTCTATTCAAAAATGTATTGTAAAGTGGAAGTCTAAAGTACATGTACATAATTTGAAGAGTCATGTAAAGTTGAAAAGTCATGGAAGTCAAACAGTCATAAGGGCAGCCAAAGAGTCACAAAGAAGGTCAATCATTACACCCCCATTAGTTATATATACACCTTTATTGTATGAAAAATGGAATTTTCACATTGTCTCCTCCTTCAAGGCATTAGAGAGACAAGGTAGTTCTTTTGGGGAGTAAGGGGTGGCTCTAATGATCCACTATTGGAGCTAGTGGTGTTCATTGTAAACATGTGTCTTGGGACTTTTACTTAATATCTGAAGCTTGATGGCCAATACATCCTTCATGCATAGATTAAGAATATTTTTAATATTGTTTTATGAATGTTTGTAATTCATGGTTTCTTTCCACCTGTGCTTAAGTAGTTTAACTATTATTTTAGTGCTTATATTATTGATAAGGTGTTACAACGGTTGCAATGATTATCGCATATTTATGGACTATTATGTTGGATGTTAGACAGATATTTCTTGCTTATAATGGTTGCAATGACCATCGCATCTTTTTGTATTATTCCACAAGATGTTAGACAGATATTTTATGTGTGTGTGTGTGTGTATGTGTGTCTACTAAGGTTGTACTATTACCTCTCTCCTAGATGCTCACTTTATTTTCCCTATGCAGTAGGAGAACATTGACACACATACCAAAAAACACTCACCAGGCATACTCACTTGTTGATCTAATATTACATGTGCATTACTCTCTTGTGTTGAAATTTGTAGCCAAGTCAAACCTATAATAATATATGGCATACGGGATGATATCCCGAATGGGGCTCCTATTCCAAATGGTGTGAGGTCTAATTGGGACTTCACATTAGAGATACCCCCATGGTTGATAGATTTCTAGCATCCACCAACAAATGGCACTAGAAGGAGAGCCGTATGAAAAGTTGTTCCCATTGAGTCTGTTTTGAATCTCTTACCTTTAATGGCTCATTCTCAAATCATACTCATGGGGTGCTTCTCTAATTTATAAATTTGTCAATTTCAATCTATGCTGAGCCTATTTATCACTTATCTCAATTTAAATTCTACGGTTATAATGGAACATCTATAATCGAGCCTCATTATCACTTATATCAATTGAAATTTGATGGCGAGGATGGACCATCCATAACCGATCACACTTCTGATTTTCTTAAATTTTGGGAATCTTACAAAATCGATCATGATTTTTTTCTTGTGTGCTTTTCTTTCTCAACCTTGAAGGTTATGTTAATTTATAGTGTCATAACTTACCATATGCTTCCTTAAATTATTTTCATCATTTCCTCTAGGAGCTTTATCAAGCCTTCGATAGGTATGATTATCGAGATGTTATTAAAATAATTAATCAGTTAATAATGAAGCCTAAGGAATCAATTGAGGATTTTTTTGATTGATTTATTCACCTTTTTTGTGAATTTATTGAAGAAGATATAGATTGGTATTTATTGAAACTAAAGTTTGAGTGCTTGGTTCATATCTCTTTGCACAATGAATCCAAACCACCTGATGTTTCAGCTTCCCCAACTCTCGTAAGTCATGATACACCCCTAATTTTAGAGGGGGAACCTACTATTCCTTTTTTTCCTTATCATCCCCCTTTTCTAGTTCCATTGAGGGTGCCTTCGTGCGATGATAATAAAGTTGGGAAATTTTTACATCAAATTCCTAATTTGTCTTCTCATCCTCCTTCCCTTTTCATGATTCAAATTCAATGAAGGAAATCCCGGAATGGATCATGAAACCTATGGTGAAGACTAATTTCTATATTCCTCAAGATGATATCAACACATAACTCTTGCCTTCAATATTATTTGGATTTATGTTATCCTCTATCATCTATGTGTGATGACTCTTTGCATTGATATTCACTTAATCAATTTGCTCCACCAGCTAGCTTTTCACACTCTCTTAGTTTTCAAGTTGTTGGCCCAAATTGTTATCAAGATCAAGGTAGTCACATTACATAGGCAAAGGAGTAGGAAGTTCAATATTATTTCAATATTTCTTGTATTTTTCAAAATACTCCGTGTAAAAATGGTGTTTCCTCATTCTTGGTTGATGTTCAATTTGGTAATATTTGTATATAATCGAATGTGATAAATTTTCATAATAAATCTCAAGTCTTTGGAAACAATCATTTTGATGATGATGAATCTGTCAATCTATGTGATCAAGAATGCCCAAGTGCATCAGTTGATCTTTCGGTTTCTCATGGAGATTTTAATTTAAATCTAGAATATGATTTGATCAAAAAATATTTTCTTATTGAAACTTCCTCTTCATCTCACTATTTATTTTTCTCTATTTTTTTCAATGCATCTATTTGTGATGAAGGTGCTTCATACTTTTCAAGTTCTCCATCTGATGAGTTATCTCCCCAATTGACACAAGGTAGTGATATTATCCATGAAATGAAATGAAATAATCAAATCATTGAGCATTCTATAATATTCCAAAATAGGAAAAGCAGCAATATTGAACATATCAATTGAAAGTAGCAGTGAATAATAGCACATCATAATAAGAGACCAATATGGAGCAATTTTATTAAGCAAATCAGCAGCAAATAAACACAATACACTATGGCACAAATCAAATAAGAAGGGAAAACAAGCCTCCAATGTAAAAAAACTCTCAAAAGTGAGATGTTACTACTATACAAAATGTCGAAGAGCTGCCACAGCGCAGTCCTAGTGAGAATAAATACTCCTGGAAACATTCATTAAAAATTGATATATGCCTCAAAATATGCTATACATAAATATCAAGGCTCTAAAACACCTTTCCAGGACAACCCAATAGGGTTTCCAGAAATACACCAAAATACAAATGGTGAACTGCAGCCCTAGGGATGAAGATTCACTGAAACTGAATATATGGGAAGATATGGTTGAAGCTGATGTAGAAAGAATAGAATCTCCTCCCAATAGATTCTACATGTGAAAGTATGATCCCTTCACTGTAAATCCAACTCCCCAAATGGTGCACTGAAACCACACCTGCAACTGCACTCTGAAATAACACAGTCTAAGACTAAAACTATGCTAAAGGGGATGGTAATGGCTTGGCCTAGTGCCAAATGCTACAATAAGTTCCAAGGAACTCTCCTAGTGGCCTCCCAATGGAAGGAATGCTTCCTCCACTGAAAACAAGCTCAGGAAATGGCCCTATAAACCCTCCACTGCTACAACCCTACAACATGACACAACCCTGGCGGAAACTGCATTGTAGAAGAAATTTGTAGCTTAGCCTAATGCCGAAGTGTGGAAATGTAGCCCAATAACCTCTCCTGAGTGGTTACTCAAAGTTCCCTGAGGATGAGGGTGGGATTCTCGTTTGGGAACACCCTTATGCTAAACAGCATTACAGTCTCCGCTAAACAGCTGAAGAGAGCCAAAAGTCATAATAGACCATAAACAGAATAATAATAAACATGCTTTCCATGGCTTCTATTCCCTTCCTAATATGCTTGGTGAGCTTCCTCACCCCTGGCCCCACTCATTAATGATGCTACTTCCATGCAAAGTCTCTCCCTCCAAAACTCTGTTGTCTCTCATTGATTATCCACTCCCTCCATACCAGCACTATTGACTTGGTCAAACTTGACCCCATCCACATGCTCCCTCCCCTATTCACACATAAGGGTGCTTTATCCTACTATTTTTATGCTCCTTGTTCACATTAGGAGTGATTTTATTCCTACTAAGGATATTTATTGGTCTCCCTACCCTATTATTCTTATAACTAAGAAGCGAAAACAAAATTTAATATTCCAGCTAGGTGTAAACTAATTGGGAATATTACAGTCCTCCCCTCCCAAATGTTTCTTGTCCTCAAGCAACTGTAAAGGTGAGTGCTGCAAAAATTCTCCCCCTCCCCTTGTGAAACCCCCATGTGATAAGCTCTCCTCATGAACCAAGTTTCCCCCAATCAATCCATCCCTGAAATGCTCCTCCCAAGTTCTCATGAGATGCATCTCCCAAGTGCTCATGTTAACCAAGTGGCCCATCCCATAAGGAAACAAGAGGTCTAATGTAGAAATCATGTATTGCCCAATGTTCTCCCTGAAGCATGAGGAAAAATAAATGTGGAGAATCTCATTCCCCATGGGCACATCCAATCCATGTGTCATCCCACCATTCATGTCCACAATAATGATAAGAACATCATCAACATATGCGATCATAATCAAACTCATACTAGCTACCATATGTAATACCCAAGGAGGATAATGGTCCCTCAAGTGGAATCAGCGCATTTTTAATCCTAACTGCCTTAGAATATGATATGATGAGTGGTTTCCCAACCACTTTCTTGCTGCCCAAATCCTCTCACATGCTTGGAGAAGGTGAATGACGTGTGGTGCCAATGAAGCACACCCTGCATAAGATATTAACTCCCCAAAATATCCTAGGGAGTGGCCATCATCATCATGGCTTATGGCTCCAAGTGGATCATGCAGTCTAAAGAAAAGAGTGCCCCCTTTTGGAGCAATGTATTGTACATGAATGGCAAAGGAATACATGCACTCAGTTACTGAATCATTATACACAAAAACACAATCCTTACCATGTACCTTGAGAAATTTGGTGAAGTGGCTCATAGATGGGCCTCCTCTCATTCCCAATGAGAAAGGAAGTGGTTGTGATAACTCTGCCAAAGAGTTATGTCTCTCCTCAATCTCCAAACAATCCATGCACCTCCTAATATGATGGTGCATATCCTCTTTTAAGCCTTCCCAAATGAATCCTTCCATGATAGTATGATTGCCCTCATGAAATCAGTGTGGTTGGAGAGAAAAAAACTCATATGCTACATGTAGCAGCTTCTCCTTAAGCTTTGAGGATCTAGTCAAGAATATCCTACTCTGATAATATATGACCCCATATCTCATTGTATATCTCCCATCTGACAACTAGTCATCAAGTACCCTGCATGAGAAGAGATCCTTAGAGTATTCCACCAACAGCTGGGATCTCCAATAAGGATCTATATTCCATAATGATAGTGTTGTTTATCTACAATGTAAAGCACATGTCATGTTTCTATGCTCTCCATTGACATCTCCCATGCCAAATTCATATGTCGGGATGCTGCTATCTTGCCTCTACTGCTCCTCCTGTAACTACTCCTGCTCAAGTAAAGGTTGAATTTTTTGGAGGCTATCCTTCCATGGGATGCTATTTCCCATCAAAAACCTTCTGATTTTTTCCAATGTATGCATGAGTGGCCACCATCCTCTACCATCTGTGGAATATTCCTCCCCATGTGAAAGTATCTTCTAGTTCTCCAAACCCATGGAGTGGTATCCTTGCACCATGATGGTGCCATCCTCCATCCCTAATGTTATCACAAAATCAGACCTGATAGGCTGCCAATCAAGCTAATCTCATGTAACTATTTCAGACCAATACTTTGGCTGAGGCTTAGCCTCCTCAACCTGAGAGGGCTCTCTCAAGGGTTTATGATTTTTGATAAATATGTAGATGGCTAACTCTATATGGGATAAAAGCAGATACATTATATAAATTGGTTGTAAATCACATTAGCAAGTGTACATTGGGCTTATGGAGTCATAATAGCTTCAAAAAAACAAAATAAATCTACCTATCATGGAAGTCAAGGCATATCAGAGTTCAAGTCAAGGAATACACATGTAGAACACTAAAACACACATTCAGTTTGTCTATGAAGGAAGTCATAGAATCATTGATGAATTCTGAGTAACATAAGAAAACAACACTCCAATAGAATATTGAAAATATGCCATCAGAACAAGAACATACAAGAACTCCTTATGAATCTTGAGTTGTCTAAGTAGAAATTCAGTATTAAGCTCAAAATAGTCACTTACAATAAACAGAGTCTTTTTGCTAACAAATGTCCAACCCTTTCTATTTCGACTCCTTGATATTTTATAGATCATTTACATCATAATATAAGCTTATCCACAACTATATACATCGAATTCCTATGCTTTGACACCTATTCTAACCATAAAATATGGTATTTATTATAAACATAGCTGTAAAATTAATATAGAGTCCTATTACAAATAGAATTAGAACTCTTTTGATTCCACTCAAAACAGCTTTATCTAGACTTAATTACATCATTTTCCACCTATATTTCCATTAAGTCAAATCCTAATGATGAGTTCCAACCTGTTATGACCATAATGCTGATGATGTTGATCTCCTACAATTTATGAAACTGCTCCCCTGTTTCTAGGCTTAAGATTCTTTTAGTTTCTTGAGATATTATGACCACTTCTAACCCATAACTTCGAGGCTAATTGACATCAGGAACATTATTATCATATATCCCAAGTCATCCCTTTATGCCAGTTGTGTAAAACGACTTTGAACTTCTCAAAATAGTGAAAACAGACTTGCGCTACAAAAGTAGCACAGTTTCTTAGCGCTTTTCATAGCGCAGTATTTTTACCCATTTTCCTTCAAAATTTAGATTCCTTTCCTTCAAGTTTGCTTTGATATTCACTTGACATAGCTTCCTTAGAAATTTCAATTCAAAATACATGGTCTTCCCTCCAAAATTCGATAAGGAAAGGGTGAAAAAGTTGCTACAACAGTTTCATAGCGCATTTCACCCTTTTTGCACTACAGACGCTACGAAACTGTTGTGTAAGAAGTTTTAACCATTTTTTCTTCAAAATTTGAAACAAAAATATGCTATAACTTTAGAAAATCACTGGCCTCATCAAAACCATCAGCTATATAAACTAAATACATAACCTTCACAAAATTCAATCCTTTTTTTCCATTCTGAGTTTGCTTTGAATTTGTCATTTTGTACCTCTGCTCTTTAGTTCATCTTGAGACTGTTTTAATTGTAGCTCCAAATCCTCCCCTTGGCCTCTTAGCTTTCTATTACTGGCTCTAAAATGGGTGTTGATCACTCTAACAAATTTTTCTTCTTTAATGGTTGGAACTGTCCATGTAAAGAACTATTGTGCACTGCTTGGGATCTCTGACCTAGCAACTGTTTGACCTTCCCAAATAGCCTTCATCCTCTTGAATTCTATCTTTTCAATGTTGTGCTTTCTGGCCCTTTTTCTCATCATTTCCATCTCTTGATTTTCTAGCTTCAACCTTTCTTCTAGCAGTTGACACTCTGACATGTGTTCCTTTCCCTTCATTATATTGCTAAATGCATGCTCCACTATAGGTCATGAGAGATCAACCACCTCTTCAGGGACTTTGGCTTCTTCAATAGTTACTTGGATATATTTACTACCTTCTTGGAGTTTCTTTTCATGCCTGGCTAAAGGTTTCCTAGCTTGAAAAACAAAAGCTACATCCTCACCTTCAAATTACAATTTCTTTGTTGATTTCATTTTTCTCTTTTTGGGTTCGTTCACTTCAATGAAATCTACCTGCACAATGGGTGATTCTTCTATATCAATTGCATGCAGTATATATTCCAAGTTTCCTTTCATAATTGGGTTTTCCTCTGTCACTGAAACAGCTGCTTTTGCCTTTGATGTTGATAATTGACTTCTTGTCTTTCTCTCGATCTCCTGCTTACTAGCCACCTTTTTTTTTTTTTTTCTTTGACCCTTTCTACTTTCTGTTTTTCAGGTGATGGGGTTTTTGCAACAAGAAATAATGCTTTTTCAATTCTATCTTCAACCTATTTCCTTGGTTTCAACTTTACAAACCTCTTTGCTTTAGTAACCACTGGTTGACTGGATTTTGCTATTGGTGGTGAAGGATTTCCCTTAATCTTAACGTTTCTAGCTGGGGTTAGGGCTTCCATTTTAAATCCACTCATAAATAAAAATGAAGACCAATCACTATTTATTTTTTGAAGCTCATTCAAAACCAGTAACTTTATCAAACAGTGATGAAACAAAGTTGTTTCACAGCCATCAGATTTAGCTTGGACTTTGTGATCCATTTTGGCAAGGCTTCTATGCAAGTAAAATGGTAAATCTAATGATATCATACCTGTGAAATGCAACAGCAGTTTGAAATGATAAGTGTAGACTTTATGGTACCTTCCTTCACATGTGAAATACCTTTGGATGTTGAATAGAAGCTTTGCATAGTTTTCCTTGATACAGCTTCTAGGTATTGCATCGTTCAGGTCCATGTCTACATATTCAGGTTTCACAAATTCCTTGCATGGCTCTATGTCAAACCTAAAACCTTTAAACCAAGATTATTCTCCCCTTGTTATCTCTGTCATAGCAGCTATGATCTTAGGTGTAACTGGCATACTTATCATTCCAACTTTGGTAGTGGTTCCACTGAAATGTAAAGCAAACTCTTTGGGCACCTGAGTGTGGCAACCCTACAGTTTTTCACAAAATTTGAGATAGCCAGCTTTGCTAAAAGCCTCCATTACCATTTGAGCCTCCATAACAGCATTTTGATTCTCAGGCTCGTATCTTAAACAATGTCCCCCTCTGTGGACCTTCTTATCCTCTGCCATGTTTCTTGTAAAGAACACTTGTTAGCTTCTCTAAAACCTTTAAAATAGCCTCTCTTGATTTGATGAACAACCTCGCTTAATTTGATGAATAGACTCACTTGATTTGATGAAATTTTTCTTTGAATAGAACAGCCACAAACTTATCCTTACTGCTTCAGAGCTTGGACAACATATGTGAAGGTAAATGAAACTGAGATGACACAATTAGGAAAAAAAAATTCGAATTAGAGATGTCACCTCATTACCAAATGATGTTTGATTGATATCCTATCATGATTATGACAACTATAGGATAGGTAAGTACATCGAATCTGGTAACTAACTGACTCACCATACCCCTATCATGTCATTCTCCAACTGAAATTGACAGATCTCGGCTTATTTGACACGAAATCTAAGAAACCACGCTTTCGTAGTGCTCACAGTGTAAATTTCGCACTTTGCGCTATGAAAGTAGCAGCACTTTCGTAGTGTAAAACTCACTTTTTGAACTAATGGTGCTACGAAACTATGGATTTGTGGCTAATTGTAGAAAACTAGCCCAAAAATTACTTAGATGACCCTTGAATGAAAAATGTGAGTTTTTTTACTATGGAATGGACCTATAAAGACCTTATTTGAATTCTGATGGTGAACACTAAACCTCTAAAACTATGAAATACCCTTAACCATGCTAAAATGACTTTAAAAACTATTTAGACCATGATCAAAACAAAGTTGACATACCATGTTTTCAAAAAAAAATTGGTGATAAAAGTGGCTCCACTTGGGATAGCGTGCCCCTGTGGTACACTGAGAACCAGTAGTTCCAATGTTGCTATCCATTTTCTTGACCAAAACAGTAAAAACTTTGAAATTTCCAAGCTTCCTCCTCAAGCTCTAATGGCCTTCACCTTGGGCTCAAGCTTTCTGATTTTTCTTGTCATTATTAGCAGAAAAACTTATAAAATGGAATATATACAATGACATGAACAATCTGTCAGATTTTAGGAAGAATAATGCTTCAAAAACCTGCCATTGACAGGTCCTCCAGCATATGGTTTTCCATCTATATCCTGTAGTATGTAAGTATTGTTTCCATGAAAAGTAGTTATCTTGAAAGGACCTTTCCATAAGTTCTCAAACTTACCATGTTTGCCTTTCTCTTCAATTATGGCCTCCCATTTCAACACTTCATCTTGAATTTGAAAACTCTCTTCCTTAATATTCTTATAAAATGTCCTCTTGATTCTATTTTGAGATTGCTGATTTCTGTCATAAACTTCATTCATTTTCTCTTGCAGAGCTATCAGTTAATTAATTCTCCTCTAGATTTCATTTGGTTCCTCTTCTAGCCCTTGAATCAGCTTCGTAACAGGTACCCCTAGTGATGTAGGAAAAATAGCCTCAGCGCCATATACCAATTCATATGGTGAATTTTTTATTGACCTCTTTGTGCATATCCTATCAGCCCATAAGGCATAATTCAGCTTCAAATGCCAAGACTTCTTATTCTCCTACAACACCTTTTTAATGATCCTTACAATGCTCTTGTTAGAAGATTCAGCAAGGCCATTTCCTTGTAGATAGTATGCAATAGAATGCCTGAGAGTAATATGATATTGATGACAGAAATTGATCAGCTTCTTAGACTTGAATGCTTGTGCATTATCAGTTATAATCTTCATGGGGCAACCAAACCTAGACAAGATATTATTTTCTAAGAAAGAAATAATCACAGAATCATTTTCTTGCCTAGTTGGGATTTCTTCAATCCATTTGGTCAAGTAATCAGTCATTGTAAGAATCCAATAATGCTGACCTAAAGATGATGGATGAATCTCCCTGATATTATCTATTCCCCACTGATGGAATGGCACTTCTACATAAATAGGAATCAAAGGGAAGGGTACAAGTTTCTTCCTACCCTCGAAAATCTGGCATTCATGATAGGCAGCAACCCTCTTGTAGACATCCTTAAAAATTGTAGGCAAATAATACCCTGCTCTCAAAAAAAAATTCACTGTCACCTTCCAATAATGGTGACCTCCACAATCCCCTTTATGAAACTCCTCAATCACTTTATCAACCTCCTCCTCCAGCAAGAAATTCAACAAAATTCAACCAATATCCTTCCAAAACAGATTTCTGTCAAATATAAAGTATCTCAAATATTACAACTTAGCAAACCTTGCTTTGGACTTTGTTAAATCAGCAGGTGCTTTATGGTGCTATAAGACAAAAACAAATTCCTTTTACCAATCTGAGGTGATTTTTTTTTCTTCAATAGGAACTAGTTCCTCCTCATCATCTGAAATTTCTGATATTTTTGCAATCCAATTTATATCAAGATAGTCAAAGTTTGACTGTTCCATTAGCTTTTCAAAGCCTTTCCCTTTGACCAATTTTGTTGGTTTAATCTCTATATCATATTCTAGCAACTTGGCAATCCATTTCCCCCTCTTACCATCAAGGTCGGCTTGAGTGAGGATGTCTTTCACAACAGTATTAGGAACAAATGCCACAATATGAGAATGAAGAATATAAATTATGAAATCTTTGATAGCCTTCATCAGAGCATAGACTTTCTTTTCTAAGATATTATACTTCAGCTCATAATTGGCTAATGTCCTACTAAAGAAATAAATCGGCTGCTCAATACCTTCTTGTCCTTTTTGTAGCAGAACTCCAGCGATAGTATTCTTTGATGCAAAGGTAAAAACCAGAAATTCCTTTGAGAAATCTGGACTGATCAATATTGGTGCCAGTGTGAGTGCTCTTTTGATCTCTTCAAATGAGTTTCTTGCCTCTGTTGTCCACTTAATATCAACTCCCTTCTTTAGCATCCTTTTTATGTCCTTCACAATCTCAGCAAAATTACGAATAAATCGCCTTACAAAATGTACCTTTCCAAGAAAAGATTGAATGTCCTTCCTAATTCTTGGCAACTCCACCTTCTGAATTGAATTGACCCTACTTGGATCAATCTTAATCCCATCTTTAGAAATGATATCCCCAAGTAATTTTCCTGAAGTTAAAGAAAAAATAATTTTGGTGGGATTTAGAGAGATACCAAACCTTCTACATTTCAGCAGAATTCTTTCCAAGTGTTTCAAGTGATCTTCTTCCTTCCTTGAGAAGACTGTTATGTCATCAAGATACACAACCACCATCTTGTCCTTCTCTCCAGAAAATTCAATGTCCATTGCCCTCAGAAAGGTAGCTCCTACATTCAGGAGACCAAATGGCATCTTGCGTACATAAAAGTACCCCATGGAGTAGTAAAGGTTGTTTTTTCCTGATCATCAAGATGCACAAGGATCTGATTATAACCTGAAAAACCATCAAGCATAAAAATTCTCTGAGAACCCACAATAGTTTGTAAAATTTGATCCATCTTTGGGGGAGGATAATTATCTTTCAAGGAAGCTTTATTCAAATTTCTGAAGTCAATGCATATTCTGATTTATCCACTCTTCTTTCTAATTGGAACCAAATTTTCAAGACAATTTGAAAATATGATTAGGACTATGATTTTGGCATCAAAAAGCTTTTAAAACTCCTTCTCAATCAAAGGCATGAGAAGTGGGTTGATCCTCCTTAACTTCTGCTTGAAACGTCTTTCATTTTATTTTATGGGAATAGTGTGTTGAATAATGGCGGGATCATATTCTTTCAAATCAGCATAGTTCCAAGCAAAGAAATATATGAATATTTTCATCATTTCAACATACTTAAAATTCATATCAACTGAAAGAAATTTTGAAAGTTTGATCATTTTGGGCATAGCTATAGTACCAAGGTTACAGCTCTCAACTTCTTCATCATCAGCTTGTATCTTAGGTGATTTAAAAACATCATTCTGATCAAAAAAAAATTCTAGAGGTATGAGTCTCTTTGGTATGGAATTATTCTTTAATTGAAAAACTTTAGAACTCCCTTTAGATTCAGCCAACATGTTCTGCTGATTTACATGTACATTTTCAAACTCTTGTTTCAGCTCAATAAATTTTTTCACTTGTTGATCATCCTCAAAAACTTGCCAATGAGTAATATTATCAGGGATGGCTAGCCTATGGCGGACCTCAACTTCATACTTTTATGTGAAGTGCATAAGAATAATGAAAAGACTTGTAGAGATAGCAAGAGAGTCAGCAATGGATTTTTGTTCTCTAGTTTTGACTGTGAATGAATAAGCTTGAAAGTTTTCTAACATGTCCAAAACCAAATTCTTATATGCTTCCATCCTTATGTCCTTTGTTTGATAAACACCTTCAATCTATTTTATGACTAATTCTGAATCTCCAAAAACAAAAATGTTTTGAGAATTCATTATTTTCAACACTTCTAGACCCAAAATCAAGGATTCATATTCAACCATTTTGTTCATGCAATCAAAGTTCATTTTATAGGAAAATAACTTACTCTCATCACTTGGATTTCTAATCCAGATCCCTGCTCCTGCTCCTTCTCTGCCTGCTGATCCATCAAAATGAAATTACCACCAACCTTCTTCCTCTTTATTGTTGACTTGCTGACTTTCTGTTTGCTGATTTTTAGACTATTGAATTTCAGAACTCTGATTTTCTGCTTTCCTTTCTTCTTCTGCTTCATTATTCAATTCATTGAAAAGAATAGCAGAGCCAAGTTTAGTATCAAGAGCATAAATTGGAAATTTTTGGGGTTTATCTTTGCTACTCACCATGTAGGCCATCCTTGTCTCTCGATACAATCTTCTTTGCTCCCCAAAGGCTGGAATGGTAGCATAAGTAAGATCCATTTGCATTGTACCTTTAATTTTTGCTGCCCATGACCTTGACAATAGCATACCAAACATCGATGGAATGTCTACTACTACAATGTCCATGACTACAGTCTTAGCAGGAACTTGCATCAAACCAACAACAACATCCTTGATTAAACCAATGCATTGAACTCTTTTTGAATCAAAAGAAAACAAATATTTATATGGCCCAGTTATTTATAACCCCATTCTTTCCATGATTACTTTGGGCATAAGATTGTGAGAGGCCCCTGAATCCAACATAGCATTGTGCAATGTCATGTCGTGAATGCTAAGGCTCACATAAAAAAGAGGAACTTCCTCATTATGTTCATCTTCTAGTCTTAGACCGAAATACATGGTCAGATGATCTTTTAATATATTCAAGATACCAGCAGCTCCTGGTTGTGAGTTTAGCATTTTAACAATCTTTCTTTTATATTCATCTACCTTGAGAATCTCACCAAAAGGGACTGATATTTTTATTTTAGAAATTTCATTCTCAAGATTGAAAAGAGAAACAGATTTTTTAGCTTCTTTGGTAGGAGGGACAGCTGGTGCATCTTTCTTACCTTCAACGACCTTAGGAACATCCTTCTTGCCATCAGCAACCTTAAGTGCATCCTTCTTAGGTTGTTTTTTGTTTGCAATGATAGGCACATTCCTATTTCTGAGATTATATTGTTTCTGCATCTCAAAAATAGCATGTTGATACCCCTTTAGATAGTCTGATGTTTCTTCTTCATGATTTTTTTGATCTGATTGATTATGTTCTTCCTTAGTCAAGAAAATTCCTGACATTCCTTCATCAAAACAATGAATAGACTCCTTAAGAACTTCAGGGTCATCTTCTTCATCAACCAAATTCTGCTAAAAAGGAGGTCTCACTAGAGGATCAGGCTGGTTATTTCTATTCTCCCTTGGTCTTTGTTGATTCTGAGGTCTCCTGAACTGAGGGTTTCTAAATTGAGGTTCATGTTGTGCAAGAGGAGCAAAGGTATTCCCAAGGGCTAATATATCCATCAATTTTTCCATTGTTTTCATCATTGAATCCAGTTTGTCTTGAGAGGTAGAGGATGAAGGTTTCCCTTCTTATTTCAACTTAGCCTTACCCATTTTTGACTGTTTAGCTGCTATCAATTTAGCCTCCACTTTCACAGCATCATTTTTCATTTCAGCAAGTGTAGGGGATTCTCTTTCTCTCAACAATATGGAAAACTCATAGTCAAAAGCTTCATCATACCTCATTTGAGCTAAAGCTTCTGGTGGTTTCAAATGGGTAGGAATAGAATCTAACACTTTATTAAACCTTTTTGAAAAATTTTGGACAGTTTCATTAGCAGCTCTCTTCAAAGTATTATACTCAGTGACAGCTTGTACTGGGTTAGTTCTATTTCCCCATTTTCTTAGGAAAACATCTTCAAATTCATTAAAATCATGAATGCTTCCAGGAGTAAGAGTTGTATACCACTTCTTAACCTCACCAGTGAAACTCTGAGCAAACAATCTCAATTTCACATCTTCATGATCAACCTCCTCCCTATCTATAAAGTCATTAAATTGATCTACATGATCCTCTGCTATAATATCTTCACCACTTCCCCAGGTTTTAATTCTAGCAGCATATTTACTAGGGAGGTCATGCAAGACAGTAGGAAGGACAAGAGGGGCATATCTAACAGGTGCAAGAGGTGGATTTCTAGCCATGGTCAGAGGTATTGTGGTAAATTTAGGAAAGGAAAAAACTGTGGATGACAAATTGCTATGAGGAGGACTTCTTGGTCTTTGTAAGCCACTAATAATTGAGCTCCAGTTTGGAAGAGGTAAACCAGATTTACTTTTCAACAATATTTATAAAGGATCAAGCTCCTTCAATTTTTCTAAAGACTCTCTTTCCAACAACAATTATGAAGTGAAAGCTTCCCAGAATTCCTCTTTGTCTTCTTGTGTTACTAGAGCTGAGGTGTCAATTCCTCTCTTATGTAAGTCTAAGATAATTTCAATTAGCTCCTTTTCATTTTCTGATCTAAAAAAAACCTCATGGATTTATCATCAAATATTTTGTCTTCGGGACTTCTTGATATTTCAGAGGACAAGGATTTCGAATGAGATGGAGTACCTGATATTTCAGAAATGCCTTGACTACCTCTTGAAATGGTGTTTGGATTGTCCGCGATAGTAGGTGGATCTGGGTCAGGATTAATCCTCGCATATCTCCTTCTTGAAGCCACGTTTGAAAATATAAACTTTAAATGGATTCACAAGGGTAGATGCAGCCTCGAAAAGCTTTCTGAACCCCTACTACCTTCAGAAGTTTAGCTTCAAAATCTCGAGAAAGTATAATCTTCAGACTCCTGGTAGATGCACCAAAATGTTATCACAAAATCAGACCTGATAGGCTACCAATCAAGCTAACCTCATGTAACTATTTCATACCAATATTTTGGTTGAGACTTAGCCTCCTCAACCTAAGAGGGTTCTCTCAAGGGTTTATGATTTTTTATAAATATGTAGATGGCTAACTCTATATGGGATAAAAGCAGATAAATGATACAAACTGGTTGTAAATCACATTATCAAGTGTACATTGGGCTTATGGAGTCATAATAGCTTCATAAAAATGAAAACAATCTACCTTGCATGGAATTCAAGGCATATCAGAGTTCAAGTCAAGGAATACACATGTAGAACAGTGAAACACATAGTCAATTTCTCTATGAAGGAAGTCAGAGCATCATTGATGAATTATGAGTAACATAAGCAAACACCACTGTAATATAATATTGAAAATATGCCATCAGAAAAAGAACATACAAGAACTCCTTATGAATCTTGAGTTGTCTAAGAAGAAATTATGTATTATGCTGAAACAGTCACTTACAATAAACATTATTTTTTGCTAAAAAATGTCCAACCCTTTCTATTTCGACTCCTTGATCTTTTGTAGATCATTTACATCATAATATAAGCTTATCCACAACTATATACATCTAATTCCTATGCTTTGACACCTATTCTAGCCATAAAACATGGTATTTATTACAAATACAGCTGTCAAACTAATATATAGTCCTATTACAAACAGAATTAGAACTCTTTTGATTCCACTAAAAATTTCTTTATCTAAACTTAATTACATCATTTTCCACCTATCTTTCCATTAAGTCAAATCCTGATGATGAGTTCCAACCTGTTATGACCATAATGCTGATGATGTTGATCTCCTGCAATATAGCAAACTACTCCCCTGTTTTTAGGCTTAGGATTCTTTTAGTTTCTTGAGATATTCTGACCACTTCTAACCCATAACTTCGAGGCTAATTGATGTCAGGAACATGATTAGCATATTTCCCAAGTCATCCATTTATGCTAGTTCTGTAAAACCACTTTGAACTTCTCAAAATAGTGAAAACAGACTTGTGCTATGAAAGAAACACAGTTTCGTAGCGCTTTTCGTAGCACAATCTTTTTACCCATTTTCCTTCAAAATTTAGCTTCCTTTCTTTTAGGGTCGCTTTGATATTCACTTGACATAGCTTCCTTAGAAATTTCAAGTCAAAATACATGGTCTTCCCTTCAAAATTCGATAAGGAAAGGGTGAAAAAGCTGCTACAGCAGTTTCATAGCGCATTTCACCCTTTTTTCACTACAGGCGCTACGAAACTAATGTGTAAGAAGTTTTAACCAGTTTTTTTCAAAATTTGAAACAAAAATATGCTATAACTTTAGAAAATCACTGGCCTCATCAAAACCATCAGCTATATGAACTAAAAACATAACCTTCACAAAATTTAATCCTCTTTTTCCATTTTGAGTTTGCTTTGAATTTGTCATTTTGTACCTATTCTCTTTAGTTCATCTTGAGATTATTTTAATTGTAGCTAAAAATCCTCCACTTGGCCTCTTAGCTTTCTATTACTGGCTCTCAAATGGGTGTTGATCACTTTAACAAATTTTTCTTCTTTAATGGCTAGAACTGTCCATGTAAAGAATTTTTGTGCACTGCTTGGGATCTCTGACCTAGAAACTGTTTGACCTTCCCAAACAGCCTTCATCCTCTTGAATTCTGTCTTTCCAATGCTATGCTTTCAGGACTTATTTATCATCATTTCCATATCTTGATTTGCTAGCTTCAAACTTTCTTCCAGTTGTCGACACTCTGACATGTGTTCCTTTCCCTTCATTATATTGTTGGTTGCATGCTCCACTATAGGTGATGAGAGATCAACCACCTCTTTAGGGACTTTGGCTACTTAAATAGTTACTTGGATATCTTTACTGCCTTCCTAGAGTTTCTTTTCATGCATGGTTAAATGTTTCCTAGCTTGAAAAACAAAAGCTACATTCTCACCTTCAAATTCCAATTTCTTTGTTGATTTCATTTTTCTTTTTTTGGGTTCATTCACTTCATTGAAATCTGCCTGCACAATGGTTGATTCTTCTATATCATTTGCATGTATTATATCATCCAAGTTTCCTTTCATCATTGGGTTTTCCTCTGTCACTAAAACAACTACTTTTCCCTTTGATGCTGATACTTGACTTCTTGTCTTTCTCTGGATCTCCTGCTTACTGGCCACCTGTTTTTTTTTTTGTTTCTTTGAACCTTTCTACTTTATGTTTTGTAGGTTATGGGGTTTCTGAAACATGCACTGATGCTTTCTCAGTTCTATCTTCAACCTGTTTCCTTGGTTTCAACTTTACAAACCTCTTTGCTTTAGTAACCACTAGCTGACTGGATTCTGCTAATGGCGGTGAAGAATTTCCCTTAACCTTAGGGTTTCTAGCTGGGGTTAGGGCTTCCATTTCAAATCCACTTATAAATAAAAAGGAATACCAATCTCTATTTATTTTCTGAAGCTCATTCAAAACCAATAACTTTATCAAACCGTGATGAAACAGAGATGTTTCACAGCCATCAGATTTAGCTTGGACTTTGTCAGCCATTTTGGCAAGGATTCTATGCAAGTAAAATGGTAAATCTAATGATATCATACCTTTGAAATGCAACAGAAGTTTGAAATGATAAGTGTAGAATTTATGGTACATGCCTTTACATGTGAAATATCTTTGGATGTTGAAAAGTATCTTTGCATAGTTGTCCTTGATACAGCTTCTGGGTATTGCATTGTTCAGGTCCATGTCTACGTATTCAGGTTTCATAAATTCCTTGCATGGCTCCATGTCGAACCTAAAACCTTTAAACCAATATTTTTGTCCCCTTGGTATCTCTATCATAGCAACTATGATCTCAGGTGTAACTAGCATACTTATCATTCCAGCTTTGGTAGTGGTACCACTGAAATGTAAAGAAAACTCTTTGGACACCTGAGTGTGGCAACCCTGTAGCTTTTCACAAATTTTGAGACAGCCATATTTGCTAAAAATGTCCATTACCATTTGATCCTCCATAACAGAATTTGCATTCTCAGGCTTGTATCTTAGAGAATGTTCCCCTCTGTGGACCTTCTTCTCCTCTGCCATATTTCTTGTAAAGAAAACTTGTTAAATTCTCTAAAACCTGTAAAACAGCCTCTCTTGATTTGATGAACAACCTCGCTTGATTTGATGAAATTTTTCTTTGAATAGAACAGCCACAAACTTATCCTTACTGCTTCAGAGCATGGACAACATATGTGAAGGTAAATGAAACCGAGATGACTCAATTAGGCAAAAACAATCGAATTAGAGATGTCACCTCATGACCAAAAGATTTTTGATTGATATCCTATTATGATTATGATGATTGTAGGACAAGTAAGTACATCGAATCTGGTAACTAACTGACTCACCATACCCCTATCATGTCATTCCCCAACTAAAACTAACAAATCTCAGCTTATTTGACACGAAAGCTAAGAAACTATGCTTTCGTAGTGCTCACAGTGTAATTTTTGCACTTTGCGCTATGAAAGTAGCAGTGCTTTCGTAGCAAAAAACTCACTTTTTGAACTAACGACGCTATGAAAATGTGGATTTGTGGCTAATTGTAGAAAACTAGCCCAAAACTTACTTAGATGACCCTTGAATGAAAAATGTGAACTTTTTGACTATGGAATGGACCTATAAAGACCTTATTTAAATTCTGATGGTGAACAATAAACCTATAAAACTATGACATACCCTTAACCATGCTAAAATAACTTTAAAAACTATTTAGACCATGATCAAAATAGAGATGACATACCATGTTTTGAAAAAAAAAAAAAATTGGTGATAACGCCTGAAACATCTTCTCTCAACGCAAGATATTTGGTGAGAGTTGGTAATACTGATATTGGGGTAATGTCTCCCTCCTCCTTGAGCCTAACGAAGACTCTATGCATTGTTCCAAGTCCTCCCTAGGTCCTCACCCCTCCTGGATCTATGGGTGGTGCAACCTGTTGAGAGACATCTCTCATCAACTCCTGGTCTAGTGTTCTCCCCTGTGGAATGCCTCTAAATAGTAATGTGTCATGAGCTAAAGTCATCTGCATAAGTGGTTTGATTTTTAGGTCCTTTCTTCTGCTGCGCAAATCTAGCTCTACCCTTTGTGTGGAATTTTTTTGAGAGGGATGAGTATGCATGCCCCTAACCACTTGATGCTTACCACTCCTCTTATACATCCACTCCATCTGTAAATTCTCCCAATCTGTCATGACTTTCCCCAAATTAATAAACCGCTACACACCCAATATCACATTGGTGTTAGGGATGTCAACCACAAAGAAGTGATCAGTTAAGGTATATGTCCCTATGGTGATAGATAATTCCAGAAAATATTGCATGCACTGCATGGTTCTATATCCCAGTGGGTATTTCCCTCCTCTTCACTAATTGGGCATCAATAAAGTTATGGGTAGCCCCACTACCAATCAACACTGATACCCTCTGATCTAGAATGTAACCTCTAACTCTCAAGGTCAAGTACTTGGGTACTCCCCGCAAATATTCAAGGGCCCCTCCAGTTGGAACAAATGCTCCATTCCCACCTCCTGGTGGTGGTGGATCCCTTCCTGTTATCCCAACACTGTGACCTCCTTCTGGTTCCTCTTCTCCCTCCTCCTCATCATCAGAAAATACCTCTATATAGTGTGCCTTCCTTGTTGTACATCTATTTCTGTGTGCCCATGATTCTTAGCATGTGAAGCAAAGCTTCCTTCTCCTCAAGTCTCTTGGGACATCATCACTAATAGGTACTTTGTTTTGGATCTCCTTTGAAGGATGAGCCTTCACATATTTTCCCTTTGGTGGAAAAGTGGGCTTTTACTGAAATGGTACCTTTTCCCTAGGTAAGGCATCTTGTAGATCTCTATCCCTTTCAACATCATCTGGAAGGGTATTTGGTTTGGTTGATTTGACAAACCCATGTAGAGGTTGTGCTATCCCATCAATAAATATATAGACCCTCCTAGCTGCAAAAAGATTAGGAACCATAACACAAAGTTTTAAAAATTTGTAAATATAAGTTTCTGGATTACCTGACTATTTGAGCTTTGATAGCTCAATAAAAGGTGCCTTCGGGTCTCTTCGATCAAACCTCTCCACCAACCTCCTGGTGAACTCTGAATATGCAGTCATATGGCATGCCCCAATGTAGAAATACCATGAAACCACCAATCATGTCCCTCACCCTCAAGGTGCAGCACTGCTATTTTGATGGCTTCCATCTTCGGTACTTGGTTCAACTGGAAGTAGATGTCTAGCTTTTCTACCCAAGATTTGGTGGTGCATTTGGATGACCCATCAAAAGCAGGCAACAAGAATCTACCCATAGTCTGGTGAGGATCATTGTTTTGTATGAATTCTCCACCTCTATTGTGATACCAAGGTCTCCTATTGTCCTTGACCTAAAAAAACTCTTGGAAGCTCAAATGATCTTTGAATCTCTAAGATTGAGACTCATACTCAAGAAAATAATCTTCAAGAGTTTCTTTTTCTTGAAACCCTCCATTTCCCACTACTAAAAATGTAGGCATAGTAGAGCATTGGGAATTTGTTGCTTCACTGGTGATCATGACAGTGATGTGAAATGTCGGATCCTTCTCCATGTAGAAACCCTTTAGGGGATTCCTTGTGTCTATCCATCCTCATCTCCTTGATTTCTCTTGCAATATCTTGCATGGTTCAAAGGAGAAGCTTAGGAAACTCCTTCTCTTCATCTTCTCCTGATATGGGAGTTTTGCCCTTGTCTTCTTTATCATTTGTATATTCATATCTCTGATTTATTTTGAGATATCTCTTCTCTCTTTCTGTGAGAGGATCTCCCTCTTCTGATGACATATTGGCTGAAAATGCACAAATTGAGCCAAGGTTATGCTCTGATACCACTGTAATATTCCAAAATAGGAAAAGAAACAATATTGAACATAACAATGGAAAGTAGCAGTGAATAATATCACATCAGAGTATGAGACCAATGTGGAGCCATTTTATTAATAAAATCAGCATAAAATAAACACAATACACTGTGGAGCAAATCAGATAAGAAGGGAAAACAAGCCTCCAATGTAAAAACACTCTCAAGAGTGAGATGTTACTGGTATACAAAATGCGGGGAGATGCTATAGCACAGTCCTAGTGAGAATAACTGCTACTGGAAACATTCAATGATATAAATGACTGATATATGCCTCAACAGATGTTATACATAAATATCAAGGCTCTAAAACACCTTTCCAAGACAACCCAGGAGGGTTTTTGGAAATACACCAAAATACAAATGGTGAACCGCAGCCCTAGGGCTAAAGATTCACTACAAATGAATTTATGGGAAGATATGGCTAAAGCGGATGTAAAAATAATAGAATCTCCTCCCAATATATTCTACAGGTGAAAGGATGATCCCTTCACTGGAAATCTAACTCCCCAAATGGAGCACTGAAACCACCTCTGCAATTGCACTCTGAAATAACATAGTCTAAGACTAAAAATACACTGTAGGGGATGGTAATGGCTTGGCCTGGTGAAAAATGTTGTAATAATGTCCAAGGACCTCTCTTATTTTCCTCCCAATGTAAGGAATGCTTCCTCCACTTAAAACAAGCTCAGGAAATGGCCCTATAAACCCTCCACTACTGCAGCCCTGCAACACAGCACAACCTCGGTAGAAACTATGTTGTAGACAAAATTTGTAGCTTGGCCTAATGTCAGAGTTTGTAAATGTAGCCCAATAAATTCTCCTAAGTGGGCACTCGAATTCTCCCGAGGATGAGGGTGGGATTCCCACTCAGGAACACCCTTGTGCTAAACAGCACTGCAGTCTCCATTAAATAGCTAAAGAGAGCCAAAAGTCATAACAAACCATAAACATAATAATAATCAACATACTTTCCATGGCATCCGTTCCCTTCCTTATATGCTTGGTGAGCTTTTTCACCCATGGCCCCACTCATTAATGATGCTACTTCCATAAAAAGACTCTCCCTCCAAAACTATGTTGTCTCTCATTGATTATCCACTCCCTCCGTACCAGCACTGTTGATTTGGTCAAACTTGGCCCCATCCACATGCTCTCTCCCCTATTCACACATAAGGGTGCTTTATAAAACTATTTTTATACTCCTTATTCACATTAGGAGTGATTTTATTCCTACTAAGGAGATTTATGGGTCTCCCTACCCTCTTATTCTTCTAACTAAGAAGCAAAAACAAAATTTAATATTCCAACTAGCTGGAAGCTAATTGGGAATATTACATATTCTTCCCATCTCTCATCATCTCTTGTTTTTCATAAAGACACCTCTTCAAATCATCTTGCTCATGAAATTTTCTCGATTCATACATCTCCAGATTTTCGGTTAGAAGAATATTTTAATTTGATTAATCTAGTTGTTGAATTTCTAAAATCTAGTCAAATCAGTGACAGAGATGGTTGTCATTCGTTTAGTAGTGGCCCCATTGATATTATAGGAATGTTAGGTCCCTATATTACTAGTATAGTCCCTTATTGTTGTTAGTGTAACCCCCTTATTATTATTATTGTACCCTTGTAACCCCCATATTGTTATTATTGTGCCCTTAAATTATTATTGTTAGGTCGGCTAGGATTACATTCTAGCCCCACTAGGATTATATTGTGGCCCCATGGACTCCTATATACAGAAAGGAGGTTTTTTAGTTTGTATCATCCAAGGATTATTCATGCATGTAATGTATTTGAGTTTTCCCCCTCGAAGTGGCTTATTTCTAAGCGTTGATATCTCTTTTCTTCTATTTTTGGACTTGGTTTCACAACATTTGGTATCGGAGCTTTGGATTCTATGGTTTCACTGCTCCAAACAGGTCATCGTGCCATTTTCGCTATAACTTGTTTTCTATGAAGGTTTAGAAGCTGAAATTGTTAGTGTGTGAATCCACAATCCTAAGAAACATCGTCGCAAAATGTCAGGGCTTTTTTCGCAATATTTTCGGAGATATAATCTATGGAATTTAGGTCATTTTGCAGGCTCCTGAATTTAACCTAAATAGGTCATTGTGTAATTTTCGCTATAAATTTGTTTCTACGAAGGTTCAGAAGCTGAAATTTTTAGAGTATGAAGCCGAAATCATGAGGAACATCATCGCAAAATTTTAGATCTTGGTTCGAAATATTTTCAAAGATATGATCTGTGGCAGTTAGGGCTTTTTCAGGCTTTTGAATTTCATCTCAAAGAGGTGACCATAGAAAAATCTTCATAGCTCTCTCTCTGAGCATCAGATTGGAATACTATAAAAAGTGGCCACAAGTACATGGGTTATAGCTTTCTATCTATCAATTTCAGAGCCAAAGGAGGAAAAAGTGACACGTGGAAAGTCGTACAATTTCGCTCTACTGAACCAATCCATAATTGGGTCATTGTGGGAGATTAGACAGAACTTTGTCTTGAAGAATCCAAATCAGATCAGAACCATGGCATTTGAAAGAAGCTTTAGAGGGCTACTATAGGGCCTAATCTCAGATATTGAGGATCCGTAATTATATAGATAATTCAATTTCAATATCGATCTCCTCAAAAGTACGTAAAAGGTGTGTATTTGGTTTTCCAAATTGCATAAGTCTTGTTTGAAGAATCAAGTTGAATTGATTCCAAGGACATATTGTAGAATAGATATATTCTAAAATGGCCCCAAAAAAAATTCAACACCCATTAATCCTTTAGAAGGCTCTACTATGACTCATGAAGACGAAGAATGGCAACATGACTTATCAAAATTACAAGAGCAAGTGCAACAAATTTTGCTCTCACAAAGAGAAACAAAAAATGAAATGGAAGTTTTGAAGAAAGGCATGGAAACTAAGATGGATGGTTTTAAGAAAGGCATGGAAGCTAAGATGAATGGTTTGGAAGCTAATATGGATGGCATAGAAGTGGGCATGGAAGCTAAGATGGATGACATGGAAGCTAAGATCGATGAAAAAATGAAAGACAACATGGAAAACATGAAGAATGATCTAAAAGTAGACATAGAAGGTTTGTCAAATTTGATACAAGAAATTTTTCCTAATGGTGAAAAGATAGTAGGGGAAACTCATGATGAGAAAAAGAAAAATGTTAATCGTGATTTCATAAACTCTAATGTTGGAGGGAAGAACTACCGTATTGCAACTTTACATTTAGAACAAAACACATTTGTATGGTATCGATGGCTTTGCTCCCATAAAAAAAATTTCACTTGGTCAGTTCTTACAGAGGAAATGATAGCACATTATGAGGATACAAAGAGCTACACCTTCTTTAGCCAATTGATAAATCTCAAACAAAAGGGTTTAGCGGGGGAGCACATTGAGGACTTCCAAAAATTGAATATAAGGGTAACTGATATTTCAGAGGAACACGGGATTGATCTCTTCATAGGTACTTTAAAGGATAACATCCAACATGAAGTTCGCATTTTGGAACCTGATTCATTGGAGAAGGCATTCAAGTTGGCCAGAAAAATTGAATGTAAAATTATGGGGACAAGGAAGCCTACCACTCACTTCTATAAAGAGGGAAGTGTTGCTACTCCTAGATTTGCACAACCTACAAGGTTGACACCACAAAAATTGGAAGAAAAAAGAGCAAAAGGGCTTTTCTACAGTTGTGATAGAAAATACACTAAAGGTCATAAGTGTGCTGAGAAGAAATTATTTTACATAGATTTTGAAGAGGAGGAATAAAATGGACAAGAATCTTCAAAATAAGAGGGTATACACCATGAACTAACCTTAGAAGAGGAATAAATGAGTCTAACCATATCGTGTAATGCATTGGCAGGAATTACCACTCCTCAAACTCTCAAGATAGAAGGACATATCAAGAAGAAAAAGGTAATAGTGTTGATTGATTCAGGTAGTACCCATAATTTCATTCATTGTAAGCTAGCCAAGGAATTGAATTGTTTCCTATACCCAGCACCAGAATCTCAAGTGATGGTTGCAAATGGAGGAACTATAAATTGCTCTAGAAAATGCCATAATATCAAGCTAACCATGGGGGAATATGTATTGAATAGTCTAATGCTTTCCATTCCTATGGGAGATGTTGATGTTTTACTAGGAGTATAATGGTTACAATCTTTGGGGACGGTAGCTTTTAATTTTCAAGAACATTTCTTGAAATTTTTTTCAGAAGGAAAGGAAGTCGAATTACGGGGTATTGCAGGGAAGCCGGGAAAGATAATAAGATCTAATGTCATGAAAAAGCTTCTAAATAAAGAACAACGAGGCATAATTGCACAATTATGCTCACTAGAAGTTCCAACATCAAAATCATCTATTTCTTCAAATCTCCAAAAAGTCTTGGACAATCATTCCAAGGTGTTTGAAACTCCTAAAGGACTCCCACCTATTCGTGATCATGATCATGCTATTCATTTAATTCCAGGAAGTGGTCCTCCAAACATCAGGCCTTATAGATATCCTTATGTCCAAAAGAGCGAAATTGAACGTATCATTACAAAAATGTTAGAGGTTGGCATAATTCAACCTAGTCAAAGTTCTTTCTCCGCTCCTGTAGTATTGGTACACAAGAAGGATGGATCATGGCACATGTTTCCGGATTATAGGGAGCTCAATAATATCACCATTAAAGATAAATTTCCCATTCCTGTGATTGATGAATTATTGGATGAATTACATGGAGCAATTTATTTTATCAAGTTGGATCTTCATTCAGGATATCATCAAATTAGAATGAAGACTGAAGATATTCCGAAAATAGCATTTCGAACTCATGAGGGTCATTATGAATTTTTGGTCATGCCTTTTGGCCTTACCAATGTGCCTTCTACATTTCAAGGGTTGATGAATTCCATTTTCAAACCCTTCCTTAGAAAATGTGTGTTAGTATTTTTTGATGATATACTAATCTACAACAGATCTTGGAAGGAGCATGTTCAACATGTTGACAGGGTGCTCAAACTATTGAAGGAGAAACAATTATATGCAAAAACATCCAAATTTTTCTTTGGAGTACAAGAGGTGGAATATTTGGATCATATTGATCTCATGAGGGTGTTAAGGTAGACCCTAACAAAATTAAATCCATTAAGGAATGGAAATCCCCCACAACCATAAAGTAGTTGCGAGGATTTCTCAAGTTAACAGGGTATTATCGCAAGTTTTTTAAGAAATATGGGAGAATAGCAGCACCTCTAACAACATTATTGAAGAAAGATGAATTTTCATGGACTCCTGAAGCAAATAAGGCCTTTGAACATCTTAAAGAAGAAATGTGCCTAGCACCGGTCTTAGCTACGCAAGATTTCATAAAAACTTTTATTGTGGAATGTGATGCCTCAAGAAATGGAATTGGTGTTGTTTTAATGCAAGAAGGAAGACCCATTGCTTTTGAAAGTCGTCCAATCAAAGGAAATTATTTACAGAAAGCTATTTACGAGAAGGAAATGTTAGCAATACTGCATGCACTAAAGAAATGGTGAACTTACCTAATGGGAATACACTTCAAGGTAAAAATTGATCATGATAGTCTTAAACACTTTTTGGAACAAAGACTATCTTTAGAAGAGCAGCAAAAATGGGTCACAAAGATGTTGGGTTATGACTTTAAAATAATCTACAAAAAAGGGAAGCTAAATGTTGTTGCAGATGCACTCCCAAGAAATAATGAAGAGGTGGAAGCATTGCTTTGTGCCTTATCTATTATCCAACCAGATTGGATAACCGAAGCAAGGGATGAATGGAATAAGGAAGAAGAAGTGTGGACACTTATTCAAAAGTTGTAGCAAGATCCTAGTACATCTGATACATTTAGTTGGAAAAATGATTCCTTATGGTACAAAGTTCACTTATATCTTTGTAATAATTCCCAACTAAAACAAAAGATTTTTTTGGAATTGCACACTTCTCCTTTAAGAGGACACTCGGGATTTTTAAAAATTTACCACAGGGTGAAGAAAGAATTTTTTGGGGATGGCCTTAAATCTGGTATTCAAAATTTTGTGGCAGAATTTTTGGTTTGCCAGCAAAATAAAGTTGAGACAATTAAGACCCCGGGTCTTCTACAACCTTATCCATTCCAAGTCAACGTTGGGAGGATATTTCAATGGATTTTATCATAGGTTTACCTAAATCCGAAGGAAAGAGTGTCATCATGGTGGTAGTTGATAGACTTACCAAGTATGCACACTTTTGTGCATTACCTCATCCATTTAAAGCAAGTACAGTTGCTACTACATTTATGGACACAATTCAAAATCTACATGGAAACCCAAGGGTTATTGTGAGCGACAGAGATCCCATTTTTACTGGAAATTTTTGGACGGAGTTATTTTCTTGTTTGGGTACTCAATTAGCTCATAGCTCATCTTATCATCCTCAATCCGATGGTCAAACCGAGATAGTAAATAAATGTTTGGAAGGATATCTTCGTTGTTTTGTATCTGATAAACAAACACAATGGGTCAAGTGGTTACCTCTCGCTGAATGGTGGTATAACACTTCCTTCCATACCGCAGCAAAAATGACCCCATTTATGGCACTTTATGGATATCATCCACCATCCATCACATCATCTTTAAGGGAAAATTCGAAGGTTCAAGCAGTAGAAGATCACATCGAGCATCAGCAAGAAGTTCTCCAACTCTTAAAGGATAACCTGAATTTGGCACAAAATCGAATGAAACAACAGGCAGATCAACATCGCAGCGAGAGAAGTTTTGATGTAGGAGATTGGGTATTTTTACGGCTACAACCATACAAACAAATGTCCCTCAAGCAAGCTAAGAAGGATAATAAATTATCGCCAAAGTACTGTGGTCCTTACAAGGTGTTGCAAAAGATTGGTACTATGGCATACAAATTGGAGCTTCCTGCTTCTTCACGAGTGCATCCAATTTTCCATGTTTCATGCTTAAAGAAGGTTATAGGTGAAAATCTTCCAGTTCAAACAATATTTCCAGAACTTGATGAGGAAGGAAAAATCATATTGGAACCTGAAGCATTCACGGAAACAAGAACTCGACAGCTATGAAATCGATCAATTTTAGAGTATCTCATCAAGTGGGAGAACTTACCCACTGAAGATTCTACATCGGAGGATGAGAACTTTATACAAAATCACCCAGAGCTACTCAAGCGTTGAGGACAACACTTTTTTGAATGAAAGGGGCATGTTAGGTCCCTATATTACTAGTATAGTCCCTTATTTTTGTTAGTGTAACCCCCTTATTATTATTATTGTACCCCTATAACCCCCATATTGTTATTATTATGCCCTTAAATTATTATTGTTAGGTCGGCAAGGATTACATTGTGGCCCCATAGACTCCTATATATAGAAAGGAGGTTTTGTAATTTGTATCATCCAAGAATTTTTCATTCATGTAATGTATTGGAGTTTTCCCCCTCAAAGTGTCTTATTTATAAGGCATTGATATCTCTTTTCTTCTATTTTTGGCGCTGGTTTCACAACAAGGAAGTAGTTATCTTCACACTGTGCATGATATGTGTTAGGTCCCCGTAATTTGTTAGATTGGCAGAACAAGTAAACAGGGGTAACATCAAACTAATCTTTAGAGTCCTCGAACCTAGCCTTCTTGTACTGAGAGAGGGCTCTCTCTATGCTTGTGTAAAGGATTTAACTTATTAAGTTTTAGGGTTTTGATTTTAGGCTATTTATAAGGGTTAGGGTTTGTTTGTTTGTTTTTTTTGGTTGGGTAGGTTGTCAAGAAGAACAGATAGAGTAGGAGAGGTTTAGACCATTGGGATATGGATTCTTCAAAAGATCTTGATAAGTACAACAATAGCTCAAGGGTGCTTCGGAGGGCAAGTTAACAAAACCCAATGGATCTCCAAGGCTTATGTGAGTGAAGTGAACATTTAAATTGTGAACAAAGTAGGTGCAAAGGGCAGTTAAGAATCCTTTGAAAAATACAACAACAATAAGGGCCTTTAAGATCACTGTGCATAAGGAAATAACCAAAGACAAAGCATACCAATAACTTCTTTGACTAAACCCTAGCAAGTAAACATTAAGACAACATTCCAGCAAAGCCTAGAGAGCAGTAAACTTGTAAAGTCTCTAGTGATTTCACCTTCAGGCAAAGAAAACATTTAAGATAACATATAGTGATGATCAAGAAGAGGGGAACTCCTAAATTCCTTAATCAAACTACAAATACCTTCAAATCAATCATTCAATAATGGACAAAAGGGCATGGGAAAACCATAAACATCTTCAGTCAACCCTATTTAGCAATAATTTGAAGAAAAGACCTCAAAAACAATGTTTAAGTGATTCCAAAGGGCAGGGCTAACCATAAACTACTTTAGCACTGACTCCATTAAATAATTCTTGAGATAAACAAGTTGGGTGGGATTAGAAAGCAACTAAGAATTCTCTAAACTGATCTTAGCAGAGGAAAACATGATATCAATAGAAACAGACAGACTTAAGATGCTTTTAACGAAATATCTTAAGCTAAAATTGCTATTCTACTGCAAGATAAAGATGAAACAATATGTTTAAAAAAAATATTACAAGTACAAAATGAGAAAGACATCACCATTAGCCATGTTCATGAATCCTGCAAAGTGCTTGTCTCAATGATATTCAGTTAAAAACCTTCATAATGCTCCAAAGCCAAAAACTCCTCACAACCCAAAGTCTATGACATTTTCCTCAACAATCAACCAACCAAAATAAAATGAGACCTCCATGCTCTATTTAAATTTCATTGGAGGGTCAAAACCTTAAATAGGATTTTAGAAACCATTAATAACTCATAAATGTCATTTATGTCCAAGAGACCATGCAAGGCCCAAGGCACAAAATATCTAATTCAATAAGTGCAAAATTAACTCCCCAACCAGCTTTGTAAAGAAAAACTAACTTTGAGGCTCTTCAACAATTTCAAAATATCTTCAATTCTGTTTTGTTGACTTCTTGGCAAGGGCACAGCACAGAGGTCCAAGGGCGCAACGCCTGCACTGGAAAAATAGGTCACCTTGTAGCTGAGTTTTGAAAGCCTTCCTGGTGTCCAAATGAGCTCCATGATAGCGCATTGGAAAGATTGTCAAGTCTACTTTCCAAAAATTCCTTTGGTTTTTCATTAGGACTTCATTTACCTGCCCAAAAACCAATTCTCCCAATACTTATTAGGGCACATTTCCATCTCTAAAAACAACGCAGAAAGGTGAAATTTTGCATGTTTTTGGCCCTTTTGGAGGACCATTTTTGCTCCAAATGAGCTGAAACTTGGTCAGTATGATGTCCTTGGCATAAGGATTCCAAAAATTTTAAGTTTTCCTCCAATGAGTGCCCCAAAAAAGAGAGCAACGCCAGTGGCGTTGCGCCTTTGGCCCTTCAAATCAGTCAAAAATTCAAAATTTACAAAAAGTTCCCAAAACTTGCATTTGTCTAGATTATTAGGTTTGTGATGCTTGTAGGGGATGGATTTAGCTAGGTTACCAAGTTTTTATTTCTCTTTTGCCTCCTTGAGGGCTTTCCCTTATTAGCATCTGCTTCATTTTCCTTATCATCACTGATGTTTTCCTTACTATTCTCTGCATCACTATCTTCTTCTAATTTAATGCTAGGTGCTTCATCACTTTTTCCTTACTATCATCATGGATTTTTGTTTCACAGCCTTGTTCTTCACTTCCCTTTGCATCCTTACTACCTTTTTCACTACTTTCTGCATCCTCACTTCCTTTTCACTGCTTTTTGCTTCATCGCCATTTGTCTTACTGCCTATACTATCACCATGGTTTTTTGACACACCTTACATTGATGTAAAGTTTATAGGAAAGAAAGGCATATGATGTCAATGTTTTTGCAAGGTAAGGGACAGTTGTCATGTCAAGCCTTGATGGATGACAAAATTCAAACCATTGCAACTACCTTAATTTCACCTCCTGTCTAGTTTGATATTCTTTATGGGTAGATGGAATGAGGTAAACAGTGCTTTCAAGGTTTGAAACTTAGGGTTTGATTCTATAGGGTTTCATTAATATTCCAAAAATCATTAGAATTTCTTTGAAAATGAGTGCATGTGAAGGTATTTATCCTTGAGAAGGCTTGAGGACCCTTGGCAGAGATCTGGAGGGTTCGTGATTTGATTGGATGTTTGCAAGGTGTAGGAGGCCCTCCTAGATAAACGTGTAGCACCCAAGTGAACGAGGTGTTAGGTCAGGCAAAGGCGCAGCACCTTGTGCCAGGTGCACAGCGCCAAGGCCTTTACCGGGCCTATTGGACAAGATCTGGCAAGGGCGCAACACCTTGCCAGGCACACAGCGCCTTGGGAAAATTCATGGGAGAAAATTCTAGGGGCACAATGCCACTTTCTAGACGTGCAACGCCAGGCCAAGGGCGCAGTGCCGGGAAATTTTGTCAAATTTTGACTTAGAAATTTCCAATTTATTTTCCTTGACTACTCTCGATCTCTCCAAAGGAAAAAAATGATTCATTTTGAAATGTCTCATGAGCTTTTATGGACTTAGGAATTTTAATTCAATCTTTGAAATCCACTTCCTAATGTTTACAAGTCTTTTTTCGTTTCTTTCACTAATACTTCTTATGCCTTTCTACTTGCAGGTGACTGGAAACACTTGAGGTAGCTTCTTCCCTTTGTTACTTGAAGACTAGACATGTTTATCTTGATGATTTTGTGATGTTCACACATATCAGCTTGCTTTAAAATCCTTTGTGATTTCCATCATGACACGCACCTCAACCTTTTACATTTGCTTGCTTGTAGTTTGTTGAGATCACTTATTTTAGCTTTTCTTTTGGTCTTTGACATTTGATATGTTTCTTTAACACATCATAAGTTCAGAAAAACTCTTCCTTTTTCTTCCTCCTTGGAGCTCAACATTATGTTTTTCATTTTGGCCTGACAAACTCCTTTGATAAGTATGGCATCTGATCCAACAGTGGCATCTTCAAAATCATTCCTTTGCTTGCAACATGGAGTTGAAATCATACCTTTTACCTTCTGTGGCCACTTTCCCAAAACCCTAGGTGTTTGGAATGCTTTAAGACAATTAACAGTGTTGTCTTCTAAGTTCTTTATAACCCCTTTAAGTTCATTCACTCATGTCCATTTTACCTCATCTTTCTACCATATTTCATCAATCATATCTGAAAGACTTTTCTTTATGTTTTGTTTTTTGGTGTGCCTCCTCCATGTTCATTCCTACATTTGATCCCTGCTTGGCATATTGTTGGCCCAATCAAGCTAAAAACCCTATTTCTCTACAAGAACAAGTGTTTCCTTTGTTTCCTTGCTCCAATATGTCTTCCTTTTGGAACATACCATTTACCTTATCAGTTTCTTCTGCTGATGGAAATTTCAACACTTCTGCAAAAGTGTTAAGTTTGTCTATTACCTCATGTGCAGACTTTGAAACTGGATGATAGTCTTCTTTAGAAATGATGACCTTGGAACACATGAAACCCTGATTGACCTAGTGGGGGGTTCTTTGACCTTTCTTTGACTGAAAAATGGCTTGGATTCTTTAAGTGTAAAAACAGAGTATTGACAAAGTGGTGTATATAAGATCCAAAATCCAATGTACTTGATTTATCTAAAGAGCCTACAAAGATAGTTTTGAGACCATCAACGCTTGATGAATTTTGGAAACATGGGAATGAGTTAGGCTATAGGTAACCCTAGATTTAAAGTGTAGTTATGGGCAAGGGAAAAATAGAGTAGTGAGGCCATAGGCAGGAAAGAGGCTTAAACTAATAGGTAAAAGCTCACAAGGAATCTTTTAGGAGTGACAGGGTGACAATGGGATGGCAAGTTGATGAAATAGTGAAAAATTTTCCATAAGGATAACGAAGGCAGTGAGATTTCTAAAACTCACAATGTTCAAAGAATGTTGATTTTAGAAATATAGAACCAATATTTAGTCATCTATAGATAATGAAAAATATCGATGACTAACAATATGATTCAATCTTCAGAATGTGATTTTGCAATCCTTGAAAATTCTAGGACTTGTCAGGAAGTCGAGGCACTTCTACTTCCATTGATGGTTATGTCAGGATCTCATGAGTTTGGTAAGCCCCTCGAACTAAGTCAAATATGGTTTATCTCACACAATCCTTATCTTTGAATGGTTTCACTCGATGTAAATTTCTTTATGAAATATGTTTGGTATTTCGGATGGGATCTTCCGAACTTTCCAGATTCAGTTTTTGATCGGATTCAAGATTATATTTCACATTATTCATCTACATGCAAGGCTCTTATACTTAATTTAGGTTTGGAATGTGTTTCTCTCATAAATTCATTGAATCGTGAAGTTAATCATTTCAAAAATTATCTTTGGCCGAAGGAGCCATACCTATTAGATTCGTTTCGTAATAGTCATCTTCTCATTTTTTTCATAATGTTAAATTGAAAATATTTCCTTTCATTTCACCTTAAATCCTCCTAAGTGATAATGAATGCACGAGTTAATTGACGAATAAAAATATTATTCACTCATCGTATCATGAGTAGTTTCATTTGTTTGTTGTATTTGAATTCATTTTCACTTCTTTCAATGATTATGATGCTAGTGTACTATGTTATGCGTTACAAGGAAACAAGTTTTCATATCTATCATGTGAGGAAGATAATTCATTTTCTCAAGGAATTTTTAAATATTTTCAAATTGATCCATATTTGAATCTAGAATCTCATGCCATAAACAATCAATATGATCATAGTATTAACTTCCATTTGTTGTATCATTTTCCCACCAGTATGACAAATGACAGCTATCGGTTATTCTTGATGGTTCTCATCACTATTCGAATATTTTTCAAGAAATTGAGGCACTTAAGCCTTCAATAATGGTTATGTCAGGTCCTCATTGTCTTGGAATACCTGTTGAATATGATTCGATCCATTTTCTCTTTCAATATTCTCATACTAATCCTATGTTTTTAATTGAAAATTCATTGTTTCAAAATTTTCAGGGTTTTCAAGAGGATTGTGTTGAATTTCATGATCCAATCACTAAGTGGTTGGAGAAATATCACTTGGAAATATCCATCCCAAATAACAGGTTTCAGCCTTTTTTCACGCTTAGTAAATAATACGATGCAAGTGAAGATACATTCACAAGAAGCTTCCAAGGTTTGTTTAACTTTGGTCTTCGTCAAAAAGGTAAGAATGTGAACTTATTAGAAGTAGTGGTTGTGACACACCTTTCTGCAAACACGAAATACCTTCCTTTTTCTAGGAAAGTACTTAAAGCTCTTATATTTTATGTTGCACATTGTTTTATCTCAGTTTTAATCTGTCACATCTTTGTGATTGTAGGTCAGGAAAAACTACAATGTCTACATTGGAAATTTCACTATATTTAACCCCAACCTTATGACTAGTTAGGTTAGGAGTAGGTTTATTTTCACGTTAGTTTCCTTTGTACATTCTTCCTACACTCATTTTCTGTCGTTTCTCTTGTGTTTTCTAACTTTTGTCCTGCTTTCTCTTTTCAGTTATCCTCCTTCTGTTTTGTCCTCCTAGTTTTGTTTTCCTTGTCGTGTTTTGTCTTTTGTTCTTGGTTTAATGATACTTTGCATGAGGGGTGTAATATTTCAGCTCAATAGACACTGTGGTGAAAAAGAAAAGGATTATGTGACACTACAATGTTTGGCTAACTCTCTATCCTTATTCCCTATCTTGGTTACAAATTTTGGTCGATGATGTTTCGACGAAAAATATGATCCTTGCATAAGGAAAGCCTTGTGTCGAGCCATGACCTCCATGTCTATTCTGGAAACCTCATGCCTACACTCAGTATTTATGTTTCAGTGAATTTATGGTGATCCAATCAAGAAAAGAAGTACAAGGGGAAAATATAAACAAGAAAACCAATATCATAGTGTTATGAAGGTAAATCCTCTTTGCGGACAAAGACGATCCCTTTAGCCCTTGGGTGGGTCTTGTAACAAAAGGACACACTAAAGTGTTTCTTCCTAGTTAATGAATTAAAAAAAGACATGGTAGATTAACCTACCTTGAATCCAATGTTGTCGATGTTGCAGAAAGAGTAATGGTCTCTCGCTCATGCCTTGACAAGTCACGATCCGTTCGATGTCACAACCAAATACCTGCACATAATACAAAGAATAATAACACAATATAGCAACTTAGTTTCACTCACAACTATTAGCCAGTCAAATAAGGTTAAACATATCATATCAAATAAACATCATAACACAATAGTGGAACCAAACAGTAGTCATGTATATTAATGAGTAGAAGAAAGAGTACAACCGATGCTTTGACGTCGTGATCTCCTCCAGCAGGGTTTAGATGACATGTGTCTCAAATTTCGGTCAAGGAATTCGAACTCAAGCTCTCTTAGAAGTCATGGACTCGAGCTCTCTCAACACTATCTTTCTTACTCTATCTCCTCTAGCAGCTTAGCTATAGTATAATTCTCTAGTTTAGCTCTTCAACCATTTTTCTATAATGTGTTCAGCTAGCTTCTACCAAAGGAGACAGTTTCTTATATAGAGGGAAAATAGGAGGCTGGGATCCTTACAAAGCTGGGAGAGAGTGCTATCCTTTAGGAGAGTTCCAAGGGAGGTGGAAACTACTAACTAAAGGAAGGAATCTATGGTTGTTTTAGTTCAACCACTCCCAGTGACTCATCCCCGAGGTGGTTGGAATGGAACCTCTACCTCTATTTTTAAAAAAAATTCCATAAAAATCTTGGCACGGGTGTCTAACTGGTACAGAGAACCAAGTGGAACTGGCTCAGTGTTAAATTTCTTGGTTGGCACGAGGATGTAACAGGCTACTCGCGCGAAGGAAAAAATAGGGATTTTCACAGCTTTGCTTAGGGAAATGTCAACAAGAAGAATGTTGCTTTCATCAAAAGGGATGCAAGGATGGTATTTGCAAAGCATGACACTGCATATTGGTCACAAAATGACCCTCCAATGTGCGAGTTGGGGATTGCAGGGACAGTGACAAAATGTTGTGTAACAAATGCCCCCCTAAATTATGAAGTCTGAGAGAGAGGGAAGGGTGAATTTCTTTATGAGAATGCGTTTGAACAAAACAAAATTGTCGGAAGACCTACGATTACAAATACAACTGATATATGTGATACATGAATCATGTCGCATGGGTGTAGCCATCCATAATAGAGTATATAAAAATTGAGATTCGAGGTATGGACACAACCATCTAGCAGGAAGGATAAAAAAATAGACCAAGGTATGGTTTCATCCATCCAATCAAAAGATTCATGAAATAAGTCATAATAATCCACAAAAATCTGTAGCTTGGAGTTTATCAGACAAAATCTAGGGTCTTGCACTCCATCTTGACCCGAACAAGTACAATTTCGAGCATGTGAATGTATGAGTTGAAGTCGAACATGCAAGAAAATCGCCTGATTACTAGCCAATGATGAAAGTTGTTAACAGACACAAGAGAAACCACCAATGATGATGATGGCCCTCAAGGTACAAAAGTTACAGTCTACGTAATGTGAAAAGTGATCTGACGTCAAACATCCGTAGAATCATTCAATCGAAGGCCAATGATGTGAACCTTGTGTTGAATGTGAAAAACCCGCCATTGAGGCATGTAGGCTCCAAGGTACCAAAAGGGAATCTCTAGATCAAATTCCTAGATAATGAGCTGAACTTGACAGGAAGTGACCTGGTCGAAGGAGGGCCATAATTTTTCCCACATCATCGACACAAGACAGAGGAACATGATGAAAGTGGACCAGGACCAACATGATATCAGAGGAAGGTTAACAAATGTGAAGGCAAACTTCTTTTAAGCATATCAGTAGCACGACACTGGATTTGGCAGTATTTGACATCAAAGGATCTGAGGTCATGATGACATTGCAAAGAGTAGATGAGATGTCAAAAGAGATTACCCAAACCCATGGAGGCAAAAATGACGAAATGAGATGTCCCCAACCTGACACGAATGTAGACAAGAGCCATGTTCAAGAGCAACATACTGCCAGCATAACTAAAACTTGGTTCCATTTTCCCCCACCATTTCTGGCAAGTACCCCAATTATTTTTTAAAACAAGCTTGAAGGGGATAGCATATGCTTGTACTATAAGTTTTTCCTTTGGATAAATCCAACTTAGTACATTTTACGAGCCCTAGGAAGGAGGAACTCGAACTAACGTCATGGTGATGAAGTCCGATGTCATTAGGGTTTAACGAGTCTGACAAAGGGAGAACTTGGCATCTTTTCATATTTAGAGAGTTTAAAAAGAAGGCAGAAAAGAAAACTCCAGAAATCCCTTTTCGTAGGTAGGCTCACAAATCCAAAAAGGTAGAAAACTATGTCTATGAGAACCTCTTAGTCGCGATAGGCTAAGGTATTCCTTTTTCATAAATAATCTATCCTAGCCCGAAAAAGGGTTAAACGTATACTAGGTAGATATCGTTTCACAACCATTTAACGAGTTCAAAATGACAAGAATCTCGGCAATCTTTTAAATTTTTTAGAGTCGGAAAAGAGCTGAAAGGTGACTCCAGTAGCGAATTTTTCATGTTTTTACCGAGTCCGAAAAAGTATAAAATATAACTCATTACTTCATCATTGTTGCATGAAAAACCTATTGCTGTACAAGAGACATGTGTAAAACCTATTTTTTGAAAATAATATAATAAGATAATCAAAAAACATGCCTTAAAACCTAATTAAGGTTGTGAAAAAGTTATAAAATGACAAAAATGGTAAAAATAATTAATTTTCACTTTTTTACCTCTTGTGGAGCAATAGTCATGTATATTAATGAGTAGAAGGAAGAGTACAACTAATGCTTTCTGTTACACAACATTTTGTCACTGTCCCTGCAATCCCCAAATAGCACATTGGACAGTCGTTTCTATGACCAATACACAGTGTCATTCTTTGCAAATACCATCCTTGCATCCCTTTTGATGAAAACAACATTCTTCCTGTTGAAATTTCCCTAAGTAGAGCTATGAAAATCCCTATTTTTGCCTTGGCATGAGTAGCCCATTACATCTTCGCATCGACCTGGAAATTTAACACTAAGCCCATGCCACTTGGTGCTCTGTGCCAGATAGACACCCACACCAAGCTATTTATGGAATGTTTTTTAAAAATAGAGGTGGAGGTTCCATTCCAACCACCTCGGGGATGAGCCATTGGGAGTGGTTGAACTGAAACAACCATGGACTCCTTCCTTTAGTTAGTAGTTTTCACCTCCCTCGGAAATCTCCTAAAGGATAGGACTCCCTCCCACCTTTGTAGGGATCCCAACCTCCTCTTCTCTCTATATATAAGAAACTATCTCCTTTAGTAGAAGCTAGCTGAACACATTATAGAAAAATGGTTGAATAGCTGAACTAGAGAATTATATTATAGCTAAGCTGCTAGCGGAGATAGAGTAAGAAATATAGTGTTGAGAGAGCTCGAGTCGATGAATTCTGAGAGAGCTTGAGTCTAAATTCCCTTACCGACATTTGAGACGCATTTCGTTTGAACCCCACTGGGGGAGATCACAACATCAAAGCATCGGTTGTACTCTTCCTTCTACTCATTAATATACATGACTACTGTTTGGTTCCTCTATTGTGTTATGATGTTTATTTGATATGATATGTTTAGCCTTCTTTGAATAGCTAATAGTTGTGAGTGAAACTACGCTGCTATATGTTGTTATTTTTCTTTGCCTTTTGTGCAGGTATCTCGGTGTGACAGCGAACGGATCGTAACTTGTCAAGGCAAGAGCGAGAGACCATTACTCTTTCTGCAACATCGACAGCGTTGGATTCAAGGTAGGTGAATCAACCATGTCTTTTGTTCATTCATTAACTAGGAAGCAACACTTTAGCATGTCCTCTTGTTACTAGACCCACCCTAGGGCTAAAGGGATCGTCTCTATCCGCAGAGAGGATTTACCTTCATCAAAAATTGGTGACTCTGCTGGGGATCAATGTGAGTTTCTCATGTAATCCTGTTGAGCTGGTTTCCATTCTTGGTTTAGTTATCTATCTTTTTTCTAGGTTTTTTGTTGAGTTTCCATTCTTTGTTCATCTCCAGAGAGTCAAGGTTGACTTCTACTCATTAGGTTAGGGTTTTTCCTCTTTTTCCATACGCTTCCAGCTTGGCGCATTTTTTGTCTGGACAGTCGCACTGATTGGCACTTGTTGCTCTTTTAGCACTCACGCCAACCTCTATATGGCGCGGATTACAGCCTTACAGTCGCATCCATTCCTGTAGGTTTTGGATTGACCCCCCTAATGTATTTTTTGATCATTTTTTCTTGCCTCTAGGTTATTTTTGAGTGTGTTTAAGCCTTTGGAGACTGTGTAGACTACTGTAGAATTCTTTCCCTCAGTCATTTGTCCATTGTCTTATCGATGTCATTTAAGACCTTAGGGTTTCTAGGTGTTCTTGCACACCGAGCCTTCTATTCGAGAACGAGTCTCTTTGATTGTTGTCAGTATTGTTTTGGGTTTTTAGACTGAGTTTACTTGATCCTTTTATTTTTTTTATTGAATGTTCTTTTCATTTTTTTTATTAGTCTTTATTCTTCAACACTTTGAGCATCGATTTCTTTTCTTGTTTGGATCGTTTTGAGAACTCTCTTTCTCATTTGAAAGCTTGCTCCATTAGCTTCCATGTTTTGTGTCCGTTTCACTTTGTTTGATTCATTCAATTTCACAACTTTACATTCGCAAAACTCAAACTAGTGTTTATTTTGTTTTCCATTGAATTAGTACAATGTGTGCTTCATTTCATTGAAAAAATCAAAACATATCTTTGCATTCTTTTGTTGCATTGAAAATGAAATGTTCCTTTGGATAAACTAGCATTTCTCAATCTAGGAAGGGATTTCGTTTTCGCTTGATTACATTAAGAGCATTATGAGTTTCTTCACATATTTTTCTTGCTTGCTTGCTTAAAATATTTTTGTCCTTCTTCTAGCTAGCATTCATCGAATTGAAAAGATATTCATTTGCATATAGCTTGCATTTAGGAAGTTGAGCTCCACATTCGATAAGGCCTGAAATTGAAACATAATTCAAGATTAACTTTAAAATTTACTCAATGAACCTAAGGCAACATTGGAACCTAACGAAACATTTCTATTGGTCTATGCTAGAGACGTGTTCTAGCATCTTAAATCCTAGTAGTTGTCACTCACCTTTCGGCTTTAGACATCACTAGTATGAACTTGTGCTCCCCATACCGTCGCGTATATAAAGGGAGACCCCTCTAGGTTGCAATCCTTTATCCATAGGAAGCCGAGTCTACCGCCTTGTAACCGTGATACACTGAACACAGAATTTTTGGAGACTACCTGCATGTACGTTAAGTCCTTGGTCATTTCTATTTCATTTGATCACCAAGGTGTATATGGAAGTTCACGAAAACCTAGTATACCCTCTTGCTTAGAATACATGAGTAGTCATTTCGATCTTTTTGTGACTCTTTAAATAAGATAAGAGATCATCGAGCACTTGTCCTTTCACATTCGTTTCAAATTGAAAGTGACTAGAGTCATATTTTTCCTATTTCTCGACTCTTAAAACATGAAACAGTGGATTTTGGTTTCAGTGTTATAAAATTAGTCACCTACGATTACACACCCATTAAAGTTTGTTACTTGGTCTCATTGATTTCCTTGGTTCTTGATTTTGGCACTTTCGATTGGTTATCTCTTTTCCTTCCTGTTCTGATCTACAGTCAAAGTGGCGGAACCTCTAGTTTCGTCGTCTTCACTGCCTCCTAGTGGTGGTTCGTTTCCAGACGTTTCTTTAAAAACCCCTCAATCCACTAGGTCTGCTGAGTTTTCGCAACCTATTCTACCATCTATCTAGCCCCTTGCTACTTGATCTCCTCTTGATGAGCCAGTTGAGTTCAATTGGCCTCCTTCAAGTGCTTGGTCTAGTTTTGGGTAAGAAGGGGAATTTCCTCCTCTTACATCTGGATCGCCTTTTGTTTATGCTACGGTACCTCCTAGTCCCTGTAGTATTTTTGAATATCTTACGGAAAACTCAGATATGGATTCCTCCAATTCTATTGGCAGTGAAGGAATGCCTGTATCCACAGGAGAATATCAACTCTTTCCTGAAGATCTTTCTCGTGCCTCTGTCCAATCTTCTTCTCCTTCAGTGTCATTTCCACTGGCTATAGGTCTCTGAGTCCTATTATGTCTAGTGTGGCGTCCATTGCACAGTCCAACACAGTAACTCCTCCTTGGAGTTCGGTCCAATATTCATCAATACTATTACCCTCAGCATCAAAACCTTCGGTTACAGTTACATTTGTTCTAGTCCAACCTACAGTCTGTGTGGCTTCTAGTTCAGTTTCCACTACTCCTATGATTCCTGGTAGTCTCACTTTTGAAGAATATCTGTTAGCTATTCGGCAGAGTTCTCAGGGTTCTCAACAGCCCCCACCTCCTAGAAATCCTCGTTCTCATCACTATGATGTTGTTGGTACTCCCATATATGAATATATGCATCATTATGATGACCATGGGAATCCAGTTTATATGCCTCCTATAGATCCTTATCAAGCCGTTTATGATCCTTACCAGGCCGGTTATGATCCTTATCAGTCTGTTACTCATTTATGAACTACTTTTCCTATGCAACCCTTTGTCTTACAAGGACAACCCTCTCAGGGACAACCTTTAGCTCAACAGCGCCCTGCTTTTGGTCCACAGGGACAACCATACGATCTACAAGGCCAACCTTTACAAGGACAACCTTTGGTCCAACATGGACAACCCTTTGGTCTCTCGGGTCAACCTTTGGTTCAACCTGAATCATCTTTTGGTCCTGGGGGAAAATTTTATCCATCACAACGACAATCCTATGGTCCTTCTTCGGGTCAACCTGGTCATCAAGGACATCTTGGATTATCTCAACCATCAAGCCAACCTTTACCACAAGGTCAACCTGGTTTCCCTCAACAACCATTTCAACAATCGGTTCAACCAGCTCAGCAACCATTGCAACCTACCCACCAGCATATTCCTTCGTTTCCGTAGCCAGTTTTACCTATTTACCTTACCCAGCAGCCTGCTCAACCTACTCCGCAAGGTCAACCTGCACAACTGCAGGGCACTTATTACCATCAAGCTTCACATCAACTAGTATACAGTGCACCCCAGATTCCGTACCCTAAAAATCAACCAGTATATAGCACACCTCAGATTCCTTACCCTTAATATCAACTAGTGTACCAATAACCTCAATATCAACCTAAATTTTCATGTGCAACCCTCTATCTTACAAGGACAACCCTCTCAGGGATAACCTTCAGCTCAGTAGGGCCCTGCTTTTGGTCCACAGGGACAACCATATGGTCTACAAGGCCAACCGTTACAAGTAAAACCTTTGGTCCAACATGGAAAACCCTCTAGTCTCTCGGGTCAACCTCTGGTTCAACTTGGATCATCTTTGGGGGCAAGTTTATCCATCACAAGGACAATCCTATGGACCTTCTCCAAGTTAATTTGGTCATCAAGGACATATTGGATCATCTCAAGCATCAAGCCAACCTTTACCACAAGGTCAACCTGGTTGCCCTCAACAACCATTTCAACAACCGGTTCAACCAGCTCAGCAACCATTGCAACCTGCCCACCAGCAGATTCCTTCATTTCCGCAGCTAGTTTTACCTATTTACCCTGCCCAGCAGCCTGATCAACCTTCTTTTCAAGGTCAACCTGCGCAACCGCAGGGCGCTTATTACCCTCAAGCTTCACATCAACTAGTATACAGTGCACCCCAAATTACGTACCCTCAAAATCAAACAGTATATAGCGCACCTTAGATTCCTTACCCTTAATATCAACTAGTGTACCAACAGCCTCAATATAAACCTATGTATCAGCAACCTCAAATTCATGCTTACATTCTGCAGCAAAATCCTTATGCTACTCATTAAGGACCTCAGTGGTCTGCTTCGACTCAATATCCTGGTCCTCAATCCCATTATCAACCAAATTATCTTGTTTTTAATCCCTATGATCCAAATCCTTCAGGACAGAATATATGGGGACAAAATCCTATTCGGACTGGGTGGAATGTACATACAGGTCCTTATCAAAGACCTCCAATGACTTTTAACACTCAATTACCGTTTCTTGCTACGTTGGAATTACCTGATGTGTCGAAGTTGACGAATGATCCTATTCTTCATAATCCATATTGGCCTCCAGTTCCGACCTAAGATTCCTAGTGATTGTCCTAAATTTGAGGGTATACCTAGTGAAGACCCCCAAACACATGTTATGACATACCACTTGTGGTGTCCTTCTAATTCTTGGGTTGATGATTCTATTCGTCTCCGTCTTTTCCAGCTAACTCTTACTGGTATCGCTGCCAAGTGGTACATTGAACTGTCTCGTGGATTTTTCCAAGATTTCAATTCTTTGGCCATGGCATTCCTTACACATTTTCAGTTATTGATCTGCTATGAGACTGGGACGCACCTCCTCACTTCATTGAAACAGGACCGAGCTAATCATATCTCAGATCATATTCATGAGTGGCGGTGTCGTTGTCGCATGATCAAATTTAAGATACCTGATCAGCTTCTAACTCATTGGTTCACTACCTCCTTTGTCAATCAGATTGCCAAAGACATAGCTATGGGGGCATGTGTAACTGAGGAACAAGCCATTACTTACGCCCAGTACCTTGATCTCGTATATTCTCAGTCTGGCGCATTGTACGATATCTTTCTTGATGCTCCTCAACCTGGAACCTCTAAATCGCCAACGACTCCATCCGTTGATGGCATTAATGGTTCTATATCGCAGACTTCTCAAAAGTCTCCTTCATCCAACTCTAGGAAGCATAAGTCTACTTCTTCCAATAATGTAGCTCCTCAGTCAAATTCGAATTCTGGTACACCCACAGAAGTGAATGTTGTTCAGGCCAATCCTACAGATAACACTTCCAAAGGTAAGAATAAGGGTTAAGGTAAGGCCAAAACTAATACCCCGAAACAGGATTCTCCAAAACCTCGTTCTGTTGATAGTTCTCAATGTAAACCGAAGTATCCTTGTTTGATTTGTGATGATGAGCACTTCACCAAGGATTGTCCTCAATGGTCTGAAGTGAGTTGATTTCTCAAAGGCACCAAAGGAGCTCCGGCCATTCTTAAAGAACCCTTCCCTTAGTAGACTTAGATGGTAGAGCATCCTTAGTCCTCTGCCCCATCTGGTTTGCAAGTATTCATGATGAACGGTTCTGCACCCGTTTCTATTGCTACTCAATCGAAAGATTATTCTGATTCGCATTAGGTAGTAGGGAAAGATATCGCTAATGGTCCTCCCCCCCCTCCTGTTTCTATTCCTCTTGAGATTGAACAACCTAACACTGAGTCTGTTGTGTGACCACCTTCCAAAGGTGTGCTCCGTAAGTCTTTGTACAATCCCAATTCCCGTGCCGCTCAGCATTATAGTATTGTTGAAGGTTTGGCTCAGGTGTCGTCTGCAATTTCTGCGTTAGAAGTACTTCAGAGTTGTCCTTCGCAACGGAAAGCTTTTTTATCTACAATAGGTGGGATTGATCCTACCGATACTAGCTTGCTCACTTTCGATTTAGAGAATTTCGTCCCGCGACTCCCACACCAAATTGCACTCATCATTCAAGTTGGTATTAATGGTTTGAATATTCACTGGGATTTCATGGACAAGGGTGCATCTACCTGTGTTATGTCATCTACTTGTTGGAAATCCATTGGTTCTCTAGTTCTTACTTCATCCCCCAATTCCCTTGAAGCATTTGTTGGAAGAGAATCTAAACCTCTTGGTGTTCTCGCTAGTTTGTCGATCACGTTATAAGGGAAGATAGTCAATGTCGAGGTCAAAGTCGTTGATGCAAACTCAATTATAACCTTCTCCTCAGACACAGTTGGACTCACGCTATGTTGTGTGTCCCGTCCACTGGATTTCGTGTTTTTAAGTTTCCGCACGAAGGAAAGATTATTACTGTTGATCAATTGTCTTTTTTCACTTCTTCTTCTGAGAACAACATTCAATATGTGGAAAAGATTCCTACTCCTTACGAGAGTGTAGGGCTAGGCCTTTTCAAGGATCCTTCCCTCATGCGTGTTTTCCCTCTTCCACCACCAAGTACTGTTCAGGTCAATATGATTTCTCACACCGATGACCCCTGGGTTATCCCTTCTCTTGAACAAATCAATTCGTTCGACGATTTGATGCCTTTGAGTTCGATTGAAATTGATTATTGTGAACTCATTGTTGCATTGGATTCTGATCATGATTCTACTTCTTCGAGCGTAACTCTTGACATCTATTCTCAATCCCCTTGGCTTGGTGATTTTGATTCACCAGATCCTTTAAAGACTGCCTTCATCTGTCCTTGGGGTACCTTTGCATATAAGAATATTCCCTTTGGTTTGAAGAATGTAGGTGCCACATTTCAGTGCGCGATCTCTTATGCCTTTCATGATATTCGTCACATCATTCAGCCTTATCTGGATGACCTTCCAGCTCATTCAGCTAGGCGTAGGGATCATCCTAACCATCTTCGTCAAATTTTTCTTCGTTGTAGACACTATAAAATTCGGCTTAATCCGCATAAGTGTGTCTTCTACGTTTATTCTAGTAGACTCTTGGGGGTTTATTGTTTCTAAAGATAGAATTCACCTGGATCCTCTCAAGGTTGAGGCTATTATTAATCTCCCCTCTCCTCCCTCATTGCATCAATTATAGAGTTTACAAGGGAAAGCTAATTTTCTATGCCATTTTATACCTAAATATGCCGAAGTAGCTAAGGGATTCACACGTTTGTTAAAGCAGGGCATTCCTTTTTACTAGGATGAGATCACTCAGAAATATTTTGATGTGTTGAAAACATTTTTGGTCAATGCTTCTATCCTCCACCCTCCAGATTATCATCGTGATTTTTCCCTTTATTTGGTTGCCACTTTCAGCACGATTGCCATGTTTTTGGTACAAGACGATGATGACGGTCACGAGCATGTTATTTATTAATTTTCTCGTAACCTTCTCGACCCTTAAACGCATTATTCTCACGTCAAGACGTTAGCATTGGCCATTGTTCAAGATGTTCAACGTTTTCGTCATTATATTCTTTTGTGTACAGTGACTGTGATTTCTGAATGCAACCCCATGACCTACATATTGTCTCGAAAATTGTTGGGGGAAAATACTCAAAGTGGATTGTCATCCTCCAAGAGTTTTATTTGGAATTTACTGCTGCCAAATCTAAGAAATTATTGGTCTTTGTTGATTTACTTTGTTCTCTCCCTTCCAACTCCGCTCCTTCTCGTTCTGAGGACTTCATTCCAAACGATTCTATTTTCTTTATTAGCACCCTCAATCCTTGGTACGGTGATATCATCGTCTATCTCCAAACTTCATCTTTTAGATCTGAGTTGACAAAGGATACCCACCGATGCATCCTCCATCAGTCGCAACCTTATCGTATAGTTGGAGATAATCTCTATCGTATTGGAGTCGATTCCATACTTTGGCGATGTTTGACCTTCGAGGAAGCTGAGAAAGCTATGAATTATTTTCACAGTGGCGCCTGTGGTGGTCACATGTCTGGTTATGCTACTGCACAGAAAATTATTTGTGCTGGTTATTTTTGGCCTTCCATTTTCAAGGACTATATTGTCGCAGTTTGTAAATTCCATGATTTCCAGATTTATCAACACAATTTGCATGCACCACATGTTCCTCTTCACCCTGTCATTACCGTTGGTCCCTTTGTGAAGTTGGGTATCGATCTTATGACGTGTAACCCTCACTCGTCCAGGGGGCATGCTTATATTATCGTAGTCGTGGACTACTTCACCAAATGGGCTGAAGAAATGCCTACACTTGCCGCTAACGGTAAGACAGCTGCTCAGTTCATATTCAATCACATTATTTCTAGGTTTGGTGTCCCTCAAGCCATCATTACCGATCATGATTCCCATTTTCGGCATTATATGGTGGCAGAGTTGACTTCTAAGTTGGTTCTGCATTACGACAGCTCAACGTTGTACTACCCTCAAGCCAATGGCCAGGTTGAAGCTGTGAACAAAGTTCTTGTCACAATGCTTTAGCGTACGATTGGGATCCACAAATCAAATTTGCATCTCATGTTATTTTCGGCTCTTTGGGCATACCGAACCTCAGTGAAAATTGCAACTGGGTTCACTCCCTTCCAGTTGGTTTATGGCCTGGAAGCTACTCTTCTGACTGAATTTGAAATACCTTCGCCCAATTTGGCTATTGAATTATTGTCGAATACTTCGCTAGAAGAAGAGCATCTCCTTTATTTATAAAGGCTAGATGAAACCCACAGCTTTGCTGCTCTCGTTATCGAAGCACAGAAAAAGTGGGTCAAAGCTCATTTTGATCAATCAGTTTCCCCTCGTTATTTCATTGAAGGAGATCGCATCCTCCTGTATGACCAAGCTCGTGATAAGCTGGGGGCAGGAAAATTTAAACTATGTGGCATGGACCCTAAATCATCAAACGTGTGTTGCAGAATGGGGCCTATGAGCTAATTGACTACGAAGGTCATCCTCTTGAATATCCCAGAAATGGGTTGTATCTCAAAAAATATTATGCGTGAGCCATTCATGTGTAACAGGTGTACATAGGTGTTATTTTCATTTTTTACATGTTTTCTGGTTTGGTGTGCTTTGTGAGAATTTTCCTGATTATTGGGTCTTGCTTATTGTCTAGATGTCTATTACCCCTTATGTCGATTTCGCGGATGGTGCTTCTCGCAGTACCAGGAATTTGTCTTCGGCAGCCTGGGTAATCTATGATCCTACTGGTGAGTTGATAGATATGCAAGGTATTTGTCTAGAATGAACTACAAAAAACGTCGTTGAATATAGCACTATCATTGAGCTATTAACTGAGGCAATCAACCTCGACATACGTGCATTGCTTATAAATCTAGATTCATAACTTGTTATACAACTCAATAATCATTATTCAGTTATAAATCTGCACATTCTAAGATTGTATTTACGTATTCGTTTGTTGGAAAGACATTTTTATTTTATTACCTATCAACATATTCTTAGACAAATGAACAAATTAACTGAGATAGTGGCTAACATTGTATTGGATAGACATTTGCATCATTTGTAAAAGCATCATCATATGTAAGAGATCCATGTAGGGAAATAGATGTGTGTGTGTGTGTGTGTGTATATATATATATATATCATGTTTACAACTGTGTGCATCATAACGTCAAAAAATATATTTTTGTTTCTGTTACATCCTGATACATCATGTCTCATAAAATATGCAGATAAAATAAACCTAGGTGTCTAATCAGCATGGTGCTCATGATAACATGTCACGGCCCATACTAGCCGCCTCAGCAAGCAGTGAATTCAGCTGGGCAACCCTATAGTATGTCTCTAGTAGGCGCAAGGAACATCATCAAAACGTGCATAATCTGGGATTCCTCGTGTGATCCCCTCCAGATTACGCACTATCTCATCTTCCTTGCCACCCTCGCCTTGAAGGTCGAAATCGTGAGGGATTCGCCTCGCTATCGATGACATATCGACAGGTCTCTTTGGGCCAACATCTGCAATTACATAAATTTAATGTCAGAACATGCATAAATAACAAAAATCATAATACTCATAATACTTAAAAGATGAGTCTCACCCAAATCTTCATCCCAATATTCTCCCTCTGGGAGTGGGAGGTCCGGATCATCAGTGAAATCTATGCCAGAGTAGGGCTAGTCCTCCACAACAATCAGTTGTCAACAGATCCATTCAAAGAATTATGGCCTCCAGGACATCTATTGGCCACCCCCTGCTCTTGGAATCAAAGTTTCCCATCGATCCATCTATGGTTCTCTCGCTGGTGGTGTCGGAATTATAACCTCCTGTCGCTAAAAAATGGGTAGTTTTTCCAAGAAGAACGATACCAGAATAGATCCATAACCAAATTGTTTTAGTTTGGTCTTCTTGCATTTGGTTAGTTTACGCTTCATTTTTATGGTTATAGACTCTGCCCAGTTGTAGATGGTCGGTGCCATGCAATCTACAATAAGAAGCAACTATGTCTTTGTTGCTTCGTGCAATGCTTGTGATTACGTAGCCCGTGTGATGGTATGCAATACCACGTGTAGTGTCAAATATGGGATAGTTTGTATATCAACTTTCCCAATACCTGATCCCTTCCATGCTCCTTGACATACCCTGTCTATTACCATGGTCATGTTTTCCATGCAGGGCTGGGTGCAGGTTAGGAGTGGTGATACACCTCTTCGTGATAATCCTATGATGAAGTACACGTCAGAGACATCAATCTCAAGTTCTTGATCCCGTAGGATGAAATTCTCTTGATTTTCGTCCCATATACTGATCAGATACTGTAGTAACTACGGTTGGGCTTAGAGACATGGTGTTAGGAAGAATTTTTTTAAACCACAGTTTCTGAGGGCTCCCTCATTTTCCATGGCTAGCTCATATTCTTCACTATGTTCCCGTTCTTTCCATTCAATAACCATTTTGCCTCTTTCTACCTGCAAACACACACATATGAGTGGTACTAGTCAATTTTAACCTTTAAATTGGTAAACAATTGGAGTATTTGATGCATATTTTTTGCTAGAAACGGTTTGCGCCATTGGCGCAACTGCTTCCAAAATATTCGCGCCAATGGGTGCGCCCTAGTGTTAAAAATCAGGCGGTTGGCGCGACTTCGTGCCCGAAACCCGCGCCAACCGCGTAACCCTAATTTTTACATTTTCTCCCCAAAAATTTGAAATTGACAATTGCAGGAAGCAATAAATAGCTTAAAATGACAAGAGGGATCTCAGCTCTTACCTAGAGTTGACAGATTTGATATTGACCTACTGGATTGGCCGCTATCATCGCCACAAGATTTCACAGTTAAATGGGTAACTATTGCTCCACAAGAGGTAAAAAAGTAAAAAGTAATTATTTTTACCATTTTTTGCATTTTATAACTTTTTCACAACCCTAATTAGGTTTTAAGGCATGTTTTTTGATTATTTTATTATATTATTTTCAAAAAATAGGTTTTACTAATGTCTCTTGTGCAGCAATTGGTTTTTCATGTGACAATGATGAAGTAACAAGTTATATTTTATATGTTTTCAGACTCGGTAAAAACACAAAAAATTTGCTACTGGAGTCACCTTTCAGCTCTTTTCTGACTCTCAAAAATTGAAAAGATTGTCGATATTCTTGTTGTTTTGAACTTGTTAAATGGTTGTGAAACGATATCTACCCAGTATACATTTAACCCTTTTTCAGGCTGGGATAGATTATTTACGAAAAAGGAATACCTTAGCCTATCACGACTAATAGGTTCTCCCAGACACAGTTTTCTACCTTCGGATCTGTGAGACTACCTACGAAAAGCGATTGCTGGAGTTTTCTTTTCTACCATCTTTTCAAACTCTCTAAATATGAAAATATGCCGAGTTCTCCCTTTGTCACACTCGTTAAACCCTGATGACATCAGAATTCATCACCATGACGTTATTTCGAGTTCCTCCTTCCTAGGGCTCGTAAAATCTACTAGTTTGGATTTCTCCGAAGGAAAAACTTATAGTACAAGCATATGCTATCCCCTTCAAGCTTGTTTTAAAAAATAATTGGGGTACTCACCAGAAATGGTGGGGGAAAATGGAACCAATTTTTAGTTATGCTGGCAGTATGTCTCTCTTGAATATGTCACTTGTCTGCATTCTTGTTAGGTTGGGGACATCTAATTTCGTCATTTTTTCCTCCATGGGTTTGGGTAATCTCTTTTGACCTCTCATCTGCTCTTCGCCACATCATCATGACCTTAGATCCTTTGATGTCAAATACTGCCAAATCCAGTGTCATGCTACAGATATGTTCAAGAGAAGTTTTCCTTCACAGTTTTCAACCTTCCTCTGATCTCCTGTTGGTCCTGGTGCACTTTCATCATGTTCCTCTGTCTCGTGTCGATGTTGTGGGAAAAATTATGGCCCTCCTTCGACTAGGTCACTTATTGTCGACTTCAACTCATTATCCAAGAATTTGATCTAGAGACTTGCTTTCGGTACCTTGGAGCTTGCATGCCTCAGTGGCGGGTGTTTCACATTTGATGCAAGGTTCACATCATTGGCCTTCAATTGAGTGATTCTGTAGATGTTCGAGATCAGATCACTTTTCACATTTCGTAGATTGTACCTTGAGGGCAATCGTCATCATTGGTGGTTTCTCTCGCGTCTATTAACAGCTTTCATCATTGGCTGGTAATCAGGTGATTTTCCTGCATGTTCGACTTCAACTCATACATTCGCATGCTCGAAATTGTATGTGTTCAGGTCGAGATGGAGCGCAAGACCCTAGATTTTGTCTAATAAACTCTAGGCCGCAGATTTTTTTGGATCATTATGACTTAGTGCATGACTCTTTTGATTGGATGGCTGCGACCATACTTGAGTCTATTTATTGATCCTTCCTACTGGATGGATGTGTCCATACCTTGGATCTCAGTTTTTATATACTCTATTATGGATGGTTGTGCCCATGCCACATGATTCATGTATCACAGATATCAGTTGTATTTTTAATCACAGGTCTTTCGACAGCAGTTTTTGGTTCGAACACGTTCTCATAAATAATTTCACCCCTCCCTCTCTCTCAGTTCATACTTTAGGGGGCATCTATTACATAGCATTTTGTCATTGTCCTTGCAATCCCCAACTCACACATTGGAGGGTCGTTTCTGTGACCAATACACAGTGTCATGCTTTGCAAATACCATCCTTGCATCCCTTTTGATGAAAGCCAAATTCTTCTTGTTGTCATTTCCCTAAGCAGAGCTGTGAAAATCCCTATTTTTTCCTTAGCGCGAGTAGCCCATTACATCCTGGCGCTGACCTGGAAATTTAAAACTAAGCCCATGCCACTTGGCACTCTGTGCCAATTAGACACCCATGCCAAGCTATTTATGGAATGTTTTTTAAAAATAGAGGCGGAGGTTCCATTCCAACCACCTCGGAGATGAGTCATTGGGAGTGGTTGAATTGAAACAACCATGGACTCCTTCCTTTATTTAGTAGTTTCCACCTCCCTTGGAACTCTCCAAAAGGATAGGACTCCCTCCCACCTTTGTAGGGATCCCAATCTCCTCTTCTCCCTCTATATAAGAAACTATCTCCTTTAGTAGAAGCTAGCTGAACACATTATAGAAAAATGGAATAATAGTTGAACTAGAGAATTATACTATAGATAAGCTGCTAGAGGAGATAGAGTAAGAAAGATAGTGTTGAGAGAGCTCGAGTCCATGACTTATAAGAGAGCTTGAGTTCGAATTACTTGACCGAAATTTGAGACACATGTCATCTAAATCCTGCTGGAGGAGATCACGACGTCAAAGCATCTGTTGTACTCTTTCTTCTACTCATTAATATACATGACTACTATTTGGTTCCACTATTGTGTTATGATGTTTATTTGATATGATATGTTTAACCTTATTTGACTGGCTAATAGTTGTGAGTGAAACTACGTTGCTATATTGTGTTATTATTCTTTGTATTATGTGCAGGTATTTGGTTGTGACATCGAACGGATCGTGACTTGTCAAGGCAGGAGTGAGAGACCATTACTCTTTCTACAACATTGACAGCGTTGGATTCAAGGTAGGTTAATATACCATGTCTTTTGTTCATTCATTAACTAGGAAGCAACACTTTAGCGTGTCCTTTTGTTACTAGACCCACCCTAGGTCTAGACGGATCATCTCTGTCCGCAGAGAGGATTTACCTTCATAGCAAATTTCTACCATGTCTTTTGTTCATTCATGAACTAGGAAGCAACACTTTAGCATGCCCTTTTTTTACTATACCCACCCTAGGGCTAAAGGGATCGTCTCTGTCCGTAGAGAGGATTTACCTTCATATCAAATTGGCGATTCTACTAGGGAGCTTCCTAGTTAATGAATGAACAAAAGACATGGTAGATTAAACTACATTTAATCCAATGTTGTCGATGTTGTAGAAAGAGTGATGGTCTTTCGCTCCTACCTTGACAAGTCATGATCTATTCGTTGTCGCACCCAGATACCTACACATAAGACAAAGAACAATAACAACATATAGTAGTGTAGTTTCATTCACAACTATTAGCCAGTCAAAGAAGGCTAAAAATATCATATGAAATAAACATCATAAGCCAATAGTGGAACCAAATAGTAGTCATGTATATTAATGAGTAGAAGGAAGAGTACAACTGAAGCTTTGACGTTGTGATCTCCTCCAGCGGGGTTCAGACGAAACGCATCTCAACTTTCGGTCAGGGAATTCAGACTCAAGCTCTCTTAGAAGTCATCGACTCAAGCTCTCTCAACACTATCTTTATTACTCTATCTCCTCTTGCAGCTTAGCTATATTATAATTCTCTATTTAAGCTATTCAGCCATTTTTTATACTGTGTTCAGCTAGCTTCTACCAAAGGAGATAGTTTCTTATATAGAGGGAAAAGAGGAGGTTGGGATCCCTACAAAGGTGGGAGGGAGTCCTATCCTTTAGGAGATTTCCAAGGGAGATGGAAACTACTAACTAAAGGAAGGAGTCCATGGTTGTTTCAATTCAACCACTCCCAATGACTCATCCCTGAGGTGGTTGGAATGGAACCTCCGCCTCTATTTTTTAAAAACATTCCATAAACAGCTTGGTGCGGGTGTCTAACTGGCACAGAGCACCAACTGGCATGGGCTTAGTGTTAAGTTTCTAGTCGGCACGAGGATGTAACGGGCTACTCGTGCCAAGGCAAAAATAGAGATTTTCACAACTCTGCTTAGGGAAATGTCAATAAGAAGAATGTTGCTTTCATCAAAAGGGACGCAAGGATGGTATTTTCAAAGCATGACACTACGTATTGGTCATAGAAATGACCCTCCAATGTGAGAGTTGGGGATTGCAGGGATAGTGAAAATTTTGTTTGTAACACATAGGTCTTATATATGCTTCACTTAAGGGACAACCTCTTTTGATCTCAAGAAGTCGGTATCCCTCTTCATCCCATGAAATAAATAATTTTCGATGCACAATCCTATATAAAATAAATAAATGAAGTTGAAAGAAGAGAGGATTCTTGCAAAGATAGGTGAAGCAAGCAACTCTATTGGGGTACTATCCAGGTCTGTTGGCAATGAAGCAATGTTTGTATCCCTAAAGTGACTCTCCCAGGGTATTGTCCATGCCTATTTTCAATGGAGCAACACCAGAGATGAAAAACTATACTCTAAAAATATAAATATCACGAACTTCATTACCCTTTCCTCATTTGAAACATTATGGGATCGTTGATCTAATTTTTGTGTTTAATCTGGTTAAGGAATGAATGGGACTATGTTTATGCATGGGGTAAGTGGGGAAGCCATGGTAATTTGAATGATGAATCAATTATTCCTAAAGAACTAGACCCTGCATGAAAGAATTAACCAAGGGAGAGAGGTTAGAGGTCTACCAATGTGTCACTAAGTATTTTCGTTGTTATAAACACCCTCCAAAATTTTAACTACACTTGAATGTTGGAGCCTATTGTGGATCTTGTGATCGGTCGTTCCATGATCACTTCTTAATCGGTCGAAGTCACTTTCTCACAGATGCTCTGTTCACAACAATTTCATGAGTGAATTATTTTACACAACCTTGAACAACGATGACATAGTCCATCAAGAAAATTCTTGTGCAATTCTCAACCCATGTCAGCAGTCATTGTGCACTATCATTGACAGTCCCTCACCTTTGGTTGTGTTTGTCACCTTTTCACACCTTCACTTTTTCAAGTGTATTTTTCATTCTTTTTATTGTCTCTTTTGCTTTCTTTCACTTACTTAGTGTTTTTTTCATGCTATCTTCACTCTTCCATGTGTTACTTTCACCTTCATTTATATATCACAGGTGTTGTTCGCACTTTTCTTATCATGAAGTAAGTGTCATATTTTGGCATGGGAAGTATCGCTTATCATGTAAAGTGGAGTTCTGGTGAATTTCAAGGGGTTATATATGTGTTAATGGTTTTTAATTACCATGTAAACATGTATCACACTCATTTCCAAAGTTTCAAACATTTTCGAACAAGTGTCGTCACATTCATCGCAAAGTGTATCTTTGTTATCGCACTTGGTGTCGGTTGTCGTAAAGTTGTCACAATGAGGAAAGTATGTTGTTTGTATGTTTTGAGTGTTCCATGTTGCATTTTCAAATGGTGTAAGTGTGTGATCATACTCAGAGTCTTTCTTTTGTTCAACTTCACCTCATTGATCCAACACTTAGTCAAAACTAGGAAACTCCCCAACTGAGCCACTCAGCCTCATCCAGTCCTCCTAAACTACACATTGTGTAGTCTTAGTCCTCAAGTAGAAACCCTTCCTCTTAGCACTATGCAATGTGTAATTCCTACCTTATAGGAGTGTGCATTTTCCAATCACAATTCTCAAGCCCAGCCCCCTGAGTTCCATAATTTCGTAATCCTTCTCTCCAGCTAGGCTTGAATTGCACATTTTACATTTTTAGTCCTAAATCCAAACCCTTGAGCTCTTGAAATATGAAATTTAGAAATCACCTGGCCTCTTATTCCTTCCATAACTACGCAGTGAGAAACATCAGTTCTCAAGCCCTTAGCTTGGCTCCCTGGGCTCCCCAACTGTGCAATATTTTTTTTGACTCCTAGCCTGAATTACACATTGTGGAGTCTCAAAGTTGAAGCCTCCAACCTGAGATATTGATTCCCTAAATTACACAATAATTTAACCATGGCCATCCTGAACTGCACATTACATATTCTCAAACCTCAATCACAAATCTTGGCCTCTGGAACTGCATAATCCCTGAGCCAGTCACTCAACGAGTCACTCGTTATATCCCTAACAAGTGATTTCATGAATCATTTTAGGATATTGGTTTATCGGACTCATTTCATATTGTCATGGGTGGATTGCAGTTACATGTACTCCATTATGTCTTGATAGGATTATGATGAAGTATATGGAGAAGGATACCATGCTATAGTACATTTAAGGAGCTAAGGAGATAATATGGTCATCAATCAAGAATACGAAGGAACACTAGATTAGAACAGAAGACTAAAGATCAAGATCACATGAAGACTCCATTTGATTCACAATTCTTTGGAGGGAAGATATGAAGACAAAGAAACAATAAGGAAATCTTGGAACTGCCACATCATCATGGAATTCTAGATGGAGAAATGAGTAGTATGTATCTGTGTTCTCTTTTTTATTAGCAATTTCCTATTTATGTATAATCATCTTTCCATGCTCCACTACTCTGATGATTCATGTAATGTAGCTAGATGTGTTATACATTTTTATTCATGAATTTTTGTATGAATAATGCTCATGTGTTAAAATTGTTATGCCCCCTTAATTTGTGCTCCATGAATCTCTCTTGTTGGTCACATTCCACATACATCTACTTCCTCTCAGTTCATGGGAAACAAATTCTTAAGTCATTTAAGCCTATCTCTCGTAGGTTTCTCCTCCGTTCCTTCTCATCACCTCTGCATATTTTGAAAGACTCTACTCATTGTTTCATACTTGGACCATTTGAAAAGCCACCGAGCCATACAGCCTCTTGAGCCCTCTCGTAGTATAGGGTAATTCACATGAGTCAAACTCCTAAGTCTTCACCATTCCTGAACCACCACAATAATTATTCTCCTTATCAATATTATGTCAAAGGCACCCTTAAAATCATCTACATCTAACCTCTAATTTCAAGATGTCCTAGGCACTAGTATTTTTCAACTCAAGGCTGTCTCTAGAAGTTACAACATCTTTTTGGCTTCGTTATCGGGGAATCGAATTAGAATATATTTTCCCTAGGATATGAAATTATCTTCACCCTTCAATCAAGTGAGAACAAAGGGTTGATAGTCGCATAGCCCTCACCTTGGCGACTCCACTTTTATAAAAGTTAAAATCAGTTGTAATCTTGACTCACACAAGGCCTCATACTCAATCGGATACTTCCCAGCGGAAAACCCCTTATGTATCTAATCCCGAAAAGATCATATTTAAGAGAATATGGAAGGAAAATCAACCAAGCCAGGCTGACCTACCCTCATTCCCTCTAGAAGATTCACCTTCCTCATCTCAGAAAGATAACATCAATGGCCCTAGCTCTACAGCCCGTGTACTTGGGTATTCTCCAAAAGCCTTTGATTTAGCCAGTTCATCCACAAAAGATGAAGCCAAATCTGCTGATACTTCTCTATCTCCCTTGCACCCTGTTAGGGTCCTATAATAATAGGGTTCATAATTTTTTAATTGACTTTGATAGTCTTGTAAATATGTACATACCTTGATTTCTACAAGTTGTTTTCCCATATTTTGAAAATAATAAAAAATGAAAAGAGGGTAAAAGTCCTAAGACAAATATCAAAGGAATTTAGAAAATAATAGACCCCAAAAGAAAAAAGATATAAAAATAAGACATGAAAGTGAGCAAGTCAAAATGCCACTACTATTTACTTTTACTGTAAGAATAATGATTATGTGTAGACTGTTCAAAATGCCATAATCCATGATTAGTTAAATAGCTTAATCTTAACTTTTCATGCTTTGAATTTCATGTTTTAGATAGAGAATAAAGATATGTCAAACAGTTTAAACTTGACAAATCAGTAGATAGTTAGAGAATAAATGAGGAGCTCAACAGTTTAATCTGAGCCCTCAGATGAAATAAGGTTATAATTAGATAGATTTATTGCTTTAAGATAAAAATGGATTGAGGGTTGCAAGCTTAAATGCACCCATGCAAATGAAGTAAAAATTATTAGAATAATAATGGGTAGGTAGAAAGCAGTTGTGCAAGGCATGTAATAAAGCATCATCGGGAAAAATTACTAATTTCCCTTCCCCCACAATGATCCAGTATTCAAAACCTTCAGTCAATGAGGCTCAAAGCATTTATTTGACTTCTGTTGGGACCAGATCCAAGGCTTGATAATTGATTGGTTAAAAATACTATATTCCCTTCATGAAAATCCATTTCCTCAGTATATTCACCCTTTTTCCAAAACTATAATCCCTTTTCCTAAGTAAAACACCTTTTTTTCTTAGTGAAAGTAAAATCCCTACTTAATTAATTTCATTTCATCCAAAAACACTCAAAAACCCACAAAATACATCTTATCCTAAGTTTATGTGTAAATATCAAAATGGGATAATTTCTATGCTAAAATTCCTATTTTACACACTTTACTTAGTTTATTTTTATGTATTTTCATACATTTCATTTCATTTCATATTAATTTTCTAACATAAAGTATTAAATCCCTTATAAAACCCCTTCCCATATATATTTATTAAATCTTTATTTAAATATCCCAAAAAACCCATTTATTTAACGTTAACCTATGGTTTATATTATCCCATGTGACGAAATATAAACCCTGCTATATCCCTATAGGTTAAACATATCATATAAACTAATCCCGCTCCCAATGGTTTTAAAACACATGTTAATTTTTTATTTAACCATATAAATATTACCCCGCCAACCATCATAACACAATGGTTTTATATAGAAAAACAAAGGTTTTTTATATTAGAATTAATCTCGCCGCATAAAACAAAGCCCGGGCCCCATGCCCCACTACCGAGCAACTCCAAAACTAATCCCCACCGTTCGCATGAACACTTTCAGATCCAACAACCGCAAATACATATCGTATTTTAAACTGCACGATCAAAACTCATTTCAACATTTGTGAAATGAGTGGTTTAGAGCCCTTATCTCTCCTCCACATGGCCAAATATTACTGAATCGCATTTAATCCTACAATAACATATACCACCCAAAACCTATGTGATAAACGCCTATGGTTTTCTGCCTTCACGCGCCAAACTGCCCTCTATTTTGATATGACCTACATTTTAAGGTTAATCCGCATTAAACCTAAAACATCATATAAACCTTCATATTGCACCCATTAAGCCCTTTCTGGGTGATTTGTATGCATTTATCCTCCGACTAAGAAACAAAGATCTCGATACACTGGTTTCACGTCCAGAGAACCTAAAAAAGCCACCACAATCACTGTCAAGAATATTGGAAACGTCCAAATTGTTTCTAGAGACCTTCAAACACCATCAGAACCTGTCTGACACCTCAAAAGCCAGTTTAAAAACCAAATACCTGCACAAACAGGTATTCCTCACAAAAAACGACCTATTTATCATTTGAAAAGGAGTTTTCTGAAGGAATTAAGCTCAGTAAAACCCATTTACCCAAAGAAAACCTTGTAGTTGCCCGAAAAGAACAAATTAAACTATGAAATCTTTGATAAACCCTATTTTCAATATTGCATATGGTTTTTAAGGGAAAATTGAAATTATTTATCATTTGCAGACCTTATAAGACTTCCAATTTGCCCAAAATCCTTTGCAGGTAACCTCAAACCTTCCTTTCCCAATTCGAAAAAAAAATTATTCCAATATTTACTGAAAAAAGCGGAAGAAACCATTGTTTCTCATTTCTTGTACTTGTAAAGAGTATAAAGTCCAGTTTAAAGTCAAAATTGAAGGTTGAAACCCAAGAAAAATCCAAATTTTATACCTTTTTTTGTTAAAAAACCTCTGTCAAAGTCAAAAACACTTCTGTAAACAATCTAATCTTACAGAAGAGTCCAAAAAAGCCCAAATACATAGTTTCAGTTATCCAAAAAATTTAAAAGATGTTAAAATCAAACCCAACAGTAAATTCCAAGACAACAATTATTATAAATCCTGTACAACCTCCTCTTGTAGACATTGAACATACACCCTTAGCAGATGTGGATTATAAAATAGCAGATCTAGTGGTAAAATTCAATCTGTTAGACCTCCACTGCTGGAGTTATGAAAATTCATTAGATCAAGTTGAAGAAGTCCAAATTTGGGAGTCAAACCTACCAAAATATGTTGTCCCAATCACCCATCAATGTCTAGAGGTTATTAGGATGTGTCAAACCTATTATTCACCTGAACAAAGAGTAATGGTAAATGAAAATAAAGAATTATTATTCACAATTACTGCTGAGTCAATAAACCAGATGCTACATATCAAGCTAGATCCCAATGCAGTTCCCCTATCAATAGAAGCACTCACCAAGCTTTACATTGGTCTTGATTTTCCCAAAAGGTTTCAAATTTTCCAAGTGTTCATGCCTTTACATGTTGAAATTCCACAAATCAATCCTCCTTATTCTACATCAAAATTTCCTGAAGTATCTAGGCATGTCACATCCATGTTGTCATTTATCCTAGGATATTTTACATATGAACATATAGATGATTCAATCCTAGCATTTCTATCTACCTTTGCACCAGGACAACCTCCTTCTGTCATTTTCAATTATGTTGAATACATAGCTAATAATATCCATGATCAGCTTGTCAAACTGCCAACTAGAGTATTTAGGTATACATCCTTTCTTTTCCATATGTTCTTATATTTCCAAGCAGACAAGTTTCCAATAACACTTCAAAAGTTCCATATAGAAGAGAACCCACTTTCAGTCATCTTTTGGACATATTTTATCAGAAATGAGTCCACAGAGTTCAGTTATGCAGATTTTATAGATTACTTTATTCATCCATTGATAAACATGTTAACAAATATAGTACATCCAAGAATCAGTGATGAAATAAAGAAAGTTCTACAACTATCAAAGCACACTAAAACTGGAGATTGGTACTTATATCAAAAACATACAGAAATTAGAGTTTTTGGGTCCAATCTGTTACCCTATAAACTTACTAAGTATGTGCCAATGAGAATTTTTTCATTGGAGTATATCAGGCAAATCTTAAATTCGGATTCTATCAAATTCCTAGCAGCCAAAAAGAAGACCCAATTTAAGTTGAATAATCGAGTAGGACCTTTTATTTGTAATCACAAAGATGCAGAACAAGAAGCAGCAAAATAGCTACTTGAGTAAAAATTTGAAGAAATCTTCTCATGGAATTATGATCCACAAGGAATATTAAGCAAAATGAGGGTGAAGTTAAAAATAACACCTTATATTCATGTGAAAAAACTAGAGATTGAACAATATGTTAATCAAATAGAGTAGCTAGACAATACCTTGGTAGAAGCAGTTAAACAGGGTGATACTAGTCATACCTTGCAAACTGAAAATCAAGAAGAGAAATCTACTAAGAGAGTTAGAGAAGAAGTTACCTACACTGCTGAGACGACAACTGAGACTAGGTTTAAACTCAGATAAAATAAAAAGCTTAAAGTTAATTCAATTGATAACGGAAAAGTGACCATAGAAGTAGAAGATACAAATATTCTAGAGACATATATAGATGCAGCTACAGTCATTACAAATGAGCCAGCAACAGAGATTTTAAATGAATAACATCCTGATAATTCCAATACATAGGTAGTTGAAAAGCAGCAGAGTATGGAGGTATCCTCCTCACAGACAGCAGAAAATAAAAATCTTGATATCAGAGAAAAATATAAGAAAATTAAGACAAAGAATGAAGAAATCAAAAATGAGATTTATTCTCAGTATTTGAAGCAAACACCAGGTATCCAGAATAGAATTTTATCAGCTTTCAATTATTCAAAAAAGAATTTAATTATGTTAGTTCTTCAACCAACAGTCAAGACTCCCAAGACACAAGCACATTACAAGAAAGTTGATCTTTAAGTGCCAACAAAAAGTATCCATGCACTAGATCAAATTGAATTTCACATAAAAACTCTTAAGATGCTATATTCTACCATCACTACAAAGGCTATGAGTGTTAGCAAGCTCCATAATACAATAATAAACATGAGAGACCAAATGAAAGTTGACAAGGCTTCTTCTTATGTTAAATATCTTAGGATTAAGTCTTTAGAAGAGTTGGTTATTCAAGTAGGATATGATCCTGCCAATGTTAAAGTTGCAGAAGAGTTAGTGAAGAAAAATAACGTTTATATTGCAGCATTGAGGAAATATCTCAAGCTTCCACCAACTAAACATCCACAAGCCAAAGAAATAGTTCAAGAGGAAAACCAGAAAGATAATATGATGAACTTGATTCTAAAATTAACAGGACAAATAAAAGAATTGGAGATCCAAATGGACAAGCTTTTCCATGAAAAATAAATTACAAAATCACAGGAAACTCCTACAGTAATTCCCATGGTTACTACAGATATGCCTTCAACTCTGGCATAAGAGTTGGCACTAAAAGTACCACTGGCTACTATAGTGCCAGTAACCTCATCTACTACTTCAGCCACAGAATCCTCTACCACGGCAGCTCAACATTCTGATGAGGCTAGTAAATTAGTTAAAGCCATGGAGGAAATGTCACTTCAAACCAATCAGATCAACGGATTGAAGAAAGTGATTAACAATCTTGAAGATACTAAGAGGCTAGCCCAAATCAATGCCAAAACTCATGAACAAAGGGCTAACATGTTAAATGTTTAGTTGAAGAATCTACAAAATGATTTAACCTTGAAAGAGCCAATATCTTATGTGAAGAATCAGTTATGGAGTAAAATCATTGAAGCCATCAATGATGTTTGGCCATCAATCCAGGTAATTTATAAGCAAAGGGATTTACTAAAGGTAGCACAAGCAGAAATTCATAAAACAAAAGATGATCTAGGTGACAAACCAGAGTAGGCCATAGAATTAATCAAATTTCTCAACAGCAAGAACAAGCAAGAACTTGAAGAAATAGAAATTACTGATAGAATAGAGACAATCCTTGAGATAAGGAAATTCATTTCAAAGAGGAATTTAATGAAGCAGTTAGAAGCAAAATGTGAAAACATTAACATAGCTATAACCAAGTTTATGGCTAAATTTGAGATTTTGAGGCAAAGAGTTTTTCCTAACATTCTAGTCATTAATGATAAACTCATGCCACAGGAAGACTACAACAAAAATATTAGAGATTATGCAAAAGAGCAGGTCGAAAAAACAGAAGGACAAGGAATTCCTAGAGGGAAGGTTTTACACAGAATTTTTGAAGACTTGTTTTATCTTCAGCATGAGATAAAACAATTATTTTTTATTAAATCGAAATTTGTTATATATACTGAAGCAGATGAGAACTTTAGGAAGCTGATCCAGAAGCTCGGGAATCACTCATTGACTTAGTGTAAAAGTCAAATTGCATATAAAAGGATAAAACAATTTGTTGATTTTTTAACAGTCAAAACAAAAAAATTTACAACCGTAAGGCAGTTTTGACAGAGTTTAAAGTGCATCAGAGGTAAAGAGTATCAGATAAAAGAGTATTAGATAAGAAGATAATATTTTAAAATAGATTTGAAATATCATTTCCAGCAAAGAAGACACCAAGGCAGCCAACTGCACCCAATCCACAACAACATTTTCTACTTTATTTGGATAAAGAGGGCATCTTGCTAAGTTGTTAAACAACTGTCACTATTTTGTTGTAAAAGATATTTTATTTCCTTAGAAAAATCCTATGATTATTCTAGGATATTTTTAAACATTTTTGTATATATACTTCATCTTCTGAAGTATTATTGTGGAATAAATTGTTGAATATTTCTATAGTCATTTTTTTGTACTTGAAGGCTTTTTGTTGCAAGTTCGAGTAGCAGACTGGATCAAATCATTTAGCATAATATTTTAGGATTCATGTGATGAGCCCTTGAAGTGACGTATTCTCTGTTTTCTTTGTTTATCTTCTTATGTTTACATGCATCCATATATGTTCTCTAAATTTGAATGATAAATCAGGAGTATTATTAAAGGATTTGTTAAAAGCACCCTGTCTTTAATTGTTTATTATTTCTATGTTTTCTGTTGATTTCCAGAGTGGGGAACCCTTAATTTCTCCCTCTTTCGAATGACATCTGTCTATTCCTTCCTTATCCGGATTAAAGAATCATTCATTACTCTTTATCCCGATTAAATCACTTCACCAAATCAGCCTTCCAAGATCTTCAAAGACTTGTCTATCTTGCCCTGAAAACATTTGAATTTTTTACCTTGATCCTAGTTCTGTCTTCTTGAATTTTGACTCCTTGGCCCAATGGACAAACATATCTCCCACTATCCATCTCATTAAGTGGTTTTTCCCACCAAACCAAACCAAACCAAATCAAAACCAATTTGCACAATCATAACTAGCCTAATCTCATATAATTAAAACAAAGTTAAATATTAAAGAGAGAGCCTTCTCTGAACCCTAGGAAGGCTAGATCCTAGAGTTTAGAATTTGGTTAGTGGTTACCTCTAATGTTCTTAGACTTTAAATCAAAATCTCACAACTTTAGAATTATTAGAGTGATAATATATTGGCGACTCCGCTGGGGACTTAAACAATCCTTAGTCTTAAAATAGATCTTTAAGAAAATATTTTTCATTGTCCTTTTACCTTAAAGACTATTTTATAAGTTGTGAGTATCATTTTATAAAAAACTGTAATTTTGGCTTCTAGAAAAATCTACTATACCAGGTGAAACCCGGATCCTAAACATGTTGTTATAGTAGACAATCTGGACAGAATTGGGAAAAAGAATAATCAAGTAGAAGATTTAGGTGCAAAAGTTTCCTTAGATAGAGCCAATTCATTACCAAAAGAGTTAGTAAGTTTACAAGACATAGATTTTCTCCTGAATTTTGAACATTCTTTGTTTAGAAGTAAATCAGAAACTAACTTAAAAAGTGTTGTTATAGACCCTGTTTTTATTTCATTTCATGAAACAAAACAGAAAAATATTTCAGCAGATTCGGAATCAAAGATATTTAAAGCTCATGATAAACTTGAAGAGATAAATGCTACTATTCTTAAGGAAATAAATGAAGCTATTAATCAGCAAAATTATTAGCATACACATATAAGCCTTCTATTTCTCATTTAGATACCACTACATCATCTATAATTTCCACTACATTCCAACCTATAGATCCATTTATTCCTAGACAGCCCTTACAACCTAGAACAAGATTTCCATATTCTCTCACATCAACTTCATTCATTAGTTTATCTTCTGCAAATTTAAACACATCATTCTCATTTCCAAGTAGTTCTTCATATATTCAAGTTTCATTTTCTATCACCCCAACTTTATCCTTTAGTTCATCCACCACTTTTTCTGGTTCACAATCTTATATTCCAGTTTCATCAGTCACTTCATTAACTACATCAACTAGTACTTCTAGTTCAGCCCCAAGCACTTCCAATGTACCTCCTAGACAAGCTAAAATTCAAGCTATGGCTGCTAGGTATGCTCCCCTAGTTCTTCCAACACAAATACATGACATGCCTCAGGATTACCAAAGTAAGATACCCCAATTAGATGCTACTACTCAGTATACTGCCTAGCAGCATATTAATAAAATGACAGATTATTTTGAGCTTCAAGAAATAGATGATTTTGATGTACAAATTAGACTCTTTGCACAAACATTAACAGGGGAAGTTAAAAAATGGTTTAAAGGTCTTAATCCTGGTAGTATAACTGATTTAGCAGTCTTTCATAGATTATTTTTGAATAAATGGGAAAAAAATAAAAATCCACTCCAAATATTATCTAAATTTGATGCCATGAGAAGAGCTCCTAATGAAACAGTCCAAGACTACTGCACTAGATACAACAGTGTTTATAATTCAATCCCAGCCAATCTTAAACCCACTCCTGATTCTGTCCTACTCAAATTCCCTGATGGATTTGACACATACATGGCTTATCAGCTGAGGGAAAGAAATGTTGAAACCTTAGAAAGATTGCAAATAGATGTTGTTAGTGTAGAAGTAAACATTTTGGCTAGAAAATCTAGATTGAGGAATGAGAAGAGAGTAACCATAAAGGAAGAAACATCTAGTTCAGATGGAAAAATAGATCTGCTAGCTAAAAATTTAGAGAGAATGATGGATGGATTAGACAATATAGAAAGGAGACCTCAATGGGATAATCAACAAAAAATTAGGAACCCCAACTTCAGGAAAAATACAAATACATGAAAATCCAAAGAATCAGCCCCTAATCAAAAAATAAGACCCCCATTTCAAGAGAACTATGTTGAAATTTCTCAAAACAATGTCGATGATGAAGACACCATAAATCTAATGGGTATAAATGATGATAACACTATATTTTTCACTCAGGAAGACCAAGAGTTATTTGAAATGCAACAACTTCAATTAGATTCAAGTGAATCATTTGATTACAAACAAGGTTACGATTTTTCCATAAATGAAGTACATAAGCAGTATAACCTTAGAAGTAAGAAAAACACTGAACCTTCTACTAAGAAAATTTCCCAAACTGAAAATAAGAAAACAGTCGAAGCCCCCATTACAAAAGTTCTGCAAATTCTCCCTAGGGAAAATAAGCAAAACTCTAACTCATCCTAAAAAGTTTCCAGCCCCAAAATTTCACCCAGTCCTAATATTGTTGACATAACATATGAAGTTGATCAAACAACAAAATATTCACAAAAATCTACTGCTGTAAAAACACCTAATTCTATTAAAAGAGAAAACTTAGAATCCAAGACATCCATTACTGATCCAAAATCAGCAGATCCAAAAGCTGCCATTGCAAAAACAGCTTCTGATAATTCAAAATTTGAAAAAACATCTACTACTTCTTAAACCATGCCTGAAAAGAAAATTAGGAGCAGTAAGACACAAGAAACTCAAATAGAAAAGGAAAACATAACTTTAGAAAAACTAGATAAACCCACTCAAACTACAATTACTAAAGAAGAGTTAATTCAAATTAGTGAATCACAATCTTCATTCAATATACAAACTGAAATTGGAAAGTTAAAAATACCAATTCCTTTGATAGAATTGGTAAAACGTGATTTGTATAAAACAATTATTACTGAAACATTAAACATGAATGATGGAGAAGACTCAGTAAACTTGAATGATGATCAACCAAAGTTGATTTTTGGTCCTGATGTTAATGGAAAGCAACAAGATGGAGCAGTTCCACCATTTTACATTAGCCTAACTGTTCATGATCAAATATAACACAATGCAATGTTAGATTTAGGGGCTTCACACAATCTAATGCCCAAAGCAATAATGGAAACCATGAACATAGACATCACAAGGCCTTACAAAGATCTCTTTTCATTTGATTCAAGCAAAGTGAAATGTCGTGGTTTAATTAAAGATTTATGTGTCACATTAGTTCAATATCCTGCTAAAAGTATACTCATGGACATCGTAGTAGCTGATATCCCACCCAAATATGGAATGTTATTATCTTGCTCATGGGGAGAAAAATTATAGGGATTTCTACAATTGGACATGTCATATGCTACTATATCAATTTTTGGTCAACCAAAGAAACTCTATAGGGAAACATTGATGAAATATGTGGTGATTAGTGCAGCAAGATCAATAAATTACCCAAATTATGCTACACCTACTGACCTAGATTCATTCATCTTATGTAACTATGAAACTGATAATGAAATAAAAACTGAACTAAAGGACAAAAAGAAAACACAAAACAATGACAATATCTTTCATGAATCTTTATGGAATTTAGATTTTGATGGCTCAGTAAACAAACTAGGAGCAGGAGCAGGAGTTTGGATAACTAATATTGAAAAGAATCATACAGAAGGCCATGATTTTAGACTGAATTTTAAATGTACCAACAATATGGCTGAGTATGAAGCCCTCATTTTAGGACTCCAGATTATCAGAAACTTACGAGGTAAATAATATCAATAATGGGAGATTCAGTGTTGATTATTAAACAGATAAAAGGAAAATATTATGTTTATAATCCTAGATTAGGCCAATATAGAGAAACTATATTATATTTGATAGATGAACTGTTGGAATGTAATTTTTCTGCAATACCAAGAAAGCAAAAAATACAGGCACACTCCTTAACAACTTTTTCTAGTACCAGTAATTTACCCTTTCAGCCCAATCATAAATATACTGCAAAAGTAAAACACAAACCAATAATTCCAGATAACCTCAAATATTGGAAAATTTTCTCACAAGATCAACAAATTTACCATTTTATGAATAATGAAGGTGAATTTCAGAACTATAAAATAGACACAGACTGTACATTAGATCAGGATTTAGATAGTGAAATTAATTTGAATAATATAGATGTAAATAAAGTAAATTTTGCTAGACCTACTAAGTTTAGTCAATCAGATACAAATAACTTAGAGAGAGTAGAAATTGATGAGACAATTGATGATGAATCTGATATATTAAATCTCAAAGATAATTTCTTACCAAAAGGTTTAACTCCTTTAGAAGATTTATTTGACTCAAAATATGTTGCTAGAAAACCCAAAATGCAGCCACTTAGATCTGATATTGAGGAATGTAACATAGGCACAGAGTTAAAACCCAAGATGATCAAACTTTCCAAAGCCTTACCTCAACAAGAAAAAGAAAAAAGAAAAATATATTTCTCTTTTTAAGGAATTTCAAGATGTTTTTTCTTGGATTTATGAGGACCTAAAATCCTATGACACCAATATAATACAACATAAAATCCCTATAAAAGAAGACCAAAAGCCTTTTAAACAAAATTTAAGAAGGATCAACCCTGTTTTGATGCCTTTGATTGAAAAAGAGGTAAAAAGAATGTACGATGCACAAATGATTGCACCAATCAGATATTCTGATTGGGTTTCTAATTTAGTTCCAACAAGAAAAAAGACAGGGGAGATTATATTATGTGTTGATTTTAGGAATCTAAACAAAGTATCCCTAAAAGATAACTACCCTTTACAAAAAATGGATCACATTTTATAAAGGGTAGTTGGTTCTTCTAGGATTTCACTTTTAGATGGATTTTCATGATACAACCAAATTTTAGTCCAACCAGAGGGTCAAGCCAAAATAGCTTTTACTACTCCTTGGGGCACTTTTATGTATGTAAAAATGCCTTTTGGTTTAATGAATGCAGGGGCTACCTTTCAAAGAGCTATGGATATAGCCTTTGTAAAGGAAATTCACGAATTCTTAGTGATTTACTTAGATGACATTACTGTATTTTCTAAGACTGGTTATGAACACTTGGATCATCTTAGACAAGTCTTTATTAATTGCAGAAAGTTTGGCATCTAGTTAAACCCTAAGAAAACCTTATTTGGATTAGAAAAAGGCAAGTTACTATGACACATAATATCTAAGGAAGGAATTAGAATATACCCTGCTAGAATAGAAGCAATTCTTAACATTAGTCCTCCAAGGAACATAAAAGAGTTACAAGCTCTTCTAGGAAAATTAATTTTTTAAGAAGATTTATTTCCAATTTAGCTGAAATAATTAGAGAAATAAATAATATGCTGAAAAAAGATTCAGTTCTTAAATGGACTATTGAGGCTAAACAATCATTTGAATCCATCAAACAAGCCTTAACCAAAATGCCAGTCCTTATAAGTCCTGAATTTAAAAAGGATTTCATCATTTTTTTCATTTGCTTCAGAACACACCATTGCTACTGTTTTACTGCAAAAAAAATGACCAGGTTTATGAGAAGCCTATAGCTTTCTTTAGCAGAACACTAAGAGATGCCACTTTGAAATATAATATCATGGAGAAACAGGCCCTAGCTTTGGTAAAAGCCATTAAAGATTTCAGAGTGTACATGCTTTATTCTCACATTATTGCCTATGTCTCAAATGGAGTAGTAAAAGACATTCTAACTCAGAATGGTCCTGATGGTAGAAGAGGTAAGCGGATTGCCACAATTTTGGAATATGACATAGAGATAAAACCCACTAAACTTATAAAAATTCAAGGTTTAGCCAAACTTATGGCTGAATCAAATTTTCATGCCCCAGAGATAAAAAAATTTTCCCAAGTAGATGATCAGGAAGAGATGGCGACTCCAAAGATCAGTGAAGAATTTTCAGACTCACCATGGTATGCATATATCATATTTGTATTACTAAACTTACAAGCTCTTCCTGGATTATCAAGAACAAAAACTAGATTCTTAAAGTTAAAGGCAGTAAGATTTTGTATATTAGACAATGTACTTTTTTGGAAAGATCATAGTAGGATTTTGTTAAATTATTTGTTAAAAGAAGAAGGTGACAAAGTATTAGAAGAATTTCATGCAGGTAACTATGGAGGACATCTCTACTATAAGACTACTACAGACAAAATCCTGAGAGCTGGTTTTTACTGGCCTACTTTGTTTGCAGATGTAAAAAGGTATGTGACCTCCTGTCACAAGTGTCAAATATTTGAGGGTAAGAAAAAGATGTTACCACAGCCCTTAAAACCCATTTCAACTGAAATGTCATTTCAAGAATGGGGCCTTAATTTCATTGGTGAAATTCACCCTCCATCATCAGCTCAACACAAGTGGATTCTGATAGCCAATGACTATTTTACCAAGTGGATTGAATCCATACCCTTTAGGCAAGCCACTGACACTATCATTATCTCCTTTTTAGAAAGCAACATAATTTCAAGATTTGGATGTCCCCAAAAGATAAATAATGAAAATGCAACTGCATTCAAATCTAAAAAGATGATTTACTTTTGCCATAAATATCACATTACCCTAGGCCATTCTACTACATATTACCCTCAAGGTAATGGCCTTGCTGAATCTTCAAATAAGAGCCTTGTAAACATCAACAAAAATTTACTAGAAGATAACAAAAAGACTTGGAACAAGAAGTTAGTCAATGCCTTATGGGCAGATGATCCAGATCTTGGGGGGAGGCCCCTAAGATCTAAAAAGTTGAAATATATCTCAGAAGATCTGAAAAATTAGAATGCCAGAAAAAGAGAGAGAACAAAAGGAAAATAAAACCACAAATAAACATGTTTTATTAAAACAGAGAACAACTGTAGAAGCTACATTGTGGTGGACAAATCTATCCTTTTACAAACTGAGGCTTGTTATTTATAGCCTTTTTTGAGTTACAATACCATGCGTAGATACCATAGGTGGATACCATGGTTCAAAACCATGGGTCAATACCATGGGTAGATACCACTTACAATACCATGGGTCAATACCATGGGTAGATACCACTTACAATACCATTGGTAAATTCCATGTGTGGATGAATACCATGGGTGGATACATACCATGGGTGTATGAATATCATGGATAGATGTGACTTACAATACCATGGGAAAATAAATAAAATGGGTGGATGAATACCATGGGTCGATGCCATTTACAATACCATGGGTAAATTCCATGGGTGGATGGATAACATGGGTAGATGAATACCATCGGTGGATGCCATTTTCCATTCGGATCATTCCTCCCTCCTTAAGAAGAAATGGCCCCATTGTGTGAAGTTCCCTCCTAAGAATCCTTTTTTGAATATGAAGAGCCACTAAAAAGAAGAGTTTTGTGTAGATAACCCATAATCGTGATGAACGAAGATCCAAGGATAGAGATACTCTGTAATGCTTCTGACCAACTATGATATTGACAGTGTGCGGCCTAGAAAATGAACTTCGATGAAGTGTGGGTTTGTGGATGAATCAAAATTATGACAAACGAAGATCCGAGGATAGAGATACCCTGTAATGCTTGTGACCAACTGTGTTACTAACAGTGTGTGGCCTAGAAAATGGACTTCGATGAAAATGATTTTGTGTGGTTGACCCATAACTGTGATGCTGATTGTTGATGAAGTAGCAAGTGCCTACATAGCTTGGGGTGGGAGGGCCCATATCCAAATAACCCAAGCCAAATGATGCTATGTTAAAACTGATGAATGTGAAGTAGGTTCCTACTAAAGCGGGTTGGGAGGGCATGTCTCCAAAGGGAACTCGCTCCGAATGTTGCTCCAAATTCAAAATGAGCATAACTCGGTCAATATAACTCAGAATATTTATTATAGCCTATTTTTGGAAATAGAATGATCATTATTCATATTATCATGTGTTTGAAATCACTATATAGAGAATCTAGACTCTCATATTTGTGTTGGAACTGTCCCGCCGTCACAAAATTTCTGAAAAAAAAAAAAAAAAAAAAAAAGTTGATTTTAAATCAACGATAACTCACACATCCGGACTCTGATTCGATCAATTTTTTTTTGAACTTGGATGATTTTTCAAGAGGAGCTCAGATCTATATCCATTCTTCTAAAAATTTTCACTAAAAATTGCGAAAAAAAATGACGAGAGAGTCGTCGTCCATGATTTGTTGTAAGAAAAATTGCTTCAACATTGCTTATTTTGAATCAGCGATATCTCCCTCATCCGAACTCCAATTCAGCCGATTTTTTTTTTGAATCTGGGTGCGTTTTCATAAGGAATCTAGATCTAGTCTTTGCTTTTGTAAATTTTTTACCAAAATTTTCAGATCTGATCTGAAAACTCACTGCCCAAAAAAAATTCATGGATTTTGCTGAAGATTGCTGCAAAACATTGAAATTGAAATATGTTTCAAACCCTCATTCCCATGGAGGCGTAACCTGAATCTGATACCACTGATCTAGATCTTGGGGGGAGGCCCCCAAGATCTAAAAAGTTGAAATAGATCTGACAAGATCTGAAAAATTAGAATGCTGGAAAAAGAGAGAGAACACAAAGAAAATAAAACCACAAAGAAACATGTTTTATTAAAACAGATAATAACTATAGAAGCTACATTGTGGTGGAAAAATCTGTCATTTTACAAACTGAGGCTTGTTATTTATAGTCTTTTTTGAGTTACAATACCATGCGTAGATACCATAGGTGGATACCATGGGTCAAAACCATGGGTAGATACCACTTACAATACCATGGGTCAATACCATGGGTAGATACCACTTACAATACCATTGGTAAATTCCATGTGTGGATGAATACCATGGGTGGATACATACCATGGGTGAATGAATATCATGGATATATGTCACTTACAATACCATGGGCGAATAAATACGATGGGTGGATGAATACCATGGGTCGATGCCATTTACAATAACATGGGTAGATTCCATGGGTGGATGGATAACATGGGTATATGAATACCATTAGTGGATGCCATTTTCCATTTGGATCAGCAGATAGACTTACAACCAAAAAATCTATTGGTACATCTCCTTACTAGCTTATCTACGGAATGGATGTTGTTTTTCCATCTTCCTTAGGAATACCAGTAATGAAGATTATCCAAGAATTACAAGTTGAGACAAATGAAATACAAATAAGGATAAATCAAACCATTCACTTGCAGTAAACAAGTAAAGAGGTTTATATTAAGTCTCAAGTTATCCAGGATAAGATAAATAAAATTTTTGACAAAAAGAGTAAAGAAGATGATTTCTACATTGGAGACAAAGTGTTAAATGGGATTCAAGAAGAGAAGAGAAAGGTAAACATGGAAAATTTGATTTTATATGGAAAGGGCCTTATGTTATTTATGGTTAGAGAGGCAATAATGCTTTATTTCTTAAAGAAATGGATGGATCATATATGCTAGATGGACCCGTAAATGTCAGAATTTTGAAGCATTACTACTCCTCAGAGATAAAAAATAGTTAGTTTTATTTACTTTGACCATTGTACATATACATTGAATATTTTAGATTGGATTAGATGTTTTCCTAACAGAGTTGAAGCCTAGAGATAAGGCCCTAAGCTTTAAGAGATAAAATATCATAAGTATGAAATAACTGCAAAGATCAAAAGACACTTACAAGGTTAGCATAGTCAAAATTCAAAGGCTAATAGTCTTAAAGTTCTTGACATTTGACCAGGAAATGCCATCTCCATGTGGAGCCACTGTTAGGGTCCTATAATAACAGGGTTCATAATTTTTTAATTGACTTTGATAGTTTTGTAAATATGTACATACCTTGCTTTCTGCAAGTTGTTTTCCCATATTTTGAAAATAATAAAAAATGAAAAGAGGGTAAAAGTCTTAAAACAAATATCAAAGGACTTAGAAAATAATAAACCCCAAAAGAAAAAAGATATAAAAATAAGACATGAAAGTGAGCAAGTCAAAATGCCACTACTATTTACTTTTACTGTAAGAATAATGATTATGTGCAGATTGTTCAAAATGCCATAATCCATGATCAGTTAAATAGCTTAATCTTAACTTGTCATGCTTTGAATTCCATGTTTTAGATAGAGAATAAAGATATGTCAAATAGTTTAAACTTGACAAATCAGTAGATATTTAGAGAATAAATGAGGAGCTCAATAGTTTAATCTGAGCCCTTGGATGAAATAAGGTTAGAATTAGATAGATTTATTGCTTTAAAAGAAAAATGGATTGAGGGTTGCAAGCTTAAATGCACCCATGCAAATGAAGAAAAAAATGTTAGAATAATAATGGGTAGGTAGAAAGCAGTTGTGCAAGGCATGTAATAAAGCATCATCGGGCACAATTACTAATTTCCCTTCCCCCATAATGATCCAATATTCAAAACCTTCAATTAATGAGGCTTAGAGTATTTCTTTGACTTCTGTTGGGACCGAACCCAAGGCTTAATAACTAATTGGTTAAAAATAATGGATTCCCTTCATGAAAATCCATTTCCTCAGCATATTCACCCTTTTTCCAAAACTATAATCCATTTTCCTAAGTAAAACACCTTATTTTCTTAGTGAAAGTAAAATCCCTACTTAATTAATTTCATTTCATCCAAAAACACTCAAAAACCCACAAAATACATCTTATCCTAAGTTTGTGTGTAAATATCAAAATAGGATCATTTATATGCGAAAATGCCTATTTTACACACTTTACTTAGTTTATTTTTATGTATTTTCATACATTTCATTTCATTTCATATTAATTTTCTAACATAAAGTATTAAATCCCTTATAAAACCCCTTCTAGTATATATTTATTAAATCCATTATTTAAATATTCCAAAAAACCCATTTATTTAACGTTAACCTATGGTTTATATTATCCCATGTGGCGAAATATAAACCCCGCTATATCCCCATAGGTTAAACATATCATATAAACTAATCCCGCTCCCAATGGTTTTAAAACACACGTTAATGTTTTATTTAACCATATAAATATTACACCGCCAACCATCATAACACATTGGTTTTATATGCATAATACAAAGCCCAGGCCCCATGCCCCACTACCAAGCAACTCCAAAACTAATCCCCACCATTCGCATGAACAATCTCAGATCTGATGACCGCAAATACATATCGCATTTTAAACTACATGATCAAAACACATTTCAACATTTGTGAAATGGGTGGTTTAGAGCCCTTATCTCTCCTCCACATGGCCAAATATTACTGGATCGCATTTGATCCTACAATACCATATACCACCCAAAACCTATGTGATAACCGCCTATGGTTTTCTGCCTTCATGCGCCAAACTGCCCTCTGTTTGGATGTGACTTGCATTTTAAGGTTAATCTGCATTAAACCTAAAATGTCATATAAACCGTCATATTGCACCCATTAAGCCCTTTCTGCGTTATTTGTATGCATAAATCCTACCACTGAGAAATAAAGATCCCGATACACTGGTTTCATGTCCAAAGAACCTGAAAAAGCCACCACATTTGATGTCAAGACTACTGGAAACATCCAAATTGCTTCTAGAGACCTTCAAACACCATCAGAACCTATCTGACACCTCAAAATCTAGTTTAAAGACCAAATACCTACACAAACAGGTATTCCTCATAAAAAACAACCTGTTTATCATTTGAAAAGGAGTTTTCTGACATAATGAAGCTCAATAAAACCCATTTACCCAAAGAAAACCCTGTAGTTGCCCGAAAAGAACGAATTAAACTGTGAAATATTTGATAAACCCCTGTTTTCAATATTGCATACATTTTTTAAGGAAAATTTGAATTTATTTATCCTTTACAGACCTTATAAGACTTCCAATTTGCCCAGAAATCCTTTGCATGTAACCTCAATCCTTCTGTTCCCAATTTGAAAAAAAATTAGTCCAGTATTTACTAAAAAAAACAGAAGAAACCCTTGTTTCTCATTTCTTGTACCTGTAAAGAGTCTAAAGTCCAGTTTAAAGTCAAAATTGAAGGTTGAAACCCAAGAAAAAGCCAAATTTTATGCCTATTTCTGTTTAAAAAACCTCTGTCAAAGTCAAAAACACTTCTGTAAACAATCTAATCTTACAGAAGAGTCCAAAAAATCCCAAAAACAGAGTTTTAGTTATAAAATAAAATTTAAAAGATTTCAAAATCAAACCCAGCAGTAAATTCCAAGACAACAATTATTGTAAATCCTCTACAACCTCCTGTTGTAGACATTTAACATACACCCTTAGCAGATGTGGATTATAAAATAGCAGATCTAGTGGTAGAATTCAATCTGTTAGACCTCCACTGCTGGAGTTATGAAAAGTTATTGGATCAAGTTGAAGAAGTCCAAATATGGGAGTCAAACCTACCCAAATATATTGTCCCAATCACCATCAATGTCCAGAGGTTATTAGGATGCGTCAAACCTATTATTCACCTGAACAAAGAGAAATGGTAAATGAAAATAAATAAGTATTGTTCACAATTACTACTGAGTCAATAAACCAGATGGTACAAATCAAACCAGATCCCAATGTAGTTCCCCTATCAATAGAAGCACTCACCAAGATTTACATTGGTCTTGATTTTCCCAAAAGTTTTCAAATTTTCCAAGTGTTCATGCCTTTACACGTTGAAATTCCACAAATCAATCCTCCTTATTCTACATCAAAATTTCCTGAAGGGTCTAGGCATCTCATATCCATGTTTTCATTTATCCTAGGATATTTTACAGATGATTCAATCCTAGGATTTCTATCTACCTTTGCACCAGGACAGCCTCCTTTTGTCATTTTCAATTATGTTGAATACATAGCTGATAATATCCATGATCAGCTTGTCAAACTTCCAATTGAAGGAGTATTTAGGCATACATACTTTCTTTTCCATATGTTCTTATATTTCCAAGCAGACAAGTTTCCAATAGCACTTCAAAAGTTTCATATAGAAGAGAACCCACTTTCAGTCATCTTTTGGACATCTTTGATCAAAAAAGAGTCCACAGTGTTCAGTTATGCAGATTTTACAAATTACTTTATTCATCCATTGATAAATATGTTAAATAATACAGTAAAGCCAAGAATTAGTGATGAAATAAAGAAATTTCTATAGCTATCAGAGCACACTCAAACTGGAGATTGATACTTATATCAAAAACATACAGAAATCAGAGTTTTTGGGTCCAATCTATTACCTTATAAACTTCGTAAGTATGTGCCAATGATAATTTTTTCCTTGGAGTATATTAGGCAAATCTTAAATTCAGATTCTATCAACTTCCTAGCAGCAAAAAAGAAGACCCAATTTAAGTTGAAGAATCAAGTAGGACCTTTTGTTTGTAATCACAGAGATGCAGAACAAGGAGCAACAAAACAGTTACTTGAGTACAAATTTGAAGAAAGCTAATCATGGAATTATGATCCACAAGGAATATTAAGAAAAATGAAGGTGAAGTGCAAACTAACACCTTATATTCATGTGAAAAAACCAGAGATTAAACAATATGTTAATCAAATAGAGTGGCTAGACAATACCTTGGTAGAAGCAGTTAAACAGGGTGATACTAGTCACACCTTGCAAACTAAAAATCAAGAAGAGAAAGCTACTAAGAGAGTCAGAGAAGAAGGTACCTACACTGCTGAGAAAATAACTGAGACTAGGTTTAAACTCGTATACAATAAAAAGCCTAAATTCAATTCAGTTGATAAAGGAAAAGTGACCATAGAATTAGAAGATACAGATATTCCAGAGACAAATACAGATGCATCTACAGTCATTACAAATGAGTCAGCAACAGAGATTTTAAATGAAGAACATCCTGATAATTCCAGTACATAGGTAATTGAAAAGAAGCAGAGTATGGAGGCATCCTCCTCACAGACAACAGAAGATAAAGATCTTGATATCAGAGAAAAATATAAGCATATTAAGATAAAGAATGAAGAAATCAAAAATGAGATTTATTCTCAATATTTGAAGCAAAAACCAAGTATCCAGAACAGAATTTTATAAGCTTTTAATTATTCAAACAAGAAGTTAATTATGTCAGTGTTTCAGCCAACAGTCAAGACTCCCAAGTCAGTGGTAGATTACAAGAAAGTTGATCTTGAAGTTCCAACAGAAAGTATCCATGCACTAGATCAAATTGAATTTCACAGGAAAACTTCTGAGATGCTATATTCTACCATCACTACAAAGGTTATGAGTGTCAGCAAGCTTCAGAATACAATAATAAACATGAGAGACCAAATGAAAGTTGGCAAGGCTTCTTCAAATGCTAAATATCTTAGGATTAAGTCTTTAAAATAGTTGGTTATTCAAGTAGGATATGATCCTGCCAATGTCAAAGCTACAGAAGAGTTCGTGAAGAAAAAGAATGTTGATATTGCAGCATTGAGGAAACAACTCAAGCTTCCACCAACTGAACATCCACAAGCCAAAGAAATAGTTCAAGAGGAAAACCAAAAATATAATATGATAAACTTGATTCTACAACTAACAGGACAGATAAAAGAAATGGAGATCCAAATGGATAAGCTTGTCCATGAAAAAGAAATTACAAAATCACAAGAAACTCTTACAGTAATTCCCATGGTTACTACAGCTGTGCCTTCAACTCTAGCAGAAGAGTTGGCACCAAAATTACCATTGGCTACTACGGTGCCAGTAACCTCATCTACCACTTTAGCCACATAATCCTCTACCACAGCAGCTCAACATTTTGATGAGGCTAGTAAATTAGTTAAAGCCATGTAGGAAATGTCACTTCAAGCCAATGAGATCAACAGGTTAAAAAAAGTGATTGAAAATATTGAAGATACTAAGAAGCTAGCCCAAATTAATGCCAAAACTCATGAACAAAGGGCTAACAGGTTAAATCTTGAGTTGAAGAATCTACAAAACGATTTAACCTTGAAAGAGCCAATATCTTATGTGAAGAATCAGTTATGGAGTAAAATCATTGAAGCCATCTGTTTGGGCTCCAAAAATGTCATACAAATATCACTCATTACCATACATTTTTCACCTATGCTTCAATTATATCACTCATTATTCACTACCATTTCACTTCATCTTCCCTATTACTCATCATTAATGGGTCTCATTTATATTTTCCAAATATTATTTATTTTCAAGCATTTTTTAGAGAAATTCTTGATTAAATATTAGAAAATAATATATTTTACTTCATATATGGAAAGTGGATTGTTTTTGTGACATGTGTAGGTTCCAAGGAAGCTTCCAAGACACCTTTATGTGGCCTTGAATGATCAAATTCGAATTTGGTAAGATAGACCTTATGGAGAAGATCAAGGAAAAAAGGGGGTTATGTGTCTAGATGGTTGAGAGATGTATGGAACTAAAGTGAGATTAGTGGATCATCATTATGATTTTGTTACTCATACCATTGTATAAATAGGAGTACAATCTCCTCCATTTGTAAGTTTTGTAATCTTAGAATTTTGGAGTACGTAATCTTAGAAGCTTAGAGTTGTAACTTTAGAGTTGGTTTGTAATGGAGATTTTGAAATAAAGAATCACACTTCAATTTTGCTTCTACATCTGAGTCTCCTTTGAAGTGGTGTGCTTGTGGAGTTATGGAGGGCCCCCATGGTCTCACTTGCATGCTTATTTGCTTATTTTAGGTATAATTTAATTTATGTTTTTGTTTGATTTCAGCTTTTAAGTTTTGTTAGATGTTCTAATATTGGAAAGAGTCTTATTTGAAAGTGTTCTTGTAAGAGAACTGTAAGACCTCATACAATTATTAGATTTAGGTTTGTTTTTGTTTGATTTCAGCTTTTAAGTTTTGTTAGATTTTCTAATATTGGAAAGAGTCTTATTTGAAAGTGTTCTTGTAAGAGAACCGTAAGACCTCATACAATTATTAGATTTAGGTTTGTTTCATTTATCTTTTAATTTTTTTTTAAATGTTCTAATATTGGAGGAGATCCTAAAATTCAGGTGTTCTTGTAAGAGAACCTTAGGATATTGACAATTGTTAGATCTAGGTTTGATTAGTTGTTGAAATAGATCTTGATGAATATGTTCTTGTAAGGGAACTTTAAGATCTTGGACAAATTAGGAATCTTTCTAGATATATATATTTTAGATAAGCACTTCTAAGTTTACCTTCCCGGGTTGACATTAAATTGAACTCTGATTGACATTATCAATTGGAACCAAACATTTTGGCGTCATTGCCGGGGAAGTGCAACTAGAAGGATTTAGTAATTATTTTATGCATTTGTTTTTAATGGGATAATTTGTGGAACTTGGTGACAGTAGGTTCATAAAGGAGTTCAAAGTTTGGAGCATTTTTATTTTCGCACATAGTTAATTTAAATTCAGTTCTTATTTTAAACCCCCCATTTCTCACTAACCCATCTACGGATGAGGATTTTGACAATGTTGAATAGGTACTTCTTGGAGAGCAAGGATAATAACCTTGAGCCAACTCTAAGATAGGTTACTCACATACTTGTAAAACATAACGTAGAAATTTTAATTCTTGATGTGAGCATGTTCGAACTTTTAGTCCGTAAATGGATAAAATTTAGTTTTCTTTTAATTTTAGTTTTAAAAAATAATTAAAAATATAAAAATAAAAATTCCCACAAAATAATAATATATATATATATATATATATATATATATATATATATATATATATCATATATTATTATTGAAAAAAAATTCTTTTTGAAAACTAACCATTTTTTAGGATTCCATTTTATTTGATTTTAGATTTAAAAGAAAAAAAAAACCAACGAACTCATTTAAATAAAAAATTTTACAATAATGCAAAACATTAAAAACAAAAAAAACAAAAAACATAACACACACACAAACCAACATCACGATTTGTGGCTTTTGCAATTCCTTCACTGAAACATAATGGGTTAAACTTGTTTGCAACCAGATTATGAAGATTCTTATCATAACCAGATCCAGCTCCTTCACGAATATCATTCCAGTGCTTGTTTCTTTGTGTAGATTTCTTCTCCTCCACGTATGTTACTAATTTTTTTTGCAGAATCAGAGGATTTCCAGTGCCAACCAACAAGCATCTAACCATTGATTTCTGATATCTGAGGATTGATAATGGAGATCTGCAGCTACAGCTGGAGAGGAAATGTAGATGCTTAGTTGACAGAAGTGCTCGCAGTGTCCCGGATCCAGTTGAAGAATACACCAGCATATCTGCTATCGAGAAAATTTTGCCTTGTATGTATAAGATGGCATGAATGTTGCTGTAAAAAATTTCCAACAAACCATCCACCATGAAGAGCAAGCTGTGCACCACCGCGTATGTCAGACCATAAAATGAATGTAGAATTGAATCGCTTACGTGTGAGTTCTAGTGAGTTCATGAAGGCTGAGCTGGTGTTTGGCTGAATGAGCTACCGAGATTGAAGGCTCGCCACTGAATTTGCAGCGTGCAATTTGTGGAAACATTAATATTCGTTCTAATCGTTCATTAGCCCCCCGCAAAAACCCCGCTTATGAGCTCTCCGCGTTCCAAAGATTTGCATACCTAAGGCTTCCTTATCATCCTTATCTAATCCATTAGAATTTTTCTTTCATCGATTTTTCTGGTTCTATTTCCACGATTTTCAGGGGGTTCGTTCCTTTTTTTTCTTGAAAAACGTTGATTATATTATAAGATAAATAAGACATATTCAATAACATTCTCAACTACCGAGGAATAAATGGTGAGATCGGGATTTACAGGCTGGAGTATACTTACTCATAAATGCATAAAATCTGTGAGCAGTAAACTGGCTGCCACATCTTGGTGATGAAATACATCCCATAAAAACCGCTATTTCTGTCCTTAACAATAAGACATGAAGAGTGAGGACAATGATTAGTAGAAAACACCTTATAAAGCTATACAGAAAGGTGACTATTTTAAAAGCAAGCATAGCTAAGGCTATTATGGGGCTTTCCGTGATGAAAGGATAAACGATAAGATAGCGGGAAAGACTTTGTACAGGCTCGCTTGAAATTCGGATTCATAAGATATAGCAAAGGCATGTGCAGGAGAGATGATGTAAACACGCATGCGTGAACAACAGCCATCCAATCCAACGATAAAGAGAGAAACCAGGCTCGCTTGAACTGATTGAAATCAACTTGACAAGAATGCAGAGCTGATAAACTTGAGAATGAGCACTACAGGCCCATGAGTAGGAAAATATAAAAAACTGGCTCGCTTGTAGTTCATCGACAGGCTCGCTTGAAAATCATCTACAGGCTCGCTTGAGACGGAATGAGCAGAAGATAAGACAAAACGATATACTGAATCTTTGACTGGATATTGAGACGAACACGCTTGAGAGAAAAAGAGAGCATAAATCCACATATCGACCGACATTCTATAGCATGTATGGATGAGGATAAGACTGATGACAATAGCCAAAACATTAAGGGGATAGATTTGATGGCAAAGAGCAGAAACTATGCAGAGAGAGGAACGAGAGGAAAAGGTGCTGGAAAGGAGAAACATAAAACACATAGGCTCATGGAATGGGAATGGATGACGCCTCAATGAGCAACCCATCTCTGAAGTGTTCAACTGTCATGGATCCAAATTCTTCCAGAAGACCTCTTTTAGAGAGTCGATCTGCTCCAGTATTATTTTCACAATATATATGGGAAATAACAGGGCAATCCAAACGCCTCCATAGTCTACGAACTCTGTACATCCATCCTTGTAAACTTGGAGACATCATGTGATAATCATTGGTGACCCATCCAATGACCAATTTTGAGTCCCCGTATATACTAATATTTTGGAATTGTACCGTCCCCCATTCCAGAATAAATGAAACCGTTCCAGATTTGACAGCTTAATCCATACTCCACATCTAGTGATCCCATTCGCCGAAGCACCATCAAAGAAAACTGCGGGTAAGGAGATCTCGTGTGGTCTAATACAGCGAGAACCATCCATGATCGATGGAGTATGTTGTAAACGATCATCCATCCATCTTTTAATGGCCAAGTAGACATGGTGTATCATGAAAGGATGGTTGTCAAAGATAAGATTATTCCTAGCCAACCAAATCTCCCAAATGAGAAAAAAAAGGAGAGAGTTATATTTAGACTTCAGCTTGTCCCAGTCATATACAGCTGAAATAAAATCCACCGTGTTCCAGTCCGGATTAATAAAGAAAGGGCTAAACTGCTTCCATACAGCCACAGATATCTGGCAGGTGAAAAATAAATGAGAGATGGATTCTTCTCCCATTCCACAAAGGGCACATCGACTGGGACCTTGAAAACCACGCTTCATAAGGTTGTCCCATGAGTACACATGCTATTTCACATGCTTTAGAGTTTTTTTTTCTTTTTTCTTTTTCTTTTTTTCTTTTTCTTTTTTTTTTTTATTTTTTTTTATGCGTTGAGTTTTTGTTTTGTGTTTTTAGTTTTGATTTGTATTTATTTGTATTTATTTTTGTTATTGTATTTATGTTTATTTTTGTTCTATATTTAGTTTTAATTTTTTTTGATATATATTTTTAGTTCTAATTTGTTATTATGTTTGTTATGTTATTATAATTATATTAATATATTAATATAATTGTAATTTGTTATTATTTGCTATATTTTTAATTATGTTTGTTATATTTGTATTAATATATTAATATATTAACATGTTGATATAATTGTATTAATTGTTATAGTTGTAGTTTGTTATTATTTGTTATATTTAATTGTAATTTGTTGTATATAATTGTTGTTATGTATTGTTATGTTAGATGATTGTATTAATATATTGTTAGGTTATGATTGTTATTATTATGTTATGTTTTTTATCATATTTAAAAAAAAAAGAAAAAAAAAAGTTGTTGTGTTTTGTGACAATTATTGTTTTGAAGGATTTGAGGGGCATATATTGGCATGTGAAAGATATTGGCATTTTATAAAAAAAAACTTTGGTGATATGAAAATTGAGAGAATCATGAGAATTACAGGAACTGGTTGAAACTGCAAGAGTTGGTACAAGTGCAAAATTAAAAAAAAAAAAAAAAATTTAAAAATTTTCCACAAAATTCATGCAAGTTTGAAAATAAATAATGGAACATTTGGAGGATTCTATAGATGATGATTATCTTGTTTCGATAGCTTCAAGTTGGCATTAAATTCATAACATCTTTCTGTTGAATGTTTTTATGTGACATACTAATATGAAGAACACAATAGATCTTTCTAATGCCAATCTTTTTGCCGCACACATTTCATGAGTTATCTGACACAAACAGGGAGTATTACTTTTCATGGTTATTTTTAAGAATGGATTGATATTAATATCATGATTGAGTCAATTTCAACACTTTGATTGTCCTTAATTTGTTTTATTTAGTATGAAATTTTTGCGTAAGAATCATGAAGGAAATGCGCATTCCTTCTTGAACATATTTATGTTTCTTTCTGCCAAGTTTTTTTTACAGGTTACAGGATAATCAAGTGATCATTAAGGAGATTACATTGTGACAAAAATTAGTCTTCCAAAGACTAAATTCATGAAAAATTCTAAATAAAAATCCATGTCCACAACCACTATCTTGCACCTTCCTTTTTGAAAAATATTTTGAATTCCACCAAATGAAAATCCATAAAGCCTCCCATTTCCGTGTCCATTTTTCATAGCAAGAGTTCTTATTCATTCACCATGAATTTCCTTTCATCCATTCCTAACCCACAAAATAAAACCAAGAAGCTCACTTACAAGCTTATTGTCATTCTAATTTTCCTTCTCATTTCTTTTCCCTTTCATTTCCGCTAATAAAACCCTGCTTCTGTGTATATCATTGAGTCAAAGTCCTAGAGTCTAATTATCTTTGTAAAAACACCTAGAGGCTTGCATGCCTTAATGGCAAGTACTCTTGCCAATGAAAAATGGGAGTACATTAATATCCCTTGTTCATTGGATCTTGTAGGTGACTCGACCACAACAAACTTATTCGTACCTACAAATATGTGTTAGGCATCTTGACTCCCATTGGAATCAATGGTGGGAGCTCTCGTGTTGGCTAGTGGCATTCATTAATGGCCACTAAGTCAACAACTTCTTGCTATGTTCGACACCAGCACATTTAATCACATAGTAAGATTTGTGCATTGACCGTTGAAGACTTGAAGACCCATATTTGTAGCAGATGAAGCAGATTTCCTTTCATTGTTTTTCAGTTTTTCATGACTTGAGGACAAGTCAACAAATAAGGTTGGGGGGAGGAAAATGTAACTTATATATTTTGTATACCTTCCAAGCCTTATAGATTTTCAGCCATATTCAGTAGACTCATCAGATTCATCAGACTATCCAGCAGCAGATACGACAATACAAATCCATCTTTCATCCACAACTTGCAGAAGAAGCTTCAGATCAGAATTATAGCAGCTGAACATGTATGATTCATCCACTTCTGTAGGTAAGTAAGGTATGATGTTTTCTAACCTTTAATCTTGAAATTCTTTTTAGATGCTAAAATGATGATATTTGGAAAATATTCCACTATTTCACTATTCCCTTTCTCATTAAAAATTGCCAAAAACCATCAGTTGGGGAGGGGGGAATTTCACACTTCACACTTCATTTTTTTCCTCATTCATATTACATCTTAACCCACATAGTCTTCCCACAATAAAAACTACTACAAAATGATGAGCATATTAAATGACTTCTTAAATATGATGAGCATATTAAATGACTTCTTAAAATGATTGATCTCAACAAAGTAAATAATGATTGTAAACACAAGAACCAATCATTAAACAAAGATCTCAACAAAGTAAATAATGATTGTAACACAAGAACCAATCATTAAAAGATGCAAATGCTTTGCAAAAATAAAGAGTTATCCAAATATGTGCAAAGTTAAAAAGAAGTCCATGATTGAAAGATGGTTGTTACACAAGAACCAAACATCTTGTAAAAGGAAGCTCATCTAAGAATCAAATCAAATAAGTCATTGTAGTAGCTTGCATGAGGACATGCAAGAGCTTCAGTTGGGGGGTATGTTTGGGTTTCAAAATGTCATACAAATATCACTCATTACCATACATTTTTCACCTATGCTTCCATTATATCACTCATTAGTCACTACCATGTCACTTCATTTTCTCTAATGTTCATCATCAATGGGTCTCATTTATATCTTCCAAATATTATTTATTTTCAATCATTTTTAAGAGAAATTCTTGATTAAATATTAGAAAATAATATATTTTAATTCATATATGGAAAGTGGATTGTTTTTGTGACATGTGTAGGTTCCAAGGAAGCTTCCAAGACACCTTTATGTGGCCTTGAATGATCAATTTCGAATTTGATAAGATAAACCTTATGGAGAAGATCATGATCTCATGGAGAAGATCAAGGAAAAAAGGGGGTTATGTGTCTAGATGGTTGAGAGATGTATGGAACTAAAGAGAGATTAGTGGATCATCATTATGATTTTTTTACTCATCCCATTGTATAAATAGGAGTACAATATCCTCCATTTGTAAGTTTTGTAATCTTAGAATTTTGGAGTATGTAATCTTAGAAGTTTAGAGTTGTAACTTTAGAGTTGGTTTGTAATGGAGATTTTGAAATAAAGAATCATACTTCGATTTTTCTTCTACATCTGAGTCTCCTTTGAAGTGGTGTGCTTGTGGAGTTATGGAGGGCCCCCATGGTCTCACTTGCACGCTTATTTGCTTATTTTAGGTATAATTTAATGTATGTTTTTGTTTTATTTCAGCTTTTAAGTTTTGTTAGATGTTCTAATATTGGAAAGAGTCTTATTTGAAAGTGTTCTTGTAAGAGAACTATAAGACCTCATACAATTATTAGATTCAGCGTTGTTTCATTTCATCTTTTAAGTTTTTTTTAAATGTTCTAATATTGGAGGAGATCCTAAAATACAGGTGTTCTTGTAAGAGAACCTTAGGATCTTGACAATTGTTAGATCTAGGTTTGATTAGTTGTTGAAAGAGATCTCGATGAATATGTTCTTGTAAGGGAACTTTAAGATCTTGGACAAATTAGGAATCTTTCTAGATCTATATATTTTAGATAAGAACTTCTAAGTTTACCTTCCCGGGTTGACATTAAATTGAACTCTGATTTACATTATCAATTGGAACCAAACACCATAAATGATGTTTGGCCATCAATCCAGGTAATTTATGAGTAAAGGGATTTACTAAAGGCAACAAAAGCAGAAATTCAGAAAGAAAAAAATTAAAAATAAAAAAATAATAAAAAAATAAAATGAGCTAGGTGACAAACCATAGCAGGCCATAGAATTAATCAAATTTCTTAACAGCAAGAACAAGCAAGAACTTGAAGAAATAGAAATTACTGATAGAACAGAGACAATCCTTGAGATAAGTAAAGTCATTTCAAAGAAGAATTTATTGAAGTAGTTAGAAGAAAAATGTGAAACATGAACATAGCCATAACCAATTTTACGGTTAAATTTGAGATTTTGAGGCAAAGAGGTTTTCCTAACATTCTAGTCATTAATGATAAACTCATGCCACAGGAATACTACAAAAAAAAAATTAGATACTATGCAAAAGAGCAGGTTGACAAAACAGAAGGACAAAGAATTCCTACAGGGAAGGTTTTACACAGAAGTTTTGAAGACTTGTTATATCTTTAGCATGAGATAAAACACTTATTTGTTATAAAACCAACATTTTCTAGATATGCTGAGGCAGATGAGAACTTTAGGAAGTTGAAAAAGATAAAAATCCCTGATCAAGAATCTTGGGAATCACTCACTGACTTAGTGTAAAACTAAAATTGGAGATAAAAGGATAAAAGCGTTTGCTGATTTTTTCACAGTCAAAACAGAATTTTTTACAGCAGTAAGGCAGTTTTGACAGAGTTTAAAGTGTATCAGATGAAAGAGTATCAGATAAGAATATAATATTTCAAAACAGATTTGAAATATCATTGCTAGCAAAGAAGACACCAAGGAAGCCAGCTGCACCCAATCCACAACATCATTTTCTATTTTATTTGGATAAATAGGACAGCTTGCTAAGTTATTAAACAACTGTCACTATTTTGTTGTAAAAGATGTTTTATTTCCTTAGAAAAATCCTATGATTATTCTAGGATATTTTGTAAACATTTTTTTATATATACTTCATCTTTTGAAGTATTATTGTGCAATAAATTGCTGAAGATTTCTATAGTCATTTTTGTTGTACTTGAAGGCTTTTTGTTGCAAGTTCGAGTAGCTGCCTGGATGAAATCATTTAGCATCATATTTCAGGATTCATGTAATGAGCCATTGAAGTGAAGTATTCTCTATTGTCTTTATTTATCTTCTTATGTTTACATGCATCCATATATGTTCTCTAAATTTGAATGATAAATTAGGAGTATTATTACAGGATTTGTTAAAAGCACCCTGTCTTTAACTGTTTATTATTTTTATGTTTTCTGTTGATTTCCAAAGTAGGGAACCCTTAATTTCTCCCTCTTTTGAATGAACTCTGTCTATTCCTTCCTTATCCGGATTAAAGAATCCTTCATTGCTCTTTATCCTGATTAAATCACTTTACCAAATGAGCCTTCCTAGATCTTCAAAGACTTGTCTATCTTGCCCTGAAAACATTTGACTTTTTGACCTTGATCCTAGTTCTGTCTGCTTGAATTTTGACTCTTTAGCCCAATGGAAAAATAGATCTCCCACTATCCATCTCATTAAGTTATTTTTCCCACCAAAAAAAACCAAACCAAATCAAAACAAATTTGCACAATCATAACTAGCCTAATATCATATAATTAAAACAAAGTTAAATCTTAAGGAGAGAGCCCTCTCTGAACCCTAGGAAGGCTAGATCGTAGAGTTTAAAAGTTGGTATATGGTCACCTCTAAGGTTCTTAGAATTTAAATCAAAATTTCACAATTTTAGAATTATTAGAGTGATAACACACCCTACTCCTGAGGCAGAAGAAGTTAAAGAAGTCACAGTACTCCAAATATTTTTATAGAAAAATATCCAAACCTCTACTCATCACACACCTATTATACCCCAGCCAACTCATCCTCGTAATCTACCACCACTGCCCCTCATGGTTGTAACTGGTTTAATCCTCAACAAGTATGCTCCACTAGCTCTACCTCAGGTACTGAATGACATGTCACAAGATTATCTAAAGCTCCTACCTCGGTTCATTGGGGAAGATAATACTTCTCCACAGAGAAATATTGAAAACTTTTGCGCCTTTGCCGAGAATCTGAATGTAGATCAATTATATGTGGTGTTAAATATTTTCATCCAATTCTTAGATGGAGAAGCTCAGAAATGGTTCAAGTCTCTAGTCGACAACACAATACACACTTGGGAATAAATGGAAAATTTATTCACATTAAAATGGGGAGAAAAGAGGGGTCATGGATACATTCCCATCAAGTTCAATGCTCTTAAAAATAGACACAATGAGGATGTAACAAAATTTATAAAGAGGTTCAATAAGCTCCATAATAATCTTCCCGCTGAAATAAAGCCTCCCCAAGCAGCTACTAAGGTGGTCTTCGCAAGAGCTTTTGAACTGGAGTTTGGGTTCACCCTAAGAGAAAGAAAATTCACATATATGGATCAGATCCAGACTGATGCCTTGGAGGTAGAAGCAAACTTTACTTCTACTAATAAATTCAATGGGAAGACAGAACATGAAGCCAAAATAAAGAACAGGGAGGAGGCTTCTACTTCAAATCAGGAAAGGGAATCGCAAGAGTATAGAATGGAAGAAATGAATAAGCTAATCAAGAACCTTTCAAATAATCTGATTAAGCTTGAATTGGAGGCCAAAAAATCCCCTCCTCATCCCAATTAGATTATTCCTAACTAGGGGTTTAATCCTCAATATCATGAGCCCCCTCTACAGTTGTTGGAGCGGGAGAGGAAGGAACAGCAAGACCACAGTCAACACCCACTATACTTGGAGGGGAAGTGGAGGGACATGCCGAGGAAGACACAGAGAGCCAAGAAGATCAATTCCTTGCCTACTCTGATGATGAGGAGGGAGAAATCATCCTGTAAGGGGAGCAAGAGGAGAAGGAAGTCCCTCTAGGGGATCAAGATATTGACAGTTACTGTAGACATTTCGTGGACTTTATGCAAGCCCAACTCCACAAGAAATATGACCTCGGGTCCTCTAGGAAGAGAACCCGAGTTCAAGAACAAAATGAAGAGTCGATGTCAAGAGAAAAAACTCCTCCTAGTATTTCCAGTAAAGGGGAAAAGCCATTAGAAGAGTCAACTACTCATAAGGTCACTACATCCACTTCCACAAGGCAAGAAGTTGATCCTCCTAGAAATGAGAAGTCCTCATCTATACCCTTTAAACTGCCTGACCCTCCTAAAGAGTAGTTCAAAGAAGCCACTACAGAAAAATGGCCCACACCCTTTAATCTCTAGAAATAACTACATAAGGTCAAGATCTTGGTTCCCCTGATTGAGCTCCTGAAATAGCCTTCATACAAAGCTCAAGTGTCCCAATTCATGTTGCCCCATGGTGTAAACCCTTTTCCTGGCAGCCTCAATCTCCAAGAAGAATGACCCATGGTAGTTTTTTGACCTCGTGTAGAAGAGAAGGACTCAGCCACTCCCCCATTCTATTTTACTTTAGTGATACATGACTTACTATTGCAAAATTGTATGTTGGATTCTGGGGCTTCACACAACCTATTCCCTTTGTTTGTCATGGAACAATTAGGATTGCATATTACAAGGCCTTATAAAGAACTGTATTTTTTTGACTCCAAAAGGGTAAAGTTCTTGGGTATGATAAAAGATTTGGTAGTGAACTTGGCCCAGATTCTGGCCAAAAGTGTGGTAATGGATATTGTTGTAGCTGATATCCCAGCTCGGTTTAGAATGTCGCTTTCCATATCCTTAGGTTCCAAGATTGGAGGGTCAATAAAACTTGACCTCACTTACCCACTATCCCATAGTTCAGTGGGGAAGAAAGAATATTATACCGTGAGTCTAGGTTTGTAAAGATGGTAACCAGAGTTGATGGTTCGACCAACTCTCCGGTGTATGGTGAGGAGGGTGAATTTTCCTGTCTTATGCTCAAGGAGGATGAAAATTTCCTGCAAGAAACGAAGGTTTGTCCTCTAAGATAGGGGGATCCTATAAGCAGAGAGGAGAACAAGATTTGGACCTTGCAGTTTGATGGGGCTTATTCATGAGAAGGAAACAAAGTAGGGGAAATCCTGATATCCCTGGAAGGATGCTTAGTGCCTCTCTCCTTCAAGCTGGAGTTTGAAGCCACAAACAACATGGTCGAATATGAAACCCTTCTGTTGGGATTACAGGCAGTGTGGAATATGAACATACAGAATATCAAGGTGTTTGGAGTTTTAGAGATAGTAGTGAGGCAAGTTAGGAGCCAATGCCAAGCTAAGCACCTGTGGCTCAGAGCTTACAAGAACGATGTATGGGATTTGGTTGAGAACTATTTCTCAGATTTTAAAATTCACTTCACACTGAGGGATAATAACATAATGGTAAACCCACTAGTTGTGGTTGCTAGCAATTTCTGCCCTCTGCAAAATTTGTTGCTCAGATACGAGGTGTAAGTGAGATATCGCCCCTCCATTCCAGAAAACGTAAAACATTGGCAAGTCTTCAAGGATGAAGAGCAAGTCAAGAATTTTATGGAGATGGTGGGAAAATTCTTGAATTTGGTGATCGACTCAGGGACCAAGGACAATAGTGAAGAGCCAAAAACAAGATGACAGGAGACACTGGTCGGGCACCGCGTCTTGCAATTAAAGGGAAATATTATTCACAAAGTCTTGTGTCATTGGAGAGACTGTTTGATAAAAATGATATCTCGGTGAACCCCAGCAAACCAACCCTCAATGAGCCAGTCGGGGATTTTAATATCGGGACAGAGGAAGACCCAAAGGTGTTGAAGCTGTTGAAAGGAGTCCCCAAAGAATATCAAGGACAATACCTAAATCTCTTTCAATCATACAAATACCTCCTCGCTTGGTCATACCAGGACTTGAATACCTTTGATATTTATGTCATACAACATAAGATACCCCTAAAATAATATGTTAAGCCTCATGAGAAGAAGATAAGGCAGATCAACCCTCTTCTTCTCTCAGTTATTGAAAAAGAAATAAAGAAGCTATTGCAGGAAAAGATCACTGTCCCTCTGAGGTACTCCAAATGGGTGGTGAACCTGGTGCCTGTAAGGAAGAAAAACTGTGAGATCAAGCTTTGCGTGGATTTTTGCAATCTGAACAAAGCCTCACTCAAAGACAACTATCTCCTCCCAAAGATGGACCACATCTTGCAAAAGGTGGTGGTATCCTCCCGCATGTCCATGATGGATGGTTTCTCATGATATAATCAGGTGGCAGTGCTCCTTGAAGACCAAAATAAAACGGCTTTCACTACACCTTGGGGAACCTTCATGTATGCCTGAATGACTTTTGGCTTGATAAACGTCAGTACCACATTCCAACGTGCGATGTACATCACTTTCATAGGAGACCAGGATAAGTTTGTGGTCATTTACCTGGACGACATCATTGTCTTCTCGAAGAGTGATGCTGAGCATATAGAGAATCTTCGACAAACTTTTGACAAATGTCGAAGGCATGGTCTGTCTCTTAACCCCCAGAAATCCATGTTTTCCCTATAAGAAGCAAAGCTATTATGGCATATAGTAACCAAATAAGGGGTAAATATTGACCCAAAGTGGGTGGGAGGTGATAAACGCCATCTCCCTACCAAGAAACAAAAATGAAGTACAGGTATTCCTGGGAAGAATAAATTTCCTCAGAAGGTTCATCTTGAATTATGTCGAGATCGTCCGAAGCATCACCGAAATGCTAAAGAAGAATAGTGAAGTGAAATGGACTCCTCAATCTAGGGATTCTTTCAGCAAGATCAAGCAGGCCTTTGCAGAAGCTCCAATGCTGGCGGGTCCAGATTATGGAAAGCCATTCATGATTTTTTCTTTCGCCTCCCCTCACACAATAGTTGCGATGCTGCTACAAAAAAATGATGAAGGGCATGAACAACCTATTGTGTTATTCAGTCAGGTCCTTCGAGATGCTAAACTAAAATATAAAATTCTAGAAAAGCAAGCATACGCTTTGGTCAAGTCACTTAAGGCATTTCGGGTGTACGTGTTATAGTTCGTATAACAGCTTACGTACCCACTGCAACAGTGAAGGATATTCTGGTGTAGGGAAATAGTAAAGAAAAAAGAGGCAGATGGATAGCTAAGATTCAGGAATATGTGATGGAGATAAAACCTACCAAACTCATCAAAGGCCAAGGGCTGGAAAAAATTATGTCTGAATCTAACTGTCAAGCTCTAGGGATAAATCTATCTATGATAGGAGGAGAAGCATAGACGGATACAGGTGCACATCAGGGCATAGAATATTCCACACAAAAGACACAAGTAAAGTACCTTCTATCCCTATGGTATAAAGATATCGTGGATTACATTTTAACTGAGTGCCCCCTAATTATGAAAGGACCAAGTATCGCACTTTAAGGTTAAGGTCTCAAAATTATACTGTGGCAAACAGGCGACTTTATTGGAGGGACCTGGCTAGGATTTTACTACTATGTTTAACAAAGCAAGAGGTTGACGAAGTGTTGACAAAGTTCCATTAAGGAATATGTGGTGGGCATTACAGTTAGTGATCCACTACTCACAAGATCCTGAGAGTAGGCTTCTTTTGGCCCAAGTTGTTTGGTGACGTATATGCTCGTGTCGGGGCCTACGAAAAGTGTCAGACATTTTTCGTAGAGCAAAGGCTCACACCTCTCCCATTGATCCCAGTTCATTTTGAAGAGTCATTAAAACAATGGGGATTCGACTTCATAGGTGAGATTCACCAAGTTTCTAGCAACCATCATCGATGGATCCTCATCGCCAAGGATTACTTCACTAAATGGGTTGAGGTCATGCCCGCAAGGAATGCCACATATTTTGTGGTGATCAAGTTCTTGGAGGAAAACATAATATCCATTTTTGGATGCCCTGCTAAAATCATAACAAATAATGCCCAGGATTTCAAGTCGACTAGGTTTGTGAAATTTTGTCAGCATTGTAATATCAGTCCGGGGCACTCCATTGCATTTTACCCACAGGGGAATGGGCTAGCAGAGTCATCCAACAAGACACTGGTGAGGATACTAAAAAAGAACATCAATGAAAGCCAAAAGAACTAGGATTCCCATCTCAAGTTTGCACTCTGGGTGAATCGCATCACCACTAAAATATCCACAGGGTAGTCCCCTTATGAGCTCGTGTATGGTAGAGCAGCGGTATTCCCTATTCAGCTCGCATTACCCATGGCCCGATTCTTACAAGAGAGCAAGGAAGAGCCAAACGACCTTATCAGAAGAATGAACCAATTGATCGAAATAAATGAAACATGGGAACAGGTAAGCCTCCGACTATCGGAGTACCAGGAAAATATGAAAGGCTTATTTGACCAAAGAGATAAAGACAAGGAAATCCAAGTAGGGGATTTGGTGTTGCAATGGGATGTCAGGCAGTCAGAGAAAGGGAAACATGGGAAGTTTGACCGCCTTTGGCTTGGTCCATTCACGGTGGCAGAGGTCAAAGGCAACAATACCTTTGCATTGGAGAATTTGGAAGGAGACACACTTGAGATGCCTATCAATGGATAGTTTCTCAAGCCTTACTTCCAGCACTGATAGCAGGCTACGATGGCCCACTATACATATCCTCAAATTGTATATATGTCATTTTTTATTTCCACATGAATTCCTGTTTTTTTTTTGGTTAAAGCTGCTTGAAAACGTTTCTAACAATGATCCCAAGCACATTAAGAAGAACACAAGCAAGTGTTCTGCGAGTTCTCGACACATTCGAATGAGTGCATTGTCCCCAATGGAGCCAATGTTGGCTTGTGGTTTCTATGAATGATAATGCAACATGGGAGTTAAGAAAATGAAGAGCAGGAGCGGCTAAAGTGAAAGCCAAGAAATTCAAGCGCGGGTCAGGTGGACACGCCGCAGTCAAAAGAAGAAATATTTCTTACCACTAACCTTTTTTCATCACCAACATCTCCCCTCATCACACTTTGCACTTCGCAAATTATAGAATTTACCCTCTGCTTCTAATAACTAAACACTCTCGATTGTGAGTTGCGGGCAGCCCCACCTTCGTCATTCCATGTCATCTTCCACTCACCGCACATCACACTTCGTAGCTTATAACACTTACCTCCTGTTTCTCATAACAAAACTCTCGATCTGTGATTTGTGGGCGGCCCCACCTTCATCCTGCCATGTCGCACTTCCACCATCACACATCGCACTTTGCAACTCTTAACATTTACCTCCTCTTCTCATAACAAAAATTTGTCGATTGAGATATGAGTTTGGGCCCCACCTCCTTGCCACGTCACCTTCCACTCATCACACTTTGCAACCATCATGCCACGTCATCTTCCACTCACCACACATCGCACTTCGCAGCTTATAAAAATTACCTCCTATTTCTCATAACAAAACTCTTGATCTGTGACTTACGGGCAGCCCCACCTTCCTCCTGCCACGTCACCCTTCCACCATCACACATCACACTTCGCAACTCTTAACATTTACCTCCTCTTATTATAACAAAAAGCTACCAATTGCGATATGAGTTTGAGCCCCACCTCCTTGCCACATCACCTTCCACTCATCGCACTTCGCACATCGCAGATAATAACATTTACCTCTTGTTTATCATAATAAAATCTTATGATTTTCAATATGTGATATGAGTTTTAACCCCACCTCCTTGCCACGTCACCTTCCACTCACCACGCTTTTCACATCGCAAATCATAACATTTCCCCTTCGATGCTCATAACAAAAACTCCCACTTGTGATTTGTGGGCGACCCCACCTTTGTCTGGCCACGTCACCTTCTGCTCATCGCACTTCGCACATCACAAGTTTTAACACTTGCCTCTCGTTTCTCATAACAAAAATCTCTTGACTCTCGATTGTGATTTGTGATATCAGTTTGGACCCCACCTACCTACCACGTCATTAATATCCCTTCCATGGCATTTGTCCCGCTCCTTTCAATGTTAATCATCACGCTAACTCCACCATCACTTCCTCCATCTTCCCCTCATCTCCACTCACCATCACGCATCCGACAGCTCATGATCTATTTCAGCCCTCCCTCAATTTTGGAAGGTTAACACCGGAGGGGTCTGAGTTGGCCAGTTTTGGAAACCGCCTCTGGTGCTGCTTGTGGCCTGCAGTGATTTTTCACCCTCATCCAATACTACAAACCGGACAAGCCCCCCTTTGAAATCTAGTCTCCGGTTTTGCAAGTTAAGCACATCATGGGTTTTTGGCGGAACAAACACAACTATGGTTTATTCTATTTTTCCAGGAAATCTCCGCTAAAGAGCTAGGCATGCACAGTACCACTAGTCGTTTCATAACGGTTAAGTGGAAATCATGAGAATGAGGGAGTGGAGACTTTCCACAGCAGGTGGAATCGTGTGATGGAATCCAGACTGCCCACCTATTCACAGCCAATCCTCACCACCCCATTTTGAAGATTCCGGGATTTGGCCTCTGTGTCCAACTATGTTTTCTCTTTCACTGTTTGATTATGATGGTTTGCTGGCGAAATCTTGATTTCACCTGATTCTGTTTTGATTTTATGATTGCGGGAGTGATTACTTGATGCATGCTCTATGAGTTGGTTAGGATATTTTTATTTTCACATTTGTGGGCTGATCATGAATGATTATTCGATCGTAAACCCTTAGGAGAACTCTATATGTAGAGAGTTCAAGGATGAAAGAAAGGTTCAGAATTTTGGAGAATTTTTGTTGTACTTCTGTATGACTGTGCTCTTTGTGCTCTGAGATACATATTTTGGAAAGTTGTTTTGAACATAATATGATATACAACATTGTTTATTTGGATTCCAGATGGAGAAATGAGTAGTATGTATCTGTGTTCTCTTGTTTATTAGTAATCTCCTGTTTATTTATAATCATATTTCCATGCTCTGCTTCTTTTATGATTCGTGTAATGTAGCTACTGGTGGTATGCATCTTTATTCATGAATTCGTGTATGAATAATGCTCATGTGTTAAACTTGTTTTGCCCCCTTATTCGCGCTCCATGAATCTCTCTTGTTGGTCACATTCCACCTACATCCACTTCCTCTGAGTTCAGAGGAAACAGATTCTTAAAACTTTTAAGCATGTCTCTCTCGATTTCCTCCTTCGTTCCTTCTCAGCACCTTTGCATATTTTGAAAGCCTCTGCTCATTTTTTCATACTTTTCCCATTTGAAAAGCCACCAATCCATATAGCCTCCTGAGCCCTCTCACAGTATAGGGTAATTCACATGAATCAAACTTCAAAGTCTTCACCATTCCTAAACCACCACAATCATTATTCTCCTTATCAATATTCTGTGAGAGGCACCCTTAAAATCATCTACATCTAACCTCTGATTTCAAGATGTCCTAGGCACTGGTATTTTGTAACTCAAGGCTGTCTCTAGGAGCTACAACACAATCCATGTCATTATTTTCATGTCATTTCATGAGTCACCATGTGCCACACCACTTTTTTGGATTATGTAAATTACTATTAAAAAATGTATTGTAAAGTAGAAGTGTTACACAGTATTTTGTCACATTCCTCAGTTCTTATCCCAAGTGTTTTCTTTTGTGTCACTCATGTCACACATGTCACAAAGTGACAATATCTATGTAAAATTATTCATATTGGATAACATGCTTAAACTATGCCTGAAGACCTAAAAGAGAAATTCCTTGAAGCATTTTTACAAAGTTTGTAAAAAACCCTAAATTGCAAGCCCAACACAGTTCTCCCCTTAATAGCCTCACGCTTGTCACCATGTCCCTATAATATGAAAAATTATTATAGCATCGTAATTCAATAGTAAATTCACGTTGGTCCTCTTCAGGCGGGTTCTCCAAAAATGGAGCAGAAGCTTCGTCCTCTAGAACTCTTGAGAATGGAGGTATGGTACTTGTTGGTTGAGGATATGGTCGAATACTCCCACTTTTTACCCTTGATATTATCTCTAAATATTTTCCCCTTTGATATAAGGCCTTTCCCCCTCATTATTGGATCCATAACCTCTCCATATCTGCTATAAGAGAGTGCCATGATACAGATTCTTGTTTGTTCATTGTGGATTGCCTTTCTTATACCCGATTGCACCTATATGTTATCGATTTGATGAAGAAGGAGAATATATTTAAGAGTGTGGCTTGGACTTGGATTTCCATTCCGAAGGAGGCCTCCAACCTCAAGGCACCATTTGTAAGCTTCCCTTTGTTTATTTAATAATACAAAGTGTACTTTACTTCCCATGAATCTGTTAATATTAATTGATTTAGCATGATACTCCTTGATCTTTCATGTGGTTTGCTTTGAAATATATATATGATATGTATATTTCATTTTTTGTCGTATGATCTTTCTCACAGGTATTTGGACATAGAAGGCATATCAAGGAACGATATTGGAAGCAAAAGGATTAGATCGACATCGAGGAAACGATTGCATAAGCAGCGAGGTAGGTCATCTTCCTCACTTGTATTATTTTGATGTTAAAATAGGAAAGCTTGTATTATTTGTCACGGCTATTACTAGACCCACTCATTGGGCTAGATGGATCACTTATTTTCGAAGAACATATTTTCCTGCATAAAAAATTAAAGACTCCACTAGGGAGCCTGCACCCTTTTCACCCTCTTCTTTTTTTGTCTCCATGCTTAGTTTGGCCAACTGCTAAATGACTGCTAATGTGGCTTGTTTTTTAGTCTGTATTATGGCTTGTAAGTGTTTTAAAGTATCAAGTCTAAATTTTGTCCTCAAATTTTTCTTGATTTATCCCTATTTTCCTTGCTCAATACACTTTTTAATAGATAAAATCATGTTGCAGACCACTGGTGTTAACTGGAGGTCTACACTAGTCTTAGAAAATTGATATTTTTTTAGTCTCTTTTGGAAAATCCTTAGTGTGTCTTGATCCTTGAAATATTTCCTTTTCTTTGATTGCATTATTTTTTGCTTGAGAGTTTGCAGTCTCTTTGAACGGCATTATTGGCTTAAGGGATCCTGAACCAAGTTCGGAGTATTCTGCGCAACCAACAAAATTTTCCAACTACTAGCCCTTTTGGCAATGATCTGCTTGCACAAACCAAAGTCTCACCTGAAGCAGTATGGGGGGGGTGATGGAATCAGGTTTCTGCACCCTGAGGGAGCATTTGATGTGTGTTTTACCCTTACTTAATTCTTATCTGTCTGCGTGGAACTTCCAAAGAAATCAAGTCTAACTGTAGATAAAAACCCTTAACAAGTATGCATTAATAGATATGCATCACATATTATATTTCATCCAGATCTAACCATTCGCAGAAACCAGATCTACTTGCAGATAAACCCTTAAACAGTAAAATAATCTTAACCCTTGCGCATTCACAAATCATTACAGAATTAACCATTACTTCAATATAGACTTTTGAGAACATATCACTATACTCAATTCAGATATAATAGTTAAAGCGGAATAATACTTGGGCACAGATGCAATCCAATTTGACTTATCATTTACTGAAATAGATACACATTCACTAGCACAAATCGCACATAACAAATCTAAGACAGTTAACCTCATAAATCATATAAAATATTTAGTTCTCTAAAATTTCCTTCTTTATTAGGAGATCTTCAATTCAGTACAATCTTTTCCCTTCTGCGCACATAGCAGCAGAATCCATGCACACAACTCAAGACTAGGTATACACGTGCACAGCCATCAGGAGCATTTCTACCCAAAAAATCCAACACAAACTTAGATCAAAACATAAACATAAAAATCCATACATTCGCTAATCTGATATATCTATCCTTCCCGACTCTTACATATTTATATCTCTCCAAATGCACACATACCATCGTCTAAAACCATGGTTTGAAACTCATGGTTTTCCATTTTACTCGTTACAATTATTAAGGGACTTTGGCTCGCCCCAAAGCCCCTTAACATCTGCGTGTAGCCCGTACAAACAAAAACTTAACCCAAAAATAATCAAAATTTATTTACCCCAGGGGACCCTACTCCAACAGGCACAAATTAGTCTTGTGATTTAAGTGGTAAAAAATTATATTTTGATTGAGTCTTATTGTTACAAGTCAATTAAAATCTCTTTTTACTACTTGTATCATTCGATAAATACTAATTCTTTGAAATAGGATAGTATTAACCCATGTGTTTATTTAAAGAAATATGGTTTTGCATCTGTTTAGTTTTTATTTCAAGAATTACTTTTTGTTAAATGCGTAAGATCACTTGCCTTGAAAATAAAGTTTTTGAGATTTCTAATTGAAGATAGACTACATTTTTCAATAAGTGAAAACTTTTTAAGTGCATTAGCCTCATTAGTTGAATTTCATCATTCAGAGCGAAAAAAACAAAAATTAAAAAATAAAAAATTAAATAAAAATTATATATATATATATATATATATATATATATATATATATATAGATATATAAGTGCATATTAGTGAAAGTAAAAATCATTTTTCTTTTGAATGAGTTGCATTTGGGATAGTGAAACTAAAATCATTTTTACTTTTTAGAATTTTCATTTTGAAAAGTGGAAAGTGAAAGCTAGTCAAGGGGATTTTGTTTGATGCATTTTGTTTGTTGCATTATTCTTTGCGATCTCTTCCCTTATTACTTTAGCTTTCATTGAAATCAAAAGAATCCTTTTCTCATTTAGTTGCATCTTAGTAATTTAGGTGACTTCATTTTGAGCCCAAAATCGAAACTTAATTTTAGATCAACATTAAAATAAACCTAAATTAACCTAAGGAGCATTTTAAACTAACGAAAATATCTAGAGATCTAAGCTAGAGATGTGTTCCAGTATCGTTAAGCATAGAATTTGTCGCTAACAACATTTGTTTCATCTAGGGGGTGATATCTCGTCCCACGTATGGAAGTATATAGGACTATGCCACACATATGGTAAGTATATTGGGATGCTCTAATTGAATGGTTACACATTAGACATCACTACTACAGACTGAGTTCCCATGTACCATCACGTATATTTTGGGAGACGCACTAGGTTGCAAACCTACCATAGGTAAATGAGTTGACTACCTTGTAGATGTGATACACCAAACACAGCATTCAGGAAGATTGGATTTCGTATGTCAATTCCTTGGTTCGCCAAGGTGTATATTGCAGTTTGTGGATACTTGGTAATCCCTTTTTCCTATATTACCCTTTTTTATTTATTTTGTTTAATTCTAAAATTTACCATCCGTGAAAACATCCTACCCATGAAGTACTCATTTTTGTCATCATGACTTGTTAATTGAAAATTTTAATTCCTCAAAAATAATTCATATGTCATTTGATTGATCGTGTCAAAATTTCATCATGGATGAATCTCCAAATTCACCTCACTCGTCCCGTGAAGGAACTCAAAGAGCCCATCCTGAGATTCCACGATTTCCACTTGGGCCTCTTGAAGCTCAAGTTTTGGAACTTGGAATTGTCCCAAGTATCCAACCGCTCTCTTCATGACCACTTCCTAATGATTGGCCTTCTCCATCTAAGGATTCTGAGCCAAAAAGTCATGAACCCGCTACACAGTTTGTGGTATTTCCTCTTAATATTCTCTATGATCCGTTGGTGGTATCTCTTGAGCATCCATATATTCCTTCTAAAAATCCCAACATTCCTTTTGTTGTGTCTCCTATACCATCTCAAACTACTATTCGGAAATTGTTTCCACCACACATGGCATCGAATGTGGATGGTGCTCCATTTGTGAGAACTCCTCAAAGTATTTCTATGGAAACTTTTGTGACTCACACCCTAGAATTTGATGTCGAATCATTTTTGCCTCAAGAAGGTTTTCCTTGTGTTTCCGCTTCTTATGATGTAGGAACTCAAACGAATGTATCCTCTGCTCATGTTGCATATTTTCTTCCACTAGGTTATACTTCCCTCGAAAGCCTTGTTTTAGAAGCTTCTAGGGCTACATATCTTTTTCATAATCCCATTTGGTCAACTGGTATTCCTCCATCTTCTGGCTCCTTTGTTTCAAATGTGGCCACCGTTTCACAACCTGCTACTCAACCTACAGTTTTTGTGTGTCAAGTGACCATTGCACTAGGGTCATTTTCTCCTTTGTACTTGTCTACGATCACTGTTGTTCCACCTTTAAGTGGATAACCTATGGTTTCATCTGTATCTGGGGGGAAATAACATCCCTTATATGTATATCCCATTTTTACTTGGGGAAATCTAAACTATGGAACTATATCGGGGGCGGGACAACCCATATCTAGTCTTGGTGGAACTTTGTTTTCATCCATAACAATTTATGTCGTGGGTACCTCTTTACTAGGTTCTTACCCTACTTCCACTCAACTTGTTAATCAGTAGCTCGTGTTCAAAAACCTCATGTTCAACAACTTCATATCCAAAATCCCTATGTTCAGCAATCGAATGTAAAATATTAGTATGTTCAACAGCCGAACATTCCACATCAGCATGTTCAATATCCGAATGTTCAGTATGTCCAACAACCCCAAAATCCATTGGTAGGTGTTGCGAATAATCCGCAATCTAGTCCTCAAATTCATTCTAGTCCCAACCCTTATTTAGGACAAGATGAAACCTACCCTATTCAATCAAGTGTTCAATACCAACAATTCCAATAAGGTCAATACGAGCAACACCATCAAAGACCTATTCCTCAATAGATGTTGCAACAAGGGCCTCATCAACAGCCCCAGCATGGGCCTTATCAACGTCCCTAATAGGGGCCTTATCAACGGCCCCAGCATGGGCCTTATCATCATCCCCAGCAGGGACCTTATTAACAACCCCAACAGGGACCTTACATTCAACAATTGTTGCAACAAGGACCTTATCAGCAACCATGGCCTCAATAAGGTCCTTACCAACAACAATGGAGACAATATGATTATTATGGTCAAAATAAACCCCAATGGGGGAAGAACCCATATCAAAAAGGTTTGAAACCTCAAATGGGTAACTACCAAATATATTTTTCTCTCTATAATCCTCAGTTACCATTCCTCGCTACGTTGGAACTTCCGGATGTGTCAAGGCTTATGAATGACCCAATAGAGCATATGTTGCATTGGCCTCTGCTTTCGTCTAAAATTCTTGGGGATCGTCCTAAATTTGAAGTTAAATCTAGAGAAGACCCTCAAGCTCGCGTCATGATGTACCATTTATGGTGCTCTTCTAACTCTTTGGTCGATGATTCGGCTCGACTATGTATTTTCCAATGCACATTAACAGGCGTCATCGCCAAGTGGTACATTGAACTACCTCGTGACATTTTTCAAGATTTCAAATCACTGGCCATGGCCTTCCTTCCGCATTTCCAATTACCTGTTTGGTATGAAACCTGCATCCATATCTTTACGTCTTTGGAACAGTCGACTGCTACCCATATCTCTGATCACATTCATGAATGGAGACGCAAGCGATGTTTGAACAAGTTTGAAATTCCTTATCAAATTCTGATTGAATGGCTTACTATATCATTCATTCCAAAAATTACCAAATACATTGCTATGGTTGGTTATGTGACTAAGGAACATGCTATCGCCTGTGCTCAGTATATAGATCTTGTTTACTCCCATTCTAGGACATTATATGATCCTTTACTGAACACCCTATTGAGTTAATGGCTCAATCTACTAATATTACTCCGAAATATTCTTTCAATCCTAAGTCTACTTCATCCATTGCACCTTCTATTTCTACAAAGTATTCCAAAAATCCTGGTAAAACATCTAAGGTTAATGTTGTTCAGTTTTTTGTGACAAATAAATCCTCAAAAGGTAATAAGAAGGGGAAAGGAAAACCAAATCCAATTCTATTGAAGACGCATTTAAACATAAGCCAAAATATCCTTGTCTAATATGTGGTGATGATCATTACACCAAGGATTGTCTTTGTCGTGCCGAGGTTAGTCATATTCGAAAAGGCACGCATAGAACATCAGTTGTTTTGAAAGAACCCTTTCCATCTCAATAAATGAAAATGGTATACCAACCTCAGTCTTCTACATCTGGAAGCTCTCAGGGTTTCATGAGTGGTACAAAACCCATTTATGTCACTACTTGATCACAAGAATATCCACATCCTGCCAAATCTGTTGTGGAAAAATATGCCACCAATACGCATTATCCTTCCAATCCACCTAGTTCTGGTCCTCTTCATATTGAACGGCCTATTAATGATTCCATTATCCAACCACCTCCCAAAGGTGTTCTCCGTAAATCCTCGTATAATCTGAATGTGCGAGCTACTTTGCATTATAATATTTTGGAATATTTAGCTCAATCACCTTGGGCAATGTCGGCTTTGGAAGTCCTTCAATATTTCCCATCGCAAATGAAGGCATTACTATCTTCTATCGAAGGAATTGATCATTAGGATTCGATTTTAATTACTTTTGAGCTTGAAAATCACACTCCTCATCTCCCGTCACAAATGGATTTTCTTATACAAGTTCCTGTGATGGGTAAGACTATTCACAGGAATGTCATTGATGAAGATGCCTCCACATACATCATGTCTATTTTGTGTTGGGAAGCCATCATCTATCCTCCATTAATTTAGTCCCCTAATACGCTAGAAGCTTTCAATGGAAAAGGTTCTCGACCATATGGTATTCTTAAATCTCTACCAATCCAGTTGGAGGAAAAAACGGTGGATATGTAAGTAGAAGTTCTCGATGCGAACCTTAATTATAATATTCCACCTGTTCATATTTGGACCCATCCAATGCTTTGCATGGTCTCTACCTTTTTTCATGTTCTTCATCTTCCCCATCAGGGAAAAATTGTTACGGTTGGCTAGCTTTCCTTTTTCTCTCCTGGTTCTTCATCTAGAAATGTATCGTATGTTGGGAATACCATTGTTCCTGATGAGAGTGTTAGAGTGGATCTCTTTAAAGACCCGTCGTTAATGGGAATATTTTCCCTTCCACATTCCAATTTCTCTTTTGTTAACATGATTTCATCTCATCGCGACCCTTGGATCATTCCCAGCCCTGACTAGATTGATAGTTTTGGCAATGTTATTCCGCTTTGCCTTATCGAGAAGATGTATCAGAGCATCCTTCTGGCTTCTGCGGAAGCATCCAATTCCAACAATAAATTGGTTTTTTCTCTAGACATGTACTTTCAATATCCCTAGTTTCTTTCATGGGATTCAGATGATCCTTTGAATGAGAAATTTCTGAATGATAAGAGTATATTAGAAGTTATGTATCTTGAAGAAACTCCTTAGGATGGTGGCCATCATTGTTCCTTGTTTCTCCTGAGCCTTGGTGAAATTACTACTAGTCTGGAAAACCATGTTCCCTCTGGATCGACTAGTTAACTTCAGAATCCCATCTTGATTCATGAATTCTTATCTGAGGGAAACATGGGTAATATTTCGGCTACCATTCTGATTGACATATTTGGTAAACCATGGATTGTTGAGAATATTTGATAGTGGGCCTGCTTCCTAATGAGATCGGCAGATTTATGTCGCCATGTTCTGAAGAATTTTGCAATGCCCTATGCTGGTCAGTGGGAAGAAATGTCTCTGCAGAGATCCCCAACGGTATCACGGTGCATGAAATTCCTACCTATCTCGGACGTGAAACCTATTCATCAACGTTTCCATCTGGTGCACTAGTGAAACGGAGCTACCATCAAGGGTGAAGTTGAAAATTTTATCAAAGTTGGATTCATTTACACTATATGATTGATAGAATGGGTCTCTAATGTTGTTCATGTTACCAAAAATCAAGAAACTATTCATGTTTGTGTTGATTATCGTGATATCAATCGAGCTTATCCTAAAGATAATTATCCCACTCCTTTTATAGATCAGATAATTGATAAATTTTTGGGGAGTGAAAATTTTTCCTTTATGGATGGTTTCTCTGGCTATAACTAGATTAAAATTCTCCCTACCTATCAACAAAAAATGGCCTTTATCTGTCCTTAGGGGAAATTTGCGTATAAAAATCTCTCGTTTGTCTTAAATAATGTTGGTGCTACCTTCCAACGGGCTATGTCTTACACATTTAATGATATTAAGCATATAGTCCAGCCTTATCTTGATGATCTTCCTGCTCATTCTGTGAAATGTCAAGATCATCACGCTCACCTTTGAGAAATATTTATTCACTGTCGACACTACAACATTCGGTTGAATCCTCATAAGTGTGTCTTTTGTGTTGAATTTGGTCATCTCTTAGGATTTGTCGTTTCTAAGGAAGGCATTCGGATTGATCCACTGAAATTCAAGGCTATCATTAATTTTCCTCCTCCCTCTTCTATTCATCAATGACAGAGTTTGTAGGGGAAAGAGAAATTTCTCCATCATTTTGTCTCGAATTATGCAGAGCTTGCTAAAGGATTTACTTGTTTGTTGAAAAATGGGTCCCATTAATTTGGGATGAAATTGCTCAAACCTCTTTTGATACTTTAAATACGGCCCTTGTTAGTGCTCCTTTATTGCATCCCCCTGATTTTTGACATGATTATTTCCTATATTTATCTATCGCTGAAGGCATGATTGGCATGGTTATTTTTCAAGATGATGACGACAGGAATGAACATTTTATCTACTAGTTGATTCAAAATTTCTTCAATTCTGAGACACGTTACACTCATGTAGAGAAGCTCGCTTTAGGATCTATTCATGACGTCCAACACATTTGCTACTATATTCTCTTGCGTAAAACTACTATGATTTCTAATTGTAACCCCATGACTTACATCTTGACTCATCAGTTACTTGGGGGAAAATACTCCAAATGGATTTTTATCCTACAAGAGTTCAATTTAGAGTTTACTAAACCTAAATCAAAGAAATCGCTAGTTTTTGTTGAGTTTATTTTTGCTCTTCCATCTGCAGTTCCACCTACCCCTTTTACTGAATTGATTCCAGACGAATCACTCTTTCTCATTAGTAATCTCGTTCCATGGTATGGCGATATAATTATCTATCTCTAGACCCAAACTTTTTGACCAGAGTTATCTCACATCACCAGTCCCAACCTTATCGCATTATTGGGGATTATCTCTATCGTACTGGTGTTGATTGTGTCCTTTGTTAATGTTTGACTCTTAAGGAAGCTAAGAAAGTCTTAATTGAATATCACTCTCGGGCATGTGGTAGTCATATGTTAGGTTATGCTGCTGCTCAAAATATTCTACGCGCAAGTTATTTCTAGTCATCAATTTTCAAGGACTGGATTCTTTCTTTTCAAAAGTGTCACGACTACCAGATATATTCTCACAAATAATGAGCCCCACCCATACCCTTTCACCCAGTTGTTACCGTCGGACCCTTTGAAAAATGGGGCATCAATTTCATGACATGTAATCCTCGCTTAGCCGGGGAAATGGTTATATTATCGTCTTCGTCGATTATTTCACAAAATGGGTTGAGGCGATGCCTACATATGATTTTGAAGGTAAAACTACAGTGAATTTTCTTTTTAATCATGTCATAGCTCGATTCAGTGTCCCGAAGTCCATAGTACCTAACCATGGTTCTCATTTTCGAAATTATATGATGACAGAGCTTACTGCTCAGTTCGGTTTGCGTCACGACAACTCAACTCCTTATTATCCATAGGCCAATGGCCAAGTTGAACCCGTTAACAAAGTTTTTGTCACGATGCTTCAGCGAACCATTGGGATGCATAAACAGAATTGGCATCTTATGCTATTTTCATATTTATGGGAATACCAAACTTCATCTAAGACAACGACCAGATTCACACCTTTTCAATTGGTGTATGGGCCAGAAACCATTTTTTCAATCGAGTGTGAAATCCCTTCTTTGAATCTAGTTGTAAAATTACTCCCTGGTACTTCACCAAAAGAGGAATGATTGATTTACCTCAAATTTCTTGATGAGACTCGACAAATTGTTGATTTGGGTATCGAAGCTCAAAATAAACGAGTTAAAGTGCAGTATGAAAAATCTGTAGCTCCACGTTTTTTTACTGAAGGTGACTTAGTCTTGTTATATGATCAAGCTCATGATAAGTTGGGGGTTGGAAAACTTGAATCAATGTGACATGGGCCCTTTATCATTAAGTGAGAATTATAAAATGCACCTATGAGTTGGTCGATTATGAAGGGAATCAATTGGCTAAGCCTCGAAATGGGCTCTATCTCAAAAAGTATTATGCTTGATTTAGCGTAAATACTTTGTACATTAGTGTATTTGATTCATTATAATTACGGTAATTTTGAGGTATAAACTGGGCCTCCTAAGGAAATTATAAAATAATATTTGATTACATCATCAAATTTTAGAGGAAAAAATGAAAAAACTACTTTTTCAACTCGTATTTTCAACTTATCTCCTTATGGGTTTACTCAAAATTTTAGCGAGAACACTCGTTGGATGCATAATTTGATTCCTCGTCCAAAGAGTACCCATTTTTCATAATTTATGTGGAACCTAATACATGAAAAATGAGAAATGCATGAAAATACATGAATAGACAAAAAATGAGAAATACATGAAAAAACGTGAATAAATGAAAAATGAGAAATACATGAAAAATGTGATTGGAATCACGTTTTTTCATGTATTTCTCATTTTTCATTTATTAGGTTCCATCTAAAGTATGAAACATGGGTACTCCTTGGATGAGAAATTAATTTTTCATCCAATGAGTACTTCCACTCGAAATTTGAGTAAAACCTTAGGGAGATAAGTTGAAAATACAAGTTGAAAAAGTAGTTTTAATATTTTATTATTTTTTAATTTTTTACTTTTCTACGCCAAAAATGGTGAATCATCCCCCATGGTTGACATCATTGTCTTGATTCCTATTAGTTCTTATAAATTATATTTTGGTTGTACATTTCTCTTAGGAGGCCCATTTTAGGCCTCAAAAGTTCTCTAATGTGTACAGTTAGATTTTGGTGTGATTGTTTACTTTTGCAGACATGTTTTCCTCTACTTACCCTTTGTTCCACTTGGTTTGTAGATGTCTTCAAACCATTATGTCAGTTTTTCTGATGGTTCTTGTCGTAGTACAGGGAACTTTTATTCTACAACATGGGCATTGTTTGCTCCTAATGGCGAGTTAGTGAATTTACAAGGCGTATGCTTGGGTCGAACAACTAACAACATTGTTGAATATAGTGTGGTTATCGAACTATTGTCGGAAGTTGTTTATCTTTGTGCTAGGGCATTGATTGTTAAAATCGATTCGCAACTCGTTGTGCTACAATTGAATGGAAATTGTTCTCTAAGAAACCCTCAAACATTACATATGTATCTATGTTTTTTATTATTGGAACGAAAATTTGATTACATTACTTATCAACATATTCCAAGGCACTTGCAACATATGTAAAAAATGAAAACATCATCATGATAAAGAAAATTAGATAGCAGCATATATATATATATATATATATATATATATATATCCTCTATATATTATATATATATATATATATGTATAATATATATATATATATATAAGGTGTAACTATGTATCATATATATCGTCTTGATGTATGCAAAAGTGTGCTACATCAAAATTTCAAAAATTTGTGTTCCAATACACATGGCTTCTTGAGTCTACATAAGTGCAGTCAAAATACATAAATGAGGCATATTCATCCTTTGGCATGATGTTGGTGGTAATATGTGACAACTCTGACCACTCGACCTAATAGTCGACGAAGTCTAGCTAAAACCCCCATCCTGTGTCTCTGATATAGCAACCGGATATCATCGACTGAGGCATAGTCTGGTATGCCTCTCATCAAAGCTGTGAGATTACGCTCCACCTCGACTATAGGGTTAGCACCCTCATCGTAAATATTTTCCTCAATTTGTTGAACCACCTGTCGCGCTACATGAGATAGCCTTGGAGGCCTCACTGCTCCAACATCTGCAGAAAATGATCATGAATTAAATACTTGGTAAACATATAAAATATATATATATATTGAAAAAAAAAAAAAACAATTATTATCAAGGTCATCCCATTGTCCTCCCAGTGGAAGATGAATATTTAGATCTCATCTAAAATATTTCCCTACATATGACCAGTCATCAATCATGATGCGTTTTTGGCAGATCCATCCGAAGAAAGCAGGGGGAAATGGCATATGTTGCCTACCACCATGGCATATAATCATCTTGCTCCATCTCTGAAGTCGTGGATCCATCGACACAGGAGGTCCCACTTCTATCCTATGACATCGAAACAGTGGCACCCTCTCTAGGAAGAGAGTCACCATGATTGATTTGTATCCAAACTTCTTTAACTTCACCGTTTCCCACTTGGTGAGTTAATATTTCAGGTTAACAAGAAATCCCTCACACTAGTTAAAAACTATTGGACTCATGAATTCCATGAAATACTGGAACTAAGACTTGCTCGCCTCATGAAGGGATTGTACCCCTGCCACCCGAGTAATGGTGTAAAGGACTATCTGAAGGGTTGGGTCATTGGTAGTTTTGATCTTAATTTTCCCACTCTTGGTCTTTATAGACCCCCCACTACAATTTTTGGCGATAAGTATATATGTACTCTTGCCACCTGGACTAGACCCTGCTAGCTGGACCAGAAGTCTCCTCTAGGACAGACCAGTGATGAAATAGATTTCGGATGCATCGATATCTAAGGCTTGATCACCAATGACAAAAACTTGGTGGTCTATTCCCACCATCTCACCAAGTACTGCGGTAAGTCCACTTGGGATCTCATCAAAGGTGTCTAGAATAATTTGAGCAATATGCAGTTACAGAGTGATCTTATGCAATCTGGATCCTGAGCTACTTCTTGATCCTCAGCCTCATGATCCCTTTCTTTCCACTCAATTGCCATAATTATCCTGCAACACATTAATTAACCAGGATTAAACATCTTTCATGGAGGAAATTTAGAAAAAAACAGAGTGAGAGTTGGGCATTTATCAAATGAAATTTTCTCACAGCGCCAGCACGGCTGTCTAGCAATATTCATGTGCTAGCATCACGTTGGTGTGTTAAGGTTCTGGGCGATCAGTGTGGACTCGATGAGTTAAACCCGTGCTAGTCTCCCACGTGCCCTATTTTTTCAAGGGCTCCTTAACCAAGAAAAAAATAGATAAAAATTCTTAAAAACAAAGGGAAAATGAAAGCTAAGGAGAGATCTATCACCTCCAACATATGGAACTACAAATGGTGGTCTAGATTGGTAAAATGGTGAACCTAATGTTTGAATAAAAATGGAGGGAAAAGTGCTTTTTCAAACTCCAAATGGTAAAAGTAATTTTTACTTTTTACCTTTTGTTATTAAAAGGTTTTTACCAAATATTTTTTATTAAAAAATGTTTTTTTATCATTTTATGAGTAATTTTACCCATATTTATATATTTTTCTTGATCAATGTGATGTTTCATTTCATGTGTAGAATTAGGTCATTATGAATCAAATTTGGTCAATGGTGAAAGACGAGTTATCTTTTATCACTTTTTCGGACTCGTGAACACAACAAAAAATGAACCCCCTTGGAATCATATTTAATCTCTTTTCTGACTCTCGAAACATGAAAATATTTCCGAGCACTTAATCCTTTTGATCTCATTAAATTAAATTAATTTATGTCATCTCAGTATATGTTTACCCCTTTTTTGGGTTAAGATTGACTAATTACGAAAAAGGAATACCTTGGTCGATAATGATCGGGAGGTTCTCTCAGATATTATTTTCTACCTTTTCGGATTCGAGAGACTATGAAAAGGAAAATTTTGGAGTTTTATTTTCCATCTCTTTTTCAAACTCTCTAAACATGAAAAATATATCGATTTACCCCTCTATTAGACTCGTAAAACTTAAACGATGAAGGACTTGTCACCACGAGGAGATTGAGTTCCTCCTTCCTAGGGATCGTAAACTTAATAGGATGAATTCATCTGAAGGATGAACTTATACACTAATCATATGGTATCCTCTTCAAGCTTGCTATCAAAAATAAAGAGGAACTAGCTATAAATAGCGTGGGAAAATGAAAGTAAGGCATTTGTTGTCTTTTGAACCAAAGGCAGCATGTCGCTCTTGAACATGATACTCATCTGCATTTCGTGCCAGGTTTGGGATATCCTTCATTCGTCACTTTCCTTCTTGGGTTTGGGAAATCCATTTTCCTCTCATTCGATCATCATCCATTGTCATCATGACCTTTGATCCCATTTTGAGTCAGATGTTTCCAAACTCCAGTGTCGTGTCGCCGATATGTTCAAGAGAAGTCGTATCTGTAAATTCAAAAACCCTCTACATATTTGACCCTCTCTACAACAATCCTGAATCACTCCTATCATCTTGAGAAATCCTTCATTTCATGTCGATGATGTGGGAATAGTTTTTTCCCTCCTTCAATGAATCACTTCCTTCGACTTCGGCTCATTATTTGGGAAGGTGATTTAGAAACTCCTTTTCAGTACCTTGGAGCTTGCATGCCTCAATGGAAAGTTCTTTGCGTTCAATGACAAATTCATATCATTGGCCTTTGATCAAATGATTCTACGAGTGTTCGACTTCAAATCATTCATTCACACTTGTATATTGTGTTGTTCTACCTTACAGGCCATCGTCATTATTGGTGGTTTCTCTAGCACCTGTTAACGGTTCACCTAATTGGCTGGTAATCAGGTGGTTTCTACCATGTCTGACATCAACACATCTATTGACATGGTTAAATTTTTATAGTGGGGAGATCGAGATAAAGTTGAAGACCCTAGATCACATCTGGTATTATCTATGTTGCATGCAGTTATTGAGTTTTCATGATTATACACATGATCCTTTCTATATGGATGGTTACGACCATATTGTGGATCTATTTTCATGATATCTTTCATACGGATGGTTGCGCCCATGTTGTGGTTTCATGTGTTATTTGATTCCTATTTGTAGATATGTTATTAGGAATATTTATATCAGATATGTGATATATTATATTATTTTTGATTGGAAGGTCTCCTGATAGTGGTTTCCAAATTCCTTGCCATGGCTGATGAAGTGATTCAACCATCACTTTTGGTTCTCATTTCATGCTTTAGGCGGAATCTGTTACACATTATTTTATCACATTCCTCATTTCTTGTCCCAAGTGTCATCTTTTGTGTCACTCATGTCAAAAATGTCACAAAGTGCCAAGAGTTGTGTAAACTTATTCATCTTGGATAACATGCTTAAAGTATCCCTGAATACCTAAAAGAGAAATGCCTTGAAGCTTTTATGCAAATTTTGTAAAAAACCCTAAATTGAAAGCCTAATATGTTTCTCCCATTAATAACCTCACGCTTGTCACCATGTCCCTAACCTGTGAAAAATGCTGCCAACACGGGAATTCAGCAGTGAAGTCATGATGGTCCTCTTCAAGCAAGTTCTCCAAAAATGGAGCTGAAGCTTCATCCTCTAGAACTCCCAAGAACGAAGTTTTGGTACTTTTTGGTTGAGGATATGGTCAAATACTCCCATTTTTTACCCTTGATCTTATCTCTAAATATTTTCCCCTTTAAGATAAGGCATTTCCCCCTTATTAGTGGATCCATGCTAGTAAGTCTTGGTTGTTCATTGCAAGTTTCCTTTCTTCTACCTGATTTTGCTTGTATGTTTTCAATTTGATGATTAAGGAGAAGAGATCGGAGAGTGTGGCTTGGACTTGGATTTCCATTATGAAGGAGGCCTCCAACATCGAGGCATCGGTTGTAAGCTTCCCTTTGTTTATTTAATAATACAAATTATTCTTTTCTTCCCATGAATTTGTTAGTGTTAATTGATTTAGCATGATACTCCTTGATCTGTCATGTGGTTTTCTTTGAAATATATGCCATGTATATTTCATTTATTTTCATATGATCTTTCTTATAGGTATTCGTACATAGAAGACATAGCAAGGAATGAGCCTCAAAGTGAAAGGATCAACATCGACATCGAGGAAATGATTGCATAAGGAGAGAGGTAGGTCTCTTCCTCACCCGTATTATTTGGATTTTAAACTAGGAAATCTTGTATTATTTGTCATGGTTGTTACTAGACCCACTCTTGGGCTAGAGGGATCACTTCTTTCCAAAGAAGGAATTTTCTTGCATAACAGGAATTCCAAAGGACATGTACAAAATTTGAAGAGTCATGAAAGTTGTCGGAATGTTGTGGAACCTGAATGACCGTGTATACCTCATTGTTATGAATCTTGCGCAACTTGTTTCGTTGAAAACCGACATTGTATGCTCCCATAAACGTGTTATGCCCACTTTGTCAAACAGGATTTTTTTTTTTTTTAATGCAGGATATCTTAGTCAGCATCCCATATAGCTTATTCAGCATGTCTACGTGGCATTTTTACCGGTCAAAAGGACTTTTCCTCCGAAGTATGTGATGGTTCCAAGTGGAAAAATGTTATTGGTTGGATATGGCAGGTTTTGATTGGTTAACAGGGTAGCCAACCATAATCTTCCATGCAGTGTGGCTAGGGGCCACCACATGGAAACTCGAGGGCCACAAAAATTTATGTGGGAGGCCGAGCAGAGGCGTCGAGGGTCGAACTTGTGACCTCCGTCAAACAATGGAAAAGCCTTTCCCAACTACACTGTGCTATGTTTCTTATAATACCATGTACTCCATCTGATTTTGTTTACATTTGAAATGCATGTTGCGGGGAGGGGGTCGGGGTCTAGCCCCATCCCTAGTCACCACTGGAGGTGGGACCATGGGCGGGAGGCTAGCCCCGCGGCCCCGTCCTTAACCGGAACCACATTTAAACTCTGCCATGTAACACCATACTACTTCCAATTCGGAAATTGCAGTGTTAACCGAACCCCTAACTATTAACCACTTTCACCAACCATGATATGTGTCCACTGTCAAACACTGTTGCAGAGTTAACCGCTCTCCTGAACCGCCAGCATTAACTGTCACATCAAATGCTGGCCATGTGACCAACTAAGCCATGGAGGAGGCGGTCAATAAACCACGCAGAGGATTTTTAATATTAAAAAAAAAACATTTCTGAGCTGATGGAACAAGTTTCTGAGATTTTTGAGCATAGTAAACACATGTAATCACACTTTTGAGCATAATATAAGAGGGCCAAGCCATTGGAAGCTGGACCAAGGAGACGTAGCCCAGGCGGGGTGAACTCCTTCATCATGTGTTGTTGTGATATTGTTTATGGTGATGTTCATGTCTATTATATGTTGTTGTTCAATGTATTTTTTATGTTAATTTTCTCATGAAATTCACATAAAGCTCATGTTAAACTTGAAATCAACCTCATCATCCTCAAGCACTTTCTTTAAATTATGAATTGGATCTTAGCACAACAAACACTAATATTCCCATTCAGATCAAGTTGGTATCAGAGCACTAGGTTTACTTGTGCAAGGAGGATTTAATTTTTTTTTTTCAAGTGTTTAAATGCTTACAAGTTTGAAGCTCAAGAGAGAAGAAGGAAATCTTGTGGGTGCATATTCTCTACTTGGATCAAGGAAAATGAGGGCACAGTTGCCACAATATCCACCACAAGATTCACCTCCAATTGCAGTAGAAGATTCAATAAGCATGTATCATGAAGGCAGAAATGATAACATGTTAGAGGATGAGAAGGCATTTAGGAAGGCTTTATTTGACATGACAAAGATGGTGAAGGTCCTCTATGAAGAGAGGAACACAAGGTTGCAAGGTGAAAGCTCCAGGCCTCCAAGAGGAGAGGGTTCTACAAGAGGAGGAGATGGAAATGGTGACAAACCACCATATACTCCACTACCATGCTCACCACCATCTTCACCTTCATCTTCATCCTCTTCCACTACTACAACTCTTACTCATACTCACTAACCTACCTCAAAAGGAATTGGTAAAGAACCCTTGTTAAAACTTGATATTAAATTTGAGTTGCCTATGTATAACGGTGAATTGAATGTATACAAGCTTGACAATTGGCTTCGTCAATTGGAGGTATACCACAGAATTCAAAACCTTCAAGATGTTGATACAAAGATTCAGCTAGCTTATTTCAAACTGGAGGGTGCAACACTAGTATGTTGGGAAGCCAAGACACAATATGAGATTAAAAATCATGGTAATATCTCAAGCTCTTGGTCTAATTTCATTTCTGAAATTTTAAAAAAAAAAAAAAATACCCTCTAGTGTATATGAAAAAATCCATCATTAATTGGCAGAAATTTAGAAAACTTAAAGGTCAAAGTGTGCAATATTACACCCAATAATTTATAAAAATATCTCTTATGTTAGGTGTCGATTTGTATTCAAAAGACATGTTGTTGAAGTATATAGTGGGTTTACATAGCTCCCTAAGGCATATTATCCTTATCATGCTCAATCCCACAAATCTAGATGAGGTTTGGGTGCAAGCCACTTGCCTTGAGGAAAGAGGGGAAAATATTCCAGAAGAGGATAAAAAGAAGCCATTTAAGTGTGGAGAGAAAGGAAAAGGTTTCAAAGGAAAATAAAAGAAAAATGCAGCCATCAAAAAGGAAGGAGAGAAAATGATATGTAAGAATTGTTCCTAGGAGGGTCACGATGAAGACCATTGTTGGAAGCTTCATCCAAAGATGAAGCCAAATAAATTCAACAACAAAGGGAAGGAAAGGACATTTGCAATCGCTGAAGAGGATTTGGGTTCTAATTCAAGTGATGAAACTAAAATCACAACCATGGGGATAAAAGGTAAGAGCTCCATTTCTAGCACTAGCACTTCGAATTGTTACACTAGTACCTCAAATTAAGAAACTAGAATTGAATTGTTTCAAGTGAGGGTTTTCTCAAAACATACAAAAATCAACACATTATTTGATAGTGGGTCTCAAGAAAACCTGATATCTGAAGACTTAGTCAAGAAGCTTAATCTTGAAACCATACCTCATCCCAAGCCATATCCATCGGGTTGGATATCCAAGGGAACCAATTTAAAGGCTACAAGAAAGTCTATTTTCCGGTTTGCAATCACCTCAAACTTCATTGACAAAGTGGAATTATATGTGGTATTGCTTGACATTTCAAGGATTATTTTGGGAAGTCCTTACCTCTATGACAGAAAGGAAATATTCTATTGCCATGAAAAAAGTACCACTTGTTCAAAGATGGTGTGGAGCACATAGGGAGAGCCCATCGCAAGAAACTAAATATATCATTAGTTAATGCAGGGAAAATGAAAAGGCTAGTCAATTCAAGAAGAAATTTAGTGATTCTTATGATCAAACCCAATTTTTATGATTATTATGAAGCATTTTATGGTTGTAATACAAGTTTCAATTCTGATTTGGTTGATGTAATTAGCCATGATGATAAGGTGTTTTAGGATGTGAATGGAATTCCTCTCAAGAAGAATGGAATCCCACTTGAATAACCTTTGCAACAATAATTTTCTCTTTGTGACATTGGCATGCATTAGATTTCAAAAATGAAAAGTACAAAAATACCAAATCAAATCCAAAATTTGTTGAATAATGGAATCACTCGACCATCTCTTCCACCATGCAGTGCACCTATGGTTTGGGTACCCAAGAACAATGGAAAGAATTTTATTGTGAGGGACAAAAGGAGTGGCTTTCATCAAAGAAGAGTTGTTGAAGGAGGTATGTGGAAGATGAAATTTAACACCAAACAAGGTTTTTTTGAATGACTTATTCTTTTTTATGGTCTTTTCCATACTCCTATTACTTTCATTCATATGAAGAATGAAGGATTGGAGCCATTTCTAGATGTGATAGTCCACTTCTATGACATTGTCCTTCTTAGAAAATGTATTTATGAACATGTCATATATAAGAGAAAAATACTTGATGCCGTAAGGAATGAACATTCATTTTTGAAGTTGTCGAAGTATGAGTTGGGTAAAACTTCTTTGATGTACTTGGGATATAATGTTGGAGGGGGTAAGTTGAAGGAAGACCTCTCCAAGTTTGACTCCATTGTCTATCGATCAATGCCCAAGATGTTCATCTCGATAAGAGGTTTTTTGGGAGCAGCCCGATGTTGGAGGAAATTTTTTGTTAATATTTCTTCTATTGTAGCTCCTTAGCATGCATTGACATGTGTGCAAGAGGTCTTCCAGTGGGGTGGCAAACAACAAGAGGAATGTGATGCTTCAAATAAAAAGATCATTTCAACTCTTTTATTTTCTCTTTTAAACTTGAAAGGTCATTAGAGTTTTAGGTTGATGCAAGTGAATTTTCCATTTCATTTCATTCAGAAAATTTTAATGGCGCAATGATTCAGTTGCAGCGATTAAGTCACTTTCATTTTATGGGTGTTCATCAACAATTCCACTTGGTCAAAAGGAATAAGAGAGGTATAAGCGACAATTTTGTTGATATGCCTTCTAGGCATGTTATTTGTGTAACTATTGTACTCAAGCATCATTTTATTTTACATGAAAGTTATGTTCAGCAATATGCATAATTTCAAGATGTACATTCAAGCTTGAGTCAAGTAAACCAAGTAGTAGAATTTTTTTACCATTTGCATCATAATTTTTTATGTCATATTGGTAAGAGGGATGTTGTTGTTGATGGAAACATGGAAAAACCCAATAAGTTCATTGAACGATTCCAAATGGTACAACAAACAATGCAAGATCATATTGAAAAGAGCAAAGGTGAGTACAAGTATTGTATCAATCTCAAGCACCAAGCCAATGATGGAGTTTGGCATCACTTTTTTAAGGAGAAGCTTCAAAGTGAAGAACAAGGAATTCAGATTCCTCGGAATTCATTAATGAGCTTCATCAAGACGCCATTCGTAATAGAAGAACAAAGTCTTCAACACAAGGGAATGTTGGTTACCTTCAAGTGAAGTTCAAGGAAACAAATTCATCAAAGGAAAAATGGTTCGAGATTGGAAAGGTGAGGGTGATGTATCCTCATCTACTTGATAGTTGAAAGTGATCTTTTGGGGTCCAAAAGCTCCTCAGTGGGGAGGAGTGATCAGGTGCTCCAAATTATACTAAAAAATGACAGTTTTTGGAATGGTGTGAAACTTGAATGACCATATAAATCTTATCGTTCTGAATATGGCGCAACTCGTTTCGCGGAAAACTGACACCATATGTTCCCAGAAACACGTTCTGTCCACTTTGTCAAACAAGCAATTTTTTTTTAAATGCAGGAAAACACAGTCAGCAGTCCATACAGCTGACTGGGCATGCCTATGTGGCAGTGATCGATCAAAAGGGTTTTTCCTCCGACATATGTGATGGTGCCAAGTGGCATGTTGGTATTGGTTGGATATGGCAGATTTTGATTGGTTAATAGGGCAGCCAATCATAGGCTAACACATGGCGTGGCCACGAATAGCCACATGGCAGCTCGAGGGCCACCAAAATTTATGTGGGATGCTGAACAGAGGCACCGAGGGTCGAACCGGCGACCTCTGCCAAACAACGAATAAGCCTTTACTAACTACACTGCGCTATGTTTCTTACCATACCATGTACTCCATTTGGTTTTGTTTACATTTGAAATGCATTTTGAGGGGTGGGGGTTAGGGTCTAACCGCAACCCTGGTCACCACCGGAGACGGGACCATGGGTAGGAAGCTAGCCACATGCCCCCGTCCTTAATTGTAACCACATTAAAACTCTGCCATGTGACACCATACTATTGCCAGTTCAGAAACTGCGATGTTAATTGCACCCCTAACCATTAACCAATTTCGCCAATCATGATATGTGTCCACTGTCGAAGACCGCTGCGGAGTTAACCGCTCTCCCCAACCGCCAACATTAACCGTCACAGCAAATGTCGGCCATGTGACCAAATAAGCCATGGAGGAGGCGGTCAATAAACCGAGCGGCAGATTTTTAACATATATATATATATATATATATATATATAATTTAAAAAAAAAAAAAACATCTTTTTGTTAAACCATGTGTTATGGTTAATTAATCAGATTTTAGGCAATATTGGGAAAATTAATGCTCCAACAATTTTTACCTATTTTCAGTGGAATTGATGCTACATTTCCACTTTTGGGGGTGAAATTGTGGGTTTGGTGCTGAATTTTGAGGGTTTTGTAGAACAAATAGTGGAGGAACTAGGGGAGATCAGAACTTGATGATTTTTTGGCCAAATTCGATGCAAAAAATGGCTACATATGTATTTTTGGGCATTTTGGAACTAATGGAACATGTTTCAGAGTTGTTTGACCATTGTAAACACATGTAAGCACACTTTTGAGCATAATAGAAGAGGGACGAGTCATTGGAAGCTGGACCAAGGAGACGTAGCCCAGGCAGGGTGAACTCCTTAATCATGTGTTGTTGTGATATTGTTTATGGTGATGTTCATATCTGTTAGATGTTGTTATTCAATGTTTTTTTTGTGTTAATTTGGTCATGAAATTCACATAAAAACACATAAAACTCATGTTAAACTTGCAATTAACCTCATCATTCTCAAGCACTTTATTTAAATTCCGAATTGGGTCTTAACACAACAAATACTAATATGCTCATTTACATCAAAGACCAACAAGTTAAATGTCCTCATTAACCATTTTACAAACTAAAACATAAATCACATTTGAAAGAAATAATATGAGATATGTCCTTGTTCCATATTTAGCTCATTAAAAGTTAAAGCCTTATCTAAACATCATCCATAATCTCACTAATACTAACCATTATTAGAACATTATTAGATGTATATTTTCTAATCTAATATTACCATTCACTGTGGTGGAAAATGTTTCTTTTTATTCCATAAGAATGATACCACCATTTTTTAAACAAATTATTATTGTGGTGGAAAATGTTTCTTTTTATTCCATAAGATTGATACCATGAGTTTTAAGTGACCCTTAATGTATTAAACTTAACTATAACTAGAGTTCTCTTATTTATTTATCTTCTTTAAATGCACATCCTTATTACCCTTAACCATCTCCCCAAATGAAATTTTAGAAATATAAGAATTAATATGTCGTATGTAGTGTGAATGTCTTCAATGGATGATTTTTCCTCTAATATCACCTCTAGTGGCACCAAATACGGCCAAGAAAGCAATTTATATTCCATTTCTAGAGAACCTCATGAGTTGCAATATCTCCCACATTAGATGAAGAATTGATTAATTTAAACTTCGAGTTATTTATCGTCTCGTGGTGTAATGTGCAAAACCTCTCCATTTAGAACATTCGTGTTTCAATGGTTATATAATTTGGACCTATGAGTTGCAATATCTCTCACATTATATGAAGAATTGATTAATTTAAACTTTGAATTATTTATTTATCATTTATAACATTTGAAATTGTTTAAGTGGTTATATAATTTAGATCTTAAAAAAATTACTCGATTGAATCCACTTTTTCTCCCAAAGACATAATGTTTGTGATTTTTGCTCATTTTTGTCAATGAACCTTGAAATTGGTTAATGAATTCAATCCTTATAATTGAACTTTGTTTTGAAATACACCATTTTGTTTATTAACTAAGATACAAGGCTACCAAGGTCTAACTCTAATGAGCAAATGTCCCAAGGGAAGACATTTTCCTTCACCAACACACCAAATAAAAGAGGTCACAAACACTTGCTTTTGAGAGCATCCAACTCATTCTCATTTTTCAAATGATCTATGGCAATGCAATATTTGTTATAAGAGCATCTATATAACATCATGATAACAAGGAAAACTAAGCGAGATTCTTCTAGAATGGTTGAAATCCAAATAATATTGAGAGGGAGGAGAAGAGGGAGAGGTTGAACCAATGTTATAAATTTTTTGTGTTGAATCACTATTATAATTTTTTAATAATCTTAAAACTTTCAAGCTATTTCTAATAAACCATATATAGACATTATAAATAATAATAAACTATACCTAGACCTTATAAATAAAATTATTGACATATAAATCAAGGGACTCTTTTTGGGTTGAATCACTATTATAATTTTTTTAATAATTTTCATTTTTTTCAAGCTATTTCTAATATAAAATTATTGACATATAAATCAAGGGACTTTTTTTGGGTTGAATCACTATTATAATTTTTTTAATAATTTTCATTTTTTTCAAGTTATTTCTAATAAACCACACAAAGACACTATAAATTAAATTATACACATATAAATTAGGGGACTAGATCTTTACATGAAAACTCATTCTGGAGTAGGCCATGAAACAACATATACATAGACACTAATCTATTGTCACATCAATTTACTGGAATTTATCAAAAGAAGATATTCATCCCCTCTTATTTAGATGCACCAACCTAAACGAGACACAAATCCTTTACAAATCAGACACCAACTTGAAAGATACACCAATCCCTCATTATTTTATAGTTTTATTTTGAATCTTTTCTACGCAATCAACTTCTTCAAATACACTCAATTTGCTTCAAGTTTTCTCAATACAACTTAAGTCTAGAGTGTAATCTGAATTGATCTATCTTTGCACAATCTCCGATATTACTTCATTGTAATTTTTTGTTCACCCCGTTGAGGCTCTCTTTCTGCTTAGATTGGCTTACACTTCACTTGATTCGTTGTTGCTCTCTGTCTTACTGACTTTTGACAATTCACTCTCCCTTACATAAACATATGCTCGGCAACCGCTTCAATTCATTTTTAGTTATTTTCCATTCAACTCAATCGTATGAGGCATAGGCAATTTTCGATATAAATGAATTCTACTTATTATTCCTTTTACTGATATTACTTTTACTTTTTTCCTATGGTTTTTTATTGTTTATGGCATTGTCTACTTAGACTTGAATTTGGAGATATTGTTTTTAATATCTCATTATAGGAGTGTTTGAATTTTTTTTTTAATGGTGAAAATGGATTCAGCACCATTAAAATCTGCATGGCCACCCTAAATCTTGAAGTCCAAAATCCTCAAGTTTAACAGCTATAACCTAGATAATTTTTGGACAAGTTTGTGGTCTTTGTAAACTACTCTTTAATTTAGCCGTGATCCAAAAAAGCTACAATTTTTTCCAAAAAATAATAAAAATTTCCACAAGATTTCGACAGAAATTTTTTGAAAATCTAATTATAGGCAAAAAAAAATTGAAATCCTAACTATCACTGTTAAGCTTTTAACATTTTAGGTGCTCGAATGTACCAACCTAACGCGACGCAGGTAGAGGTGACTGGTGTACGATTGTGCCAGGCCTGGGGCAATAGCCGGCCTGGGTCTTGCAGGCCCTGAGGTGGCCGATCCATGGCCTGAATACATCTTTTTGTCAGGTTTACAAAATGGGGTTTAGGGTTAGTTCCCGTTTAAACTTTTTGCGACAGAGTTCCTATCCTAGGGTTTGTGCAATGGCGCGAAGTTTTCGTTTTTTTCGTGTCGGGATAAGAGGCGGTGGTTTTCACAGTTATGGGGTTTGACCATGAGCTCGTAGATGTGGAGCCAGCGCTAGAAGATATTTTAACGTGCTAGGGGTATGAAGTTTCTGAGAATAATTTGGAGCTTTATTTTCCGAACAGCCTTGAGGTTCCCCAAGCTCTCGATGATGTATCTGGAGTTGGAGGTTATGTGAATGGAGCGGCATTGCTAGAAGAAATTCTACAGAGTATGTGGAGTGGATGTTGGAAGAGTGGGTTTTCTTTGGGACAGGTTCGAGCACAAAACCCTTACTTTAGAGAAAAGGTGGGTCTAGGCCACCAGGAACCTCTACACTTTCCTTTGTCTTGACATTCAGGTAATCTGGTAAACCCTCTTTATACTGGTGGTCTCGAAGATGTTGTGGTAAGCTCTGGTTTACACAGTCGGGTGGGTCTTAAAGCCCTAGGAGAGGGTAACCAAAATTGTCGAGCTTCCTTAGGAAGAGGGTTTCGGGGAGAGTCTCCAAGGTTTAGAAACCCTGTATTGAGTCAAGGTTACCTCTCTTCACGCTTGTCGTTACCTATTTCTCCTCCTGAGTCGGGGTTTTTTCAAGGGTTAGAAGAGCTCTGGTCTAGTAATCTTCAGGCGGAAGCCCTTGTTCACTTCAAATCAAGGATGTCTTCTAATGAAGCGGTTGATGGGAAGCCGAGAGGGGTCGAAGAGGGTTTTCAAGAGATAGGATCGAGGTAATAAGTTGTGCTTATAACAGAGGATGAGGCTTTGGCGGGGAAGGAGGGCTTAAAGGACCCTATTGGAAGGTGCCGGAGTCGCCAAAGGCTGCAAGGACTGATGCTCCTATTACACAGGATCCCGGTGAGGGTGAAGCAAAGAAGGAAGCTGGGGGTGGGAAAAGGAAGAAAAACAAGCCTATCAAAAAGAAATAAGAATGCCCTAGTTGTGCTCTTGGGGTGGATATTCTCATAGATGAGGCAATGGAAGCCTTAGAAAAAATGTTGGTTGGTAGAGTACGTGGGAGGAAATTCTCGGCGGACTACATTTCAGACTGGGTACAATCAGAGTGGTCAAAAGCCCCTGGGCAGCCGACTGAGATCAAAATTTTGGACAGAGGCTAGTTTAGTATCAGATTTAGCCAGAAGGAACATGTTGAATGGGTTCTGGAGAGGAACTGGTGTTTTGGGTAGAGGTCGATTCTATTTCGAAAATGGACCCCCTTGTTTGATGCCCAGAAATAAAAGATGGCAGAATCTCCTATGTGGGTTAAGCTGTCGAGTCTTCCTATCCCTTTCTGGACTGATTCGGCCTTCATCTCTATTGGCAATACGCTGGGAAAATTCCTAGATGTCAATAGGTCTTATATTCAATCTAGAGACTGGAGTGTGGCCCGCATTTTGGTCAGTCTCAATCCTAGAGAAGGTTTGGCAGATGCTATGACCTTGACTTATAGGGAGCTGGAGTTTCTGTAGATTCTGGACTATGAAAATATTCCCTTCATATGCCATAGATGCCACAAACATGGACATTTGTCAAGGGATTTCCCTCTGGGTCACCGTCGTCGTCGAAGGAAATTGAGGTCTTCCGTTACTCAGGAGGAATCTTGTCCTAAGGAAAAGGAAAAGGTAAAGGAGCCAAAGCAGCAGAATGAACTGTTGGGGGCTGTTATAGAGGAGGTGAAGGCTGTGGAGCAGGAGCAGGCAGTGCATGATTCTCTGGAGAAAAGGTCCCCTCAAGTGTCCTCTCGGGTACCCCCTTCCGATTCGGAGCTTACCGGGGCGTCTCAAGTGGGTATCCCTCTATCCTCTTTATCCTCTTATTGCACATCTGTTTGTTTCTCTTAGTCTGATTCTGAAGATCCTGGTCCCTCCAGGCAGCTCTCGCATGATCTTTCTGATTTAAATATGTTTCAAGCTTCAGTTGACACTATCATCTTGTCAGTCCCATCTCCTTCTATGTCCTGTGGTTCTCCTGTGAAGGATGTATCTCTCTCAGCCCCTCCTCAAGTGTCATTTTCTGATTGCCCTCCCTATAACCTTAGACCCTTGGCCAATAGACTAGGGAAAGGGGTTGTCGTTGGGGGTCTAGAGATGGATTCGATATCAGTTGGACCGAGAAAGTTAAGGGGTAGGAAATATAATTTGTCAAAGGCCCAACTCAAATTTGTCATTGATATTACTAACGAGAAGCAGCAGTCTATTTCAGGGGTGCTTAGAGCAGAGCGTCCACCGCCTCAAGTTCTACGATGATTTTTATGTCCTATAACTGTAGGGGTGTAGCTAGCCAAGCCAAAAATCCAGCACTAAGGGACTTGGTTTTTTCTCTTAAGCCAGATGTAATTATGCTACAAGAAACGTTGGGGGAAGGAGATGTAGTGATAGAAAGTCTGTCAAAATTGTTCCTGGGATGGAAGTTCCATGCTCTTGATGCGAACAGTCGCTCTGGGGGGTGGCTAAGGGCTATAACTCAAGAAATCTCAGAGATATTTCCACTTGGGGATAGGAAAGTGCCTTGGCAGTGGAACTCTACTCTAATGAAGTTTGTCTACCCATCCTTCTGCTGAATGTTTATGGGTCATGTGTGGAGCGTGAGAGGTTTTGGAACCCCTTCTTCTCGAAATATTTCCTCTCCCATCCTTATCTCATTATTGGAGGAGACCTCAACTTCTCTATGGGAGAGTCGGAATCTTGGGGTGCCTCACCCAGAGTAAATCCCCTCTCTGATTATTTTATGAACAAATTGGTTGTCTCTCATTTCGTGGATGCTTCCCTGCTTAGACTAAGGCCTACCTGGAGAAATCAAAGAGTGGGAGAAGACTAGGTGGGGAAAAAAATTGACCGCTTCTTGCTGAATGAAGACTTGGTGGATAAATTATCAGCCTTTAGACACTGGGTGGGGGAGGGGGGACTGTCGGACCATTTCCCTGTCCTATTGGAAGTGATTGGTGACTATAAGAAACCAGGAACCCCTTTTAAGTTCAATTCGTCTTGGCTCAAAGACGAATCTTTTAATGATCTTTTCCATAACACATGGAGGAAGGATTGTCTCAGGGAAGATGAAAGAAGAAGTCGTATTTTTATGGATAATTTAAATAGAATGAAGTTAGCAACAAAAGAGTGGGCTTGTGAAAAGAAAGTGAAGGAGGAGGAGGCTCTCAAAAATGTCAACACAGAACTAGAATTTCTTGAAAGTCCATAAGGGAATGGCTATGCATCTCTGAAATCCTGAGACCGAATCAAAGAACTGGAATCTATTAGGAGAAAGATCCTACAACTCAGAGAGGAAAGCTGGCATTTAAAAATTCGTGCTATCTAGCTGCAACCAGGGGAAGAAAACACAAAGTTCTTTCAGAATTACGCAAAAGGAAAAATTCAAATACTATCTGGGAGATGCAGAAAGAGAATGGGGAGGTGACTTGATCCTTTGAAGATTTAGCCTCTTTAGGGGTAAATCATTTCAAAATACTTTTTAAAGCACCTGAGGAAGCATCCATAGCTGAGGTAATCAGAGTGGCCCAATTTTTTCCCAGATACATTGAGGAGGAAGGGAACGCTTCCATTATGGAACCTGTGTCTAGAGAGGAGGTTGAAGACATTCTCAAATCTATGCAGAAGGACAAAAGTCTAGGGCCGGATGGCTGGAAGGTGGAATTTTTCCAACACTTCTTTGAATCTTTGGGAGAAGAGCTGGTAGCAGTGGTGGAAGAATCCAGATGCACAGGAACCATCTTCCAACCTTTCAATGCTACTTTCTTAGCCCTCATTCCTAAGATTGACCAGTCGGGTACTTTTTATGACTTCAGGCCTATTTCCTTGTGCACCTGTATCTACAAAGTAATTGCAAAATTCATTGCTTCTAGGCTCAAACCGTTCCTGACCAAGAATATTTCGGCTAAGCAATTTGGCTTATTGGATGGCAGACAAATTCATGAGGCAGTTGGAGTAGCACAAGAAACTCTCCACAGCCTTAAACTAAGAGGTAATAAAGGTGCTATAGTAAATATTGATCTGTCGAAGGCTTATGACAGACTTAGTTGGATGTACCTCAGACTCTTGTTAACTCATCTTGGGTTCAGCTATGATTTTGTGAGATGGGTAATGGGTTGTATCTCTTTGTCCTCCATTGCAATTTTGGTAAACGGGGCAGCTTCTTTGTTTTTCAATTCGGAGAGAGGGCTCCGTCAAGGTTTCCCTCTCTCTCCTTTACTCTTTTTGTTGGCAGCTGAAGGCATCAGTCTAATGATTCATGAGGCCAAGAGACAAGGGCATCTAAGAGGAATCGAAGTGGTGGTAAACCTTTGGGTCACCCACCTGCTCTTTGTGGATGACATCTTGTTGTTTAGCAATGGTAGCACTGAGGACTGTAGGGCCCTCAAAAAGATCTTGTATCTCTTTTTGAAAGCTATAGGCCTCTATATTAACGAGCAGAACTCAACTCTAACAATTGTGGGTTTGTCTAGGGAGGAATTGGTAAGGGTGGAAGGTATCTTACAGTTTGAGGTCAAGTTTCTTCAGGACAAGTTCAAATACCTGGGTTTCTTCTTAAAACCAGATAAGTACCGCATCCAGGACTGGAAATGGACTCTTTCAAAAATTGAAATAAAACTAAAACACTGGAGCAACAAATGGCTATCTAGAGCAGGAAGGTTGGTTCTCATAAAGTCTGTTCTGATGGCAGACCCTGTGTATTGGTCCAATCTTTCCTGGGTTCCTAAAGGCATCTTGGCATCCATTGATAAGCTCTATAGCAAATTCCTGTGGGTAGGGTCTAAGAAAGAACATGTGACCCCCTGGATAGCATGGGATAAAATTTCCAGGCCAAAATAATGGGGAGGGTGGGGTATTAAAAATCTCTTTTCTTTCTCACAGTCCCTTGCTACAAAGCTCGCTTGGAGGCTCATCACAAAAGAGAACCTCTGGTCTTTAGTTATCAAAAGAAAATATATAGATCCAGTTCCATTGCTCGATTGGATTAGATTGCCTCATAAATCCTCCAAAAATGCTTTTGTGGTTTGGAAAGCAATGGTAGCCTCTGTTAGAATTATTGAACAAGGACTGGCATGGAATGTGGGGGATGGAACAAGGGTCAGGCTGGGGCACGATCCTTGGGTTGGCTGCACGCATAATTTTTCTCTCCCTAGGGACCTGGTTGTTTTCTTAAATAACAGGGGCTTTTACAGTTTAAACCATGTGATAGATCGAAGAAATACATCCATCTGGAGTCAAGGATGGTTTACTGGAAGGTCGGTGGCTGGAAGAGTGGGAAAATTTTAGAATGGATCTACAACACTCCTCAGTGCGGATCACCGACTCTAATGATGAACTCAGATGGGTACATGCACAAAATGGGGTGTATTCACTCAAGATGGGTTATAAGTGGCTGATGGATCGAAATCAGTGGGAGGACCCTCTTTGGTGGGCCAAATCACTCTGGAAATTAAAAGGACCTCCAAAGGCTAGACTCTTTTTCTGGTGCATTCTTCAAAAGAGAATTCGAACTTGGGATTTCTTATAAAGGAGAGGGAATATTGGCCCTGGATGGTGCTCTCTCTGCAAATCCAATGAGGAATATGTGAAGCACCTTTTCCTCTCTTTCCCTTTCAATAAAATTTTATGGAATGAATCACTAAGGATCCTCAAAATCCCGTTCAAGTGGGAAGGTCAGGAGGTGCAGGAAGCTTGGAACAGGTGGTGGCAAGAAGCTCCCAATGATAGAGTGAGATCGTTTCCTCTGCTGATAGCTTGGGGGACTTGGATTGCCAGGAATCATGTGATATTCAAAGACTCAGCTTTCCCTATAGGAAGATTCAGTGGAAGGGGTAGCAATCTATGATAGCATTCCCATCTCAGTAGACACCCCTTTAAACCAATCTGTTCATCAGGAAGTTATCAGAGAAGGTGTGTCATGGGCTTACTTTGATGGAGCCTCAGACATAAATGGGAGATGTGGTACAGGCTTGGTAGTACATCTCTCACCTGGAAATGTCATTAAAGCTGCTATTGGTCTTGGTCATGGAACTAATAACTTTGCAGAGTTGAAAGCTCTACAACTACTCGTATGTTGGTTAACTCTAAGGAATGTGAGAATGGTCCAGATTTTTGGGGACTCTATGAATATTGTCAAGTGGTTCAATGGGACTCAATTCTACAGGAGCTATCTTTTGCTTCCTTTACTTAAAGAAATTTCCCGTCTTAAATTCCAGTTCACTGAGATCTCTGTTTGCCACATTTACAAGGAACGAAACCACGTTGCAGATCGCCTGTCTAAAGAAGGTGTTGAGCAAGATATGGGGACCTGGCTAGTGTTTGAAGATAAAAATGGGCTTGTTTGTCCTATTGAATAGCCTGTTTTTGCTTAAAATTTTGTCTATGCTTTTCAGTGGACCTATTTATGTACTTATTATGTTGGACTTATTTCTTTTCAAAATTGTTCTAATTAACTCTTTTTTTAAAACATATTTGGTTTCCAGAGTTGTTTTCCTTTATGGAGGCTCTGGATCTCCAAAAAAACTCTGTTATTTAAATGAATGACAGGAACCGGGTTAGTGCTTACTGCCGGTTTCTAGATAGACCTGCTAGCTTTTTTGCTACCTCTGATACAAAATTCTGCATTTTGCACATCTCTATTTCAGATTGTCTTCCTTAAAGGAACCCGGGAGGTGTGTCAGATCAGAATCGTTTTTGGCCCATGGTTGGGTTTTTATCTTTGGACTGGGTTGTTTATGCAAATACCTGTGTGTATTGCAAAACAGCTGAGACTGCTTTTCTTCCTCTCTGAAGGAGAAAAGGAGTTTATCAGAAATGCTATGCATATGCTATGTAACTTTCTATAATAAATAGATGGTTCGATTTTTTCTGTGAAAATTTAAAAAAAAAACATTTTAGGTACTCTGAAAATTCTAAATGATACTAGTGCACCATAAAAATAATGATTCAAACCCTCCCATTTGGGCCGACAAATTATGGCGTCGGTGCACAACGTCGTTAATTTATTTTGGGTATAACTCGATCTTCTTACACTCTTGGGTTTTGGATTTTTTATATTTTGGGTACAAGCGGATCTTCTTGCACTTTTGGGTTTTGGAATTTTTTTATATAAAAATATTTTGAAGTATGTGATTTATGAAGGTGTCTCTAACCATCGGAATTTGTTTCTGGTTAGCCGCCACAGAAATCGCAATTATCTTGAAAGAACGGACGAGATATCCATAACGCATGAAAGATAAGCTTCACAAATTTTACATTTGCTTGCATATAATTATTGGCCACTTTTGCACCAGGGTTTAAATAAATAACTCAGTTTGGGAAAATCTCTGAAAACGTACACTAAGTCGCACCCGTTTTACTCTAAGATTTAAAGGTGCTTCTTAATGTGACACTCATTTCACTCATTTAAAAATTGTTTCTCAATCCACCCATATGCTAACTTCATATGGGAATATGTTCAAATGATAATGAGTTTCAACATCTCTCATATGTTTGCTTTTATATAAGTTATAGGGTAAGTAGGCTATTATTTTTTATTTGTAAGTATATGATTTAGTTATTTACAATAAGGATTAAAACTAGTGAAAGAGTATTATTTAAAATTATGTTTAATTGGATAATGAAATTTTTTTGCATAATGATGTGTTCTTTTGCAAGAAAAAAATCAAATTTTTTATTGAGAAAATAAAAAGAAATATTTGTAAATGCAGTTAAATATGCAAAGAAACTGTGTCTAAGCAAGAAAACATATAGCAATATCAGGTCCATAAGCTCGAGACATAAAAACGCTACTCACATCCAAAAAGTCGAAAGTAAACCTATGTCCGGATCTCGGGCCTCCCCTGATATGAGGAAAACGACCTTTACAAAAACTTAATTGTTTTAAAACATAAAACCCCCAAAATAACATTACCAGAGTCCTCCATGGGAGATGTGAGAAAAGAGACAGTGTGACCAACATAAAACATAAATTTTTTTGAAAAACAGATACATCATCAACAATAGGTATGATGTTGCTGCCCGCCGCTTAGATCAGGGGAGGAAATTTTGTTGATCTGACACGCGGATCCTCCCTTCCTCCAATTCCCTTATGCGCTAGTCGCCCATATCCTGTTGAAGACCCTCTTTAGAAAGGAGTTTTATATTCGTGTTGTGTTCCCTGTAAATGTGGCATATAGTTATGAGGTGAAAACTCCTTTTTAAAAGAAAAATTTCTTCTAAAATTGGAATCAAAATATAATTTTGACATTGTTGGACACCATTAAACCAGTTAATAAAATTTCGTGAGTCACCAAAATTTTGAATTAAGCTTATCTCCAATTGTATAAGCCAACACATTATAATTTTTAAGGATTGAATTTCTACAAAGTTTTTGAGCCTGTGTCGAGGCCCACCGAAGCTCTCAGGATTTTTTGGTTGTTTACATGAATTATTATAGCCAATCCACACTTTTTTTGAGGGTCAGAAGCCCCATCAAAATATACCCATGGTATCCCTTCCCTGATCTATTCTTCTCTAACAATCTGGGGATTTTGATTTGGGGGAAACAAGGGGATTAGTGAAAAAATGGATGCACATTCAACAACAATCGGGTAAATTGTGGGAACAATTTCCTAAAAAATGCTCCTGTTCCAAGCCAGCCAGGTGCCCCATGAGATAAGTAAAGGAAAGTTTCTATGATGTTCCTATGAAGCAGAGTTCCACAATGTTTTCCATGCTTAACCAATAGAGGCCCCTTTCCACGTAGAAGAGATCACCACCAAACACAGGGTATCCTCCTATGGCTTTGTTTTGAAAGAAAAAGTTAAGAACATATGATGAACAAATTCTTCCGCTGATTTGCATAAAGGGCACAAACCTCATCCTTGTTTATTCTGCTTCTGTAGGTTATCCCACGTCGGAGCTTTGTTCTTCGGCATACACCAGAAGAATAATCTTGATTTAGTTGGACTCTTTAATTTCCACAGAAGTTTACACCACCAAGCTTGTACCCCCCATGTCGCCTTCTACTCATTATATAATTGTAACCATGTTTTGGGGAGTATTTTCTTCGAGGTGTGTGAACCCATCTAAGCACATATGGCCTGTCCCTAATCCTCACATTTGTATTCTACAATTACTTTTGTAAATTCTTCCATTCCTCTACCCAAGGAGGCTCCAACCTGAGATCCTTTGTTGTTTTCCAGCCCTGGTGCCATATGGTGAATAGATCTTCCCTTAAAATTTGGTTCAGATAAAAGCATCCTTAACAATGAAGTCGATTTAAAATTTCCCTTGAGAGAGCATAAGCTTTGCTGCATCCTACCCATGGGTTAATTCCAATTCTAATTTTCTCCCCACTTCCAACATGCCAAGTTAGACCTTCTTCTATAATTTTGAAAGAACCCAAAATCACCTTCCATACCACTGAGATGTGAGGGGATCTTTTATCAAGCCTATGCATCCAATCATCAGTAGCTACTAGATCAATATATTTTCTCTCAAAAACATCCGTCCACAAATTCTCCATCATTATTAGCCTCCACCCTAATTTAGCAGTCAATGAGGATATCTTTGATGCCCCAGCCTCCCCATGCCTTTGGGTGCATGATTTTTGCCCAAGCTATCCAAGGCAACATCGAGCCCTCCTTTGATCCAACCCAAAGGAAATAACCACATGTTTTCCAGATTCGATAAAGGATACGCTTTGGAACCCATGAGAGGGTGATCCAATAGACTGGGTTGACAAGAAGGATCGAATTTATAAGAACCAGCCTCCCATCTCTCGAAAGCCTTTTATAAATCCAATGTTTAATATTATTCTCATTTTTTTCCAAAAGCAAGACCCAATCTTGTTTCTTGTACAAATCCGGCTTTAGGTGAAAACCCAAATACTTGAAATTGTCCTTCATTGTTTTTTCTTCAAAGGGGAGAAGCTCAGTAATCCTATCTCGATCATTCCCTGAAAAGCCCTCCAATATTAAGAAAGATTTATGTGCATTAATACTCATCCCAATTGCTTTCACGAATAGGTCAAGAGAATCTTTAAGGATTTGAATTTCATTCCTACTACCATCACGGAAAAGAAGTATATCATCCACAAACAACGAATGTGTGATATACAGACAGATAGCTACTTCAATTCCCTTTAAGTCACCCCTTATTTTCGCATCCAAGATTAATTGACTAGCATAATGATGTATGTTAATTTTTCCTCTTTATATATGTATATTATTGGTAGGTTATTTTAAGTGGCAAAGGGAATTGTGGAAACAAAGTTGACAAGAATTCAAATTTTAGAGTTCAAAGTCCACATGGTTTTAAAAAAAAAAAAAAAATAGCAACACAAGTAATCACTAATTCCCATTTATAAAAGCAAGTAATTTAATGAATGTAATCACATCATTTGTTTAAAACGTGAGGGATAAGAATATTCTTTTCTTTTTTTTAATTTCGGCTTTGAAATTTTTCGGTGATAATCACATCGTAGAAAAAAACGTTGATATGTTTCGAACCAACTAGTGTGGTTTATCTTTTGGACGAGATGAAGAACCACATCATGGCATCAAATAAATAGATGTAGAGATATTTTTACTAGCCATTATAATATAACAACTAGTTTTGAGTGAAGAAATCTTATTTATAGTAAATAAATTTAAAATAATGAAATAGTTCATAAATAGCTAAATAAATTTATAATTATTATTATTAATAAATTGTTTTAGTCAAATGAAGGACCTAAACTCAAATAATGATAAGGATAAATTGAATTAACCAAACAATTAAACAAAATAAATAAAATGAATAATAATAAAAACAAATTTAAAAATATATAAAATTAAAAATAATGGGGGAATATTTGTATTATTACTAGTAATATTATTAAAAAAATAACGAACAATTTTGATTTTATTAATAAATTAAAAATAAATTTATTCTAGAACTAACTTGAAAATATAATTAAAAAAATATGTTTCTTACTTTTCACCATAAAATAGGCGTGGATTAAGCTTCCTAAGCTTTCCATGCAAACTATCTAACCCATGCTTTCTTTGATGTCTAATAGGATACATTTTAGGGTTGCTCCTAGAATCATCAGATGTGTACCTCTTATTGGATGAATGAGTGGGTGAGTTGTGATATCTCTGAGCTTTACTAATACTTCTTGAGCATTTGGATCCTTTATAATCATTCCTTCCTGCATGAGGCATTATTTCTTCATGTCTTGAGCCTCATCCATTATTCGTTTGTCTTTACAACTAATTTAGGCTTTGTGAGAGTTGAGTGTTTATTTGATTATGCGCCTCTTATACCCTTATTATTTTTTCATTATTATCTTTTTATCTCTACACTTATGTTCTCAAACTTCTCATAGTCTCCACTGATTTATATGGTTTCTCTCTACTTCTATGTGCATTAGATCTAGTCTCTTCATTAACCATACTAATGTATAGGCCTTTAACTCCCATATCATGATTTCAAATTATTTTCTTCTCCTCAATGTCTCTAATTTCTTATCTTAAGGTGATTATATTCTACTCACATTGTTACTTGTATAAAATGTTGATACAATTAAATTTGGTTAGGTAAAAACAACCAATTATAAAATATTTGGAAATCATCTATATAATTTTTCTACTCCTTAAGGTCACTAGTATACTTCTTTTGAATTGCTAAAAAAATTGCTACTTAGTTCCATTTTTTGGGTTGGCCATTGGATTCTATTCCTCATTAACTTTCCATTAACAATTCATCCTCATTCTAAGTAAAAGTTATGGCTATTTGTAGTTTTTTCCTTTTTTTCTCAATTACCCCTGTAATAGTACATGCATCTTTCTAATATTCCCTTGAAGATATGGATGCTCATATTATAAATGACTCCATGGATGGGTTCCTCTATCAAAGAGCTTTTTATTGATTTCTCCCATTCTCCATTCTAAGCTCTAAGCATGATTTTTGTCCTCCTAGAAATGAACTAGTTCCAGATTTCTTTTCCTTTACTTATTTTAGATGCAACTTTCTCATACTACATTATTTTTTTGCTCGGAATATCTCTTTGGAAATATCTCTCCATGTTCTTTCATTTCAAAGTTCCAATACCATATTTGCTACAAGAACCATAGGATCCTCAATTTTCTAACCTCTAAAAATTTTATGTAGGCTCTAAAACATGCTCCTAAAGTTTATGACCTAAACAATATATGGAAAATACAGCATCTAAGTTTAAGTTTGTGCCTGTGTGGGTTTAACATGGCACTAATTTCCAAGTGGAATTCTAGAACTATGCCAAGTCACCTCCTCACTGCCACTCAACTTCTTCCTTACCTTTCTCCCTTTATTTCTCCTTTTTTTTACCTCACATCTTCATTTTATCTTCCTTATATTTGTATTTATTAAATATTAGGCCATGTTCTTTGTTTCCATATGGGAACTTCTAAGACTCCAATAGAATAGGAGGGTCCCATTCCATGCCTCCATACACCTAGAATACATTCTTACATTTCTCCAATGATCATGATCCAATGGATGATCAACCCCAATAAATATAATGGTTGTCAAATGTTTGATGTCAAGGAATAATTATTCTCCCAACACACCCAAAAACCTAATACCACTATTTCTCCATTGGATATTAAATAACTGGTTTTAGGCATCTAGGAACATTTTTAAAACCATTTCCCAATGTGTGTGAAATCCATTATGGTATTTTTCCAACCACTTAAACTTGTGGTTGGTGACATCATCATGAGGGATCCAATATGCCATGACATAATCCCCCAACCTACTATTATGGTCTTCTGCCTCATAATTACCACTTGCCATCATGGAACTACCATGTCACCACTGCCACATCACCACACACTTGGAATCCACTTCGTCGATGACATCACCATATATAAAAATTTCCATTTTTTTCAACGTATTCAATATTTAAAAAATAAAAAAATAAAAAAAATGATTTCTCCATCTAGTGAGAATTTGTGCCTCAATATATCCACAAAAATTCAATTTATTCTCAACCCATAGTACTTGAGCATTGAAATTATGGTTTTGGTACCAATCTATGGTGTACCGAGGTCTTAGGTATCAATCCATTACATACCCACAAAAACACAATTTTTGGGAATAATTTCAACCTCTAATGCATTTCCTTCATATGTAAGAAAATCAATAAAATGCACATGAGACACTTACTAGTTCCATGTAACTAACCATGAAATGATATGTATATAGTGAAAATAAACATATTTAGGAACATCATTTAAAAAGAAAATAACACATTAAATAACATAGTGAAAAAAAATACATAGGAACACATAAAATACTTATTTCTTAATGAAATATTCACCAACTGACATGGGATGATCTAGCCAACTATAGCCTTTGTTTCATATTCACTCTCTAAAATAGGCCACCCCCTAGATAAGGCCATGATACCAAAATGATAGGTTCCCATGGAAACTCTATCACTCACAAATAGATAGCTCTCAAGCTTTCTTTGTTCACACAAACACATGGCCTCATTGAAGAGGCACACAAATACATATGTTTTTGTAATTTCCAAATATAACAAAATATATATATATATATATATATATATATATATATATATATATATATATATATATATATATATATATATATATATATATATATATATATATATATATATATATATATATATATATTGTTTAGCCTATCTAGCTAAACCCCTCTTGTGGGATGATAGACCCCTATAATCTTGTCCTTATTTGTTTTCCATTGATAATGATTTATACATTAATAAGCGTTTATATAGTGGAATAGGGCTTCCATAATTTTAATTAATTATCCATAATTAATAGAAAAATATTAAGAATTTAATGTTTATAAAATATTCATGGAATATGTTTAGTACTCATCAAGATAGTGTTGGACATTGGGATCAATGCTTCTTGTGTGTTTCGCGACATGGAACAACTACCTCTCATAGATCCTAACTATGGAAATTGTAGCAGATGCTAACATCTACATATTTTTGTCTAACAACAATCACAAGTTCAACAAGTGGTATTAATGTGAGATGTCTCGAGTTTAAAACTCACTCGACTCACATTGGGGGGGAGATTCTTAGGCATTCGCTTCAACACTAGTGTGTTTCGTGATATGGACTATTCACCTTTCATGGATCCTAACTCTTGCGATTGTGGTGGAGACTAATGCCTATAGATTTTGGTCTATTAAAAATCATGATTTCAATAGATAAAGGGTTGAGATTTATCTCAAAGGTACTTGTGCCATTTTTTCTTTTCAATTTAATTAAAAAGAATGTTATAAATTAAATTAAAATTATATAAATACACATATACTCACATATATTATATTTTGACTACAAAATGGGTTATGGTTTTTTGGGCATTTGTTATTGATAAGCCATGGTATTGTAACAAAGCCTCTCTATAGGTTAAGAATCTCCATGGTAAATTGAGGGTGAATCTCCATAGTTAAGCTTGTTACATGTTTTTACTAAATGTATGTTTAACTTATATATTAATTATTCTTCTTCTTCTTCACAATAATAATAATAATAATAATAAAGTTATAATTTAGTTAATTTTTATGATTTTCTATTAATATTGGAAATGTGTGATGTATCAAGAGGTAATTCTTTTGATGTCTATCAATGTTTACCAACTATTTAATTTATATGGCTACAGTAGTATTATTAATATTCAAAACCATTACATAGCTAAGCTCCCTAGCTTTTCCTCGTGTATAACATACATTACTAATCCAAAGTCAAAACCTGGGGATTACATTGATCTGTAAACTATTATGGTGATTTCATTAGAAAATTTATCATAGAGATCTATTAAAATAAACCAAAATCCATACTATGAAGGGTTAATTCCTTTAGATTTCCTATTTGTTTTATTGCTTTTCCCTTTATGCATGTAATAGATAAAATGTGAAAAATAGAGAGTAGTGAAATATTACATACATCTATTACAAATAACACTAAGATGTGATCTAGGAAACCAAGTTTGGAATAAAACCCAACTAGAAGTTAGGGTCGCTCAGCTCACTTTTCTTTGGAATAGAAATTATGAAAATACAAAGGAGAAAACACTCTTTATGGAGTTAGCTGAGACCTGTAACCCATGGGTTTATAAAGGAAATAAACCCTCTATATTTCTCTCCCTCTATCCACACTCAACTACTCTTTTCCTTGATGAATAAAAATGCACTTGAATAGAATGAAACTCCTTTTCCTCGTAATTTCCTAGTTATAACATGGTATAATAGCCAACTAGGAGTTAAATGTGACACATTCAACACTAACATCAATTACAAATTGACCCTTCTAGAGTCTTATCCATAGTTCCCATGTGGCTAGCCCCTTTTCCATAAATAATTGAGCTAACATGGCATCTTTTTGAATTATGTTGGAAAAAATAGGAATGCCAACTTTTGTGAATAGACATTGTTTGACATCTTTCTTCCATTGTTGTAAAGGTCTCTATGTGTAGAATTGTGCTAAGGGATCTATTGCAAGCTAGAAGTTTTGGACCCCAAAAAAAATTGTTTAATTCCTCAAACTACATTTGAAAAGTTTCAAACCCTAATTATCCAAATTAGGAGCCATCAATAAAAATGGCATTTCAACCAATTCCCTTAATTTTTCCACTCTAAAGACATCAGAGGGATGACAAACAATATAACAATCCAATCTATTTAATACCTCTCAATTTTTGGAGGCTTTTGGTCCCCAATAGCTTTTACTAAATGATGTGAGAATTTTTTTTCCTATACCTTTTCCTTGGATTACTATTTATCCTTGCTTGGAATTTGTCCTTTCAACGTAATTGGCCAAAGCTCATGCTATCCTTGACATGTAATTATAGACGTCTTTGGAAAAAATGTATGTTTTTTCAACTTTTCTTTATAATTTGGTGCTAAATCCTTTATGGAAGGTGGATCATGATGCTCTTCCTTTTCCAACATGGAAGGTTCGTATAGTTTCATATTTTCCACATTCTCCATAGACTGCATGTAGGGGGATAAAATGACTCGATATATAGGTATTATCTCAAACCTTATCCAGTATCTCAAAAGGACCATATCACTGATCCTCGATTTTCTTACCAAGACCTTGTAGCCTTTCTTTGTTCAACCATAACCATACATTGTCTTACACTCTAAATTACTTCTATATTAGTGTTAATCGTGCTTGGACTTATACTTTTGCTATTACTTCTTTAGTGTCTCATGTATTTCAAATAAATTTTCCTAATTTTCTCAACATTTTTTTTTCTCTTAAAGCATCCCTTAACAGATTCTCCCTTACTCCTCATTAATACACCTATACAACATCTAAACATGAAGGTGGAATGTATCTAAGTCTCAAATGGTGACTTACCAGTTGAAGAGTAATTTCATTGTTGCCCGAGTGCTTTACGTAGACAAAATTTTGATCCCACGCCTTCGGATGCTTTTGACAAAACCCCTTAAAATTTATGCCAAAGTCTTATTGACTATTATTGTTTCCTCATCTATCATTGGATGGAATGTTGTCGAGATCTTTAATTTTGTGTCCATATTCTCCCACAATGTAGCCCAAAATGCACTAATAAATCTAGTGCCCCTATTTGAAAAGTTGCTTCTTGGAATTCAAAATGCATAGAGACCTACTCAAAGAACAACTTTGATACTTTTTTCCCCTTAATGGTCATTTTATAAGGCATGAGAACATGCATCTTCCTGAATTTGTCAAGTAAAACATAGTTACCGATCAAACAGGAACTTTGCCGATTACCTATTTTTTTGAAGTATCAAAAAAATTATCCGTTTTTGAAACATGCTCATTCAAAATACACATTTTTTTAGCATATTTTTGACACTTTAAATTTTCTTATGTATCAAGTATGGATTTTTTTTTTTTTAAATGTCAATGATTTTCATGTTGATTTTGAAAAGTGTTGATGCAGCATCAATCCATTTTTTTAGAGGGCTTATTTTTTACACTTTAAAAGTATGAATATATTTTTTAAATGTTAGTGATTTTCATGTTGATTTTGAAAAGTGTTGATGCACCATCAACCCTTTTTGTTTAGAGGGCTTTATTTTTTACACATTAAATTTTCTAATGTATTAAGTGTGGATATATTTTTTAAATGTTGGTGATTTTCATATGGATTTTGAAAAACATCAACATTTTTTTATAAGACATATTTTTGGCACTTTAAATTTTCTTATGTCCTAAGTATGCACAATTATTTTTTAAATGTTGATTATTTAAGTACCTTTCAAGTTGTCTTATTCCTCTTTTTGTTTTTCGTCCCAAGATGTTTTTTTTTATAAATATTTTCCAAACATGTGCTTTTTGTTTTTCTTTGTAATGTCTTTTATAATGAAATTTTTTAAATTTTTTGAAAAGTTAAAATAAAAATAACATTAATATTTTGAGGTTAGAATTTTTTATATATTTATATATCACTAATTAATATTTCAATACACAAAAAATAATTATCACTATAAAATAATAATTTAAAACACTTAACAAAAAATCCACATATTGCGTATAGATATAATTTAAAAAAAAAAAACGTATTTTGGGACCTTTCACTAAAAATGACATGTTAAATATAAGATTTTTATGAAAAAATTGAATAAAAAAAGTTGAAAAAAAACAAATTTTATGAATTTTATATCAAAAAATGATGACATTTAAAGTTTTTTTTTCCAAAATAATGATTAAAAAAAACATAACACGTAGTAAAAACAATAAAAGAAAAAAAAACCATTAAAATTTTTTTTTAAAAAACATTATCAAAAATAAAATAAAAAAACATTATTAAAAAAATTTAAAATAAAAGCATTAAAAAGAAATTAAAACACAGAGGCTCGAGGGGGCTTGGGTGACTAGATTCAATTCCAGGAATCGACCTTGGCTGCCCAAGGCCCATGGAACCTCTAGCCTAGGCAGGGCAAGGCAGGGTTGCACGATGTCGACTCGCCTAAGCCCGAGGCCCCATGGCCCTAGGCATCCAAGGTCGAGCATGACCATGGCTGCCTAGGGTCATGGGGCCTTGGGTCTCAGCGTGGTGGGGTTGTGCAGCCTCGCCCCACATAGGCTGGCCTTGGCCGCTTGGGACAATTCCAGGAATCGACCTCGACCATCGAGGCCCAATTTTCTAAGGTTTATTATTATTATTATTATTATTATTATTATTTTTTAATTATGCGTTTTTTAATTTCAATTCGTTTTTTTTTTTAATTTTTAAAATAAAAAAAAGTTTTTAATGTATTTTAATTTTTTTAAATTTTTAATGTGTATTATTTATTTATTTATTTTAATTTTTTTAATTTTTCTTCTTTTTGTAATTATCCAATCAGTATTTTTTTTTTAAATATGTGTTTTTTTTTATACATATTTTTTCCTTTTTATATTTATTTTTTTATTTGTTTGTTTAAATATTTAGTTTTTACAAATTAATTTTGTTTGCTTTACATTTATATGTATGTTTTTGTTTATTATCTATCTATATATATATATATGATTTTCTTTTGTTATGTTTTTTAATTTTTTTTTATGTTTTATTATTTAAAAAAAAATAAGTGTTTTTTTTTGTTTTTATTTATTTTTTTCAATGTTTAAAGTTTTGTTTTCTTTTGTATTTTTAATTTTTATTTATTTCTTATTTTGTTTTAATTTATTTTTTTCTACGGGGTTCGTGTTGATACTTGACTAGTAACTCGATTCCATTAAGTGTCAATTTGATAGTTGATTTTAAAGTTTTCGTTATAATTAATCAAGTTTGTCGCCACAATGTGTCAATTTTTGGGTTGGTCTTTAAGCTTTCAGTACAATAGGTCGAGTTCACCTACACTGTGTGTCAATTTGATGGTTGATTTTTAAATTTTTGTTGCAATGTGTAAGTTGTCTTAGGCTAAGATTTTAAAATCATTATACACTTAACATTTAAAAAAGAAATTACTCTTGGTATAATGACTCCTTCATTCAAGTGTTCACTTTTAAAGTTTTTTTAGTCATAAAATTTTTTAATGATGTTATGCTTGAAATATTTTGAAAACATAAGGTTTTTTTGTAGTCATAATCTTTGGTTCTAATTCCATGGTTGAAAAATTGTTAAGATTTTAAGGTTTTTCTAAGTCATGATGTTTTATCTTTAATGTTATGGTTGAAAACAATTATAAGTATTTTTTTCTTTAGCACCATGACTGAAAATTGTTAGAATTTTAAGGTTTTTCAAAAACAAGATATTTTATTTTTAATGTCATGCCTAGAAATTATTGGAATTTTAAGGCTTTTCAAAGACATTATATTTTATATTTAATGTCATGCTTGAAAATTGTTGGAACTTTAAGGTTTTTCAGAGTAATGATATTTTATCTTTAACGACATTATTAAAAAATGTTGAAAATTTACCCCGAAAAAAAAGACTTTATTCCTGCATCAACACTTTTCGTTTTCAAGGTGTCTTTTGGAAAAAAAAATGGTTTTTTATTGGCTTTTACTATCATTTTTTAAAAATGTTAAAAAATTACCAAAAAAAGTGTTATTCCAGCGTCAACACTTTTTGTTTTCAACTTGTTTTTTCATTTTTTTTGGGGGTTTTTTGGCTAGAGTTCTCGTTTTGAGGTAATAGTTCTTGTTTGATCAGAAACTTTGTTGTAACATGAAAAATTAGTCATGTCCCTTCTTATTTGTTGATAAACCTCTCACAAAGCCCATGGAACTGTTTTTCCAAGGATCAGTGGGTACAAGTAAGGGATGGTATAAACCTTGTTTCCTATTACTAGGCTTCTTGATGTAGCAAAATATACATCCTTTTATGAACCTATATACATCTTCCTGCATCTTATGCTTGAACACATACCTAGGCAAGTTGGAAACTGTCTTCCTAAAACCAAAATTCCCTACAAACTTGGAGGTGTTGGCCCCTTTAATTAGCTACAACTAATCACCTTTAGGAATTCATAGCTTGTCCATCCTATAGACTAACCCATTTTGGAGAAGATAGTCAATTTATTGTTATCACCATCCACATGTCTTTAGTCCTATAGTCAATTATACACCTCCCTAAATTCCTTATCCTTTGTATATGCCTCTGTGTATGCATCATGGATGAAAGGCCCCATGTTCATCAAATCTTCCAAAGTTGTGATTTTTCATGTGGGTGGATTTAAAGGCATGTTGTTCAACTTGTTTTTGTTACCCTTCTTGTACTTGATCATTAAATGAAAATGTTGTAATAACCCCATCCACTTGTAATGTTTGGTTTCGTGTGACTTAATATGGGCCTATAGGTACTAGAGTGGCTAGCGGTATGTGTTCATGGAAACCTTTTTACCCATCAAATAGTGCTTCCACTTTTTGATAGTTTGTACCAGGGAATAGAGATCTTTGTTATATGAAGGGTAGTTAAGAAGCACCCCATGAAATACTTTATAATGGTAGGATATAGGTCGCCATATTTGCATCAAGACTACTCCCATGGCATATCCCTCACATATATCTCCACATTGAAGGGTTTTCACAAGTTTGGTAATGTGAGAGCTGGTGCTTGACATATTTTCTTTTTAGCTCTTTAAATACCTTTTGTTGACACTTTCCCCATTAGAAAAACTTAAAAATCCTTGTTATGGCATGGAGTGGCATGCCTAGTATTGAAAATGAAGCTATGAATTCTCTTAAGTAATACGTTTCCCCAACAAGGTCACAACATCTGAAACATCCATAGGCAATAGCCACTTCATGATGGCCTCCATATTTGCATGATCTATCTTAAGCTCCACTAAACCAATGACATAATGCATATGCCCCAAAAAATGCTATCCAAATTCATAATTATTGTTATTTTCTATTAATTGGTGCTTTTTAAATTTATCTAGCACTAGTTGGATGCCTTTGCTATGATTAACTCTTCTACATACAAATTTTCTCTTAAGAATAATAAAACATACTTCTTGCTAGAATTGATCAATTTCTTAGCTTGGTTGGTGCTTATCAATGACATATTTAACTTACCCTTATGCACATTGATGATGAAGGAATTTTTTCCCTTGATGAGGTGTTATTGGGTACTTCTATACATGAAGATTGTATCTTAAATGTACATATAGGGAATACCAAACACAACTCCACATATTCCAAGTAGAACTACATCCAATTCTACTTCATCAATAAAATCAACACTGGTAGTAAATTTAATTTTACATTGTTTGGTTAATTTATCTTTGCCTCCTAATTGACCCATCCCAATGGATATTGGCTAGGATGGAGATGAACCTCTAGCCTAATTTTTCTAACTAGAGCCATTGATATGGGATTCACTTGTGATCCTAAATTTAACAAAGAATCAATTTTTGTCTTCTTGACCTATATATTTATATGGAAGGGTTTGGCCATTTCCTTCTCTTCCTATTGTTAAAGGCTACTCAAACTCACCTCTTTTCACACTAATTTGCAAAAAATATTCTCATCAACATACGAGTTTGATCCAAGTGGAAATTGATGGCCACCCAATCAATGGTTATTTATCTTCTTGGAAGTTTTTCTATGGATTTTTAGGTCCCAAACTTCTAGGGATATTTTGAGGCCACAAATAAGGTTTTTTAGCCATTTGGGGGGCTGAGGATTTCCATTATATGCCATGAACTCAACCAAAAGTTGTAATCATTGGATATTCATATCCAATGAGCTACTATCAACCCCAAGTGGACATTGTGTGTAAAAGTTTCACTATGAAATAATTATATTAGGGATTACAAACCTTTTGGATCTTCATTTTCTAAGGTTAGGTTTTTGGACTTATGGGTTTATTTATTTATGTGGAAAGACCATTCTTTTGATATATAGTTATAGGTTTTGTAAACGCATGTAGCATACATCCCTCTCCCTTCATAGATAGATACCACCATTCTATCCAATGTGTGTTCTATAATATTCTAATATTTTAATTTTTAATAGAAGTTGGGTTTTCACTATATTACTATGCTTTCCACTATATTTATCTATGTGTATGTTCCATTTCCTTTAATTTATTTCATTCCATTCCTTATACAACATAGACCTATATTATTAGATAAATCTACTCCTTGTTATTTCTCAATGCATTTCCCTAATGAGATCAAGGTATAGATATTTGGGTCTCGAGTGAGTTTCAATTTGGAATAACCAATCTCACTAACCTGAATGGCATCCCATGAAAAAAGAAAAGAGAGATGACAGAGTAGGATATCATATCAACTTGTTTCTTTGGGACGCACTCACATGACCAAGGAATGAGATGATGGATAATTTCACCTAGATCCTTCGATGATCTCCAATAGCGGTCAAGGCATATTCAACTAGTGGCAATTCTGGAGGTGTGACATCATTGAAGGTAGAAGTTAACTTTGGTATCCTCTTATTTTAAGGAAAAATAGATGCATTTTCTTTAGATAAATGTTTAAATTTATTAGAGTATTTTTATTATATGCAAATAAATTCTGACAATGAGAATATCATCTTTGCACTCTTCAAAGCCTTTCCTCGTGTTAAATATTGTTTCAAAGGTTACTAAGAGAGACATAACAAAGACAAGCCTATGATATTCAAATGCAGGACCCACTTGGGCCACTTTTGTTGGTTACCTCAAGAAGTAATTTGACCCTGTAGGGAACTATGATGACCATTTCATGAAACACACAACTCTATGATAAGAGAGAGAGAGACCAGATAACGTTGGAGTACACCAATATTTTCCATGCCTTCTACTCATATCTTAGTATCAAAGACTTCGAGCGACACCTACTTTCAAAGTATCAAAGTGGCCTACATAGATACATCCAAATGGATATGGATTTATTAGACATGTCATCACTAGGAGCCACTTGTTGATATGTAGAAAATTTTGAAGAAGAGGAATAAGCAGGAGTTTGGGTTTGGAAATCCACCACAATATAAGTTTGGAAAAGGAGGCCCCTAACTCGCAAAATAAGGGGGGAATCAAGGAGAGCCAACCTTAATACAGCAAGAATAATTCATAGGGAAAGAAGGGCAAAAAAGAGTAAAATAATGATAGTGGAAAGTGGTGTAAGTTGCACAAAATAACTTTGCACAATACTCATGAATTCCACTCGAAATAATCATTGTCAGTTAAGCTTAAATAAAAAGAAGAAGACTTTGGTTCATATTTTGATTCAGATCATGATAAAGAAAATTAGTTCATCAATGCATAACCCAGTGCTACCATCATGACCACAAATATTCAACCAAAAGAGTTAGAGGTTCTTGAGGATGGGGTGTGCCTATTCCATTCACGAATGTGAGTGAAGGACACCCCACTACATTTCATTGTTGATAGTGGGAGCAAGAAGAACTTGATCTTAGCTAAGGTCATTTGAAGTTGGTAATGGTGCCACACCCCCAACCATATGTAGAAATTATACAATATGCATGCATATCTTGGATTCACCCGATCTAACAATATGCTAAAGTTAAATATTGAATATCTTCTACAAATCTTTGCGGAATTAAAAACACAATCGCTAATTACATAAGCATGAAGAAATATCAATCACACACAACACAGATAATTTCCCGGGGAAAGCTTACAGCTAAAATCCCACTATTTCCTATTGTGTATTATATCATGGGTCATGAAACAATTACATACAAAACTTGAATAAAAAGAGTTCTTCGTACATCATCTAATTGTCTCACATTGTCATACATTATTTACAATCTCCAGACAACCTCCCTTCACTAAACAATCCCTGAATTGATGCCTTCTTACATGCCTTGACTGCGCAAGTATCATGGGCTCATCCAATGTGTGTGGCTTGCATGTGTGCAAGCGGATAATGTCACAATTGATAGTTATCTTCCCTTTCACCTAGAACTCAACTGGGTCTCCACTAGATCTTACATGCATGCAGTTAATAATAGTAAATCTTTAGTTGCAAGTGAGATCACTACATGTCAATTAATTAATAATTAATTCACTTGATATCTCACTAGTGTATCTTCAGCTACAACTAGCACAACTAAATTTAACTCACTTAATTGAATTAAACTATTTACAACTTTCACAACTCAAGCACCACTACACTTCCAACTTTGTTACAACTATAATCACTCAATTACAACTAAATTCAACCTGAATGTCCCACCAACCAACCTCTTAACTCAAAATTCACTTAGCCAATTGATTTTCCACTTCAATTAACTATTTTCAAGTTCTCATTGATAATATATTATAGTTTAATGTCCATCTAAATTAAGGGATAATAAAAATAGACATGCACATAAAAATAGCCTGTGGGCCCCACCCTAGTATAGGTGCTTAATTTTCACTAGGATCATGGGTACCAAAAAAATTTCTTGATGAATCTCAACACTCCCTCTCAACAAGAAAGGGATTATCCTTCACCCCGATCTTTTCTCTATGGTATTCGAATTTTCTCCTAGTGAGCTCCTTCATTAGAATATCTACATCTTGATCTTTCATGGGAATGTACTGAAGCAACATAATTCTCCTCTTCACATAATCTCTGAGATGATGGTACCAGATATCTATATGCTTGAACCTATCATGAAACACAAGATTAATCGATATTTTAATGCAAATTTGATTATCACAATGAATCACTATCAGATCCATCTGAGAACCAAACAAACCAACCAAGATCTTTCTCATCAAGAAAGCCTCGCATGCAGCTTGACTCGCTGCCATGTATTATACTTCTGCCGAACTGAGTGCCACAGATATCTGCTTCCTTCTGTTACAAGAAACAAATATAGACCCGATACTAAAGATCCCCCTTGATGTGCTTTTTATGTCTGATATACTGCCAGCCCAATCTGCATCCGTGAAGCCATGAAACTTCACTCCATATGTTCTTTTGTACCATATACCATACTCTAATATGCCCCTTAGGTATCTCAGTACATGCTTCCTCGCCTTCCAAAAGAGCTTGGTAGGCTTAACCATAGCTTCACTCATCTATTTAACCGCATATCAAATGTTTGGTCATGTGTTTACTAGATACATTAGCGAACCCACTAACTATCGATAGACAGTAGCATCCACTACCTCTCTAGAAGTAGCATCCTCTTTCCTCTAGTTTCCTAGAAGAGGTATATCCATGGGTTTGCAGCTCTCCATGTTAAAATTACCCAGTATCTCCTTGGCATACTTGCTTTGAGACACAAAAATTTCACCATCCCACTGCCATATTTCCAATCTAAGGAAATAATGAAGGAGGCCCATATCCTTCATTTCGAACTCCCTTGCAAGATCCTCCTTGCATGAGTGTAGTGGCTTCTCATCACCAGTCAATATTAAATCATCAACATAAAGAAAAATGATTAAAATCTTACCCTCCACCACAATTTGGTACAGGTTTGTATCTGCTTCACTTTTGGTGAAGCCTAGTCTGGTGAAATATTTGTTTATCTAAGTGTACCAAGCACGGGGTGCTTGTTTAAGCCCATACAATTCTCTTTTGAGCTTGCACACATGCGACTCGTTGTTGAAGATCAATAAACCTTTAATTTTCTCTATGTACAACTCTTCCTCAATGATCCCATTGAGAAACGCAGTTTTCATATCCATCTGATGAATGCGCTAGCCCATCTGTGTTGAAAGTACATGGATGGTCCTTATGGAAGAGTACCTTGTGACAGGTGCAAAATTCTCATCATAAGCTATCTCCTCGATCTGTGATAAACCTATGGCCATAAATCTGGTCTTTTATTTCTCCACACTCCCATCAACAGCTTTCTTTACCTTGTGGATCCATCTCGAACCTACCACTGGTTTGGAAATCGGTCTTGGGACAATTTCCCATGCACTGTTTTTGACAATGTATTCATACTCCTCCACTATTGCATCAACCCAAGTAGGCTGCTGCATTGCTTCCTGAAAGGAAAATGGTCTTGTCACAATACATTTTCTCATAATATCCATGTATCCAATAAATCGATCAGGAGACTGTCTCTCTCTGCATTGTGAATTAGGAGCTCCTACATTCTCTGCAGCATCAAGTCTCAACCTATCAGCTTCCATGGTGCCCTTTCTACCATTTCTGATGGATGGCTCTGCATGAGTGGCTTCCTCCACTCCATGAACCTCCTCATGTGGTTGATCCACATCTTGAGATGGGAACCAACATTTCCTCCTCCACATGCAAGTCTAACTTCCTCTCAAGTGAAAACCGTGTGGCTTTCCCCTCATCAAATTTTATATCCCTTCGCACAACAGTCATTCTGTTGTTTATAAAATACACATGATAATTATGGGGTGTTTCTGTGTACCCCACAAAAATCACAACTTCAAGAGTCGGCTCCAGCTTCTTCCTGGCGTCCTTGGTCACATGCACATAAAAAAATGAGCCAAAAATCTTAAAGTCTGAAACATCTAGTTTCTTACCGATGAAAGCTTACTCAGGTGTACTCATGCCAAGTACTCTATGAGGACAATGGTTTTGCACATAAACCGTAGTGTTGCATGCTTCCACCTACAAATGCATTGTTAGGCCATGATCATGAAACATCGCTCGTGTTGCACCCACGATCGTTATATTCTTCCTCTTCGCGACCCCATTTTGTTGTGGATTATGAGGCGCTTATGAGTTCTCTTTAAATTCCTTCTTTGCTGCAGAAGTTCTTGAATTTTTTAGATATGTATTCTCCACCATTATCGCTCCTAAGAGCCTTCACTTGCTTCCGCGACACTTTCTCCACCAATGCCTTAAACTCACAGAACTTAGAGAATGTTTTATCTTTCTTGTGCATGAAGAAGATCCAACATTTACAAGAAAATTCATCAACAAATATTACATAGTACTTATGTTTTGTTGTTGAAGAAACTGAGAATGGCCCACACACGTCTGAGTGAACTCTCTCAAGGATCCCCGAAGCACAATTCTCCTTCTCATGGAAGGTGGACTTTACATACTTCCCCATGGTGCAGCCCTTGCACTGATCTAACTGAGCAAGTGTTCTCATTAGGGGAATTTTGAGGTCTAAAATGGGCCTCCTAAGAAAAATGTACAAAAAAAATAAACTTTATAAGAACCAATAGGATTCAAGATGATGATGCCAACCATGGGGGATGATTCACCATTTTTTTAAAGTAAAAGGGTAAAAAGATTAAAAAATAATAAAATAATAAATCTACTTTTTCAACTCGTATTTTCAACTTATCTCCCAAAATTTTTACTCAAATTTCGAGCAGGAGAACTGATTGGATGCAAAATTTAATTCCTCATCCAAGTAGTACCCATTTTGCATACTTCCGATGGACCCTGCTACATGAAAAATGAGAAATACATGAAAAAACGTGATTGCAATCTCGTTTTTCATGTATTTCTTATTTTTCGTGTAGCAAGGTCCATCGAAAATATGCAACATTGGTACTCCTTAGATAAGGAATTAAATTTTGCATCTAGCGAGTACTCATGCTCGAAATTTGAGTAAAAAATTTGGGAGATAAGTTGAAAAAGTAGTTTTTTTAATTTTTTCCCTCTAAAATTTAATGATGTAATAAAATATTATTTTACTATTTCCACTATTATTTTATAATTTCCTTAGGAGGCCCATTTTAGATGTCAAAATTCCCCTAATGCATTGGAAGTCCAGTAGATATTTGTTGCATGACTTTCAAGGCTCCATGATGAAGATGGCTCAATTGCCTATGCCATAATTCGCCCTCATCCCAGCTCACCACTTTCTCTGCCTTGCCCACCATGGCAGCGCAACCATCTACCTCCAGCTTTTAGAGATTCTTAACTTGAATCCCTATTCTTTTGGCTTGACTCGTTGTTTTATGTTGCATGAAATTTTTTCCATCACTAAAAACAACGTCATATCCTTTGTCCTCTAACATTGCGACTAAGACCAAATTTTTCTTCATACCTGGTACATGCATCGCATATTTTATTTGAAATGGTTTAACTTACACCCTCTGAAAGGTAATGGTACCAATCCCAGTTGCACTATATCGTCCGACGTCACCCATCTCAATATGCATCTGGAGATCTTTCTCCTCCAAGTCACTGAAAAGTTCCTTCTCTCTTGTCATGTGAAAGGAAGCACCATTATCCAAATACCACACCGATCCCAATGCACATGACACCATGCATGCAATCAAGGATAATTAAAGCTCAAATTGTGAGGCAAGGGCCTCAACAGCTGAAGCTCCAGCAACCTTCTTGTTCAATAGAAAAATGCCCATGTTCGTGACAGTGAAAACACTTCACCTTCGACATGTCCTGCTTCTTGCCTTTAGACTCAGATTTAGAATTGAATTTCTTCCCCTTCCCCTTCTTTTCCTTGGAAGCCAAATCACAATCCTCTTCATCATCATGCTTTTATGAAGATCCATCTTTGGTGTTCTTCATGAACTCCTCCTACACCAGACTCGACCACAGTCGTTCCCAATCCATCAATTTTTCCACAGTCATTGTCTTTGAGTACTGCCTCCATACTGTCCTTCCAAGAAATGTAGTTAGAGTTTCCCTCGAGTGCATACTCTAACCTCCATCAATTGAAAGCCATTTCGATCTTGAATTAGTTGTAACACCGAGAAAGTATTTCTGCAAATTCAAATTATTTCCAACCATAAACTCAGCTTCTACTTCATTTCTGCAATTTCTTGTGCTCTGATACCATGTAGAAATTATACAATATGCATGTATGTCTTGGATTCACCCAATATAAAAATATGCTAAATTTAAATACTGGATCGCTTCTACAAATATTTGAATAATTAGAAACACAATCACCAATTACATAAGCATGAAGAAAGATCAATCACACACAACACAGATAATTTCCTGGGGAAAGTTTATAGCTAAAAACCCCATTATCTTCTATTGTATATTATATCATGGATCATGAAAAAATTACATACAAAACTCTAATCACAATATCTCTTAGTACATCATCTAATTGTCTCACACTGACATACAAAAATTAGCAAATCCTTTGCACAATTTACTGTCTCCAAACACTCTGCCTTCACTGAACAATACTTGAATTGATGCCTTCTTTCCTGCCTTGACTGCGCAAGTATCATGGGCTCATCCAATGTGTGTGTGCTTGCATGTGTGCAAGAGAATAATGTCACAATTGATAGTTATATTCTCTTTCACCTAGAACTCAATTGGGTCTCCACTGGATCTGACATGCATGCATTTAATAATATTAAATCTTCAGTTGCAAGTGAGATCACTACATGTCAATTAATTAATAATTAATTCACTTGATCTCTCACTAGCGTATCTTCAGTTACAACTAGCACAACTAAGTTTAACTCACTTAACTGAGTTAAATTATTTACAACTTGCACAACTCATGCACAACTGTACTTCCAACTCTATTACAACTAGAATCACTCAGTTACAACTAAAGTCAACCTGCATGTCCCACCAACCAACCTCTTAACCCGAAATTCACTTAGCTAATTGATTTTCCACTTCAGTTAACTATTTTCAAGTTCTCATTGAGAATATATTATATTTTAATGTCCATCTAAATTAAGGGATAATAAAAATATACATGCACCTAAAAATAGCCTGTGGGCACCACCCTAGTGTAGGTGCTTAATTTTCACTAGGATCATGGGCGCCAAAAAAATTTCTCGTTGAATATCAACACCATACACTATTGGTTAGTTGAACCATGGGTGAGATATTTGTGTGAGCCAGTAATTTTTCATATCCTATAGCATCAAGCCCTTCAAAGATGAGACATTGTGTGATGTTGACCCACTCGAAGTTTGTGATGTTATTTTAGGAAAACCTTATATATGGAAACGTTGTGGTTTTTATGAGTCTCATCAATGTAGTATCATTGTTACTTTAGGGGGTTATCTCTACAAGCTACCAAAGTAGTTATGATTATCACAGTTTCATTAATCTGAGAAAAACTATGTTGAAAAGTAATAGCTTAGACTGCAAATTTTTCCTCTTTGTGGTTGGTAAGAAGGTGAAAGGAAGGTTGTTGTCACCAACACAACCTTAACATCGAGGCTCTCTATAGAAAAAAATTGGGTGTACAAGATTGTAGAAGCATATAAAGCTATCTTTGCTTCACTTGTGGGGGTGACTCTGCACGACCATGTCAAACACTCAATTGACTTGTTACTCGGTTTTCCTTTACTTGATGGAAAAATATATAAACACTTTCTCTTGGAGAATGAGGAAATAAAATGTCAAATTCATAAGCTCATCCAAAAGGGCCACATTTGACTAAGTTCCTCACCATGTGAGAGCCTAATTATGTTGGTGTAGGAGAAACATGGGGCATGGAGATTATGTATTGATTATAGATCCTTGAACAAAATCACAGTTGAGAATAAACACTTGATCCCTCCAATTGACAATCTTATTGATCATCTTAAGGGTGCCAAGCTCTTTAGTAAGATTGATCTAAAGACAAGCTACCACTAGGTTCTCATTGAGAAAACCAATATATGGAAGAAAACATTCAAATATAAAGTATGCTTTTTTGAGTGGTCGGTCATGCCCTTCGGGTTAACCAATGCTCTAACAATTTTTATGATAATGATGGATGATGTCTTGCGGCCATGATGAATGTTGAGAAAATTTGGATATGATGGCTTTAATAACTTTGTATCAAGAGTGTAGATAACTTTTTGTCAAATGAATGTGTGTAATATTCCCAATTAGTCCTAAACTAATGGGAATATTCATTTTTGTTTTGTTTTACTGTTTCATGAATAAATTGTAAAGAAGGATCATAAAACTCCTAAACAGCAAAATAAATCAATGCCAAATGTGAAAAAGGCTATATCTTGGCTGAATAAGAAGGCACCCTTAGGTGTGAAAGGGGCTAAAACATTTTGACTGGGTCAACCATGACCAAATCTACAGCACTGTCTTGGAGGAGTGGCCATCAATGAGGCACAACACAGTTTTAGATGGACGTGGCTCATGGGAAAAGAGCTATTTCATTCAAGGTGGTTTAGGGTTTTGCAAGCTCTCATCTTATAAAAGGAAGAGGATGGCAGCATGAGAAAGTGGTTGATGTGATTACATTTTTCAGAGTATATTGTATGTTTAGACATATCTCATTCACCTTGTTGTTTAGCAGAGAATAGTGTTGTTTAGCACAAGGTCTTCCTGTTTAGGAATTCCATCTCTTTCCTTGAGAGGCCTCTTGGAAGAGCGTTGCATTTATTGTCCACTATCAGGCTGAAGGCCAAGCTCCTTTTTCCAATGACAACGTAGATCCTGTTGAGGGTTTGGTTGTCTTTGTAAGCTGCAGCAAGTGGAGGCTATATCTACTCAGATCTAGATAATTCTAGTGCTCCTTTTTAGTGGGGAAGGCTTCTATCCCATTGGAAAGAGAGTATTGGATCAGTGGAGCATCAGATCTAGATCTTTCCATGTGGCCAAACCTATCTTAAACCCTACAACGCAGTTTTCCTTCCAAATCTGTGTTTTCCTGTAGGTGTTGTTACAGGGACTTATGACATAACTTTCTGGAGGAGTGATTTTCATGTGTTGGGGATCTACCCTTAACCTTTGAGATCCATTGGATAGGATCAACATATTGTACATATCAGATTTGATCTTCATATATCTTAATATTCCTAAATATCTGAATATTTTTGCAGATCTACAGCTTTTAGATCTCAGATCTACTCCATGTGCTTCATGTATTGCTGAAAACCCCAAGGGGATTTTGAAGAAGAGTGTTTACGGTGTATGGATCTATCATAGATCTGAATTTTCATGCATTATTTTGCTCTAGATCTAGGTTTTAATCAACAGCTATTGCAGCCTAATAAAAATAATGTTGTCAAGGCAGTTTATGTTCATTTGTATGGTTGCTGCACCTCTTTTTGAGGATTTTTCTTCATTGGAGACTTCTATTTCCTCTTGTACATCTTGTGGGCTTCATTGTACATCTGATTTGTTGTTATAAATGTTAAATAAGGGTCTCCATATTGGCCTCCTGCTATAATCTTGATGATCTGCGTTATTTTAACTGCATAATTTTTCTATGTTGCTGCATTTCCCATTTGGGAATATTACAATGTAAAATATTAATGGAATCAAGTTTTCACTCTATAGTCATAAATTTTGGATGTTTTGAAATTTGTTTGATCCATGGAATTGTTGCTTATTTTTTGACAGTACGTGTGTGGTTTGAGTCTTTTTTAAATAATCTATTCATTGAATTTAATATATGCACTTTCTCCTTATTTATTAATAGTGGTCATTGTAGATTAAGCTTCACCATAATCATCACTATTTATTATTTGAAAAACATGCTTTTTAGATTATAGCATGTATACATTTATTTACCTAGTTATCGAAATTTGAATTTAACATATTTTCTTGTGTGAGAGGGGGATTGTACACAAAGCTTAATTGTACCAGGCTTGAATTTAATAAACATTACATTTCCAAAAAGAGTGGTGATAAATGAACCACTCGTTAGGTATGTTTTCATTCAATTGAAAAGTGTGTGGATGACTCTAGTGGTGAAGGCAATACTCTTTTCATTTTGAGAATGAAAAAGTGACACTTTTTGTTTTGTAAATGAGGAATTAGGGTGTTGTTTCTGAGAATGAAAATAAATCAATGCCACAAAACTTCATCTTTGATTTCAAAATTTCGGTGATTTGATCACTTTAGAATCACTCTTTGATGGTATTTAGACACCCCCCTCTCCTCTCAACCCTAATATTTTAGGTTTGACATTATTATTTTTTTTCAACACTTTTTTCCCATCCAAAATTTGTCTTTCAACCTCCCAGCCAATATTTGGGTCGTTAGGTAATGACTTGTCTCTCTCCACAACATGTCTTATAGTGGTTGCCACTCAATACAATAGGTCTCGATATCGAACCATCTCACTAAGCTTCTTGTTTACCCAACTTAGCTTAAATTTATGAAATATATAATTGTAAATTTATGGAATTTTTAGATTTCTCATAACCTGAAAGGTTGTAAATTTTAGGATTTTAAGAAATTGAAGCAACAATGTATTCGGACAAAAAATATATATATTAATGAAAAAGTTAAACTTTTAGTCTTGTACAAGACAAAAACTACATATACAAATTTGAATACATATTATAATTTACTCAACATTTTAGAAAATAAATTTATTTTTTTACTATATGTACTTTATTTTAAAATTAAATATAAACAATTTATAAATTATATCTAATACATATAAAAATATTAATTTAATATTAATATATTTTATTAATAATAAACTTTAAAATATACTAAATAAACATTTTAATACAACAGAATCAACAACCAATTTGGAAGAAGATTTGGCAAGGAAGGTGATGGTCGAAAGTTACCTTCTTTCTATGGCTAGTCTGTAGTGGTAGAATCCTTACCTGGAATCATCTTCAAAAAATGGGTATCTTTGGGCCTTTGTATTGCATCCTTTGTGGTCAACATAATGAGGATCTTTAACATCTTCTAAATTTGTGCTCTTTTTCCACACAAAAGTGGAACCAAGTGGAAGATCTCTTCAGAAGAATGGAAAGAGACCCCTAGAGCATTCGATAATCCATCCTTCTATGGTGGATGGGCCTATTCTCTAGCCTGATTCTAAATAGGGCTTGGATTCTATCTCTTGGCTTCACTCTTTGGTCTATCTAGAAAGAGAGGAATTATTGGATCTTTAAGAATAACCAACAACCTTAGGAAGTTGTATGGGAGGGGATAATACAGAACATTCAAGAAGTGATATTGGTGGATAAATGACTACTATATGACTGGCAATATTCCCCCCAAGAGGCTAGAATACTACATCACCTAAATCTAGAATCGTCAATGAATGCTCCAAACTCTTGGAAACTTATAATGAGCAGGGTGGATTCAACGTAGATCTTCACTTTTCCACTGGAGGGGTTCATCAAGTTAAACTTTGATGGAGCCTCAAAAGGAAATCTGGGTTCGTCGGGTTTTGGAGGCATCTTTAGGGATTCTAGAGTGAATACCATCCTAATATATGCTGACCACTATGGCTATGCAAGTAATAATGAAGCCGAATTTGTTGTTTTCCAGCAAGGTCTTCTCCTAGATATCAAGTTGGGGTATAAGAAGCTAGCGATGGAAGGAGAATCCAAATTAGTGATTAACATAGCCAAAACATTGAGTCAGGGGGATAAATGGGACAAGCTTAGTCACAGTTGGAGAACTGCTAAACTGGTGCAGGAGGTAGGGGAGCTTATTCGAAACTTTGACTATGTTCTAACAACTCATGTTAGACGTGAAGGAAATAAAGTAGAAAACTGGGGTTGTTCACATTGAAATGAACCTCTGTAGTTGTCTTGGCCTACTAAACCTCAGGAATATAGATTCAATCCCTTGGAATCGATTCTAGAGCAAGATAGGAATCACAATTCACAACATCCCCTAACTCCTGAACAAATTCCTTGATCGAGGTGTAAGCTATATCCCAATGCCATCGTAGAAATTCAATCACAAGTGTCTTAGAGAACAAGCCCACCACCCTGCACATGCTTGGATTGGATGGCATGGTGTCTTTGTGCATGTAGGCGTTAAATACCCCCACTGGAGGTGGCAGAGGCATTAAGTCCCAACATCAACATTTGGTAAGTTGCATGTCGATTGATATTAGTAAGTGTCTGGTTCTTGTTAGCAAAGAGAGGGTGGATGGTGCAAGGCGTTGCGGTCAGTCACGGAAGCCAACGAAGGGGTGCTCTTGGAAGCTCTTAGCGTGGGGAAAATGGTATGTGACCTTTAATTCCTCCCTCTCTTACATGCATCAGAATTCTTGGTTAAAGGAATTGGGAATGCTTGGTCTAGAATTGTCAGGGTCTGAGGGTATGAATGTCATTCTATTGTTGCATGCATCTGTTTGTCTATTGAATCAAGACAAGTTGACTGGGAATGTTTCTGTATCTATCTTGTTTGGGATTATCCTATCTAGAATGGGGTTATTCTAGGTTTTTACCTCTTTAGTCGAACCCAAGATCACTATTATGCCCAGGCCTGACCTGGCATGGATTTGGGGATGATTTGTTCACTTTTTTATTTATGGGTTTTGATTATCTGAGTCGTGTTGAAAAGTCAACAAGAAATGTGTGTCTAATTTAATTTACCCTTAATTAAATTAGACAATAAGTTGTAATCCTATCTCATAATCACTTGTAATAGTTAACTGAGTGTGATAAAGTCAGTTAGCTCATGGAATTTGAGTTGAGGGTGGTTGGTGAGGCATGTAGAGTGATTCTATTTCTTTTTAAGTCCAAGTTACAGTTAGTGCATTAGTTTAATGCATGATAAATCAATTAACTCAATTAATTGAGTTAAAATCAATTTAACTAGTTGTAACTGATTGTTGCACTAATGAGAGGTCAAGTGAATTAAATCAGATTTAATTCACATGCAATGATCTATCAAGTAACTGATGATTTACTATTAATAACTACATGCATGTAAGTTCTGATGAAGACCCAGTTGAGATAGAGGTTAAATGGATGTTAACTATCAATTGTATTATTAGAAAACTGTCTGCATGCAGTAATACACCCATAGGATTGCCCATGAGCATTGCGCATTTTTGAAAGGCTGAAATTACTAAAGAATATGAATTTCATTCCACATGAATTGTGCAAGCAAGGAAAGCTTAGCAGAGGCAGGAAACTGGCTAAGTGTTGGTCAATTTTTTCCGGATCAGTGTGAGACAATTGTGAGAGTGCAACAGACTCTTGTGAGAAGAGTGCATTATAATTGTTTCATGATTCCTTGGTTGAATATACAATAGAATATAGAGGGGTTTTGAGCAACAATATTTCCCTGGGAAAAATATATGTGTTGTGGATTGATTTACTTCTTTCTTTACTTGTTTTGACTGTGCGATCATGTTTATTTTCCACAAATTAATTTGTAGAAGGATTTAGTATCTTGCTTTAACATATCGCATGATGGGATTGAATCCATTGGTATACATATTGTTTGTATAAGTTCTACACGGTATCAAAGAGAAGGAAATCACTATAGTGGAGAAGAAACTGAGTTTGTGTTGAACAACATTTGAATTTTCAAAATCATTCTTTGGTGCGACAAGAGGATAGAGATGGCTTTCAATGGCTTAAGATTGGAATATGCACTTGAGGGAAGTTCTAATTATATTTCATGGAAATATAGAATGGAGGCAGTTATGGAGGACAGCGGGTTGAAATAATTCATTGATAATGATATTCCCAAGCCCGCAGCAGCAGGCGTCTCTCTTCTTGATGCTTGGTAAAAGAAGGTTGCCAAAACAAGGAGGATGTTATTAGATGGAGTTCGAGACCACATTGTCTCAAGTCTCCATGGAAAAGTGACTCCATATGCAATTTGGAAGGCTTTGACAGATATGTTTCAGAGTAGCAATGACCATAGAAAATGGGCACTGAAGGACAAGCTCAGGAAAATCAAAATGGAGAAAGGTGACACTATCCTGAAATATTTAACCAAGTTCATCCAATGTCGAGATGATCTCGGGAGTGTCAAAACTACTATAGCGGATGATGAGTTGATGAGCCTAACACTTATAGGCTTTCCCAATAGTTGGCATAGTTATCAAGACTATGTCAATGGGAGGGAGAAACTACCAAATTGGGCACGACTTTGGCCGGATTTGGTACAAGAAGAATTCAGGTGGAATACCAGGGATGGTCCTCATCCAAGGTAGATGATTAGGAAAATTGCGCCTTGGCTGGTAAGGAAAATAAGGGGAATGGAAATAAATCCTATTCCAAATCTGAGACTGGAAAAGAAGGCAAGAAGCATGATATGTCCAAAGTGAAATGTTTTCACTATCACGAGCATGGACATTATGCCACTAATTGTCCATAGAATAATAATTACAACAAGAAGGCTTCAGGATCTACAATGGGTGAAGCTTTGTCTTCAAAATTTGAGTTGGAATTCTCACTCATCGCATGCATGGTGTCTAGTGCAATGGGATCAGTGTGGTACTTGGATAGTGGTGCATATTTTCACATGACGAGAGATAAATAATTCTTTAGTAGCTTGGAGGAGAAGGATATTCATATGCACATCGAGATGGGTGATGACAGGAGGTATAATGCTACCGGGATTGGTACAGTTACTTTCCAGAGACGGTCATGTAAACCTTTCTTATTAAAATATGTCATGCATGTAACAGGGTTGAAAAATAATTTAGTTTCAGTTTCCATGTTGGAGGATAGAGGATATGATGTGGTTTTTAGTGAATGGAAATCATTCCTTCGTCACAAAGCCACAAGACAAGTTAAGAATATTGGGGTTTGTGTGAAGAACCTCTACAAACTCGATGTATATGGTTGCACAACATCGATGGGTAAAGAAGACAGAGTGGTGATCTAGGATGAGGGTGATTTATGGCATAGGAGATTGGGCCATATACACCACATTGCTTTGAAGGTCATGCAACAAATTTCTACGGGGCTTCCAAAGGGTACTCTTGCGCAGATAGACACATGCAAGGGATGTACCATGGGGAAGTATGCAAAGGCCACTTTTCACGAGAAGGAGAACCGAGCAGTAGAAATAATTGAGAGATTTCACTCAGATGTGTGTGGATCATTCTCTACAGATTCTACAGAAAAGCACATATATTAAGTGATTTTTGTTGATGATTTTTCTAGAAAGTGTTGGATCTACTTCATGCAGAAGAAAGATCAGACATTCTCAAAAATTTGTGAGTTCAAAGAACTGGTTGAGAAGATACATGGAATCATGTGAAGGCTCTAAGGAATGAAAATGGTGGTGATTGCATCTCCAATGAATTCAATAACTTTTTTAGCAAAGAATGAATTCAGAGAGAGTTGATTGCACCTCATAACCCACAACATAATGGGGTTGCAGAAAGAAATAATGAAACAATTGTGGGTGCAGCATAAGCGATGTTACATGATTAGGGCCTACCATTCCATCTGTGGGCAGAGGCATGCAGCATAGTGGTATTGTGTAGAACCGTAGTCCTCATCAGATACTTGGCATGAGTATACCATAGGAGGCTTTTTTCTGGTAAGAAACCTAATGTTTCATATTTTAAAATTTTTGGCTCATCTGTCTATTGCCATGTGAAAAAATATTTCAGAAATAATCTAGAACGAACAACTAAGATTGGGATATTTGTGGGGTACACTGATACTCCCCACAACTATCGGTTGTATTTTCTGAACAACGAGATGATTGTTGTAAGATGGGATGTAAAATTTGATGAGGAGAAAGTAATGTGATTTTCCCTTGAGAGAGAGTTTAATTTGCATGTAGATGAGGAACTCTTGGTTCCAAAGGATGAACCTCAAGATGTGGATCAGACACATGCGGAGGATCATGGAGTGGCAGAAACATTCTCATGCTGAGCCATCCACTAGACATAGTGTTGAGTCCCGAATTTGCCTCTTTTCCATACACTTTTCCATATCTCTTTCACTCATCTAAACCTCCAAAATTGTCAATATCATGTGCAAAAGGGTATCTAACATGGTTTTTAATTATGTTTGTGTGTTTTCTATTTGATTTAGATTTTGTTCATACAGCTACGGAAACTTGTCACTTTCCGCAGCCGCTGCAACTTTCCGCAGCTATTTTGTGGAAATCAATGTTACAGGTGTCAACGAAGGAAACGAGCCACATGGGCAGGCTAGGAATGACAAGGACATGGTTCGTGTCCTATTGGTTCAATTAAATTCGTCAAGGAAAGCCGCGGTCAAAGCCATCCACGTGGAAGTCAACTGTGGAGTTCTATGTCGGCTGGACTCTGTTTCGTGGCATAGAAACATCCATACGGCCGTTTCCAAGCTTATGGAGGTTAATTGACATCTGTGCAAAGTTCTGGAGTTGAATTTAAGCGCCCACCTTCCATAGATCCGTTTTCCAACATGGCCATACTCCTATATCCGTGGACTTAGTGGTCTACGTGCTGGCTGCTATCATAAACTTCAGGAGACAGTTACATTTTGTTGCTTTATAAAGAGCGTTTGCATACGCACGTAGAGTTAGTGAATGTGAGTTGAGAGTTGTTAGTTGATATAGCTGTTGAGTTGATGTGCGTACTCTGTTATGTGGTGATTACGCTGCCTTGAGCCGTAATACCACCAGTCTGTAATGACTTGCTTTTTAATGTGAAAAACTCTGTTTTCATATCTTAATTTGTGTTGAGGATCGTTACCAAAGCTGCGTAGAGGGCCCCTGCTCAGCCGAGGTTCTGTGTATTAATGTTTATATTTTTCATTTCATTTCTTTAAGCAGTCATTGTATCATAACCCATTACATGTTCATATTTCATAGTTGTTTCATTTCTGTTCATACATTTCTTTAATTTCCATTGCATTCCTGTCTTTTATGTTTTTATGATTGTTAAAACACTGATCAGTTTTCTTGTGCAGGTTTTAGGTAGACAGCCCGGGGCATTTTCATAGTATTTTTTGCTAATGATATGAAACTGATATTATTCTGCTGCTAGTTTTCTTTCCACAGTCTTTGTTTAACTTCAGTCTTGTCTTGTGCACTTCAGTTTTGCTTATCTGATTCAGTAGTTAAAATTAGACATATTGGTTACTCAGTGTCTCTCACTTACTCTCCGAAAGCCACAAATTGGACCGATGGTGAGGGGCTGTATGATGAAATGTGTAGTTTAGTATTAGTTTCCTTTCTGCAAAATTAGATATATTAAGCTGCTCATAGCGTCTTCAGTTACCTCCGAAAGCCACAGCTGGACTGATGGTGAGGGGCTGTATGATGAAATGTGTAGTTTAGTATTAGTTTCCTTTCTGCAAAAATTAGATATATTAAGCTGCTCTTAGCGTCTTCGGTTACCTCCGAAAGCCACAGCTGGACTGATGGTGAGGGGCTGCATGATGAAATGTGTAGTTTAGTATTAGTTTCTTTTCTGCAAATTAAATAATCAGTTACACAAGTTGTTTATGATTACTTCCGCAAGTCATAGCCGGTCTAATGATGAAGGGTCAGAAAATGAATTGATGTAATCTGATTTAGATTTATTTCATTGCAATTTTGAATTTCCATAAGCGTAGTTTCTTTTGTGTTCAGTTGGAAGCAAGAATAGTTTAGTTTTCATATTCACTAGTTTCTTGTTTTGATTCATTAGATTAACAACACTTTCCATTTCAGCAGTTTACTTTCTTTTGTCATTGTAATTTCAATTTGCTTTTAAAGTTTCGAGATTGGTAAATCATTATAGGGGATATCACTTCCTTGAACAAATATAACCAAGCTTGTTTTTCACTTTAGAATTTCCATTTCACCTTAGAAAGACCATAAACGACAAAAAGTTAAGAAAGAGGTTATCTTGCACATATGGTGCGCCGCACTTCATCAACTTACGATTCCCGGATTGACAATTAAATGCAGCAATTTAGGACACACTAAATTGACCAAACATTTTGGCGCCGTTGCCGGGGAAGTGTAACTAGGTAGCCAATTTCTTAAAAAAAACACATAAAATCATAAAAGAAGGGAAAACTTGATAACTTCTTGAAGTATGCTCTCCTCTTGCACCTAGTGTGATCTGGAGGATCAGAAAAGAGAGTTATTGGTTTAGTGATTTCTTAAGTATGCTCTCTTCTTGCACCTAGTGTGATCTGGAAGATCAGAAAGAGAATTATTAGCCCAACTTTTGTTAAAAAAATATATAAAAAAAATGACATGCATAGAGCAAGAGATTCTAGGGGAAGGTTTATAGCTAAAGCCAAGAGTTTGATTTTCATAACTCCATCTTCTTCAAGGCATAGACCAGATTCACCATCATCTACCCCTAGCCTTAAGATTTTTGGAAGTCAAGGACCAGCTGAATTAGAGGATTCTCCTACACCACCTACTAAAACCCACTTAGTCAACAAAGAGACTTTCTCTCATCCTTCCTTGGTAGAAGAACTAGAGGACTATAAGGACTCTAAAGAAACTATCATGGCAGAGGAAGTAATAAATAGAGGTGGAGGTAGAGGAGGAGGAGATAATGAAGATAACAATGGTGAAGGAAATAACGGTAGAAATAGGGACGATTTTCTTGGATTCCCTATAGTTGATGAGGAAACTCATGCAACAATGAAAAATATTTCACCATTTGTTCTCCCTAACTTTTATGGATTACGAAGTGAAGATCCTGAAACATTTCTGTTTGAGTTTGAAGTAGTGTGCCGAACTTATGACTATATGGAAGATTCTCAAAAACTCAAATTGTTTCCTTCAACTTTGAAGGGATCTGCTTTGAAATGGTTCATGGGATTAGCCACTCAATCTATTAGGACTTGGAATGATATGAAACAAACATTTTTGGATAGATACTTGGACTATTGTATGCCCACCAATCACAAGGATGAGGTATTCAAAATGATGCAAAGAGAAGATGAAAATTTGGAAGACTTAATTGAAAGATTTCAATACAACTTGAAAAGAGAAAAGATGAGCAACTTAGATAATGAAACCTTGAAATCCCTCCTATTAAAAGCCATTAGAGATGAATGGATAGACATTTTAAACATGATGGGTAAAGGAGACATTTCTCAACTCCCATTTCATGATATAACAGAACTATGTATCCAATTCTCAAGGGGAAGATCTAAAACTGGAAAAGGGCCTAGGGATTCTTCTCTTATTAGGGCTAACAACTCTGCAACTGGATCAGTAAGTAGGGCAGAGATTGGTAATATGCTTGATGAGTTTAAAACTGATATCTTAGGGGGTCTTAGTGAACAACTAGACACCCTTAAAATCCAAAACAAGCAGAAAGCAGAAACAGATGCTTTAGCCATCTTTTGTCCGAAATGTAGAAAAAAACATGCTTTAAGGGAATGTCCCTTGGATGCAAAAGTTGTAGAAACATGTATGATTTGCTCAGAAAATCATGAAATCAAGGATTGTCCTTCAATCCCCGGACTCAAAGCTTTTTTTCAAGAAGATCCAAATTCAATAGAGTCTCTCTGTTTTGTCGCAAGGAGACCTTGGCAGGGACAACAATCTCAAGGGTTTAATAACCCTATGAATCTTCAAACCCCACCAAATTGGACTCCTTGGCAACAACCTTTGCCCCAACATCAAAATTCATATCAACCATGGGTACAAGGGATGCAAAATCCTTATGGGAGATTTGCTCAATTTTATCAATATCCTCCATCTTTTCAAAATCAACAAGCTCCACAATTTCCAAGCCAAAATCCACAACAACTTTCATTGCCATTTCCACAACAACAACCTTCTCAACAAAATACAAATCCTCAACTCATGCTCCCATACCAACAGAAGACAAATCAACTTCCAGCTCAGTCATTGCCAAATCCTAACAATAAGAATCCTCAAACTACTTATATGGTAGAAGGACAACAATTTCCTACCTATATGATTGTTCCTCTCAACGATGTACAACTCAGATCCGGTAGAGTTTTAGAAAAACCTTCTATAGACATTCAAGAGCAAGATACCTCTGAGGAGGACTCTCTTCAAGTCAATAAGGGTTCTGAGGAAGAATCTCTTCAAAATTCAAAAATTCAAAAAGAAAAAGAAAAGCTAGCATCCACAACTCCTATAGTTGAGCAACCTATATCTTCATCTACACCTCCTTTTCCGGAAAGACTACAAATTGATAAGGGGGTGGAAAAACAAATTTTGTTGCCTAACTATGACTTTCTAGATGAATTGAAGAATGTTTGTATCAAGATTCCATTGCTACAAGCCATTCGAGAAATTCCTATTCTAGAAAAAACCATAAAGGAGTTGAGTTTCAAAAGACCAGGAAGAAAGCTAAAGGACACAAGAAGAATCCACCTGGTAGGAAAGATTGCAGACATTATGATGGGAAAAATTACCATGCAGAAGTATGTAGATCCAGGAAGTCCAATTGTCAAGACACATATAAATGGGATAGAAATTCCAAACACATTGATCGACTTAGGGGCTGCTATCAACATTATGAGTAGACAGACTATGGAACAGTTAAAACTTCCTAACCTTCTTTTTACACCTACTTTATTGCAACTTGCAGATCGATCGGTTATTAAACCAGATGGTGTATTAGAAGATATTTCAGTCTCCTTAGATTCTTGGGAATATCCAGTAGACTTTATGATTTTGACTCCAAAAAGTAATCTAGGAGGACATCCAATTATCTTAGGAAGACCTTGGCTAGCCACAGCTGATGCTTTTATTAGTTGTAGATCTGGAGACATGTACATTTATAATGGTAATTCGACAAAGAAATTCAATTTGTATCCTCCAGCAAGAGCAATCACAGAAATAGGAGACAATGAATGGGTCGATGATGAGAACACTATACAACCTGTCTTTACCATTTCTGAAATTAGTGAGGATAGTCAAATTCTGAACACATTAGAAAATTTTGAGATAACTTCAGAATATGACCCCACACAATTTCAGTTGGAATCTGACATAGAATATTTATCATCAAGACAAATGTCTCTCTACTCTATGGAAGAGTTTGGTAATTCTGCTTTTGAGATTTTTCCAGAAAAGACATTGAATATTAATAAACATCTGGAGAAGTTACAACAAGAAGAACTAACCAGAATCTTGCAAAAACATTCTACTGCATTTGCATGGGAGTATACTGACATGAAGGGTATTGATCCTAAGACTTGCATCCATCATATCTATATTGAGGAAAACAATAGACCAATCAAACAACCTCAAAGAAGGATGAATCCAAATCTTAGGGAGATAGTGAAAGAAGAGCTCCAAAAACTTCTCAATGTAAACTTCATTTATCCAATTTCAGATAGCCGATGGGTTTCTCCTTTGGTTATAGTACCCAAAAAGAATGGTAAATGGAGAGTATGCATTGATTACAGGGAGTTGAACAAAGCAACTTTGAAGGATCACTTTCCTTTGCCTTTTATTGATCAGGTATTAGATACATTAGCAGTTAAAAAGTACTTTTCATTTTTGGATGGTTTTAGTGGCTATAATCAAATTCAGGTAGCACCTGAAGATCAAGATAAGACCACATTTACTTGTCCATGGGGAAATTTTGCCTACCGAGTGCTTCCTTTTGGGTTATGTAATGCACCAGCAACATTCCAAAGAGCAGTACTAGGAATTTTTTCTGATCTAATGCATGATTGTGTAGAGGTTTATATGGATGATTTTACAGTTTATGGTAATTCATTTGAAGAGGCATTAGAAAATTTGGAAAAAGTTCTCATAAGATGTAAAGAAACAAACCTTTCATTAAGCCATGAAAAATGCTTTATGATGTTTACTCAAGGGATTGTTTTAGGACATCATATTTCAGGAGATGGAATTAAAGTTGATAGATCAAAAGTTGAAGTCATCTCCAAGTTGCCTATTCCAAATTGTCAAAGAGATGTTAGAAGTTTTCTAGGATTTACTGGTTACTATAGAAGATTTATAGAAAACTTCACTAAAATAGCATCGCCACTCTTCAAGTTGCTTACAAAAGACTGTGAATTTAAATGGGATCCTGATTGTCAATCCGCTTTTGAAACTTTGAAAACAAGAATATCTGAAGCACCTATCTTGAGAGGACCAAATCGGAAACTTCCTTTCCATATTTCTACAGATGCTTCAGATACAGCTCTTGGAGCTGTGTTGGGTCAAAAAGATTTAATTCCTTATGCCATTTATTATACCAGTAAAAATTTGACTCCTACAGAGTTGAATTATACTGTGACTGAAAAAGAGTTCTTAGATGTTGTTCATGCAATTAATAAATTTAGACATTACATAACAGGCTATGAAACTTTTATTCATACTGACCATTCTGCAATTAGATATTTAATGAACAAACCTGTTACTAATGGCAGAGTGACAAGATGGCTTTTACTTTTGCAAGAATTCAATATTACTGTGTTGGATAGACCAGGAAAACAGAATACAGTAGCTGATTTCTTGCCTAGAATTCAAAATACTAAAGAAGATTCTCCTGTAGAAGATAAGTTTCCTGATGAATATTTGTTTGCAGTAACTATTAAGACCCCTTGGTATGCAGATATTGCTAACTATTTGGTTGCAGGGAAACTACCTTCACATTTATTTCCAAGAGAAAAACGAAAAATTATTCAGGAGAGTTCAAGATATTCATGGATTTCTAACGAATTGTTTAAAACAGGGCCAGATCTTGTGATCAGAAGATGTGTCAGGGAAGATGAAATGCCCGATATTCTTAAGGCATGTCATGATGAACCATGTGGCAGACACTTTGCGGACAAAAGGACGGCCTATAAAATCCTTTCCTTGGGATATTATTGGCCTTCTCTCTTCAAAGATGCAAAACAATATGTCAAAAGGTGTGATAGCCGCCAAAGAGTAGGGAAACCTACCCTTTCAAATGAAATGCCATTGCAAACACAGGTACTCATTGAACCCTTTGAAAAATGGGCTTTAGATTTCATTGGACCGATTAATCCACCATCTAAGCAAAAGAAGTATATATTGGTTTGTACTGATTATGTTACTAAATGGGTAGAAGCTAAAGCATTAGTATCTGCTACTGAAAATTTAGTTGTTCATTTTCTTTATGAGGATATTTTTACTCGCTTTGGTGTTCCAAGAGAAATTGTAACAGATCAGGGGAGCCAATTCACATCAAATTTGGTGGAGAAGTTGATGGAAGAATACAAATCAAGCACAGAAAATCTACTCCTTACCATCCACAATAAAATGGTCAAGTGGAGTCCACAAACAAAGTTCTTGAAAGTATCATCACCAAAACTGTTCATCTACATAGAAGAGATTGGGCAGAAAGGCTTCCAGAAGCCTTGTGGGCCTACAGAACTACATGGAGGAATACAACAAGACATTCTCCCTATGAACTTGTTTATGGGAAAGAAGTCTTGTTCCCCATTGAGTTCCAAGTCAAGACCTTCAAGATAGCAGTTCAGTTGGGAATGGACTTATCAGAAGCTCAAAAGCATAGAATGGAGCAATTGAATGAGCTAGATGAGATCATACAAGAAGCAATTCTAAGAACCGATCTAGTTCAATATCAAAGAACTAAGTGGCATGACAAATATATCAAAGAGAAGAAGTTTCAAGAAGGAGATTGGGCATTGTTGTTTGACTCCAAGTTTAAAGACTTTCAAGGGAAATTTCAGACTCATTGGCTTGGGCCATATGAGATTGACAAGGTCTTTAACAATGGAGCCGTAAGAATCAAGACCATTGATGAGTTTCAAACTCCTCTTTTAGTGAATGGCCATAGATTGAAAGTTTATCATAAGCCACTCTCTAAAGAGGATTTTGTCAAGTTGTTTCAAGAAAGTTCTGCAATCAGGCTGGTACAGAAGAATCCTTCTTCTCTACCAAGCTAGTTTTTGTTTTTCAAGTTAAAAAAAAAAAAAAAAAAAGAGAAAAAAATGGTATAAGCCTGAACACCAATCATTGATTGGCAGTCTTATACATATAATATGGAGTGAAAATCAGGGATACCTGACACTCTATATTTTCCAAAAAAAAAAAAATTTGTCTTTTATTTCATTTCATCTCACCACCCACTCCATTTCATTCCACTTCATTTCATTTCATTTCATTTCATTTCATTTCACTTCATTCCACTTCATCTCATCCATTCCATCAATAAAAATCTTTTTATGACCATTTCCACTTGGTCATTTGTCATTTGTTCATTTCTATTTCAGCCAAGTAATAGCTGTGTCAGTTTCCGCAGCTGACATCTGTTTCCGCAGCTGACTCCAGTTTCCGCAGCCAGAAGCAGATTCCGCAGCTGCTACTACTCTGTTTTCAAAAAGAATGTACAGTTAGTTGTTGTTTTCATAAAATCATGAAATAAAATGCAGGAGAGGATCAATGGAATATTCAAGACACTAATGAAGATCAATCAATTGAAGACCAAGGGCAAAAGCAAGGATTCCAAAGGTATGAATAAAGTTTATTTCAAATAGTATAAAAAAAAACACATTTTTATGTAATTTTAAACTATGAGCTCTACCCATAATGCGCAATGATTATATTGACAGTCCGTAACCTTCCACGATCTCTATGTTATCCTCTTGCATTTATTCACAAATGGTTTCATTATTGAAATTCCGACTCTTACTCATGTTCAAATAGCCCACCGTAGATAATGATACGTATTTGAGTTGACAAAGGACTCTTACAAGCCGCATAACTTCATAATCATTGATTGAAACGTGTTCATATTTATGACACAGCCACCAAAAATTCAAAATGCGGCCGAATGCATTATGCTTTGTTAACCTCTTTGTCGTGTCTCTGTCGTATTTACAAAACCTCACTCCACTCATTCTCATTCCCTGTTTCACTCCATTCCGTTCCTTTTGTTCACTCTCATTCCCGTATATTCACCCACAGTCTTATTCCATTCTGTGTATGGTGCTCATTTCCGTTTTGTGATAACGTCCCCACAGCATTGTGCTCGACTCTGTATATCCCATTGTTTTATTTCCGCTTAAAACCCTCACAGAGGCAAGCCGTGAAGCACAGAGAAGTAAAATGGGAAAATTATTAAGGGCAGAGCCGGAAGGACCGAAGTTCATAGAGGGATTTTCACAAGCAAAAGAGATGTTGAGAAAAGCTAAATGGTTGCGTTTTATTCAAAAATTCCGGGGTTACCACAGAGAAGTTACCAAAGCGTTTGCAAGATCATTTGATGGCTCGGAAGCAGAAGTGGGAGACCTCAAGTTTTTGGTTAATGAAGCATCAATAGCAGCAGCCACAGAGCTTCTTCAGGACGGAGAACGTTGGTTCAAAAACAAAAGTATCAGTGATGAGGCATGGAGAACAATCCTCCGAAATCAAGGTATGGATATCACTGTTTTCAAAAGAGGAATCCCAGTGCATGCAATAACAGATGAATGGGCCACTTTATTACTCATTGTTCAGAAATTTATCACATGTGAAGGCCGCTTTGGCTCTATGTACATGTATCATATTAGGATATTGATGAATTTCCTTGAAAACCAAACTCTCAATCTTCCTTATTTCCTATTCAATAGCTTGAAGAAAATGGTTGTGACTGTGCAAAAACACCTAGGAGATGTAGAGCCTCATTTATATCATCATGGGCTTATAAAAATTTTGATTGAAAAGGAGCTAAAAGAAAGAAAAGATACATGGGAACAATTCTTAGTAAGATACTTCTTTGAAGAACCTCAGGAAATTCCTGAAGGTAATCCAATTAGAAGGAGTAGAAGAAAGAAAATGGATGTTGAAACCCAAGATGCTCCTACACAGAAAGTTCCCGTAGCTAGCACAGCAAAAAGAAGTAGAAGGAAAAGAACAGTAGATGAAATCCAAGATACTTCTACTATTACTATGAAGAAAAATGATAGAGAAGAGAGATTGGTAAAAAGGAAGAAGAAGGAAATCAAAACTAAGAAGCCAAAAATATCAAAAGGGAAAGAAATTGTTGAGGTTGTCCATAAAACTTCTTCTGAAGAAGAAGAAGATCACCAAATTCTATCTGAGAGATTAATTTTTCTTCAAAAACAGTCATCTCTATCCAAAAAGGCAAAAACAGGAAAACAAGAACAAAAGGGTAGAGTACCACAGCATGTGAGGAGAAGCAGCAGGCTTAAGGGAAAACTGAGAAAAACACAAATTAGAGGTCCTCATTTCATTGATTTGGGTGAAGAGACATCTGAACAGTCTCCAACTGACCATAGTCCATTTCAGTCAGTTAGTGAACCTGACTCTTTTCACTCCCAATCAGGCAATGAGTGTACTCCATCTTATTCTCAGCAAAATATTGATGAAAGTTCTCCTCAGCCAAATTTTGAACATAATTCTCCCTTGCAGCATTTTGAGGACAGTCCAATGAAGAAGACACCTGAAGTAGACCCCAAACAGCAGGAGGTCTATGATTATATAGAATCCTTGGAGAAGGCAGCCACAGGTCCAAGCACCTCTTCTACTCAGCCTCATACATTGCAGGATGACTTGGTTCAGTCATTAAAACAGGAGATTTTTGAGCTTGAGTTTTTGAATCGGCATATCAAAAATGAAAATGAAACACTCAAAGAGCAAGGCAAACTGGACAAGATTATCCATGACAATACTATGTTACATTTGGGTATTTGGCAAAAGAAAAATAAAAAGCTAAAAAGGAAATGCCAAAAATTGAGCAGAGCACTTGTGAATATCAAATTCAGGTGCCTCATGAAGAAACCCAGAATGATGGCAGTACCAAAGAAGAAGAGAAGGGGGTTAGATGTGCTGGCTGAAGTATCCAGACACATGAATTGAACATAGAGTATCAAAATTTTGGTTGCATGAGGACATGCAACACCTTCACAGTGGGGGTATGTTGAGTCCCGAATTTGCCTCTTTTCCATACACTTTTCCATATCTCTTTCACTCATCTAAACCTCCAAAATTGTCAATATCATGTGCAAAAGGGTATCTAACATGGTTTTTAATTATGTTTGTGTGTTTTCTATTTGATTTAGATTTTGTTCATACAGCTGCGGAAACTTGTCACTTTCCGCATCCGCTGCAACTTTCCGCAGCTATTTTGTGGAAATCAATGTTACAGGTGTCAACGAAGGAAACAAGCCACATGGGCAGGCTAGGAATGACAAGGACATGGTTCGTGTCCTATTGGTTCAAGTAAATTCGTCAAGGAAAGCCGCGGTCAAAGCCATCCACGTGGAAGTCAACTGTGGAGTTCTATGTCGGCTGGACTCTGTTTCGTGGCATAGAAACATCCATACGGCCGTTTCCAAGCTTGTGGAGGTTAATTGACATCTATGCAAAGTTCTGGAGTTGAATTTAAGCGCCCACCTTCCATAGATCCGTTTTCCAACATGGCCATACTCTTATATCCGTGGCCTTAGTGGTCTACGTGCTGGCTGCTATCATAAACTTCAGGAGACAGTTACATTTTGTTGCTTTATAAAGAGCGTTTGCATACGCACGTAGAGTTAGTGAATGTGAGTTGATAGTTGTTAGTTGATATAGCTGTTGAGTTGATGTGCGTACTCTGTTATGTGGTGATTACGCTGCCTTGAGCCGTAATACCACTAGTCTGTAATGACTTGCTTTTTAATGTGAAAAACTCTGTTTTCATAACTTAATTTGTGTTGAGGATCATTACCAAAGCTGCGTAGAGGGCCCCTGCTCAGCCGAGGTTCTGTGTATTAATGTTTATATTTTTCATTTCATTTCTTTAAGCAGTTATTGTATCATAACCCATTACATGTTCATATTTCATAGTTGTTTCATTTCTGTTCATACAGTTCTGTAATTTCCATTGCATTCCTGTCTTTTATGTTTTTATGATTGTTAAAACACTGATCAGTTTTCTTGTGCAGGTTTTAGGTAGACAGCCCGGGGCATTTTCATAGTATTTTTGCTAATGATATGAAACTGACATTATTCTGCTGCTAGTTTTCTTTCCACAGTCTTTGTTTAACTTCAGTCTTGTCTTGTGCACTTCAGTTTTGCTTATCTGATCCAGTAGTTAAAATTAGACATATTAAGCTACTCTTAGCGTCTTCAGTTACCTCCGAAAGCCACAGCTGGACTGATGGTGAGGGGCTGCATGATGAAATGTGTAGTTTAGTATTAGTTTCCTTTCTGCAAAATTAGATATATTAAGCTGCTCATAGCGTCTTCAGTTACCTCCGAAAGCCACAGCTGGACTGATGGTGAGGGGTTGCATGATGAAATGTGTAGTTTAGTATTAGTTCCTTTTCTGCAAATTTAGATATATTAAGTCATGTATGACATCTTCAGTTGCCTCCGAAAGCCACAGCTGGACTGATGGCGAGGGATTGAATTATGTGTGTATGGTTTAGTATTAGTTTACTTTCTGCAAATTAAATAATCAGTTACACAAGTTGTTTATGATTACTTCCACAAGTCATAGCTGGTCTAATGATGAAGGGTCGGAAAATGAATTGATGTAATCTGATTTAGATTTATTTCATTGCAATTTTGAATTTCCATAAGCGTAGTTTCTTTTGTGTTCAGTTGGCAGCAAGAATAGTTTAGTTTTCATATTCACTAGTTTCTTGTTTTGATTCATTAGATTAACAGCACTTTCCATTTCAGCAGTTTACTTTCTTTTGTCATCGTAATTTCAATTTGCTTTTAAAGTTTCGAGATTGGTAAATCATTATAGGGGATATCACTTCCTTGAACAAATATAACCAAGCTTGCTTTTCACTTTAGAATTTCCATTTCACCTTAGAAAGACCATAAACGACAAAAAGTTAAGAAAGAGGTTATCTTGCACATATGGTGCGCCGCACTTCATCAGCTTACGATTCCCGGATTGACAATTAAATGCAGCAATTTAGGACACACTAAATTGTCCAAACACATAGTAGGAGGTGCACCACAGAAGCTGACAAATTTAGACTTGATGTGGCAGAACATGTAGGAGCACCTACATCACTATGCAGACAGAGACGGTATCCAAATATGTTTACTAGATACACGGCTCTTATGAGCAAGTGTATTGGGATAGAACCATCATCTTTTTAAGAATCAGTGCATCAACCAACTTGGGTTGATGCCATGGTTGAGGAGTATGACTCCATTGTCATGAACAGTGCATGGGAAGTTGTCCCAAGACTAGTTGAGAAATCATTGGTTGGATCTAGGTGGATCTATAAGGTGAAGAAGGCAGCATATGGGAGTGTGGAGAAGTACAAGGCTAGATTTGTAGCCTGAGGATTCTCACAAGTTGATGGGATTGACTATGAGGATAATTTCACACCGATTGTGAGGTACTCATCGATTAGATCTATCCTTTCTCTCTTAGTGCAGATGGGGTGTCAGATACATTAGATGGGTGTGGAGACTGCACTTCTCAATGGATTTATTGAGGAATAAGTGTACATTGAGCAACCAGAAGGTTTTGAGGTATTTGATAGTGAGTCACATGTGTGCAGACTCAAGAGAGCACTGTAGTGGCACTGTATGGGCTGAAGCAAGCACCTCGTGCTTGGTATAGCTGGATTGATAACTATTTCACTGGGTTGGGCTTCATCAAGAGTGAAGCAGATGCAAACCTGTACCAAATTTTTGTTGATGGTAAGATTTTGATTATCGTACTTTATGTTGATGATCTTATTTTGACAGGTGATGAGCAGCTCATAACTTCTTGCAAAGAGGATCTTGCAAGAGATTTTGAGATGAAGGACATGGGACTCCTTCACTATTTCCTTGGTTTGGAGATATGGAAGCGTGATGGGGAGCTATTTGTTTCTCAAGGCAAGTATGCCAAAGATATTGTGAGGAAGTTCCATATGGAGAGTTGTAAACCCATGGAGGCACCTCTTATAGGAAACTAGAGGAAGGAGGATGCTACTTTAGGTGAGGTAGTGGACGCTACTATTTACAGGCAGCTTGTGGGTTCACTCATGTACTTGGTGAACACATGACCAGACATATGCTACGCAGTTAACCAACTTATTCAAACTATGGTTAAGCCAACCAAGCTCTTTTGGAAGGCGGGGAAGCATCTCTTGATATATCTTAGGGGCACTACAGATTATGTATTATGGTACAAATAGACAAAGGGAGTGAAGCTTCAAGGCTTCACCGATGCAAATTGGGCAGGCAGTCCATCAAATAGAAAGAGCACATCGAGAGGGATCTTCAGCGTAGGATCGAAAATAGTTTCTTGGTACATTAAGAAGCAAAGATCATTTGCACTCAGTTTGATCGAGGCAGAGTACATGGTAACTAGTTAGGTTGCATGTGAGGCCATCTGGATGAGGAAGATTCTTGTGGGTTTGTTCAGTTGTCAGATGGATCCAACAGTGATACATTGTGATAAACAGAGTTGCATAAAACTCTCAGTTCATCCGGTATTCCATGATAGGTCCAATCATATTTACATCTAGTACCACCATCTCATATATTGTGTTCAGAGATGCATTATGTTACTTAAGTACATTCCCATGGAGGATCAGGATGCAAATATTCTGACGAAGGCGTTCCCCAAGAGAAAATTCGAATACCACATAGGCAAGATCGGGGTAGCTGATAATCCCTTTCTTATTGAGAGGGAGTGTTGAAAATTCAACAAGAAATGTGTGTCTAATTTAATTTTCCCTTAATTAAATTAGACAATAAATTGTAATAGTATCTCATAATCACTTGTAATAGTTAATTGAGTGTGATAAACTCAGTTAGCTCATGGAATTCGAGTTGAGGGTGGTTGGTGAGGCATGTTGGGTGATTCTAATTGTTTTTAAATCCAAGATGTAGTTAGTGCATTAGTTTGATGCATGAGAAATCAATTAACTCAATTAATTGAGTTAAAATCAGTTTAACTAGTTGTAACTGATTGTTGCACTAGTGAGAGTTCAAGTGAATTAAAACATATTCAATTCACATGCAGTGATTTGTCAAGTAATTGATGATTTACCATTAACAGTTGCATGCATGTCAATTTTGATGAAGACCTGGTTGAGATAGATGTTAAAGGGATGTTAACTATCAGTTGTATTATTAGCAAATTGCCTACGTGTAGTAATAAACCCATAGGATTTCCTATGAACATTGCGTAGTTTTGAAAGGCTGAAATTCCTAAAGGATAGGGATTACATTCCACATGAATTTCCCAAGCAAGGCAGGCTGAGAAGAGGCAGGAAATTGGCTAAGTGTTGGTCGATTTTGTCTTAGTCAGTGTGAGACAATTGTGAGAGTGCAACAGACTCTTGTGAGAAGAGTGCATTGTAATTGTTTCATGATTCCTTGGTTGAATATACAATAGAAGATAGAGGGTTTTTGAGCAGCAAGCTTTCCCCAGGAAAAACATCTGTGTTGTGGATTGATTTACTTCTTTCTTTACTTGGTGTGATTGTGTGATCGTGTTTATTTTCTGCAAATTAATTTGTAGAAGAATTTAGTATCTTGCTTTAGCATATTTCATGACTGGATTGAATCCATTGGTATACATATTGTTTGTATAATTTCTACAAGTTGTGTTAGGATGGGTTGATGTTTTATCTTCGGGTGAAGTGGGGCAAAGCTACTCCTAGCGCCAACCTTTTTTGAGTTCAAGGGACTTCATCCCTATGGTCACCTTCCTTGGCGAATGTTCATGTCTCATCTATGGATTGATGATATGAAATGACTATATTAGTTTTGTTGTGCTAAGGGTATTTCAATTTTAAAAAACATGTGCATAATCGGTTCATTAGTTTTCATAAGGATTAAGGAGTTTTTCCATGAATTATAGATGAACTTTAGTGAATTAGAAGCTTAAAATAAGAATAAATAACACTGAACAGTAGTGTAAAATAGAGAAATAAGTCACCACATAAATTTTACACAGCACGCATGATGAAGCACTTCACCCCTCTTGGGCTACATCTGTTGGTCCAGCTCCCAATGGCTTGTCCATCTTTCATTATGCTCAAAAATTTTCTATTACATGTAGTTACAATGCTCTAATGAATTTTTTCTTTGCACCAATGGCTTCATAATGCTCCAATTAGTCAAGAATGACTCTTCATTCACTCAGAATGGTCGAAAATTGAGCCTCCTACACTTTTTCCCAATATCTCCTATAAAACTCCACTAAATGTGGAGAACTCCAGTTAACTAGAGTTAAATTAGGGCTAAACGCCAAATTTGGTGTGCCCTTATCCACTCCACCAATAAATTCGTGCATTAAAATTTATGGTTAGGGTGGTGGCCACATGTGCACCCCCAACCATTAAGAGGCTTGACAGTTAGCGGAAACAGCAGAATACAATATCGGAGTTTCATTGCATACATATGTGAAGCAACCAACATCAGATCCCTTTTATAGGTCTTCGCATTATCAAACAAATTCGCAACAGTAATACAAGGTACATCGCAAATCGCAAATAATAAAATTTCGCAGATTGCAATGCTTATGATATCGCAAGTCGGCAAATATAACAATTACCACCAATTTGCACAATACATATAACGTAAAATATGTGATTTGGCGATTTCGCAAATCACAGGAATTAACTTATCGCAAATCAGTTGTCGCAACGTTTAACATATAACCTTAACCATAAACTTATATCAAACATGATGTGCGATATACGCTTAAGCATTATATCGACACGTCGCTCCTCTCGCATCATCGCATTGTAGAAATTATATAACTAATGCATTATATATCCAAGATTATCCTGATCACACACTATTTTACTTCATGCACAATACAAAATCTATTCCACTATTGATCATCACAAGCGGAAATTAAATCAATTGCAAAGCACACATGAAACCATAAAAAATTCACACATAAGAACACAGTGTTTTAACGGGAAAGCCTGAAGCTAAAAACCCCAACTATCTGTATAATATATATGTCATAGAGATCATGTAACAATCCTCATACAAAGCTGATCATATCAAGCTCTCAGTACAATACAATCGCTACACACAAATCAGGCCCTGATCTAGCAAATCCATGCACTGATCTCTGCCACCTGCTAGCCTACCTCTACTACGCAACCCCTGCTACAGAATGGCTCTGAATGAACTTGAATCCACCTGGCTTGCACTGCACAATCCTAATTGGCATCTCTACTGAGTGTTGGATGCAATCAATGCATCACTATAGTCACACTTTCTCTTTCACCTACCTCTCCACTGGTCTCCACTGAAACTGTCCATGCATTGTAGTTAACTGATGTATTCTTTAGTTGATTAATGAGTTAATATTTAGTGAATTAATTATTAATTAATTCACACCACTCTCACTAGTGTATCAATCAGTTAGACTAGATACAACTAGCTCAATTGTGTCTATCTGAGTTAAACTGAACACAACTCCACCAACTACGTTTGTTTGTGCTCAACCTAGTCTGCTAAATTGAGTTCATTAATTGTCAACCAGGGTTGGTAAACTGCTGAAGTGTGGTGCACTATATGTGCCTAGGTATTTATTTCTCACTAAGTTGTGTCTAGTGTTTTATGATGTTTTTGGTTTTTTTATGGTTTTATGTTCACAAGGGAAAGAACTAAATGCTGGTGGAAAGAAGCTATGACCTAAACTATGGATGGAAAATAACAAATGCAAATACTAAAAGCAGAACAAAGCCTAAACTATGGCGGGGAAAACAACAAATACAAATGCGCAGAGACGGAAACAAAGCCTAAACTATGGATGGCAAACAAAAAATTCAAAGCTTGATAATGACTTCATTGCAAGGAAATAAGTCACAACATGAGCTTGAACCTATCCAATTCATTCATTAAAGATGTGTTGGAAGAGCTTGAGAAATGGACAAGTTAAGTGTGAATGATGTTCTCCTAAATAAATAATCAACTTACAATGTTACAACATCTCATCAATGATTAAAGGTTTATTGGAACATATTTGGAAAAGAACATTTGTAGCACAATAAGATTTTTACTCTAAACTAACTTATAATTCTGTTCTGCAACTCAATTTAGCACCACTAGGCCTCACTCAAAAGTTATAGGTTTCTTTTTAGAATAGTCCTTGAGAAAAGGTTTATTTTTGAAATGGTAAAAAGGTTGCAAAATACTCCAGGCCTTAGACTGATACTAGCATCTGTCTAGATGATTATGTATTAATATGAGGTTGGAACAAAAGAAGTTTTTGTAACTTTTAATTATGTTATGCAACTCAATTTAGCACCACTAGGCCTCACTCAAAAGTTATAGGTTTCTTTTTATAATAGTCCTTGAGAAAAGACTTATTTGTGAAATGGTAAAAAGGTTGCAAAATACTCCAAGCCTTAGACTGATACTAGCTTCTGTCCAGATGATTATGTACTAAAGAAAACAAAGGTTAAACAAACTGGAGTCATAAACATAGAAGATGAAGAAACACCTACTGAGGAGGCTTTTGATGAAGAAATTCCAGAAATTGACCCAGCACAGCAAGAAATTTACAACTATGTTGAAACATTAGAGAGGAGAGCTTCAGAATTTAGAGACAGAACCCCTAGCCCACCAAAGTCTGAAATTGATATGCTAAGGAGAGATAGGTATGAGTTAAAAGTACTCAACAGGCATATCAAGAATGAGAATTAAATTCTGAGAGAGCAGGTTAAACTGAAAACTGATATGAATTCAACTCTGTCTCTACAAATGCAAAAGTTGTATAAGGCCAGTGAAAATTTGAAGAAGATAAATAAAAATTTAACCAGGGCACTCACAAACTTGAGATTTAAGTTAGTCATAAGAAAGCCCAAAAGGCCTTTGACTGCTATGCAAAGCAGAAGAAGAGGGTTGGATGTCCTTGTAGAGGTCTCAGAGTTCATGGAATAGTTGCATGAAGACATGCAAGAACCTAACAGTGGGGGTATGTTGAGCTCCAAAGATGTTCTTTATTCCACCACATTCCACTCCATTTCCTTTGTCCATTATTAATCACAGGCTCAAATGATCAGTATAATTAATTAAAATTTCTTTAAGAATGAATATCATGACTAACTTGCTATGTTTTTATGATTTTGTCATTGTAGTACTTTTTGAACTAGATCTAGCTACAGAATGCAGACATTCTATAGCTAGTTGTCGATTCTGCAGCTGTCTTCATGTCTACGCAGGTTCCAGGTGTCATCTTGGAGAAAAACACATATGGGCGTATTCCACATCATTCTCTCATCATTTGTTGCTCTCCACAAAGTTTGAACGGAATTCTGTAGGCGGTTATGTACGTGGGAACTCAAACTAGGAGAGAGACTCCTAATAGGACAAGGATAGTCCAGATGTCCTTAATTCTATTACGTGACCACCATCAGAGTCCTAGTTTGGTTTTTATTTGTAAAGAAAATTATCCCTAGGTTATCTCAAGATAGTTATGTAATTTTGATTATAAATATGGCTCGGGAAACCGAGGGACAAGGTTAGATTTTGTGATTGATTGCTAGATTTCAGAAGTCTGAAAACACTCTGTTTTGAAGTAATTTCTCTCTAATGCAAGAAGTATCACTTTATTGAAAGCACTGAGTCAATATTGAAGTAGATTTTGTGTGCTACTCCGGTGGTAGAGGGCCCCTGCCTCCTGAGCAGCCTTGTTTATACGGTTTAGATAAGTATTTTAGTCTCGTTTTTCATTTCTAGCTTAAGCACGTTTTTGAAGTTTATGTTTCATGCTTGTTTACATTGATCATCACAGCTAGACTTACTCTTATAAACTCTTCCAAAATATCATCACGATGAATAAGGCATAGCTGTGGTGTTGTAGGTTTTAGTTGTATTTCCTTTCGAATTTTATGATTTATGCTTGTTTACACTAAGTGTCACAGCCGATTTTACTCCTACAAACTCTTCCAAAACATCATTAACAATGAATAAGAAACAGTTGTGGTATCTTAGATTTTAATTGTGTTTGCTTTCAAATCTTATGTTTATGTTCAATTACATTGAATAATACAGCCAGAATTTTTTTTACAAACTCTTCCAAAATATCATTCACATTGAACAAGATGGGCTGTAGAATTCCAATAGATTAGCTACATGTTAGTTTAGTCATAACACTCTGGAGGATAATTTCATTTGGTTCAGCTTTGTCACTACATTTCAAGTTTGATAATGGCATTTTAATTTAACTCTATTTATTGTACTTCAAGTAGATCAGTAGCATTCTAGTTTAGTCTTAGCTCACTGTATTAGCATTCCAGTTTAGTTGTTATCCATTGCATTTTAAATAGTGTTAGTTGTTAAATTTAGATACCCCGGTCTTCATTATTTACAAAAAATTCTTTTTTTCCAACCTCAAATTAATACATAATCATCTGGACAGAAGCTAGTATCAGTCTAAGGCCTAGAGTATTTTGCAACCTTTTTACCATTTCACAAATAAGCCTTTTCTCAAGGACTATTCTAAAAAGAAACCTATAACTTTTGAGTGAGGCCGAGTGTTCCTAAATTGAGTTCATTAATTGTCAACCAAGGTTGGTAAACTGCTGAAGTGTGGTGCACTATATGTGCCTAGGTATTTGTTTCTCACTACGTTGTGTTTAGTGTTTTCTGATGTTTTTTGTTTTATGGTTTTATGTTTGAAAAGGGAAAGAACTAAATGCTGGTGAAAAGAAGCTATTGGTTATATTAAAGCAGAACAAGGCCTAAACTATGGATGGAAAACAACAAATGCAAATATTAAAATAGAACAAAGCCTAACTATGGTTGGCAAACAACAAATGCAAATATTAAAACAGAACAAAGCCTAAACTATGGCTGGCAAACAACAAATGAAAATCTTGATAATGACTTCATTGCAAGGAAATAAATCACAACATGGGCTTGAACTTATCCAATTCATTCATTAAAGATGTGTTGGAAGAGCTTGAGAAATGGAAAAGTTAAGTGTGAATGAAGTTCTCCTAAATAAACAATCAACTTACAATGTTACAACATCTCATCCATGATTAAAGGTTTATTGGAACATATTTGGAAAAGAACATTTGTAGCACAATAATATTTTTACTCTAAACTAACTTCTAATTCTGTTATGCAACTCAATTTAGCACCACTAGGCCTCACTCAAAAGTTATAGGTTTCTTTTTAGAATAGTCCTTGAGAAAAGGCTTATTTGTGAAATGGTAAAAAGGTTGCAAAATACTCCAGGCCTTAGACTAATACTAGCTTCTGTCCAGATGATTATGTATTAATATGAGGTTGGAAAAAAAGAAGTTTTTGTAAATAATGAAGACCGGGGTATCTAAATTTAACAACTAACACTATTTAAAATGCAATGGATAACAACTAAACTGGAATGCTAATACAGTGAGCTAATACTAAACTAGAATGCTATTGATCTACTTGAAGTACAGTAAACAGAGTTAAATTAAAATGCCATTATCAAACTTGAAATGTAGTGACAGAGCTGAACTAAATGAAATTATCCTCCGGAGTGTTATGACTAAACTAACATGTAGCTAATCTATTGGAATTCTACAGCCCATCTTGTTCAATGTGAATGATATTTTGGAAGAGTTTGTAAAAACAATTCTGGCTGTATTATTCAATGCAATTGATCATAAACATAAGATTTGAAATCAAACACAATTAAAATCTAAGATACCACAGATGTTTCTTATTCATTGTTAATGATGTTTTGGAAGAGTTTGTAGGAGTAAGACCGGCTGTGACACTCAGTGTAAACAAGCATAAATCATAAAATTCGAAAGGAAATACAACTAAAACCTACAACACCACAGCTATGCCTTATTCATCATGATGATATTTTGGAAGAGTTTATAAGAGTAAGTCTAGCTGTGATGATCAATGTAAACAAGCATGAAACATAAACTTCAGAAACGTGCTTAAGCTAGAAATGAAAAAAACAAGACTAAAATACTTATCTAAACCGTATAAACAAGGCTGCTCAGAAGGCAGGGGCCCTCTACCACCGGAGTAGCACGCAAAATATACTTCAAGATTGACTCAGTGCTTTCAATAAAGTGATACTTCTTGCATTAGAGAGAAATTACTTCAAAACAGAGTGTTTTCGGACTTCTGAAATCTAGCAATCAATCACAAAATATAACCTTGTCCCTCGGTTTCCCAAGCCATATTTATAATCAACATTACATAATTGTCTTGAGATAACCTAGGGATAATTGTCTTTCCAAATAAAAACCAAACTAGGACTCTGATGGTGGTCACGTAATAGAATTAAGGACATCTGGATTGTCCTTGTCCTATTAGGAGTCTCTCTCCTAGTTTGAGTTCCCACGTACATAACCGCCTATAGAATTCCGTTCAAAATTCATGGAGAGCAAAAAATGATGAGGGAATGATGTGGAATACGCCCATATGTTTTTTTCTCCAAGATGACACCTGGAACCTGCGTAGACATGAAGACAGCTGCAGAATCGGCAACTAGCTACAGAATGTCTGCATTCTATAGCTAGATCTAGTTCAAAAAGTACTACAATGACAAAATCATAAAAACATAGCAAATTAGTCATGATATTCATTCTTAAAGCAATTTTAATTAATTCTACTGATCATTTGAGCCTGTGATTAATAATGGACAAAGGAAATGGAGTGGAATGTGGTGGAAGAAAGAACATCTTTGGAGCTCAACATACCCCCACTGCTAGGTTCTTGCATGTCCTCATGCAACTATTCCATGAACTCTGAGACCTTTGCAAGGAAATCCAACCCTCTTCTTCTGCTTTGCCTGGCAGTCAAAGGCCTTCTAATCTTTCTTACGACTAACTTAAATCTCAAGTTTGTGAGTGCCCTGGTTAACTTTTTATTTCTCTTCTTCAATTTTTCACTGACCTTATACAACTTTTGCATTTGTAGAGACAGAGTTGAATTCATATCAGTTTTCAGTTTAACCTGCTCTCTCAGAATTTCATTCTCATTCTTGATATGCCTGTTGAGTACTTCTAACTCATACCTATCTCTTCTTAGCATATCAATTTCAGACTTTGGTGGGCTAGGAGTTCTGTCTCTAGATTCTGAAGCTCTCCTCTCTAATGTTTCAACATAGTTGTAAATTTCTTGCTGTGCTGGGTCAATTTCTAGAACTTCTTCATCAAAATCCTCCTCAGTAGGTGTTTCTTCATCTTCTATGTTTATGACTCCAGTTTGTTTAACCTTTTTTTTCTTTAGTATCCCTCTAAGTCTATGGCTCCTTCTCAGTTGAGATGGCCCTTCTCCTTTCTCTCTGGAAAATTTTCTTATTATCCTCTCTTTCTTAAGCTGCTTCTTAATCTGAGTCAATTTCTCTGAAATCATTTCTTCATTGCCTTCTTGGATTGTTTTACCAGTTTCAATTTTGGATTTTTTCCATCTTCTGCTTCTTTTTGTAGGTTTGTCTTCAGGTGGAGGTTCCTTGGGTTCCTCAAAGTGATTTCTCACTAATAATTCTTCCCAATTATCTCCCATTTTACTCAAATGATGTTCAATCAAAATTTTGACTAAACCATGGTGGTATAAGGTTGTTTCCAGAAATTGAATTCTTTTTTGAACACTTGAAGCCATTTTCTTTAAACTTTGAAGCAAGAAAAAGGGCAAATTAAGTTCTTCTTCTAGGAAATTCATTATCAACCGAATATGATAGACATAGAAAGTACCATATCTTCCTTCACAAGTGATGAATTTTTGCAAGATAAGCAACATGTTCCTCCATTTGTTCTTTAGTGCAGAGCTAGGGATACCCTTTTTAAAAATGGTAACATCCATACCTGGTGACTTGAGTATCTACTTCCATGCTTCGTTATGAAATTCTCTATTCTTGAACCACCTTTCTCCTTGTCTGGGAAATTCGGTTGCTTCTACAATGGAAACTTCTGTAATGGTGAATTTAATGTCTCCTATCTTGACTTCAGCTCCTTTGAAGGATCTTGCAAACTTTTTGGTCACCTCTTTGTGAAACCCATTGAATTTTTCAAAGAATTGCAACCACCCTGCTTGTTGTAACATTTCTTTGACTTGAGGATAACCTTCCAAGTACTTAGTGCCAACCGGTTCAGTCCTCACTATAAGACCCATAAATCCACTTTCCAACCTTCAAATTGTTTCTCCTCTGTTCACGATGACAACAGTTGTTACAGAGATGTTTTTTTGCCCCACAGATGTTTCCTATGTTTTACAGTTGAAATGGTTAAGAGTTGGCTACGGGAAAGAATGATATGGAGTGATTATGGAATGAATATAATGAGGTGAGGGTGATGTATATGAGTTGAAAGATATCACGGCAGAAAAGACCGCGGAGATATTTTGTAATGAATTCGAAATCATCATTAAATGCTTTGTCCTAGTGACGTGACTAATCCAATCACTTCAGCACTTTAACCGTTTAAATTTTTAAATGATGATCGAATATGGAATTTGAAATGGTGGAATAGAAGGAGTTTTATCCAAATTTTCTACGGGATTTTTGTTAGGCATGATCAAAAAAATTAATTAAAACAACTTTCTGAACTATTCATAACTTAACTATACTAAAATTTTTCATGATATGTCATTATAATCAGAACTTTTACCTTTGCCTTTCCTCTGATTTTTTTGTGTTCTTCAGATGCTTTGTTCTCTCTAGAAAATCATTAATTTTTGAGTCTTCATAACCTTCTTGATTTTGCTTGTTGTCATGGATATGCAGGATCATTTTATTGCAGATCAGGTGATTACTAGACAGTGCTTTCAGGTCTCTGGCTGCAGACTGTCTGACTGGCTGCAGAATGTCTGATTGATTGCAAAATGTACTTGTATAAGACTAGAAATATGAAATGGAATGGTTTGGAGCATAAATGGAACATTGTATGGAATGAGTGAGGATGGATAATAAAATATGGTGTAATGGAATATGAATGAAGTGAGTAACGGAGTGGAATGGATCACATCTTATGAAATGGAGTGAAGTATGAGAAGTGGCCTGCAATTCACGATATGTATTATTCAATTGCAGAAAAACATCAAACTTTAAAAATCTGGAATGGAAATGAGGTGGACCATGGAGTGAAATGAATGAAGTGTGGATGAATGAATGAGATGGAGTATGGATGGATGAAATGAGATGGACCATGGAGTGAAATGAATGAAGTGTGGATGAATGAATGAGATGGAGTATGGATGGATGAAATGAGATGGACCATAAGTGAAATGAATCTGCACTTATGATTTTGTAATAACTACTTGCAGAAAGAACATATTTGAAAAGCTAGAGTGTCAGAAAGATTATGATTTTCACTCCACCTTTTCTGTATAAACATGCCAATCAGTGATTGGTTTTCATGTTTATACTTTATTTATTTATTTTTTCAATATCTGACTTCAGAAAATTCACTTAAGTTGATGAAGAAGAAAAATTCTTCTTCATTGACTTCAAATCACTGCTTTCCTGGAATTTCTTGACAAATTCTTCTCTTAAGAGTGGCTTATGATACAGCTTCAATCTATGACCATTCACAAGAAAAGTGACCTTCTCTTCATCTATTGTCCTGATTTTTATTGCTCCATTGTCAAAAATTCTTATAATTTCATATGGCCCAAGCCAATGTGTTTGAAATTTACCTTGAAAATCCTTGAACTTTGAATCAAACAAGAGAGCCCAGTCACCTTCCTTGAACTTCTTTTCCTTGATGTACTTGTCATGCCATCTAGTCCTTTGTTGTTGGACTAGACTTGTTTTCTAAACTGCATCTTGTATGATCTCATCCAATTCATTAATCTGCTCCAATATGTGCTTTTGTGCCTCTGATAGATCAAGTCCTAGCTGAACTGCCATTTTGAAAGTTTGAATCTGGAACTCTATGGGAAACAAAACTTGCTTTCCATAAACAAGTTCATAAGGAGTATGGCCTGTTGTGTTTCTCCATGTAGTTCTATAGGCCCACAAGGCTTTAGGAAGCCTATCTACCCAATATCTTCTATGTAAATGAACAGTCTTTGTTAGGATTCCTTCAATGACCTTATTAGTAGATTCCACTTGACCATTTGCTTGTGGATGATAAGGAGTAGATTTTCTATGCTTGATTTTGTACCTCTCCATCATTTGTTCCACTAGCCTTGATGTGAATTGAGCTCCTTGATCTGTAACAATTTCCCTTGGGACACCAAAACGAGTAAAAATATCCTGAAAAAGAAAAGTAACTACAGATGCTTCATTAGCAAAAAGTAATGGCTTAGCCTCTACCCATTTGGTAACATAATCAGTGCAAACTAATATATATCTCTTTTGTCTTGATGGAGGACTAATAGGTCCTACAAAATCCAAAGCCCACTTTTCAAAAGGTTCAATATGTACCTGAGGTTGTAATGGCATCTCACCTGAAGGAGAAGGTTTCCCTACCCTTTGGCAACTGTCACACCTTTTGACATACTCTTTAACATATTTAAACAAGGATGGCCAATAATATCCTAAATGAAGGATCTTATAGGCTGTCCTTTTATCAGCAAAGTGTCTGCCACAAGGTTCATCATGACATGCTTTGAGAATCTTAGGCATCTCATCTTCCCGAACACATCTCCTAATGATAAAATCTGGACCTGTCTTGTACAACTCATTAGCAACCCATGAATATTTTGCACTGTCATAAATGATTTTTCTTTTATCTCTTGCATTCATTATTGAAGGAAATTTTCTTGAAACTAAATAATTAGCAATGTCAGCAAACCAAGGAGTTTGAGTAGAAATTGCAAAAAGATATTCATCAGGAAATTGATCTTCAACTGGAGTGTCATCTTTCATGTTTTGGAGTCTAGATAGGAAATCAGCTACTGTGTTTTGTTTTCCAGGCCTATCTAGAATGGTAATGTTGAATTCTTGTAAAAGAAATAACCATCTTATAACTCTGCCATTAGTAATTGATTTGTTCATTAAGTATCTAATTGCATAATGATCTGTGTGAACAAAAGTTTCATAGCCTGTTATATAGTGTCTGAATTTGTTTATGGCATGAACAACAGCTAAAAACTCTTTTTCAGTTACAGTATAATTTAACTCTGAAGGAGTCAAATTTTTACTGGTATAGTAGATGGCATAAGGAATCGGGTCTTTTTGTCCCAATACTGCTCCTAGAGATGTATCTGAGGCATCTGTTGAAATATGAAAAGGTAACTTCCAGTTAGGTCCCCTTAAAATAGGTGCTTCAGACATTTTTGTTTTCAGGGTCTCAAAGGCTAACTGGAAATCATAATTCCATTTGAAATCACAGTCTTTGGTAAGTAATTTGAAGAGTGGAGATGCTATCTTGGTGAAGTTTTCTATAAATCTTCGATAATACCCTATAAATCCAATAAAACTCCTAACATCTTTTTGACAACTTAGAATAGATAAATTAGAGATGACTTCAACTTTTGACTCATCAACTCTAATCCCATCCCCTGAAATGTGATGTCCTAAAACAATTCCTTCAGTAAACATCATAAAACACTTCTCATGACTAAGTGAAAGATTTGTTTCTTTACATCTTTTTAAAACTTGCAAGTTTGCTAAGGCTTCTTCAAATGTGTTTCCATAAGTGCTTTGAAATCATATACTTCTACAGGATCTGTGTATTAGATGAAAATTCTAATACGCCTTTGAAATGTTGCAGGTGCATTGCATAATCCAAATGGCAATACTCGGTAAGCATAGGTACCCCAAGGATAGGTAAATGTGGTTTTGTCTTGGTCCTCGAGTGCTACTTGAATTTGATTATAACCACTAAACCCATCTAGAAATGAGAAGCACTTTTTGCCAGCTAATGTATCTAACACTTGATCTATGAAAGGTAAGGGAAAATGGTCTTTAAGAGTAGCTTTGTTTAATTCTTGGTAGTCAATACATACCCTCCATTTACCATTTTTCTTTGGCACAATTACCAAAGGAGAAACCCACTGACTATCTGAAATAGGATAGATAAAGTTGACATTCAACAATTTCTGTAATTCTTCTTTAACAATCTCCCTAAGATTTGGATTCATCCGTCTTTGAGGTTGTCTGATTGGTTTACAATTTTCCTCTATGTAGATGTGATGAGTGCAAGTCTTGGGGCTTATCCCTTTCATATCAATGTACTTCCATGCATATGCAGAAGAATGTCTCTGTAAAATTTTGACTAGCTCTTCTTGTTGAGATTTTTCTAGGTTCTTATTTATGTTTAAAGTTTTGCTTGGAAATATCTCAATTGTAGAGCTGCCAAATTTATCCATGGAATAGAGAGACATCTGCCTTGATGACAAAAACTCAATGTTGGATTCTTCTTGAAATTTTTCATGTTTATGTTCTGAAAAGGATTCAAAGTTTTCTAAAGTATTCAGAATTTGACTATCTTCACTAATTTTTGAAATTGTGAAGAGAGGTTGTAAGTCTTCTTCATCCTCTATCCATTGAGTATCATCTAAATCTGTAATTGTCCTTGCTGGAGGATACAAAGTGAATTTCTTAGTTGAAATACCATCAAAGATGTACATATCACCGGATCTACAACTAATGAAAGCATCAGCTGTAGCTAACCAAGGTCTTCCTAATATAATAGGGTGTCCTCCTAGATTATTCTTAGGAGTTAGGATCATGAAATCCACAGGGTACTCCCAAGAATATAGGGACACTGGAATGTCTTCTATTACCCCATCAGGTTTGATCACAGATATGTCTGCTAATTGTAATAACGTGGGTGTAAAGAGAAGATTAGGAAGTTTCAGTTTATCCATGATTTGTCTACTCATGATATTGATTGTTGCTCCTAAATCAATGAGTGTATTTTGGATCTCAATTCCTTTGATGTGAATTTTAACAACTGGATTTCTTGGGTCTAGATACTTTGGAATAGCAATCTTACCCATCATGATATCTGCTATTTTTCCTGCCAATTGAATTTTCTTTGTCTCTCTTATTCTTTTTCTTGTTTTCTTCATGCTCAACTCCTTTATTGTCTTTGCTAAAATTGGAATTTCCTTGATAGCTTATAATAATGGAATCTTAATACAGACATTTCTTAGCTCATCTAGGAAATCATAATTAGGCACCATAATTTGTTTTTCTACATATCTATCAATTTGTAATCTTTCTAGAAAGGGAGGTGTAGGAGTGGATGTTGATGGCTGCTCTAATACAGGAGTTGAAATTATTGGTTATTTTTGTTTTGATTTTTCAATGTTTGGGTCCTGAAAAGATGTGTCTTCTTCAAGACTTTTATTTTCCTATAGAGAATCTTCCTCAGAGTTATCTTGTTCTTGTATGATCACAGAAGGTTTCCTCTTTTCAAGTATTCTTCTAGACCTAAGTTGAACATCACTAAGGTCCAGAGGAGTAATTAAATAAGTTGGAAACTGTTGACCTTCTATCATGTATGTATTCTGAGGATTTTTATTGTTGGGGTTTGGTATGGGTTGAGCAGGTAACTGATTTGATTTCTGAGGAAATGGTAAGGGGAGTGGTTGATTTTGATGTTGTGGATTTTGAGGATTATCTTGAGAATTTTGTTGAGAATTTTGAAGGGAAAAATGTGGGTATGGTGGATAGGGTGGTGGATATTGATAGTACTGGGAGTATCTTCCATAGGGATTTTGTGCTCCTTGTGCCCAAGCTTGAGATTGATTTTGAAATTGGGGCCAAGGTTGCTGCCAAGAATTCCAATTTGGTGGGGGTTGATTATACATTTGATCATGAAATCCTTGTGTTTGAGGTCCTTTCCAAGGCCTTCTAGAGACAAAATTGAGAGATTCTGTGGAACTTGTAGGAGTATCTTCTTGAAAGACGGCTTTAAGACCAGGAAGTGAAGGACAACTCTTGGTCTCATGTTTTTCTGAAAAAATTACACAGGTCTCTACAACTTTTGCATCCAAAGGACATTCTCTCAAGGCATGCTTCTTTCTACATTTGGGACAAAATATTGCTAAAGCATCAGATTCAGCTTTTTGCTTGTTTTGTAACTTAAGGGTGTCTATTTGTTCACTAAGACTCCCTAAGATGTCAGATTTGAATTCATAAATCATATGCCCTATCTCTGCCCTACTTACTGTCCCAGAAGCAGACTTACTTACCCTTGCAAGAGCAGGGTCTCTTGGTCCTTTCACAGTTTTAGATTTTCCTCTTGAAAGGTTGATACATAACTCAGATATTTCAGGTAATGTGAGCTGAGATATATCCCCTTTTCCCATCATGTTAAGGATATCCAACCATTCATCCCCAATTTTCTTCAACAAGAGAGCTTTTAAGGTGTCTTGATCTAAGTTCTCAGTTTTTTCTCTTTTGATGTTGTAATGAAATCTCTCCAACAAATCTTCCAGGTTTTCATTCTCTTTTTGTATCATCTTGAACACTTCCTCCTTATTATTGACTGGCATACAATAATCCAAATACCTCTCTAGAAATGCTTGTTTCATATCTTCCCATGTCCTAATAGAACTGTTGATCAAACTCATAAACCACTTCAATGCTAATCCTTTGAATGTTGAAGGAAATAGTTTAAGTTTTTGAGCATCCTGTAAGTAGTCATAAGTTATACATAGGACTTCAAATTCAAATAGGAAGGTTTCAGGATATTTAGTTTTAAGTCCATAGAAGTTTGGAAGGACAGAGGGTGAAATTTTTTTCATAGCTATATTGGTTTCTTCATCTACTATAGGAAACCCAAAAGAGCTTCCCATTTCTCTTCTACCTCTTCCTCTACCTCCTTCTCCTCTACCTCTACCTCTACCCCCTCTAAATAATGTGTGTTCTCCATTAAAGACTCCTCCTCCCCCTTCTTCTGCCATAGTTGATTCTTCTGTGGAAGTGGAAAAGTTTGTGTCTCTAGCAGGGGTCCTTGAATCTTCTTCTAAGAGTCACAGGTTCAGTGGATGAAGTGGAAGGTCTTTCTAATGGAATATATGATCTTAAGTCTTCTGGAAGTCTAGGATCAGTAAAGGATTGAATGTGGGTCTGAGTTGGAGGTGTGCTAGCTCTAGGTCTTGATGAAACAAGTGGTGTTCTAGGAATCAAACTTCTGCTTCTGCTTCTTATGAATCTACCCCTTGAGTCTCTCTCTCTACGCATATAATTGTTTTTGGGAGTTAAGAAACAATGCTACCTAGTTACACTTCCCCGGAAACGGCGCCAAAATGTTTGTGCTCAACCTAGTGTTCCTAATTGAGTTCATTAATTGTCAACCAGGGTTGGTAAATTGCTGAAGTGTGGTGCACTATATGTGCCTAGGTATTTGTTTCTCACTACGTTGTGTTTAGTGTTTTCTGATGTTTTTGGTTTTATGGTTTTATGTTTGAAAAGGGAAAGAAATAAATGCTGGTGAAAAGAAGCTATTGACCTAAACTATGGATGGAAAATAACAAATGCAAATACTAAAATAGAACAAAGCCTAAACTATGGCTGGAAAACAACAAATGCAAATACTGAGACAGAACAAAGCCTAAACTATGGCTAGCAAACAACAAATGCAAAGCTTCATAATGACTTCATTGCAAGGAAATAAATCACAACATGAGCTTGAACTTATCCAATTCATTCATTAAAGATGTGTTGGAAGAGCTTGAGAAATGGACAAGTTAAGTGTGAATGAAGTTCTCCTAAATAAACAATCAACTTACAATGTTACAACATCTCATCCATGATTAAAGGTTTATTGGAACATATTTGGAAAAGAACATTTGTAGCACAATAAGATTTTTACTCTAAACTAACTTCTAATTCTATTCTGCAACTCAATTTAGCACCACTAGGCCTCATTCAAAAGTTATAGGTTTCTTTTTAGAATATTCCTTGAGAAAAGGCTTATTTGTGAAATGGTAAAAAGGTTGCAAAATACTCCAGGCCTTAGACTGATACTAGCTTCTGTCCAGATGATTATGTATTAATATGAGGTTGGAACAAAAGAAGTTTTTGTAAATAATGAAGACCGTGGTATCTAAATTTAACAACTAATACAATCTAAAATGCAATGGATAACAACTAAATTGGAATGCTAATACAGTGAGCTAAGACTAAACTAGAATGCTACTAATCTACTTGAAGTACAGTGAACAGAGTTAAATTAAAATGCCATTATCAAACTTGGAATGTAGGGACAGAGCTGAACTAAATGAAATTATCCTCCGGAGTGTTATGAATAAACTAACATGCAACTAGTCTATTGGAATTCTTCAGCCCATCTTGTTCAATGTGAATGATATTTTGGAAGAGTTTGTAAAAACAATTATGGCTGTATTATTCAATGCAATTGAACATAAACATAAGATTTGAAAGCAAATACAATTAAAATCTAAGATACCACAACTGTTTCTTATTTATTATTAATGATGTTTTGGAAGAGTTTGTAGGAGTAATACTGGCTGTGACACTTAGTGTAAACAAGCATAAATCATAAAATTCGAAAGGAAATGCAACTAAAACCTACAACACCACAGCTATGCCTTATTCATCGTGATGATATTTTGGAAGAGTTTATAAGAGTAAGTCTAGCTGTGATGATCAATGTAAAAAAGCATGAAACATAAACTTCAGAAACGTGCTTAAGCTAGAAATGAAAAACGAGACTAAAATACTTATCTAAACTGTATAAACAAGGCTGCTCAGGAGGCAGGGGCCCTCTACCACCGGAGTAGCACGCAAAATCTACTTCAAGATTGACTCGGTGCTTTCAATAAAGTGATACTTCTTGCATTAGAGAGAAATTACTTCAAAACAGAGTGTTTTCGGACTTCTGAAATCTAGCAATCAATCACAAAATCTAACCTTGTCCCTCGGTTTCCCGAGCCATATTTATAATAAAAATTACATAACTGTCTTGAGATAACCTAGGGATAATTGTCTTTCCAATTAAAAACCAAACTAGGACTCTGATGGTGGTCACGTAATAGAATTAAGGACATCTGGGCTGTCCTTGTCCTATTAGGAGTCTCTCTCCTAGTTTGAGTTCCCACGTACATAACCGCCTACAGAATTCTGTTCAAACTTTGTGGAGAGCAACAAATGATGAGGGAATGATGTGGAATACGCCCATATGTGTTTTTCTCCAAGATGACACCTGGAACCTGCGTAGACATGAAGACAGCTGCAGAATCGGCAACTAGCTACAGAATGTCTGCTTTCTGTAGCTAGATCTAGTTCAAAAAGTACTACAATGACAAAATCATAAAAACATAGCAAGTTAGTCATGATATTCATTCTTGAAGCAATTTTAATTAATTCTACTGATCATTTGAGCCTGTGATTAATAATGGACAAAGGAAATGGAGTGGAATGTGGTGGAAGAAAGAACATCTTTGGAGCTCAACAACTACTTCTACAACTCCACCAAACTCTTTCACATGAGTTCTAACTGAAGTCCTCCATGCAATAGCTCCACTAAACCCTCAGGAATAGCGTAATTACTTTTGTCAGTTGTTGTGCCACATCTGTGCATTTAACTGAAGTACTCCAAGAGAATAAGATAATGTTTAGAGTCCAAATATTATTAAGAGCTAATAATATTCGACATATCTATTTTTAGACTGGAAATCTAAAAATAGATTCCGCCCAATATGTCTAAAAATAGAAGTACATATATTTTTCCAACTTGACCAACCATCCACAAATAGCATCCTGCAACTCATAGAATATGATCGACGTGTCTAAAAATAGACATAGTCTAAAAATAGACTTTGCGCCAAAAGTAGCCTGCAGGCCCACTTAGTGAAGGTGACTCTTTTCACTAAGCTCATCATCTTGTTGAATCTCAACACTCCCTCTCAACAAGATAGGGATTATCTGCAACCCTGATCCTGTCTCTATGGTAGTCGAATTTTCTCTTGGTGAGCGCCTTCGTCAGAATATCTGCATCCTGATCCTCCGTGGGAATTTAATATAGTAACATGATCTTCTGCTGCACACAATCTCTGATATGATGATATCGGATGTCAATACGTTTAGATCTATCATGAAATATTGGATTAACCGAGAGTTTAATGCAACTCTGATTATCACAATATATCATAGTAGGATCTAAGTGTGAACCAAACAACCCGACCAGGATCTTCCTCATCCATATAGCCTCGCATGCAGCCAAACTTGCTACCATGTACTCGGCCTCTGCTGAACTGAGTGCCACGGATCTCTGTTTCCTGCTATACCAAGAAACTGTTGTAGACCTGATACTGAATATTCCTCCAGATGTGCTCTTTCTGTCCATTGGGCTCCCTGCCCAATCTGCATCCGTGAAGCCATACAGTTTCACCTCATCCGACTATCTATACCATAATCCATATCCCGATGTGCCTCTGAGATACCTCAGAACATGCTTGCTTGCCTTCCAAAAGAGCTTGGTAGGCTTAACCATAGCTTGTGAAAGCTGGTTAACAGTGTAGCATATGTCTGATCGTGTTTTGACTAGATACATGAGCGAACCAACCAACTGTCAATAAACAGTGGCATCCACTACCTCTGCCGATGTATCATCCTCTTTCCTCCAACCACCAGGAAGAGGAGTGTCGATAGGCTTGCAGCCTTGCATGTTGAACTTCTCTAGTATCTCTCGGGCATACCTTCCTTGAGACACAAAGAGTCCACCCTTTTGCTGCCAAATTTCCTATCCCAGGAAATAATGAAGGAGGCCCAAGTCCTTCATCTCAAACTCCTTTGCAAGATCAGCCTTGCATGAGTGTATCAATAGTTCATCACAAGTCAATATCAAATCATCTACATAAAGTACAATGATCAGAAACTTACCCTCAACCACAATCTGGTATAGGTTAGGATCCACCTCACTCTTGGTAAAACCAGGTCCGGTGAAATAACTGTCTATCTGTGTGTACCAAGAACGAGGTGCTTGTTTCAGCCCATACAATGCTCTTTTCAGCCTGCACACATGCGACTCACTACTGAATATTTCAAATCCTTTAGGCTGCTCTATGTACACCTCCTCCTCAATGACTCCGTTGAGGAACGCAGTCTTCACATCCATCTGATGAATGTGCCAACCCATCTGCGTTGAGAGAGCAAAGATGCTTCGTATGGAAGAATACCTTGCGACAGGTGCAAATGTTTCTTCATATTCGATCCCCTCAATCTGTGAGAAGCCCTAGGCAACAAATCTTGCCTTGTACTTCTCGATGCTCCCGTCAGCAGCTTGCTTCACTTTGTAGATCCTTCTCGAACCTACCACTGATTTCCTTTCCGGCCTTGGGACAATCTCCCATCCACTGTTTCTGACAATCGAATCATACTCTTCCACCATGGCATCTACCCATGAAGGGTCCTCCACAGCTTCCTCGAAAGAGGATGGCTCTGTCATGATACACTTGCTCATCAGAGCCATGTATCTAGTAAATCGTTCAAGTGACTGTCTCTGTCTGCGCTATGATGTAGGTGCTCCTACATTCTGCACTGCATCAAGATTCAGTGGCTCGGCTTCTGTAGTGTGCTTCCACCCTTTGATGTTTGGCACTGCATGAGTGGTTTCTTCCACTCCATGAACCTCCTCTTGTGGTTGATCCACATCCTGAGGCTCATCTTTAGGAACTAGTAGCTCCTCATCTGCATGCAAGTGTAGCTCCCTCTCAAGCGACAACTTCATGGCTTTCTCCTCATGAAATTTGATATCCTATCGCACAACAGTCTTCTGACTATCTGGAAAATACATACGATAGTTGTGGGGTGTTTCTGTGTACCCCACAAATATCCCAACCTCTGCGGTCGACTCCAGCTTCTTCCTGGCATCCTTCGTCACATGAATGTAAACAGGTGAGCCAAAAACCTTCAAATGAGAAATATCAGGCTTCTTACCAGAAAATGCCTCTTTAGGTATACTCATGCCAAGTACTCTATGAGGACAACAGTTTTTCACATAAACCGCAGTGTTGCATGCTTCTGCCCACAAGTGTATGGGAAGGCCTTGATCATGCAACATTGCCCGTGTAGCACCCACGATCATTTTGTTCTTTTTCTTCGCGACCCCATTTTGCTGTGGGTTATGAGGCACTATGAGCTCTCTTAGAATTCCTTCTATGCTGCAAAAGTCTTTGAATTCACAAGAGATGAATTCACCACCATTATCGCTCCTAAGAGCCTTCACCTGCTTCCCCGACTCTTTCTCAACTAGTGCCTTGAACTCACAGAACTTTTAGTATGTCTCGCTCTTCTTCTATATGAAGAAGATCTAGCACTTATGAGAAAAATCATCAAAAAATATCACATAATACCTGTGCTTTGCTGTCGAAGCTATTGAGAAAGGTTCACACACATCTGTGTGAATTCTCTCAAGGATCGTCATGGCGTGACTATCCTTCTCATGAAAGGTGGCTTTCACAAATTTTCCCAAAGTACATCCCTTGCACTAATCTGACTGCACAAGTGTACCCTTGGGAAGCCCGGTAGAAATCTGCTGCAAAATTTTCAAAGCGCCATGGTGAAGATGGCCCAATCTCTTGTGCCACAATTCGCCCTCATCCCGGCTCACCACTGCTTCTAGTTTGCTTGCCATTGTTGCACAGCCATCTACCTGCAATTGATAAAGGTTCTTAACTCGAACCCCTATCCTCTGGGTTTCACCAGTTTCCTTACTGCACAAGAAATCCTTTCCCTCGCTAAAGACAACATCATATCCCTTGTCTTCTAACATAGCCACAGAGATCAGATTCTTCTTCAATCCTTGAACATGCATGACATCCTTCAATATGAAAGGTTTACCAAACTCCCTCTAAAAGGAAATGGTCTCGATACCAGTCACACTTTATATACCATCATTGCCCATCTCGATGTGCACTCCAAGATCCCTCTCATCCAGATCACTGAACAAATCTTTGTCTTCGGTCATATGAAAAGACGCACCACTATCAAGAAACCACACTGATCCCATCACACTTGAAACCAAGCATGTGATCAGTGAAAAATATAGCTCAAACTGCGAGGCTAAGGCCTCTCCAGCTGTAGATCCAACATCCTGCTTATTTTTCTTCTTCTGTAGACAGTTAGTGGCATAATGTCCGTGTTGGTGACAGTGAAAGCACTTCACCTTGGACAAGTCCTGCTTCTTGCCTTTCGCACCAGATTGAGAACGAATTTTCTTTCCCTTCCCCTTCCTTTCTTTGGCATCCAAATCGCAATTTTCTTCATCTTCATTCTTCGATGAAGATCCATCCCTAGTACCCTGTCGTATCTCCTCTTTCACAAGATCTGACCAAAGTCGCTCCCATCCTGGCAGTTTCTCCCGACCATTGATAAAGTCCTCGTAGGAATGCCAACTCTTCAGAATCCCAAGGAGAGCCAAGCTCACCAAGTCCTCTTCATCTACAGTAACCCCGACACTTCCCAGCTCATCCCTGCACTAGACAAACTTCATGAGGTACTTGGGTATACTGTCGCCTTTCTCCATTTTTATTTTCCTGAGTTTGTCTTTAAGCGCCAACTTCCTCTGGTCACTTCTGCTTTGGAAAAAGTCTATCAAAGCTTTCCACATCAATAATGGACTAGCTTTACCATGAAGGTTGGAAACTATGTGATCCTTCACACCTTCCAACAGAATCCTTCGACATTTAGTTGTCTTCTTTTTCCATGCGTCAAGTGCGGCAGCATCGCTAGAAGCAGGTTTTGGAATTTCTGCATCTATGAACTCCTTCAACTTATTATCCTCCAGCACCGCCTCCATCCTGTCCTTCCATGCAATATAATTCGAGCTCCCATCAAGGGCATACTCCAATTCCAATCCGTTGAAAGACATATCAACTTCGACACCAAGAAAACACTGCAGCAAATTCGAATTCCACCAGCACAAAACTCAACCGCTTCAATAATTTCAATTTCTCTTATCAATATCCCTCTGATACCATGTAGAAATTATATAACTAATGCATTATATATCCAAGATTCTCCTGATCACACAATTTATTTAATTTCCACATGTGATGATCAATAGTGGAATAGATTATGTATTGTGCATGAAGTCAAATAGTGTGTGATCACAAGAATCTTGGATATATAACGCATTAGTTATATAATTTCTACACGCATTGTCGCTTATATTATTTAACTTTTGATGTCTTCCATGTAAATAAAACCATTGCAGATTGTGATGCGCACAATCTCTCTTGTTGCGATTTAACTCTCTATCGTTGATCTCCCACTGTTGCTTCTGTGATCTAATCACCACCGTTCGGCCCTCGCTTTTGAATGGATCACGTTCGTTCGTTCCACCTACAACATTTCCACAGTTGTGCAATCCCTGATTCTATATGAAGAGTTCAAAACTCCATGACAGCCACCAATTTGGATCCCACTATGCTGGTCGATATGGTCTGAACTTGTTTTCCATTTCAAACCCAATCCTGTAACTTGAATTTTGAGAAAAATTTATGAACTCCTGATCATTCCTCCCCATTGGGAAGCTTTTTAACCCCAAAAGACTTGATTACCTGTTCGGTAGATGAGGATACAACTCCCTCACCTTTCAAATCTCCATCCATTTTGTGTTGCTTGGTTTAGTGCCTTTGAGCCCAACTCTAAGGTAGTCAACACTTTCCCACTTTGATGCTCTTGTCCTCTTGTCGATAATTATATCTTCTTTGAGCTCATCTATAAATTCTAGTGAGAAATATTCAATAGAAGGTAGTTGAACATCACTTCCTTGATCATTGATCAAAGGAGGCTCATACAAGCGTAAGTTTTCAACATTAACAACTGAATACATTTGCATGTAAGAAGGAAAATCAAGTTGGAATGCATTATTACCAACTTTTTTATGATCTTGAAAGGACCATAGTGAATGTGTTTGAGTTTTTTTACCTTCCCCTTGTATTCTTTCTTTGCTAATGTGCAACCATACCTCATCTCCCTCTTGAAACTTGTGATCAACCCAGTGTTTTTCATGCCTCCCTTTGTATTTTCTTTGACTTTTCTCAACTATTCTTGAACTTGTTGATGTATCATCTGAATTTTCTCAATGAACTTTCAATCCTTATCAATATCACTATGGCCATCAATTGCAACGTCCTTCCCAAAGATGAAGTCTAATGGAGATTTTGGCAAATACCCAAAGCATGCTTCAAAAGGTGAGGTTTGTGTTGAAGAGTGTTTTACCCAGTTGTAAGCGTGATGAATGTAATGCAGTTTTTCATCCCACAAATTAGGATGTTTGATGCAATATCCTCTCAATATATGCACAACTTTTTTGTTCACAACTTCGATTTTTCCATCTATCTGTGGATGAAAAGCGATACTCTTTTTCAATTTTGTGTCCATCATTCTCCATAGATTTGACCAAAAATTCCCAATGAACCTGGAATCCCTGTCACTAACAATAGAAGTGAGCAATCCAAAATGAACCCAAACATTTTGAAAATAAATTTCAGCAGTAATGGTCTTCTTACATGGCATAAGTATACACATTTTACCGAATCTATCCACAACTACAAAAATATAATCATGTTGATTTCTTGACATAGGTAGACCTCCAACAAAGTCCATGGAGATGCTCTCCCATGGCCTTGATGGTACTGGTAGTGGCATGTATAATCCAAGATTCCTATTACTAGGCTTATTTGTTGCACACATAGAACAACCTCTTATAAAACGTGACACACTATTTATCATGCGAGGCCAATAACAATACCTCTGTAGATGTGCCACTAATTTTCTTACCCAAAAGTGTCCAGCAATAAGAGAAGAATGAGCTTCTCTCATGAAACTCAGCCTCTCTCCTTGTAGAATACATATCTTTCCCAAATGAAACAGCAAATTGTTATGCATGTGATAATCTCTTTCTTCAACTTGATTCCCTTCACTCAAACTAGCATACACATCTTTGAAATAAACGTCATGTGCATATTGTTCTATGTAACTCTCATGTACAACAGAATCATTTTTGAGTAAATTATAAGCACTAATGATTGGTCTCGAAAGCATATCTGCAAATTTATTGAATATACCTTTTTTTTACCTTATAACCAAGTGAAATTGTTGAAGAAATCCCATCCACTTGAAATGTCTTGATTGCTGCAATTTTGTCTTCGACTACAAGTATTGTAATGGTTGGTGATCGGTATGTACAATAGTCTCTTTACCCATCAAGTAGTGTTTCCACTTCTTGACACTTTGTGCCAGCTCATATAGTTCTTTTTCATGTGTAGGATAATTATTCACAGCACCATTAAAATTTTCTGAATGAAAGGTGATAGGCTTACCATGCTCCAAAAGGACTGCGCCCATGACATAGTCACTAGCATCAGTTTGTATCTCGAATGGTTGTCTCAAATTTGGTAGTGCAAGGACTGGAGCTAAATTGATCCTGTCTTTTAAAGCTTCGAAAGCTTGTTGTTGTTTTCCTCCCCATTGGAATACTTTCTTCACACTTTTCACTGCATGCATAGGAGTCATGACGAAAGAAAAGTTAGCAATAAATTTCCTCCAATATTGAGTTGCATCTAAGAAACTTCTTACCTCGGTAACTATTTTCGGTGTGGGACAATTCAAAATGGCCTCCATTATAGAAGGATCAATCCTCAATTCTAATCCTCCTACAATATGTCCCAAATAGACCAAAGAAGTCTTTCCAAAATCACATTTTGATATCTTAAGAAACAATTTCTCTTTCTTCAAAATATCAAGCACTCTATTTACATGAAAGACACGATCTTCTCTTGTTTTGCTGAAAATAAAAATGTCATCTAAGTACACAAGAACAAAGTCATCAAGGAATGGTCACAAAAAATTATCCATAACCCACATAAAAGTTGTCGGTGCATTACATAAACCAAAAGGCATAACTAGCCACTCAAAGAGTCCTTGTTTGGTTTTGAATGCAGTTTTCCATATATCACTTTCTGCAATTATTATTTGATGATATCCACTTCGTAAATCTAACTTAGTGAAAAAAAATTCTTATTTCATCTGATCAAGCAAATCATCTATTCTTGGGAGTGGGTAACGATTTTTTACCGTAATTTTTTTCAAAGCTCAAAAATCTACACACATGCGCAAAGTCCCATATTTCTTTGGTATCAAGACTATGGGTGAATCTCATGGTGAGGTGCTTGGCCTTATGATACCTTTATCCAAAATATCTTTGATTTACCTCTTTATTTCAGCATTCTCCATTATCAACATGCGATACATACCGATGTTTGGAAGAGGACAATCCTGCTGCAACTGAATCTCATGTTGAATTTCCCTTTTTGGAGGCAATTCTGTTGGCTCCTGAGACATCTCATGATGCCCATTAACCACATCATATAATTTTGATTTCAACTTAGGATCACATCCCTCAAAATATTCTTGATTAATATCATATTTGGGCTTAATCATAAGAAGAACAAAATTCTTACTTGAATTTGCCAGCCTCTTTACCTATCCAACATTTACCAAAGCAATGTTTGTCTTCTTGCTATGTGCTCTAACAATGAACTCCTTGCCATATTTTAATAAATGATACTTTTTCTCATGGAAATAGAAGATCGCTTTCATGTCATACAAGTAAGGAATCCCTAATGCAATACCAGTTATGTCAAGCGTAACCACATCTAATTCAACCATGTCAACAAAGCTTGTAGTGATTGCAAACCTCAACATACATTTCCTTGCAACCTGTAGATTTTCATCCTTACAAATCCAACCCAATGGATATGGTTTTGGATATGGTATGGTCTCAAGGTTAAATTTTTTAACCAAATCTTCAGAGATTAAGTTTGCTTGTGACCCACTGTCAAACAGTGTGTCAATCTTGGTATGCTTGGATATGACCCTCACATGAAACAGTTCTATTCTTTCTTCTTCATTTGGAGTGTTTATGTGACAATTTTATGTACTGGTACTGGGTTTAGTTTCAATTTCTTTTCCCTTCATGTTCTTCAATCCCATGGCTGTAATTTTAGTCTCGCCACCTAAATCATGTTGAGTTGTAGCAGTAGTTTTTTGTTTCCATTTGTTATTGGGTTTCTTTGGCCTCAATTCTGGATCTAATTTCCAATAATGAGTTTCATCATGGCCTTCTTTTGAACAATGTTTACAAGTCACTTTTTCTCCCTCTTTCTTAATAGATGAATTTTTTTTTTTACCTTTTGTCGTCTTTTCATTGGCTTTACCCTTTAAAGGTTTCTTCCTACCCTCTTTAGGAATGTTCTTCCCTATATCTTCTATATGTGTGACCTGAACACAAACTTCATCAAGAATGGTGGGGTTAAACATGCGAATAATATGTTTTAGGTAGCTATGTAAGCCTCCTATGTACTTTAGCAAAGTGTCTTGGCTTTGAAAATCCACCCCTAATAAAAGAGATCTTCTCCTAAATTCTTGGGTGTATTCTTGCACATTTTGTCCCTTTAACTGCCTTGCCAATTCATGATGGATTTTTTGCATATGATCTAATGGATAAAACTATCATTTAATAGTAGCAATAAAATCTGACCATGTGTTACACAGCAATTTGTCACCGTCCCTACAATCCCCATCCCGCACATTGGAGGGTTCATTCCATGACCTGTGAACAGAGACAAGACTTGAAAATACTTTCATTGCATCCCTCTGAAGATGAGCTTTCATTGCCCTGAAGACATCTCCTTGCAAAAAACCATAAAAATAGCTCTTTTTCCATTAGCGCGGTTTCATAGTTTAGCCCTCGCGCCAAGGGGGAAAATCCTCCAAAGAGGGCACGCCAATGGGCGCTCTGTCATAGAGCCGCACCCGCGCCAACCATATTAAGAGGTGTTTTTTAAAAATAAGAGGCGGAAGTTTCATCCTAACAAATTCCTGGACTGATATCTATCTTGAGTTGGGTGGTTTGGCTACGGATTTCCATAGAGAGGAAGTGGTTTGCCACCTCTCATGGAAGCTTCCTTGATGATAGGGCCAATCCCATAATTATAGGGATCCCAACTCCCCTTCCTCCTTCTATAAAAGCTTTCCCATTTCCCTTGCAAGCTAGTTCCAGAATCTCCAAATTCCCAAGAGCTTTCATGCTGAAAAAACTTTCTTGATTCCCTAAGGCCAGATCCAAGCAAGGAGACTATTGCCAAGTATCCGGAGAGAGAGGCTTGTCCCATCCTTGACAGGCTTTATCGAGACATGTTCTGCTGACGACCCGCCAAAAGAGAATTCGGCGTCGAAGCTTTGGTTGTATTCTTCTTTTTGACTCATTAATATTAAGCGACTATTGGTTATGGTTCCACTCTTGTTCTTGATCATGTTCATGAGTTATGCCCTCTTCGACTGACATATAGTTTTATATACTGGATTTTATGCTTGCGTTTGTGTTGTTTCTTGCATGTGCAGGTGTCCGATCACGAAGATCGTGAGGATTGTGATCTGCCAGGGCAAAGGAACGGGAGCACCACCTCTTCTACAAACGACAGCGTTGGATTCCAGGTAAGCCTTCCTTGCAAGTCAGTTTATTTACAATTAGGAACCTGCACTATAGCGTGTCTGATTGTTGCTAGACCCGATCTGGGCTAGTAGGGATCGCCTCTATCCGCAGAGGGGATTTACCTCCTCAACAATTTGGCAACTTCGCTGGGGACTCAGCTTGTTGTTTGATTTGTAAACTTTAGATGCAGCCTGAAATGCAGCCAGATAGCCTTCGAAACACTTTTGCTCTGCATTAGCGGAGTAGATCAACGCTGCTTCAGTCAATCTCTGGTTTGGTTTACAAACTGAACGACTTGGAGTTTTGTCTTCTCTTTCCGGTCGATTTCTTGGTCTTGCTTGCTTGGTCGAGATCTTTGGACTGGTTTTTCCTATTTGTTTGGCTTTTTTTTAGCCTTTTCATCACTTGTCTGTGTCTGAGATTGCTTGTTTTTTTTTTTCCATAGTAAACTCGGCTGGCACGCTTTTCGGCGTGACAGTCGCGTCCATTGGCGCAGGTTGCATGTGTATCACCCGCGCCATTGCGTTTCTGGCGCTAATTTCAAGCTCACAGTCGCGCCAATCCTGTGAGCTATTAGGGTTTGCTATGTTTCATGCTTTCTGAGGCTGACTTATGATTTTGATCTTGTTTTTTCGGCTGTTTGAGTGCACTGGAGCCTATTTTGACTGGTTGTAGCCTACTACCTTTGGTTGTTTGCCTATTTCTTTCGATTTTGCATACGAGCCCTAGGGCATCTAGGTGCCTTTGTGAGTCGAGCCTCCCTTGGGAGTTTTTGGTTTTTCGTTCGTTCAGTCGACTTTGGGATTGTTTCCTTGCATTCGTTTACAGTTGTTTATCATCTTATTGCGTTTTTTGAGTGACTGATTTCATTTTCATTCGAATTTCGCTCTGCTTTGGTTTGGGCCTAGATCACACGGCTCATTAGTGTCTTTGGGACTTCTTTCGGTTTTGAGAGACTTTTGGTCGATTTGAGATCTGATTGTTTGGGACATTGAGTGAAATCTATTTGTTTTTCCTCTCTCATTATCATTTCTCAAATTTCCTCTCATTTGTTTTCGGTTTGTTTAGTGCATCTAGCTATCAAACATTGAAATTTTTAAAAAATAAAAAAAAATCTCTTTTGCTTTTGGTTGATTAGTGCAAATTGAAATATTTTCAATTTTACTAGTAATTAGTGAATCTGAAAGAAAAGTTTTTAGTTTCATTAGTTGCATTAGAGACATCATTGATTGTCTTCTGATCATTTTGTTTGTGTAAAAATCTCTCAACTCTTCTGTAGCTAGTTTTCATCGAACGAAATGATGTACTGTGGCATGTAGTTTTCCATTTAGGAGATTTTTGAGACAGCACATTCGTTAGGGCCTGAAAACTGAAACGTAATTGAAGATCAACTTTAAAATCTACTCAATTTACACTAAGGCAGCATTGAAATCTAACGAAACATATTTAGAGGTCTAGGCTAGAGACGTGTTCCGACATCTTAAAACCTAGTAGTTGTCGTTCGCCTTTTGGCTTTAGACAGCACTAGTACGGACTTGTGCTCCCCGTACCATCGCATATATAAAGGGAGACCCCTCTAGGTTTCAATCCTTTATCCATAGGAAGCCGAGTCTGCCGCCCTATACCCGTGATACACCGGACACAGCATTCGGGGAGATTTCCTGCACGTACGGAAAGTCCTTGGTTGATTTCTCTTTCATTATTGAAACCAAGGTGTATATTGCAGTTCACAGTTATTTGGTACACCCTTTTGCCTAGTATTCCTGAGTAGTCATTTGATCTTTTCTGACTCCCTAAATTTGAAAGGATCACCAAGCGCTTGTCCTTTCATGCTTGTGTCAAATCTGAAAGAGATAGAGTCACCTTTTTTACCGTTTCTCGACTCTTAAAACATGAAACAGTGAAGTTTCTTATTTTTCAATGTGGTAAAAAATTAATCACCCACGATCACACGCCTTATTAGATTCTTCTTGTTGACCGTTTGATTGTGTGTCTTGACTCTTTTTCAGCCCGTGTGTGGTTTTGAGTTTTGATGGCAACTTTTTCAGAGTTTACCAACCAAGGAATCCCCTCAGAAGGGAATCCTGGTCATTTTCCTCCTTTTGGGAATGTTGGTGCTCCGTACATGGCAACGTTATCCCTTCCTGGGCTAACTGTTGGGTTTCCCGTTTATTCTCAACCTCTGTGGTTCCGAATGTCTCAACTACTGGTCAATCAATTCCTCCACCTGAACAGCATTATGTTGATTCCAAGGTGGACCTCTCCCCTTCTTCGCCTTTTTCTACGTCATCATCTTCTACTTCGCCTGGTGAAAGTCTGAATTCAAGTAACCAGGTGGCTAAGAAGAAGAAGACGAAGAAAAAGAAGTCTAATAAACGAGAGGCTAAAAGTGCAACTACTGCTTCCGAAACACCTCCTCTTGATAAACCTTCCAACCCTCCTCGGAAAGTCAAGTTCCCCTGCATGTTGTGCACGGGAGACCATCTTCTTCGAGACTGCCCTGGCATTCCCAAGGTGCTTGAAGCATGGTCCAACGGCCATCCGCCGTTGCCTTTGACTTCTGGGAATCAGGTTGGGGGCACGTCTTCAAACTGGTGTTGATAAGGCTCCTAAGAAGCAGGGTAAGATCACCAATCCCTGTAAGTTATGTGAAGGGCACCATGCCATTCACCTTTGTCCTTATATGGATGAAGCCAAGCAAGTGTTGGACAACCCGGCTGTTTCCACACTATGCCTCCCAGCTGGTTATAAATAGCTCTCTTTGAGTCTCCCACCTATTGGTGATACAATTGGTCAAGAGTCATCTTTGGTCCATCTCACTCCCTCAGAAATTCGAATTCAAGAATCTGTCCCTGACCAACCATTGGTCGTGGGATCGGTTGAGCTAGCCCCATCCGCGGTGCACCAGGTCTTTTCTGTCAAGAGTGGATCTTACATCCCTCATGTCCTTCTGGTTTCTTCAGATTCTTCAGACTTGGAGAAAGATTCTCCTGTCCCCGTACCTCAAGAAGCTGCTCCTCTGCCTCCCATGATGGAGGCTCTGGAGGATACCCCTCCTGCCTTTGAGATGGAGGTTATGGAGCATGCTCCTCCTTCCGTAACATCAGGGGAAGACCTTCTCGGTTCGATGGTAGCCCCTCTGAGTAGTTTGGTCACTTCCTTTGATTGGAATCGATTTGCAGGATTTCGCCTTCCATCCTATGTGCCTTTCGAGATCACAGTACAAGCTTTTGGTCTGGTCGTACCCAGTACCATTATAGACGAAGGCGCCTTTGTTAGTATTATATCCTCAACTACCTGGCAAGCTTTCGGTTCACCGCCGCTTGCACCTTTTACGCAGAATCTGTTGGAATTTAACAGAAGAACGAGTCAACTGTTAGGGATCCTTCCAAGGTTACCTATTACTTTGGGAGGTAAAACCGTCCATATGGATGTGATGGTTGTTCCAGGCCCTTTGGATTTCAATCTGCTCTTGGGGTGCGATTACACCTATGCCATGGGAGCACTTGTCTCCTCCCTTTTTCGTGTGGTCTGTTTTCCACATGATGGACGGATCGTGACCATTGATCAGCTTTCGTTCTTTGGTCCTGATATGGTAGCTAGCCCGCCATCATCCCTTCCTAGTTTTTATCCACTCGTTGTATCTGCCCCACCGCAGGTCAACTATGTGGCTACCTACCCCATGCCCGCACTCAGTGACGACGCCATCGTGCATAGTGTACTGGGGGCATTAGGTCCTGATTTCCAAGATGTCATTCTCCCACCTAGTGTGGGACTCTTGGAAGCCATGGATTCTTTTTCATCATGAAAAGTAGTCTGTCGGAGCATGGTTCGTTCCTTGCATCAAGCTCCTGAAAAAATGAAATCAAGTCTGTCGGAGCAGAGTTCCTTGTCTTGTGCCAAGCTCCTTAAAAAATGAAACAAGGGTGTCTGAGGATAGTTCTTTTAATGTGTCAACCTCGTTAAAATAATGAAACACGTTCCTGTTCAATTCGAGTCTTTGATGAGATCTCGTAAAATCCCAGTCGAGTCTTTCTCTGGATCTCGTAACTTGAACCTTCACTCCATCTTCCTTTCATATGGATTGAAGCTTGGGGGGCATGTACCTCGAATTGAGTCACCATGCTGGGGGCATGCTCACTACTTCAAGCAGAGTTTTCTGATTTCAAGCTTGGGTAAAATGAAACTGGTTTCAAGCATAGTTTATCTTTGTTTCAAGCTTGTGTAAAAATGAAACCATTCCCATTTTACCTCTTGTGATTTCCATCTTATCAGCCTGTTTTTTCCAGATGAGCCTTGGGTTTTTCATTCCATCGTCGCTATTTGCTTGGCCGATCATATGCCTTCACTTGGTTGTTTCACCTGTTCCTGAGGAACCGCTGCGATGAGTAGTCTTGTTAGCCAGCCTCTTGACCTTTATCTTGTTTTGAGAAGTTCCATCATTACCGGAACCAGTTGCTACCCTTTATACCACTCGTTCCTCCAGGAGGAGTCATCTTTCAGTTCTTTTCTGACTCTCTAAACATGAAAAGATTGTTGAGGCCCTTGTCGTTTCGATCTCGTTAAAATGGACACGAATCGACATCTACCCAGTATACGTTTACCCCTTTTCGGGCTGGGATGGATTGATTACGAAAAAGGAATACCCTAGCCTATCGCGACTAGGAGGTTTTCTCGGATATTGTTTTCTACCTTTTCGGATCTGAGAAACTATTTACGAAAAGGGACCTTTGGAGTTTACTTTTCAGCTGCCTTTTCAAACTCTCTAAACATGAAAAGACGCCGAGTTCTTCCTTTGTCAGACTCGTTAAACCCTGATGACATCGGATTCGATCAGAAATGGCATACAAGTGCTCCCTTCCTAGGGCTCGTTAAATGTACTAGACCCAGGACTTATATTACAAGCATATGTTATCCCCTTCAAGCTTGTTATAAAAAATAATTGGGGTACTCGCCAGAAATGGTGGGGGAAAATGGAACCAGTATCATTGTCGTGTCGGCAGTATGTCGCTCTTGAACATGGCACTTGTCTGCATTCGTGTTGGGTTGGGGACATCTCATCTCGTTCGTCACTTGCCTCCGTGGGTTTGGATAATCCCTTTTGACCTCTCATCTACTCATTTCCTCGTCACCATGAACTCTGATCCATTGATGTCAAATACTACCAAGTCCACTGTCGTGTCGTTTACATGTTCAAGAGAAGTTGACCTCTGCAAGTATCAACCTCCCTCTGATTCTCATTTGATTCTGATTCACAAAAAACATCATGTTCCTTTGTCTTGTGTCGATGATGTGGGAAACATTATGGCCCACCTTCGATCAAGGTCACTTCTTGTCAACTTCAACTCATTATCCAGGAAGCTGATCTAGAGACTCCCTTATGGTACCTTGGAGCCTGCATGCCTCAATGGCAGGTTTGTCGCATTCGACATGAGGTTTTCATTATTGGCCTCCGATCGAGTGATTCTATGGTTGTTCGACACCAGCTCATTGATTCGCACGCCATAGATTGTACCTATAGTACCTTGAGAGCCATTGTCATTATTGGTGGTTCCTCTCACGTCTGTTAATAGCTTTCATCATTGGCTGGTAATCAGGCGATGTTCTTGCATGTTCAACTTCAGCTCACATATTCGCATGCTTGAACTTGTACTTTGTTCGGGTCGAGATGGAGCGCAAGACCTTGGATTTTTTCTGTTGTAATCCAGGCTGCGATATTGTGGATTATTATGATTATTTACATGACTCACTGATTGGATGGCTGCGACCATACCTGAGTCTATTTATCCTCACTGGATGGCTACGTCCATGCCTTGGATCTAGATTATTGTACACTCTGTTATGGATGGCTGCGCCCATACCACGTATATATATCATGTATCTGAGACATCAGTTGTACTTCGCTCCGTAGGTTTTCCGATGACAGTGTTTTCAGTCGGCATGTTCTCGTAAAGCATTTCACCCCTCTCTCTCTCTCTCTCGGGCCTCATGCTTTAGGGGGCATCTGTTACACAGCAATTTGTCAGCGTCCCTACAATCCCCATCCTGCACATTGGAGGACTTATTCCGTGACCTGTGAGCAGAGAAAAGACTTGAAAATACTTTCATTTCATCCCTCTGAAGATGAGCTTTAATTACCCTGAAGGCATCTCCCTACAAAAAACCCTAAAAATAGCTCCTTTTCCATTGGCGCGGTTCCATAGTTCATCCCTCGCGCCAAGGGGGCAAATCCTCCAAAGAGGGCGTGCCAATTGGCACTCTGTCATAGAGCCGCACCTGCGCCAACCATATTAAGAGGTGTTTTTAAAAAATAAAAGCCGAAAGTTTCATCCTAACAAATTCCTGGACTGATATCTATCTTGATTTGGGTGGTTTGGCTACGAATTTCCATAGAGAGGAAGTGGTTTTTCCACCTCTCATGGAAGCTTCCTTGATGATAGGGCCAATCCCATAATTATAGGGATCCCAACTTCCCTTCCTCCTTCTATAAAAGCTTGGCCATTGCCCTTGCAAGCTAGTTCCAGAATCTCCAAGTTTCCAAGAGCTTTCATGCTACAAGAGCCTTCTTGATTCCCTAAGGCCAAATCCAAGCAAGGAGACTATTGCTAAGTATCCGGAGAGAAAGGCTTGTCCCATCCTTGACAGGATTTATCGAGACATGTTCTGTTGACGACCCGCCAAAGGAGAATTCAGCGTCGAAGCTTTGGTTGTATTCTTATTATTGACTCATTAATATTAAGCGACTATTGGTTATGGTTCCAATCTTTTTCTTGATCATGTTCATGAGTTATGTCCTCTTTGACTGACATATAGTTGTATATACTGGATTTTATGCTTGCGTTTTTGTTGTTTCTTGCATGTGCAGGTGTCCGGTCACGGAGATCGTGAGGATTGTGATCTGCCAGGGCAAAGGAATGGGAGCACCACCTCTTCTACAAACGACAACATTGGATTCCAGGTAAGCTTCCTCGCAAGTCGGTTTATTTACAATTAGGAACCTGCACTGTAGCGTGTTTGATTGTTGCTAGACCCGATCTGGGCTAGTAGGGATCCTTTGTATGTCCTTGGAGGATTTACCTCCTGACCTCATGATAGAATAATCTTACCATGTTTCTTGATTTCCTCATGTGTCTTGGCTTCCCACCAAACAAGTGATGCACCTTCCATTCTCAAATAAGCTAATTGAATTTTTGTATCATCATCTTTAAGGTTTTGTATTCTTAAATAGACTCCAATTGTCAAATGCAATTATCTAGCTTGTCTGCATTTACTTCACCATTAAACATTGGCAATTCGAACTTAACTTCAAGTTTTAATAAAGGAGATTTACCAGTGCTCTTGGACTTGTGTGGCAAATGTACTGAAGAAGAGGTAGAAGATGATGATGATGATGATGATGAGGGTGAAGATGGTGGCTCTCTGTTGCCTCCATTTCCTCCATTTCCCTTCTTTGACTTGTATTCATCATGTTGACCTCGTGAAGATCCTTGTCCTTCCTTTTAGAGTTTAGATCCTTCTCCTTCAAGTCTCTCATTCCTTTCTTGATAAATAATTCTAACCATCTCAGTCATGTCAAGAAATGCTTTCCTAAACAATATTTCTTCTTCCTTAGGGTCAACTTCATCATGAATTTATCCTTCCTCCTGAGGCATGCTTAATGGAACTTCTGCTTCTTTAGGAGGTGAACTAGGTGGTGGAGATTGTGGCAATATTTCTCTCCTTTTCTTTGGCTCCTTTTGAGACCCTCCTGCTTCCACCAGTCTGCCTTCTCCCCTTTTGAGCTTGAGCCTTGTAAGCATCTAAAACTTGCAAATAATTAAAAAATTCTTTGCACTAAACAACACCAGAGAAAAAAACTAGCTCTGATACCATTTGATCTGAAATGAATGTATTATTTTTGCTGTGCTAAGGGTCTTTCAGTTTTAAAAAAGATGTGCATAATTGGTTCATTAGTTTGCATAAGGATTAAGGAGTTTTTCCATGAATTATAGATGAAATTTAGTGAATTAGAAGCATAAATAACATTGAACAATAGTGTAAAACATAGAATAAGTCACCACATGAAGTTTACACAGCAGGCATGATGAAGCAGTTCACCCCTCCTGGGCTACATCTGCTGGTCTAGCTCCCAATTGCTTGTCCATCTTTCATTATGCTCAAAATTTTGCTATTACATGTAGTTACAGTGCTCTAATGTTTGTTTTCTCTGCACCAATGGCTTTAGAATACTCCAATTAGTCAATAATGATTCTTCATTCCCTCAGAATGGTCGAAAATTGAGTCTCCTACACTTTTGCCCAATATCTCCTAGGAAAAATCCACTAAATGTGGAGAACTCCAGTTAACTGGAGTTAAATTAGGGATGACCGCCAAATTTGGCGCGCCCTTATCCGCTCCACCAATAAAGACGTGCATTAAAATTTATGGTTAGGGTGGTGGCCACATGCGCACCCCCAACCATTAAGAGGCTTGACAGTTAGCGGAAACAGCAAAATACAATATCGGAGTTTCATTACATACATACACGAAGCAACCAACATCGGATCCCTTTTACAGGTCTTCACAATATCAAACAAATTCGCAACCGTAATACAAGGTACATCGCATATCGGAAACAATACAATTTCGTAGATCGCAGCGCTTATGATATCACATGTCGGCAAATGTAACAATGGCCGCCGATTTGCACAATACATATAACGTAAAATATGTGATTTGGCGATTTCGCAAATCGCAGGAATTAACTTATCGCAAATCGGCTGTTGCATTGTTTAACATATAACCTTAACCATAAACTTATATCAACCACGATGTGCGATATGTGCTTAAGCACTATATCAACCCGTGGCTCCTCTCGCATCATCACATCGCCACTTATATTATTTAACTTGCGATGTCTTCCATGTAAATAAAACCATTGCCAATTGCGATACGCAATCTCTCCTATTCTGATTTAACTCTCTACTGTTGATCTCCCACTGTTGCTTTTGTGATCTAATCACCACCGTTCAACCCTCACTGTTGACTGGATCATGGCCGTCCGTTCCACTTGCAACATTTCCGCAGTTGTGCAATCCCCGATTCTATATGCAGAGTTCAAGACTCCATGACGGCCACCAATTCAGATCCCACTTTGCTGGTCGATCCGGTTCTGAACCTGTTTTCCATTTCGAACCCAATACTGTAACTTGAATTTTGAGCAAAATTTATGAACTCCTGATCAATTGAGAACACATTATGTCATGATGGTAGGAACTCTAGTGAGATCTTCGTTTATATTTCAGTCTGTGATGCTAGTCGGATTTTACATATGATGTTAGGTTCTATGTTTGGGTCAGTTGGTGACATTCATAGTCAATGGAGAGGAAGGGAGGAATCCCCTTAGGTCTGCTTTTAGGAATTATGGTTTCATTTTTTTGTTTTGACAGGTGGGCAGGGCAGTAGTGGAACCTGGACGCCGAGTATCTTTAGGATCGGACTACCACCTGTGCGAATTTATTTTGTTACGACTCACATCTTAGAAAACTATAATATTATAGTCATGGCTCAAGTGGTAGTAGTTAGGACTAGAATCCCAACTCCGAGGGGTCGTGGCAGGAAAATCAAGGGAACCATGTCAACAGGGCAACCCAACTCTTCCGCGGGCAAGCCGAGGGGCAAAAATCCTGTAGCTAGCATCATAAACGATGTAGCCACAACATATCATGAAGGAAAAACAGAGGAAATTAGGAAGTTAATTGAGGAGTGGGAAGCAGATTTGAATCACTAGGTGAGTACGGTGGAAATCAATGTGGAGGATTGGTGGGTTCTTGTGCCGGATCCTGGTCACACCTGTGGTCGCATCACTCAGTTCAAGCATACCTTGTTCTTGTATTGGTCCATGAAACACATATTGGGTAAGGCTTTGATGGGCATGGAAGCAGCAATGCAGGACTTTCCTAACTATAAACAAGACTTTCAGAAGCCCTAGTTTCAGCTACAGAAGCAGGATGGACGCCTCTGACGAATATAAAATCATCTCCCTTGCATTCTCTCTCAGACAAATCTCTCGAGTACCAATGCTAAGGACACGACTCTAATGGATTCTGAGTCTACCGATGGAGAAGAATAGTATGCTAGTCGGTCTCTCTGTGTGGTTTTTTCTTCTTCTTTAATGTATCCAGGAAGCTTTTAGATTTTAGAATGTTGATATTTTGGCCAATAGGCAAATATTTTTCAGGAAATGCAAAGACATTAAGACATATATATCTTGGATAGAAAGACTTAGACTAATTTTTTTTTTTTATGGCATATCACGCTGTTAGTTGGCCAATAGATTTGGTTTCCCTTTTAGCAAATTGAGGCCACCTAACTATCTCTAATTTGAATGTAACTTGTTGTTTTATTAATAAAAAGGAATATACTACCAAGCAAAAAAAAGAAAAAAATTTAATAAATATATAATTTAATTATCAATTTAATGATTAAAAATTTGACAAAGGAATAGCTTTACAAATCCTCTCATAATTGTCCCAACAATAGCCCCTTTCCCTGAGTTACCTTACCTTTCACCCCTAGTCATAATTTTTCAAAAATATTTACTTTAATATTACAATATTTTATTATAATTATATAATTTAAATGAAATTATTTTACTTACTAAATTGGTAACCCTAAGTAACCTTGGTAATAAGAAGGAATGTATTTTTTTTAATTTTTATTTTTAATTTATTTTAAAAAAATAATATTCTTATCTTTTTAGTTTTGTTATTAAAAATTAAAAATATATATATTAATATTATGTTTTTTTGAAATATAATAAAAATTTGATTAAAAATCAACTTTTTTTAATTTATGTAATAAATATGGTATCGAAATATATATTATTAATTTTAAAATACATTTTATAATATTTATTATATTATACCAACTAATAATTAATAGTAATATAAAATTATGTAGTAAAGAAAACTTTAAAACCTTGCAAAAACAAATTCTAAATGGTGAATTACTCTTCCTCTCACACACACTCTTCCTTCATGTCTATGGGTGTGTTTTCAAATTATTCACAAGCCATCAATGAATTTCCATTATGAAATACATGGGTTCCTTCAACAAAGTTTTAGAAATAATAAATGCACACTAAATGTACATCACTGGATGGAGATCATGAAGTTTATATGCATGCACAACATATATCTCCATCTCAAACTATCTTAACGGCATTTCCTTGATATGAACAAGAATTAGTTATTTGGAGAAGGGGAAATGGACCATCGAGAGCATGGATATGCCTCGATTTTAAGGCTCGTAATGTTTGAGCTGAAATCATTTATTTACATGCTATATAATTAGGCATTTGGTGGATATCATGAACTAAAGACAAAGCCCTAACGCTATGGTGGCTTTCCTTCTGATATAACTACCTAAGTTGCTTATACAATACTATCTATCTATATCAACATGGTTATTTTTGGAAAACTAATTTTCTAATTTATAGAGTTCTAGATATTAGTGTAGGTTAAAATGTAGATTCAACTATATATTTTCTTAGGATTACACTATATTAAATATGGATCTATTATGTATTATATTTTTATGATTATGTTTTTACATTTTATATAATTTCATGGATCTATAATGTTTTTTTTTTTTGTAAATTTAGCAGGATTACATTTTCATCATTTTCAATAGATCACCTCGAACGGGGTGGGGAATTGAACTGGTGACTTCACATCAAAGAGTATCTTAACAGAGTACCCGACCACGGTCAATCCAAGTCCCCGTGGATGGATCCACAATGTCCTTGACTTGGTATCCATGCTTATTTTATCCTAAGCATGGATAGTATGCACACCTTAGGGAAGAGAGTTATCTCATACTTTGATTTTTGTTCATACGCATCTTTTCTATGCGCTAAAATCCACTTATTTTCACTTGTCTAATTCCTTTTTATAATGTGTTTCAATCAACATTTTCCCTTCTCACAATTTATGTTAGCTGGTATTTTATATCATTGAATTTGGTCATTGTTGACCATATATGCCTTATTGGCGTTCAACTTTAATTAGTGAATCATTCCTCCACTTCCTGCATACAATTTTCCTCCATTAACTTCATGCATGTGTCTTGTCTCCAAGTTCCTAGCGTGGCCACAGTTTTACTTTACGAAACATCTGGGTGCCTTCAACGAAATTTTTAAAATAATAAATGTGCACTAAATGCATGCTCTTGAGTGGAGATCATGAAGTTCATACATATTTGTACAACCTACATCTCTATGCCCAATTACCTTAACGTCGGTTCCTTATATAAATATGAGTTATTTGTTGGGAGAAGGGGAAAAAACCATTGAAAGAATGGATACATTAGATCAATTCGAAGAGGGATAACCCTTCATGGTTTTTTGCATTATGTAACTTCAATGTCTGATAAAAATGAGAAAATGATGATCTTAATTGAAACTCTTCCTAATGTAGAACTTGTTGAATTATGAAGTTGATTGAGCATTAGAGAAATTTTGAGGTCTAAAATGAGCCTCCTGAGGAATATCATAAAATAATAGTGGAAATAATAAAATAAGATTCGATTACATTATTAAATTTTAGAGACGAAAAATAAAAAATATTTTTTCAACTCGTATTTTCAACTTATCGAGTCCCTGTGGTTTTACTCAAAATTTGGAGTGGGAGCACTTGTTGGATGTGGAATTTAATTCCTCATCTGAAGAGTACCTATGTTGCATACTTTCAATGGACCCTACTACACAAAAAATGAGAAATACATGAAAAATGTGATTGCAAACACGTTTTTCATGTATTTCTCATTTTTTCTATAACAGGGTCCATCGAAGGTATGCAACATGGGTACTCCTTGAACGAGGAATTAAATTCCGCATCCAATTAGTACGAAAAATGAGTAATATATGAAAAAATGTGATTCCAATCACATTTTTCATGTATTTTCATGTATTTATCATTTTTCCTATAGCAGTGTCTATCGAAAGTATGAACATGGGTACTCCTTGGATGAGGAATTAAATTTGCATCCAATGAGTGTTCCCACTCCAAATTTGAGTAAAACTACATGGAGACAATTGAAATATGAGTTGAAAACATAGTTTTTTATTCTTTTATTTTTTAATATTTTTACTTTTTTACTCCAAAAATGGTGAATCAACCATCATGGTTGACATCATCATCTTAAATCCTATTGGTTCTTATAAAGTTGATTTTGGTTATACATTTTTGTTTTGAAACCTGTTCTTTACTTCAAAATTTCTCTAATGGAACAACTCTCTGGCTATTTAAGCATTTGGTTGAGATCCCATATATGTGTTTGGCTCATATCCAATAAGATAGTTCTTGAGTTCTAACTTTCCTTTGACAAGAATAATTCCTTGAAATTCCCTATCCAATAACATTCACACAACAAATTATAATGATCCACTCTTCATTCTTTAGAATTATATGAAATATACGTATTTTTTCACTCTTTATCAATATCCTTATAGTGCATGATATCCCTACCGATAGGCATATTTATTTAGGATTCCAAATTTTATTTGGGACACAAGGGTTGACCTCATATACCTTACACAAATTTTCATAAAATGTAGAAGTAATGGAAAGTCCAAGTATGTTTATTTTCTCTCCATTTTATCCCTAAGTAGTGCTCAATATCAAATCTAAATGTCTTTAGTCTAATCCATCATGACTTGCCTAAAAATTCATCCTAAATGGATTAAGTCATATGTATAGAAATTTAGTACAGCTATTTCATGACCATTGACTAGTTAATTCCATGTCTTTACAACATTGAAAATTTAATCACGCTCTTCTTTTGATAACACATTGGAAGCCCTTTTATTGTTGTGGTATTGAGCTCTTGAAATGAATGTGCAACTTTCCTAGATGGATTACCCCATTTCCTAAGAAAAACATAGGTGGAATAATTATTGTCCTCAATGTTTTTAATAGCACCATCCATATCTTTCTTTTTCCAATTTTTATTAAGAGATATTATATTTGTAGCACTAACATAACTATTTGTAACATTCACATTATTTCGAATAACTTGTGATGGAAATTCTATAGCTAACTTTGAAGACACTTTAGTTGACACATAATCAAGTCTTATTTGATGACTTGGTGGAAGCTAAATCATTCCTCTTATTCTCTTACTAATTCGATTTATTGTTGGGGTACAATAGACTTAATTAAAATTTGATAGAAGTTTGAAAATGATCATTGTCTCATAAATTGTTGCACTTGAACACTAGAAGTTATGTAGGAAACTTAGAGTAAATCAAACTTACAATGAGAGTAGAAACATGTTGAACTCATGACAACACACAATAGGAAAATGTTGAACACAAATGTAGGGAAGAGGACTAAAAACCTCTAATGAAGTGAATACAAAATATACAACATTGCAACATTGAGAATGTTGAGCACATTTGGATTATTTGGTTATAAGAACATTGTATGAATCTTGATAACTTTGTGTAAAATGAATATTAATATAAATGTAATTGAGTCTTCTCTATATAGATATACATTTTGAATGTTTTGGAATTTGTTTGATCCAGGGACTTACCACTTATTTGTTGAGAGTAATATGGACTTAACACTTATTTGTTAAGAGTAAGTGGTGTGGATTGAGTCTTGTTGTAAACATGTCTAGTCATTGAATTTGATTTATGCACTTTCTCCTTATTTGTTAATAGTGGTGGGTGTAGATTCAGGCCTACTATAAACATCACTCTATTTGTTATTCGAAGAATATATTTTTTAGATTATGACATGTGCATGTTTTTTACTAAGTTATTGAAATTTGAATTTAACATATTTTCTTGTGAGTGGGAGGTGTACAAAATTTTATCTTGTACGACATTGAAGTTAATGGAAATTGCATTTCCAAAAAGTGACAATAATTGGACCAATAGTTAGGTATGTTCTCTTTCAATTCAAAAAGATATTTAATGACTTACTATTCATAAAGACGGTAATCTTTTCATATCTTTTAATTTTTCAAGTATATAATTGTGAAATTATGGATTTTTAGATTTTTTGTATCTTCAAAGGTTGTACATTTTAGCATTTTAAAGAATTGGAATAAGAATATATTTTGAAAAAGTTCAACTTTTTTTTTGGTTGTATAAGAAAATAAATAAGATATATAACTTTGACTACTTATTATGATATATTGACACAACAATGCCATGACCTCCTTCAGTTTAAAGCCCCTATTCACTCTCCATGTCTGCATTACATCGAATGATATATGTTTGTAGCCATTTCATGTCTGTATTACATTGACTTATATTTGTCTGTAGCCCCTACATGTTATATCGAAGACCTTACATGTTATAATGAAGACATTGCATGTCCTTTTCCCACCCCTACTTGCTGTCCTCTTGGCTATGAAAGCCTATTTCATATCCCTCCTACTCCTCTCGGCTATGAAAGCCTATTTCATATTCCTCCTGCATACTTTTGTCCTCTACATGGCTCTATAGTAACTCCTACCAGAATTTCACATAATTACTTCTGTAATGATTTAGACTGTTAGGTCCCTATATTACTAGTATAGTCCCTTATTGTTGTTAGTATGACCCCCTTATTGTTATTATTGTACCCCTGTAACCCCCATATTGTTATTATTGTGCCCTTAAATTATTATTGTTAGGTCGGCTAGGATTACATTGTGGCCCATGGACTCCTATATATAGAAAGGAGGTTTTGTAATGTGAATCATCCAAGAATTGTTCATTAATGTAATGTATTGGAGGTTTCCCCCTCGAAGTTGCTTATTTATAAGGTGTTGATATCTCTTTTCTTCTATTTTTGGAGCTGGTTTCACAACATTTGGTATCAGAGCTTTGGATTCTAGGGTTTCGCTACTCCAAACAGGTCATCGTGACATTTTCGCTATAACTTTTTTTCTACGAATTTTCAGATGAGGAAATTTTTAGGGTATGAAGCTGAAATACCAAGGAACATCGTCGAAAAATTTCAGAGCTTGGTTCGTAATATTTTCGGAGATATGATCTTTGGAAGTTAGGTCTTTTTGCAGGCTCCTCAATTTAATATAAACAGGTCATCATGGAATTTGTGCTATAAATTTTTTTCTACGAAGGTTCAGAATCTGAAATTTTTAGGGTGTGAAGCTAAAATCCTGAGGAAATTCATCGAAAAATTTCAGAGCTTGGTTTGCAACATTTTCGGCGATATGATCTGTGGAAGGTAGTGCTTTTTCAGGATCCTGAATTTCATCTCAAAGAGGTGATCATGGGAAAATATTCCTAACTCTCTCTCTGAGCATCGGATTGGAGTGCCGTAAAAAGTGGCCGCAAGTACACGGACTTTAGTTTTTTTTCTATCAATTTTAGAGCTAAAAGATGAAACAGTGACACGTGGCAAGTCATACAAGTTCACTCTACTGAACCAGTCCATAATTAGGTAATTGTGGGAGATTAGACATAAATTTTCCTTGGAGAATCCAAATCAAGTCAGACCTGTGGCATTTGAAAGATAATTCAGAAGGCTAAATCAGTTCCAAATTTCAGATATTGAAGAGCCGCAATTACAGAGATAATCCAATTTCAATATCGAGCTCCTCAAAAGCAAGAAAAGGGTGTGTATTTTTTTTTCCGAATTGCATAAGTCTAGTTTGAAGAATCAATTTGAATTGATTCCAAGGGCATATTGTAGAATAGATATCAGTATTGGGTTTAAAAAATGCCTCGTAAAAATAATTCAACACCCACTAAGCCTTCAGAAGGCTCTACTATGACTCATGAAGATGAAGAATTGCAACATGATCTATCAAAATTACAAGACCAAGTGCACCAAATTTCACTCTCGCAAAGAGCAGCAAAAAATGAAATGGAAGTTTTGAAGAAAGGCGTGGAAGCAAAGATGGATGGTTTGAAAAAAGGCGTGGAATATAAGATAGATGGCATGGAAGCTGGCATGGAATCTAAGATGGATGACATGGGAGCTAAAATGGAAAACATGAAAAATGATCTAAAAGCAGACATGGAAGGTTTGACAAAGTTGATACAAGAAATGTTTCCTAATGGTGAAAAGATAGTAGAGGAAACTCATGATGAGAACAAAATAAATGTTAATCGTGATTTCATAAACTCTAATGTTGGCAGGAAGAACCACCATATTCCAAACATGGATATAAGGAAGTTTGATGGAAAGGATCATGTAACATGGATATTATAGATGGAACAATATTTTGATCTCCATAATGTGCAAAACACACAAAAGGTACACATTGCAACTTTACATTTAGAACAAAATACATTTGTATGGTATCAATGGCTTTGCTACCGTAAAAAAATTGTCACTTGGTCAATTTTTATGGAGGAAATGATAGCACATTATGAGGATACAAAGAGCAACACCTTATTTAGCCAATTGATAAATATCAAACAGAAGGGTTTAATGGGGCAGCACATTGAGGACTTCCAAAAATTGAATATAAGGGTAACCGATATTCCAGAAGAACATAGGATCGATCTCTTCATAGGTACTTTAAAGGATAACATCCAACATGAAGTTCGCGTTTTGGAACCTGATTCATTGGAGAAGGCATTCAGGTTGGCAAGAAAAATTGAATGTAAAATTATGGCGACGAGGAAGCCTACCACTCACTTCTACAAAGAAGGAAGTGTTGCTACGCCTAGATTTCGACAACCTACAAGGTTGACACCACAGCAATTGGAAGAAAAAAGAGCAAAAGGGCTTTGCTACAGTTGTGATAGCAAATACACTAAAGGCCATAAGTGTGCCGAGAAGAAATTATTTTACATAGATTGTGAAGAGAAAGAAGAAAATGAACAAGAAGAGGATATACACCAGGAACCAACCCTAGAAGAGGAAGAAATGAGTCCGACCATATCATATAATGCATTGGCAGGAATTACCACTCCTCAAACTCTCAAGATAGAAGGACATATCAAGAAGAAAAGGGTAATAGTGTTGATTGATTCAGGTAGCACCCATAATTTTATTCATTGTAAGGTAGCCAAGGAATTGAATTGTTTCCTATACCTAGCACCAGAATGTCAAGTGATGGTTGCAAATGGAGGAACTATAAATTGCTCTAGAAATTGCCATAATATCAAGCTAACCATGGGGGAATATGTATTGAATAGTCCAATGCTTTCCATTCCTATGGGAGGTGCTGATGTTGTACTAGGAGTACAATGGTTACAGTCTTTGGGTATGGTAGCTTTTAATTTTCAAGAACTTTTCATGGAATTTTTTTCAGAAGGAAAGGAAGTCGAATTACGGGGTATTGCAGGGAAGCCAGGAAAGATAATAAGCTCTAATGTCATGACAAAGCTTCTAAAGAAATAAAAACGAGGCATAATTGCACAATTATGCTCACTAGAAGTTCCAACATCAAAATCATCTATTTCTACATATCTCCAACAAGTCTTGGACAATCATTCCAAGGTGTTTGAAACTCCCAAAGGACTCCCACCTATTCGTGATCATGATCATGATATTCATTTGATTCGAGGAAGTGTTCCTCCAAACATCAGGCCTTATAGATATCCTTATGTCCAAAAGAGTGAAATTGAACGTATGATTGCAGAAATGTTAGAGGCGGGTATAATTCAATCTAGCCAAAGTTCTTTCTCTACTCCTGTAGTATTGGTACACAAGAAGGATGGATCATGTTGCATGTGTCCGGATTATAGGGAGCTCAATAAGCTCACCATTAAAGATAAATTTCCCATTCCTGTGATTGATGAATTATTGGATGAATTACATGGAGCAATTTATTTTACCAAGTTGGATCTTCATTCAGGATATCATCAAATTCGAATGAAGACTAAAGATATTCTTAAAATAGCATTTCGAACTCATGAGGGTCATTATGAATTTTTGGTCATGCCTTTTGGCCTTACCAATGCACCTTCTACATTTCAAGGGTTGATGAATTCCATTTTCAAACCCTTCCTTAGAAAATTTGTGCTAGTAATTTTTGATGATATACTAATCTACAGTAGGTTTTGGAAGGATCATGTTGAACATGTTGACAGGGTACTCAAACTATTGTAAGAGAAACAATTATATGCAAAAACATCCAAATGTTTCTTTGGAGTACAAGAGGTGGAATATCTGGGTCATATTGTATCTTACGAGGTTGTTAAGGTAGACCCTAACAAAATTAAAGCCATTAAGGAATGGAAAGTCTCCACAACCATAAAGCAGTTGCGAGGATTTCTCGGGTTAACAGGGTATTATCGCAAGTTTGTTAAGAATTATGGGAGAATAGCAGCACCTCTAACAACATTATTGAAGAAAGATGTATTTTCATGGACTCCTGAAGCAACTAAGGCCTTTGAACATCTTAAAGAGGCAATGTGCCTAGCACCAGTCTTAGCTACGCCAGACTTCACAAAAACCTTTATTGTGGAATGTGATGTCTCAGGAAATGGAATTGGTGCTATTTTAATGCAGGAAGGAAGACCCATTGCTTTTGAAAGTCGTCCAATCAAAGGAAAGTATTTATAGAAACCTATTTATGAGAAGGAAATGTTAGCAATACTGCATGCACTAAAAAAATGACGAACTTACCTAATGGGAAGACACTTCATGGTAAAAACTGATCATGATAGTCTTAAACACTTTTTGGAACAAAGACTATCTTCAGAAGAGTAGCAAAAATGGGTCACAAAGATGTTGGGTTATGACTTTGAAATAATCTACAAAAAAGGGAAGTTTAATGTTGTTGCAGATGCACTCTCAAGAAAGAATGAAGAGGTGGAAGCATTGCTTTGTGCCACTTCTATTATCCAACCAGATTGGATAACCAAAGCAAGAGATGAATGGAAGAAGGACACAAAAGTATGGACACTCATTCAAAAGTTGCAGCAAGATCCTAGTACATCTGATACATTTAGTTGGAAAAATGATTCCTTGTGGTACAAAGATCACTTATATCTTTGTAAGAATTCCCAACTAAAACAAGAGATTCTTTTGGAATTGCACACTTCTCCTTTAGGAGGACACTAAGGGTTTTTAAAAAGTTACCACAGGGTGAAGAAAGAATTTTTTTGGGATGGTCTTAAATCTGATATTCAAAAGTTTGGGGCGGAATGTTTGGTTTGCCATCAGAATAAAGTTGAGACAATTAAGACCACGGGACTTCTACAACCTTTATCCATTCCAAGTCAACGTTAGGAGGATATTTCAATGGATTTTATCACAGGTTTACCTAAGTCGGAAGGAAAGAGTGTCATCATGGTGGTAGTTGATAGACTTACCAAGTATGCACACTTTTGTGCATTATCTCATCCATTTAAAGCAAGTACAGTTGCTACTACATTTATGGACACAATTCAAAAACTACATGGAAACCCAAGGGTTATTGTGAGCGAAAGAGATCTCATTTTTACTGGAAATTTTTGGACGGAGTTATTTTCTTATTTGGGTACTCAATTAGCTCATAACTCATCTTATCATCCTCAATCTGATGGTCAAACTAAGATAGTAAATAAATGTTTGGAAGGATATCTTCGTTGTTTTGTATCTGATAAATAAACACAATGGGTCAAGTGGTTACCTCTCGCTGAATGGTGGTATAACACTTCCTTCCATACTGCAGCAAAAATGACCCTATTTATGGCACTTTATGGATATCATCCACCATCCATCACATCATCTTTAAGAGAAAATTCGAAGGTTCAAGCAATGGAAGATCACATTGAGCATCAACAAGAAGTTCTCCAACTCTTAAAGGATAATCTGATTTTTATTTATATTTTAATAATTAAAAATATTTTTAATAAATAATTAAAAGCGGCTCACATTGAAACCCGTCTCTACGGTTCTCCTCATTATTATTTAAATAATTACACTTAAATTATAGTTACCATAAAGACACTTTAATTATAATTATTTTTTTATTAGTTAAATTTTCAAAGGATTTATTTTTTATTTATTATTATTATTATATAATTTTAAAAATATATTTTACTAAATAAATAGATAATTTTGATAATAATATTAATAAAAAATAACACGGCTTATCGAAATATCTCTGTATATTCTTTATATGTATTGACAAAATTACACTGTATATCACCAACTGCTCTCGCAGTACACTCGTTTATTTACACACTCGGTATATTACGTACCATGAAATATTAAGTATTTTTTCTAAATTTTAGTTAAAATTGTAAAAACACGCACTTTGACAATTAAATAAATGAATTTCTATCAGATGAACAGTAACTTTTTATTATTAAATGAGATATAAACATTTGAATACTTATTGACCCAAAATTTTCTAAAAGGGGATTTAAACTCATTATATTTATTTTATTTTAAAATTTGAATATAAATTTATAATATTAATATTTTACATGTTAATTTAATATTAATATTTATATTCAATTAAAATATTAATATTAAATTAAAATAGTAATATTAATATTAAATTAACATGTAAAATATTAATATTATAAATTTATATTCAAATTTTAAAATAAAATAAATATAATGTTAATAATTAAATTAAGTATTTAATTAAAATATTTACTTATGCATTTTATTATTAATATTAACAAAATACTAATATTAAATTAACATGTAAAATATTAATATTATAAATTTATATTCAAATTTTAAAATAAAATAAATATAATGAGTTTAAATCCCCTTTTAGAAATTTTGGGTCAATAAGTATTCAAATTTATATATCTCATTTAATAATAAAAATATAAATTCATTTATTAATGTTTTTAATAGATAATTTGAAGTTGTTTAACACTTATACTCTCTCTTATGCAACTCTCCTCATAATTATTCAAATAAATAAATATAATTACATTTTTTTATATATATTTAGGTTTATTATTATAGGATTTTATTTAAAATAATTTTTTTGGGAAATCATATGAGAGATTCATCATTAAGATATTGGATATTGAAGATTGGCTAATAAAAGGAATAAAACAATAATACTACCTAAAAAGAAAATATACTAAAATTATGTCAGCAATAGAATTAATATATTAATAAAAAACATAAGGAACAAAAAGAGAGGAAAACACAAGAGGAAGGACCCTTACTGGGAGCAAAGAGATGGATTCCATCAACTGCTAACTTTCCATCCATCATCCCTATTCAACGTACGAGGCCTTTTCTCAATCTTAATAGCTTCCCTAAATTTACAGTGATGGAAATGCTCAACCCTAGCAATGACTTTGGATTCTTCCATACAAATGTGATGCTTCGTCTTCTCTACATGCTCAGCTAGAGTTGAGGACTTCGTTCTACCATGCCTAATATCCGCAGAATGCTCTTGAATCCTTTTATCAACCGACCGACCTATTTTTCCAATGTAGGGAATCCCACAGGAGCACGGGATCAAATAAACACCTTTCACGCTTTTGGGGTCCAACGTGTCTTTAACATATTTAAGGGAACCAAAAATGGTGTTCAAAGGTTTAAAAGAGAAAGAGATCTTATGCTTCCTTAAATTCCAAGCGATCTTGTCAGTGGTACCTTGTATAAAAGGCAAATGAACTCTATAAAACAAAATCATCTTTTACATTTTTCTGATTTGGAGGCAATGGAAGTAATCAAATGCATCATTGATCCTGACACTGCAAACTTGGTAGAAATTTGCCTTACCTCAACCTTTTTTAGTTTTGAAGGAGAATTTTATGAGCAAACCCGTGGTGTTGCAATGGGTTCGCCGCTCTCCCCTGTGGTTGCTAACCTTTTTATGGAAGATTTTGAATCTAAAGCTTTGGCTTCTGCTCCTTTTAAACCCAAGGTTTAGAAGCGGTTTGTAGATGACACCTTCATAAACTGGTCTCATGGCCGTCAAGAGTTAGATTCTTTTCATCAACACCTAAATAATCAATCTAACTCCATCAAGTTCATGATGGAAACAGAGATTGATGGAAGCCTTCCTTTCCTTGATGTTCTCATCTCTAGAAATAATAATGGCTCTTTCTCTCACCGTGTTTTTCGGAAGAAAACTCACACTGAGCAATATTTGCATTCTTGCTCTCATCATCTTCCAGCTCAGAAATTTGGAGTCCTTAACACTTTAGCCACGAGAGCTCTTAGAATTTCAGATAAGGATCATTTAGATAAAGAGAAGGCCCATCTCCTTAGGGTCTTTGAAGAGAATGGCTATAGTAAAAGTCAGGGTTTGAAGGCTTTCATGAATGCTAGCAGAGGTCCGAATCAGAAAAATGTAAAAGATGATTTTTTTGGTAGAGTTCATTTGCCTTTTATACAAGGTACCACTGACAAGATTGCTTGGATTTTAAGGAACAATAAGATCTCTTCCTATTTTAAACCTTTGAACACCATTCGTGGTTCCCTTAAATTGGTTAAAGACCCGTTGGACCCCAAAAGCATGAAAGGTGTTTAGTTGATCTCATGCTCCTGTGGGATTCCCTACATTGGAGAAATAGGTCGGTCGATTAATAAAAGGATTCAAGAGCATTCTACAGATATTAGGCATGGTAGAACGAAGTCCTCAGCTCTAGCTGAGCATGCAGAGAAGATGAAGCATCACATTTGTATGGAAGAATCCAGAGTCATTGCTAGGATTGAGCATTTCCATCACCGTAAATTTAGGGAAGCTATTTAGATTGAGAAAAGGCCCCGTACGTTGAATAGCGATGACGGGTGGAAAGTTAGCAGTTGTTGGATTCCATCTCTTTGTTCCCAGTAGAGGTCCTTCCTCTTATGTTTTCCTCTTTTTTTGTTCCCTATGTTTTTGCTTGATATATTAATTCTATTGCTGACATAATTTTAGTATATTTTCTTTTTAGGTAGTATTATTGTTTTGTTCATTTTATTTAATTCTTTATTTTTAATTTTGATCTTATTTTATTATTATATATATATATGATGATGATGATGATGGTTAATGTCCACTGAGACCAAAACTTTAGTCTATCGGACTTATAATCTTCTCAGTTCTTAATTGTCTGGCTTCTCGTCTTTCTTGGCGAGATTGGTGTTGTAGCTTTCTTTTTCTTCTCTACGGTCTTCCAACTTCCTTTATCTTGCACCTCCTTCATCTCTTCCGATTCTTGGGACACGGGTGTCTTATCTTTGGGATCTGGGAGAACTATTTTGCTGCTAAATGAAGATTTCTTTTGCGCGGTATTCGAATCCTCATACTTGTTGATGCTTGAGGGGTTTTCGAGTTCATTTTTTTGTTGTTGGGCAGGGCTTTCCCCTTGCTTTTCTTGAAGGTTGTTTTTTTCTTGCTTGATTTCTTGCGATTGAGAGTTTTCTGGAGAGTATTCTTCCTTGATAATAGTGTAATGTTCCCTTTGTGCTCCTTCCCACCATGTAGATCTATGGTGATTCTTCCTAGCAGAATTTGTTTGGGAAACTTTTGGGCAATTTTTGGCGAGATGGCCTGTCTCAAAGCAGGATTGACATCTGAAGAGGACACTTTCATAGTCGAGTTTCTGGTTCGATACATAGTATTTTCTTGTTAGGATTATTTCAGCTGGGAATCCGGCGCTGAATTCCATTTCTACGCAGATGCGTGCATAGGTGGTTCTGACATATACCTGTGTTTCTGGGCACTTGTAGTAAAATTTCCCAATTTCATTTCCAATGGCTTTTAGCGAGGAGAGATTCCATAGATGCAAAGGTAGGTTTGGCAATCTGACCCAAACTAGTGCTGAGGCTATGATTGTTGTTGAGGGATCGAATGATGGGTTCCATGGCTCCATGAATAGGCCCGAGTTTTCCCAAAACCAAGGGCCGAAATCTAAAATGCATTGTCTGCTTTCAAAGTTTTCAAAATCTACTATAAAGAAACCCTTAGCACAGGGGTAGATATTAATTTCATCAGAAATGACAGGCTTTCATACCTCCGAGATCCAACTGTGGAGAGCTATCAGCCGTGGCCAAAAGCCATTAAATCGACATATTAAGACACTTTCAAAAAACTTCAAGGCCTCATCCAGTGAGGCCTTGACCACCTGCACAGTGGGAGTTGGGGCTTCACTGACAATATGGGCAGGAGCTTGACTCTTAGAGGCAGACGAAACTCGGTCGACAATTATCTTCGCGAAGTTGGGAGCCATACTAGACCCAAAGGTGAAGAACCGCAGGTCTATAAATTACCGATCGCAGATTTATATATAACTCACCTGTTATAAGTCACCCTACTGAATGCAAAGGACTGTAGATCATAGACAATGATGTTGATGCCCCTTCCGCATGGAACAGAAGGCCGCAGAAGATATGTGAACCACCTCAGAAAATATGTGAACCAAGAAGACCGTAGAAGATATGCGAGCTACCGCAGAAGTATGTGAACCACCACAGAAGATATGCGAACCAAGAAAACCACAAAAACCAATATAATCCAGTGGGTGTTGTATACAATTCTTTCCTATTAAGCAAAGAATAACGCGTAGAGACCGCAGAAGTTCAGAGCCCACAATGGCTGGTGAACACAGACGAAGAAGAACGGACGATGATTTGATATCATAAGTGTGAAGGAATAGGACGATGACTAATAATTGGTCAATTGAGACACGTGATTATTCAAAGTGTGGGTGCAGGCATTGAGAAGTGTAGAAGAAGGCGCAGAGGGAGGTCTATTTGAAATGGGAAAGGGTGAGTGTTGTTTTTAGAATGGACGCCGCAGAAGATATGTGTCGCAGGAGATAGTGCTTATCTGTCTATCAAATCCGCAGAAGATATGTGTCATAGAAGATATGTGTCGCAGGAGATAGTGCTTATCTATCTATCAAATCTGCAGAAGATATGTGTCGAAGAAGAGGAAGTAGAATCCGCAGAAGAGTATGTGCCGCAGAAATAATATGAAGCGCAGAAGAATATGTGTCACAAAAGAAGAGTTGCCGCAGAAGAGGAAGTAGAATCCGCAGAAAGAATATGAACCGCAGAAGAATATGTGTCGCAGAAGAAGAGTTGCCGCAGAAGAGGAAGTATTTTATTTATTTATATATTTCTATTTTTATTTTTTTTTATTTTTATTTTTTTGACTTAGTTTTTATTTTTATGATTTTGGCTATTTTGTTAGTTTTAAGTTTGATTATTTTATTTATTTGTATTTGACATGGTCTTTATTTTATTTTATTATTTTATTACTTTAGGATGAGATTTTTATTTTATTTCATTTATTTATTTTTATTTTTGATGATTTTTAATATTTATTTTTTTCCATAAATTTTGACCGTTGTTTTTCTCTACCTAATATATATATATATAGATATATATTTGAAAAGAAATAAAAATTTAATTAAAAAAAAACACCGTTCAATAATATATTAAATATTACATTAAAATATATATTATAATTTTTAAAATACAATTTATAACATTCATTACATCTAAAATGATAGAAAAAAAAAAGTTTTAAAGACCTTGCAACAAATCAATAATATGATGTAATAGCCATATATAAATATTACAGTTAAAATATATATTATAATTTTTAAAATACTATTTATAACATTCATTACATCTAAAATGATAGACAAAAAGAAAGTTTTAAAAACCTTGCAACAAATCAATGATATGATGTGATAGCCATATATAATATATTAAATACTACATTAAAATATATATTATTATTTTTAAAATACAGTTTATAACAATCATTACATCTAAAATTATAGACAAAAAGAAAGTTTTAAAGACCTCGAAACAAATCAATAATATGATGTAATAGCTATATATACACGTCATTTGGTTTCTTGCCTTATCTTTAGTCTACGTGTCATGTACACAATTTAATGTCCAAATTCATATATCGCATCAAATTGGAGATGGACACTGAGTGGAAAAGACAGCAACCATAGAATATCTGTGTATATCCTTTATATGCATTGACAAATTTACACTGTATATTACACATTGCTCTCGCAGCATACTCATTTATATCACCCACTGTTCTCGCACTATGCTCATTTATAGGTATTTGGCATATTTACAAACTCGGTATACCACACACTATGCAACTGTGACTTCGCCAACCTACTCCAACGTTAATCTCTTTCTCTACTGTACAAGGCTGCAACTCTTCCATTTGCAAAACCCAAATGGAATTCCGCCTCCATTCCTCAAAATGTCTGCCGCGTTCTGCTCTCAAAACCTGTTACATACGGAGATGGGTTCTTCACCAAAATCTGTTAAATAGTCTTCACAAGGTACTATTTTAAACAGTAACATGAGTATGCTCCCTGTAAGGACTCAGGCAGACAACATACCCATAGGGAAGATAGCGAGAATCGAACCTGGGTCTCTGCCACAGGCTCACCCGACTATTAAGCTTTACAACGTTATAGAACATGACATCTCATCCTTTGCCAGAAGTCATTCAGCATATCTGATTTTCACAGTCCATGCCCTAAAACACTTTGGCTTAATCGAATTAGCTGGGATTGCACAGGGCATGAGTGCTGAGCCATGGATGCTCTGTAGCAGAACGAATATTTTTCATCAATATTCCATGAATCTTACACAACCCAACATCGATTTGTATTGAAGCTGCAAGAGGGAAACAGTATTAATGGTTGAAAAAAGGGAATACCTAGCACTTGGTGTGCGCTGAGTCTCTTGGTAACGTCTCTGCAGAGCATCCGGCGTATCAAGTCCTTGGCAGAGTGAGATATGGAGAGCCACGGATCAGATGGGAAGCGAAGGCGCCCAAATAGGACTGCCTCAAATATCTCCTGCGGCGAGTCTCCAATAAAAGGGGGAACTCCACTAAGCATTATGTACAGGATCACCCCTGCGCTCCAGACATCCACTTTCTCACTGTAATCCTTCCCTTCCAACACTTCCGGTGCTACATAATACGGAGTACCCACAATTCCTTGCATTAATCCTTGCCCTGCATACATTAATCTGAGAATTTCAACCATGGGATTCATCAATCCATACCCACCAAAAACTTCATAGCTTACAGAGGCAAAGGGGCAAGCATAAGAAGCATACCTGGAGAGAAACAGGATGCCTGCCCAAAGTCTGCGAGCTTGATTTGAGCGACAGAATTTGAGTTATTGGCAAAGAGAATGTTATCAGGTTTTATATCTCGGTGGGCGATTCCCATGGAGTGGCAGTAACTGATGGCCTCCATGAGCTTTTGCAAGATGCTGGCGGCCTCTTCTTCTGAAAAGGGAACTGTATTCTTCCTGCTGACGATTCTGTCGAACAGATCTCCGCCTGAGCACATCTCCATTACCAGATGGACAAACTCATCATCCTCATAAACTCCATGAAGCGCAACCACAGTGGGGTACCCTGAGAGATACTGCATGATCTTGATTTCGTTACTGAGGCATTCTCTGTCGATAGAATCCTGCAGATCTGCTTTTGTTATGGTCTTGCAGGCGGCCTGTTGCCCACTTTGCTTGTTGAAACAGCTCCTGATGACTCCGAATCTGCCTCTGCCGATTACTTCCTCTTGCAATTGATAATCTTGAAGGAGGGCATCCGTCATTTTTGCTTCTGCTGCTGGTGCGTTCTTGGCTTGCGGCTGCTGCTTCTTGTGTGCTCTGAATCGAAGATGGATGGATAAATAGTGTGCTCGGCTTACCTAATTATCTAGTTTACCTCAGGTCAGGTTAGGTTAGACAATGGCCTAAGAAAAGTGCAAACGAGGCAGCGAAGAGAGATATTCGGTCGCAACGTATCGAGTACTTGGAATTGTTCTCAGGAATATTCGTTTAAACTCAAACGGTACGTTGGGCGCTGATGAAGATTGATGCAATTGCCCTACAAATCGGGAAGCGGAAGATTCCAAATAGTTGGAACTAACTTGTATTTGATTGCGGGATGAATGTGGGATGAAAGGTGGAGAAATTTTGTTGGTGTTGTTACGGTTCTCTTTTTATTCAAGGAATATTTTATGAATATGCTATAGTAACATGCCACTACAGCTCACTCGATAAAGATGTCTTTACTTTATCACTTCCCGGAAAACCCGTTGACGAATACAATTCCAAAACGTGCCGTGTGGCAGGAGCCTTGGTAGTCCCCATTTTTTTTTCTTTTGAATTTCTGAAATGTGGCATTCCTATCACATGATCACATTGGGTGCTGTAAGTACTGGGGAAGATATATTCACATGTATATGGAAGCTTCCGTAAAATGTTACACAAGCTAGAAGTCTCTCGACTTATAAAAGCTTTTCCTTATAGGAAAAGCAACACCGACCGCGAAATATATTCTTTATGTAATCGTAAAGTTTTCCCAGGTATAAAAAACAGCATCGATTGCGGAATATTCTATGTGGAATTAGGATTGTTTTTATAGACTTGAAGTGTGAAATATTCGTTGTGCAATTGTTGTATTCTATATTCTATAGAGTTGGAGGCTCTTAGAAAAGTAATTATATATATATAAAAGAATGAGAGATTCCTAGAAATGGATTTTAGACTCATTCTCGTACATTTGGAGGTCTTTTTGGGAGATTAGTTTATTATATAAAATAAATATTAATAAAAATTTTATCACATTGATTTTATACCAAAAAACACTCATTTTATGAGAATTATTCTAAAATCTATATATATATATATTCCAAATATATATAGATATATATATCACTTCTACTTATGATGTGAGACAACAACATGGACGCAACTTCTTAAAAACACATGAGAGAAAAAGTTGCAGAAAACATCTGAAATTGAAATAGCAGATAGAAGAGCACTTCTTTTTTAATTGCGCTATGTGTTATTACGCCAGGGAGGGGACCAAAAATATGCTGACACGCTACATTCTTAAAAAACAAACAAAAACCAAGTCAAAAATCAATAAAGAAAATGGTTAAAGAACAAATTTAAGAAAATAATCAACTCTTAAAATAAAATTTAATTATAATATTTTATATTATAATTTAAGATGAGTTACTATTATTTTTTATTATAAATCATAATTATTATTTAAAATTATAATGGTTATTTTAAATTATAATTATTACTTTTATATTTTAATTATTATTTTTGAACTTTAATTTATCTAATATAGATATTTATGTTTAAAGTAATTTAAAATTTAATGGAAATAAGTTGATTAGGCGTAGAATAGATAGAGATGAGGTGTTTTATTAAGGATTTTGTGGTGTCAAGGTTATTTGTTCAAAATTTTATGGGAAAAAAATCTAGCAATGCTAAGAATTAGTGTTATGTGATTTTGACCACTTAAATTTTAAAAATTTAACTACTCAAATTATAAATTAAACATATCAATCATCTCAAAAATTAAATAATCACTTACCATTTCATCGAAATAATTAAATTGATCTATTCAAATGATAATCAGTATTAAATAAGAAAAAGTTATTATTATTATGATGCGGACACTTTGAAAATTAACGCAATTTCTTTTTAAAGAAACTTGCCGTCCATCAAGATATCTCACTTTCAGGATCTTAAATTATGGTTTACCAATAAAAACGTGTGGAATTTCTATAAAAAAAATAAAGTGAGCTTAAATTATGGTTTACCAATAAAAACCTGTGCAATTTCTAATATATATATATATATATATATATATATATATATATATATATATATTTTATTTTATTTTATTTTATTTTATTTTATTTTATTTTATTTTATTTTAAAGAACCACTACTATAACATGGTCCACCACATTTGTCATACAAATTCAACGATTTATGACTAAATGATCAATTATTGCATGACTAAAATGTTGATAAAAGGAAAACCAGTCTTTTTACACAAGTTTTCTTGTCATATAGTTTTATTTAAACCTTTTTGGTTAATCACCTCCTTTTTAAAGTTATATATGCAAATACACAATTCTATTTATAGAAAGGGGGCTGAAAGTCCTCCACCATCTAACTTCTTTCTTTTATTTATTTATTTTGAGAGGTTAGTTTCCTTTTAAAAGTTATATGTTCCTACACACATTTCTAAAGTTGGAAAAGGTTCGAGACATGAAATTTTTTGTATTTATTTTGAGCATTTCTTTTTAAAACTTGTATGTGTAAATGAAGAAGTTCAAAGGTAAATAACTTTTTTTTCAATTTTTTTTTTAATACAATTTGATAGAAGCATTTTCATCTTTTCTTACAAGACTGGGTTTTATTATTGAATTTTGGATTTCTATATTTACAAGTTTATGGTTTTTTAATATATGTAATAAGAGAGACTTTTAGTAATTGCAGAGTTTAGTAATTTGACTAACATATTTTTAATTACTGGAGTTAGAGTTTAAATTAACTTGGTTAAAATAAGAAATATTTTTGATGAGTTTTAAGTGAAACAAGGTGTTGATAAATTCCCAAAACCCTTGCAATAAAAGAATTTGTCACTGCTTTTTTCACTCCCGTGTGGTTTATAACCACTATCCTCTTAGCTTCTTTGACGGGGTTGCTAAAAAATATCATTGTGGAATTGGTGCTCTTATTCACCTTCGAAGGCCATCCTCCTTCTTGATTTGGGCAAAGTTTGGTACTGACACAAATACTAAACTAAAATTTGTGCTTGTTGGACCCTTCTCTCTTTGGCATCCATCTTTCACATTTCCTCTCTTTAGGTTTTCAAAGACTCTAAATGTGTCATAGACTGGTCTCAGGTAAATTCCATTTGAAGGTCCTTAACTTAAGTCATTGGATGAATCACATCTCTGCATTGAAAGAAAAATTTTAGTCTCTCAATTTCCTGCACATTCACTGAGAGTGGAACCAAAAGGTGAATTCTCTTTCAAAGAGAGTCATCGGAACATAAGAAGGATCCATCTATTATGAAGAAATTAATGGATCTCAGATAATTAATAATATGTGTTTCTCTCTTTCCATAAGTCTTCAAGCTCCAAGGCAGGAGCACAAAACTCGGTAGATGAGCATGGATGGGGTTTTTGAAAGACATAGGCTTCCTTCCTGAAATCAATTTCCCTTACTACTACAATATGAATCTTTTTGTACATATATTCTTGTAGTTCGTTTTGGCATAATACTTTACTTAGAACCATATTTTTGATCATGTGTAGTCTTTGAATTTTTGGTCTTAGCCTTTGTTGATGTATCTTTGGTTGTAAAATGATCTCCGTCATGGTCTACCTTATTTGTATATGTGGTCCTATAGAAAATTATTTGTATCTTGGTCAAAGTTTTGTATAGTCATTTCAAAATGTAGTTCCAACATTGTAATATGGCAATTTTATTAATCGAAAAGTAGATTTTTTTCCTTTTTGGAAAAAATATTGAAGAGGGTTTGTTGGACAGCTAATCCACTAAGGGTGTTGGATGTGGAATATGAATGATCAAAGGGAGTCTAGTAGACCTTGGAATATGAAACCAATGTCATAAGAATATACTATAAATGTATATCATTGTGAATAGAAAAGGTGACTCGTGATTTGTCTTTCATATCTTATGTATTATGTGTGTTTAACATGGTATCATAGCAGGTAGATTAGGCTTGCCCCTGTCATATCTTCCTCTCACACCTACGACCTGTTGGGCATTAAATTATTTTTCCAGGCCTACGCTGATTCTCCACATGTTCTAATGCTTGACCCGACCTCTACGCTTATGCATTTCCTCTGCTACATCAGAGCCTCACATCATTGCCTCAATCTATACCATAACGTCTTTATCTATGCTTCAGGCCCCAAACCTGGGATCCTCCAACACCTATCACCTACGCTCTCTCTACCAAATTGATGATGTAACCCTAAATTGAACATGTCTCTGTAGTGGTATCTTTTATTATTTTTTGTGAACTAAACTCATTCCTAAAAAAAACCTAGTTTGAGTGTGTGCACAAAGGATACCAAGGAACAATTTGTGCATATAAAGAATACTAGGCTTGTATCCTCTTGTGTAATAACCAATTTAATTTCATGCTTAAGGCCTGATTTCGAGAGCTACAGATGATGTTGAAAAACATATTTGTCTTGCTTTTGTCTGAATCTAACATTTGGTAGCTTGCACAAGTGCCATGGCAAGTCTAGGTGTGGTAGTGCATTCTCTCTTACACCTCTGAATTACATCCCCTTCATGCCACACGATGTTGTTGTTTATTAAAAACAAAATACATATGTCATTTTTTGTCACAGTCATCCCCTCCTATGTGTGCACTTGTTAGGTCCCTATATTACTAGTGTAGTCCCTTATTGTTTTTAGTGTAGCCCCCTTATTGTTATTGTTGTACCCTTGTAGCCACCATATTGCTATTATTGTGCCCCATAAAAACCACTATTGTTATCATTGTTAGGTTAGCTAGGATTATATTATGACCCTATAGACTCCTATATATAGAAAGGAGATTTTGTCATTTGTATCATCCAAAAATTGTTAATTTATGTAATGTAAACGAGGTTGCCCCATTGAAGTGGCTGATTTCTAAGATGTTGATCTCTCTTTTCTTCTATTTTTGGAGTTCATTTCATAACATTTGGTATCAAAGCTTTGGATTCTAGGGTTTCGCTGCTTTAAACAAGTCATCGTGGAATTTTCACTATAAATTTTTTTCTACGAAGGTTTAGAAGCTAATAAAAAACCCACTAGCGAAGAAATCCTGAGGAACGTCGTGTAAAAATTTTAGAGCTTGGTTCGCAATGTTTTAGGAGATATGATCTGTGGAAGTTAGGGTTTTTGTGGGTTCCCAAATTTCATCTCAAAGCGGGGACCTTAGGAAAATCGTCATAAATCTCTCTTTGAGCATCGGATTGGAATTCTGTAAAAATTAGCCAAAATCACACGGGATGTAGTTTCATGTGTATCAATTTCAGGGCCAAAGGAGGAAACAATGACACATGGCACGTCGTACAAGTTTTCTCTACTAAACCATTCCATAATTAGGTCATTATGGGAGATTGGGCATAACTTTGTCTTGAAGAATCTAAATTAGGTCAGACCTAGGGCATTGGAAAGAAGATTCAGAGGGATACTAAAGGACTGAAGATAAAATCCTGGGGATTTGAAATTACGGAGATACATCAGTTTCAATATCGAGCTCGTCCAAAGCAAGAAAAAGGTGTGTATTTTTCTTCAAATTTCATAAGTATTGTTTTAAAAATCAGTTTGAAGTGATTCCAAGGGCATATTGAAGCATAGATATCAGTATTGGGTTCTAAAATGTCCCCTAAAAATAATTCAAGATCCATTAAGCCCTCATAAGGCTATAATATGACTCATGAAGAGGAATAAGTGCAACATGATATATCAAAATTACAAGAGCAAGTGCAACAAATTTTGCTCTCGCAAAAATTAACCAAAAATGAAATGGATGGTTTGAAGGAAGGCATGGAAGCTAAAATGGAAGGTTTGAAGAAAGGCATGGAAGCTAAGATGAATGAAAAGGAAGCTAAGATGAATGACATGGAAGCTAAGATGGGTGGTTTACATAATGGCACGGATGGCATGGAAGCTAAAATCGATGGTATAGAAGAAAAAATGAAATACAACATGGAATACATGAAGAATGATCTAAAAGAAAAAATGGAAGGTTTGAATGAAGGTTTGACAAATTTGATACAATAAATGATTCCTAATGGTGAAAAGATAGTAGAGAAAAATCATGATGAGAACAAAATAAATGCTAATCGTGATTTCATAAACCCTAATGTTGGATTGAAGACCCATAATATTCCAAAGATCGATATGAGGAAGTTTTATGGCAAGGATCTCGTAACATGGATACTACATATGGAGCCAAATTTTGATCTCAATAATGTGGAAAACACACAAAAGGTATGCATTGCAACTTTATCTTTAGAAAAAAATACATTTTTATGGTATCGATGGCTTTTCTCCCGTAAAAAAATTATCACTTGGTCAATTTTTACAGAGGAAATGATAGCACATTATGAGGATACAAAGAGCAACACCTTCTCTAGCCAATTGATAAATCTCAAACAAAAGGGTTCAGTGGTGGAGCACATTGAGGACTTCCAAAAATTGAATATAACGGTAACTTATATTCTAGAGGAACACATGATTGATGTCTTCATAGGGACTTTAAAGGATAACATTCAACATGAGGTTCACCTTTGGGAACCTGATTTATTGGAGAAGGCATTCAGGTTGGCAAGAAAAATTGTGTAAAATTATGGCGACAAGGAAGCCTACCACTCACATCTATAAAGATGGAAGTGTTGCTGCTCCTAGACTTCCACAACCTACAAGGTTGACACTAGAACAATTGGAAGAAAAAAGAGAAAAAGGGATTTTCTACAGTTGTGATAGAAAATACACTAAAGGTCATAAGTGAGATGAGAAGAAATTATTTTACATATATTGTGAAGAGGAGGAAGAAAATGAACAAGTAAATTCAAAAGAAGAGGATATACACCATGAACCAGCCCTAGAGAAAGAAGAAATGAGTCCGACCATATCCTGTAATGCATTGGCAGGAACTACCACTCCTCAAACTCTCAAGATATAAGGACATATGAAGAAGAAAAAGGTAATAGTGTTGATTGATTCGAGTAGTACCCATAATTTTACTCATTGCAAGGTAGCCAAGGAATTCAATTTCTTCCTATACCGAGCACCAAAGTGTCAAGTGATGGTTGCAAATGGAGGAACTATAAATTTCTCTGGAAAATGCCATAATATCAAGCTAACCATGGGGGAATATGTATTGAATAGTCCAGTGCTTTCCATTCCAATGGGAGATGTTGATGTTGTACAATATTTGGGGATGGTAGCTTTTAATTTTCAAGAACTTTTCTTGAATTTGTTTTCGGAAGGAAAGGAAGTTGAATTACGGGGTATCACAGGGAAGCCAAGAAAGATAATAAGCTCTAATTTCATGACAAATTTTTTGAATAAAGAACAACGAGGCATAATTGCACAATTATGCTCACTAGAAGTTGCAACATCAAAATCATCTATTTCTCCAGATCTCCAAAAAGTCTTGGATAATCATTCCAAGATGTTTGAAACTCCAAAAGGACTCCCACATATTCATAATCATGATCATGCTATTCATTTTATTCCACGAAGTGTTCCTCCAAACAGCGGGCCTTACAGATATCCTTATGTCCAAAAAAGCGAGATTGAATGTATGATTGCAGAAATGTTAAGAGGTTGGTATAATTCAACCTAGTCAAAGTTCTTTCTCTGCTCCAGTAGTATTGGTGCACAAGAAGGATGGATCATGGCACATGTGTCCATGTTATAGGGAGCTCACTAAGCTCACTATTAAAGATAAATTTCTCATTCTTGTGATTGATGAATTATTGGATGAATTACATGGAGAAATTTAAAATTTATTTTACCAATTTGGATCTTCATTCAGGATATCATCAAATTAGAATGAAGATTGAAGATATTCTGAAAACAACATTTCGAACTCATGAGGGTCATTATGAATTTTTGGTCATGCCTTTTAGCCTTACCAATGCACCTTCTACATTTCAAGGGTTGATGAATTCCATTTTCAAACCCTTCCTTAGAAAATTTGTGTTAGTTTTTTTTGATGATATTCTAATCTAGAGTAGGTCTTGGAAGGATCATGTTCAACATGTTGACAGGGTGCTCAAACTATTGGAGGAGAAACAATTATATGAAAAAACCTCCAAATGTTTCTTTGGAGTAAAAGAGGCGGAATATCTTGGTCATATTGTATCTCAGGAGGGAGTTAAGGTAGCCCCTAACAAAATTAAAGCCATTAAGGAATGGAAAGTCCCTACAACCATAAATTAGTTGTGAGGATTTCTCAAGTTAACAGGGTATTATCGCAAGTTTGTTAAGAATTATGGGTGAATAGCAGCAACTCTAACAACATTATTGAAGAAAGATGCATTTTCATGGACTCCTGAAGCAACTAAGGCCTTTGAACATCTTAAAGAGGAAATGTGCCTAGCACTGATCTTAGATACGCCAAACTTCACAAAAACATTTATTGTGGAATGTGATGCCTCGGGAAATGTAATTGGTGTTGTTTTAATGCAAGAAGGACGATCCATTGCTTTTGAAATTAGTCCAATCAAAGGAAAGTATTTACAGAAATATATTTATGAGAAAGAAATGTTGCCAATACTACATGCACTAAAGAAATGGTGACCTTACCTAATGGGAAGACACTTCAAGGTAAAAAGTAATCATGATAGTCTTAAATAATTTTTGGAACAAAGAGTATCTTCAGAAGAGTAGCAAAAATGGATCACAAAGATGTTGGGTTATGACTTTTAAATCATCTACAAAAAAGGGAAGCTAAATGTTGTTGCAGATGGACTCTCAAGAAAGGATGAAGAGGTGGAATCATTGTTTTGTTCCATTTCTATTATCCAACCAGATTGGATAACCGAGCAAGGGATGAATGGAAGAATGAAGAAGAAGTGTGGACACTCATTCAAAATTTGCAGCGAGATCCTAGTACATCCAATACATTTAGTTGGAAAAATGATTCCTTATGGTACAAAGATCGCTTAAATCTTTCTAAGAATTCCCAACTAAAACAAAAGTTTCTTTTGGAATTTCACACCTCTCCCTTAGGAGGACACTCGGGATTTTTAAAAACTTAACATGGGGTGAAGAAATAATTTTTTTGGGATGGCCTTAAATCTAATATTCAATATTTTTTCACGGGATGTTTGGTTTTCCAGAAAAATAAAGTTGAGACAATTAAGACTTCAGGTTTTCTACAACCTTTATCCATTCCAAGTCAATGTTGGGAGGAGGTTTCAATGGATTTTATCACAGGTTTACCTAAGTCTGAAGGAAAGAGTGTCATCATGGTGGTAGTTCATAGACTTACCAAGTATGCACACTTTTGTGCATTATCTCATCCATTTAAAGAAAGTACATTTGCTACTACATTTATGGAAACAATTCAAAAGCTACATGGAAACCCAAAGATTATTGTAAGCGACAGAGATCCCATTTTTATAGGAAATTTTTGGACAAAATTATTTTCTTTTTTGGGTACTGAACTAGCTCATGGCTCATCTTATCATCCTCAATCTGATGGGCAAATCGAGATAGTGAACAAATGTTTGGAAGGATATATTCATTTTTTTGTATCTGATAAACATACACAATGGGTCAAGTGGTTACCTCTGGTTGAATGGTGGTATAACACTTCCTTCCATATTGCATCACAAATTACCCCATTTATTTCACTTTATGGATATCAACCATCGTCCATCACATCATATTTAAGAGAAAATTCTAAGGTTCAAGCAATGGAAGATCACATCGAGCATCAACAACAAGCTATCCAACTCTTAAAGGATAACATAAATTTGGCACAAAATCGAATGAAACAACAGGCAGATCAACATCACAGCGAGAGAAGTTTTGATGTAGGAGACTGGGTATTTTTACGGCTACAACCATACAAGAAAATTTCCCTCAAGAAATCTAAGAACGATAATAAAATATCGCCAAAGTATTATGGTCCTTACAAGGTGTTGCAAAATATTTGTACTATCGCATACAAATTGGAGCTTCTTGATTCTTCTCGAGTGCACCTAGTTTTCCATGTTTCATGCTCAAAGAAGGTTGTAGGTGAAAAACTTCCAGTTCAAAAAATATTGCCAGAACTTGATGAGGAAGGAAAAATCATATTGGAACCTAAAGAAGTCACGAAAACAAGAACTCGACAGTTATGAAATCGATCAATTTCAGAGTATCTCATCAAGTGGAAGAACTTACCCACTGAAGTTTCCACATGGGAGGATGAGAATTTTATACAAAAAAATCCAGAGCTAATCAAGCATTGAGGACAACAATTTTTTGAAGGAGAGGGGCATGTTAGGTCCCTATATTACTAGTGTAGTCCCTTATTGTTGTTAGTGTAGCCCCCTTATTGTTAGTTTTGTACCCCTGTAGCCCCCTTATTGTTATTTTTGTACCACTGTAGCCCCCATATTGTTATTATTGTGCCCCATAAAAGCCATTATTATTATTATTATGCCCTTACATTATTATTGTTAGGTTGGCTAGAATTATATTGTGACCACATGGACTCCTATATATAGAAAGGAGGTTTTTTCATTTGCATCATCCAAGAATTGTTCATTTATGTAATGTAAAGGAGGTTGCCCCCTAGAAGTGGTTGATTTATAAGGTGTTTGTCTCTCTTTTCTTCTATTTTTCGAGCTGATTTCATAACAACACTGTCTGATTTGGTCGGAGATATATGGCCCTGCCTGCCTTCCTGCTTCTTTGTTGTGGAAATTTGGAAGTTTACGTCCCACTCAACAAAATAATTTGTTGTATATTTTCTAGAAAGTTGGAAGGTCCTAAAATGAACTCCCCGTCAACCTTGTCCTGAAATGCGCTAACACGTGACATTATTTCATTTTATGTTTCGTGTTCCCTTCTCCGCATAACTTGTTGAAATTTGCAACAATAAACAGTGAAATTGTCATCCATAAAGGACAAAAATTGACCACATAACTGGTGTGGGATTCTAGTCACACATGAGTGAGGAATTCAGTGACACACTAGTGCTAAATGTGGGTGTCTAATTTATTTACCCTTAAATAAATTGGAAATTAAATTGTAATTTCTTCTCATAACAATTTATATCAGTTAACTAAGTCAGAAAGACTGAGTTAGCTCAAGAAATTCGAGTTGAGGGTAAAAGGTGAGGCATGTAGAGTGATTCTGTTATTTTAGGGGTCCAGTTGCAGTTAATGCATTACTTTCGTGCACGTGTAATCAATTAACTCAAATTAATTGAGTTAAAATCAGTTTAAATAGTTCTAACTGAGTGATGAGCTAGTGAGAGGTCAAGTGAATTAAATTAGATCTAATTCACAAGTAGTGATCTATCAGATAATTGATTATTCACTATTATTGGTTGCATGCATGTCAATTCTGATGACGACCCATTTGAGACATAGGTTAAAGGGAAGTTAACTATCAGTTGTATTATTAACGAATTTCTCGAGCGCAATTATAAAGTCAGAGGAAGGCTCATGAAGGATTGCACAGTCAAGGAAGGTTGATTATCCTATTAATATGGATTAATTGACTAGGGATTTCATGAGCAAGGCTGGGCTAAGTAGGGGCTAAGAATTGGCTGTGTTGGTCAATTTTTCCTGAGAATTTCTAGTCAGTTTTGAGCGGAATCAGGGTGAGACGATCGTTAGAGTGCAATATTTTCTTGGTGTGAGAAAGAACTATATTGTTTCATGATTCTTTGACTATGTAAAATATATGATAGAGCGGTTTTGAGCAGGTGCTTTCCCCAAGAATATCTTGTGTTGTGTGATTGATAATTTCCTTTCTCTTACTTGCATGTGATTGAGCGATCGTGTTTTATAGTCCGAAAATATAGTAGAAGGATTCATTATCTTATTTTAGTACATTACATGATTGGATTGAATCCATTGGTATAGAATTTTTATATAATTTCAACATGGTATCGGAGTTGTGTTAGAGATTTTCTACATGGTATTAGAGCAGGAATTGTTTGGGCAACGATTTTTTAGAGAATATATGAAAATTTTGATGATTTTTTTTAAAACAAAATAGCATATTTGGATTCCTTGCGAAAATATACCCAAATTGAAAAAAAAAAATCAGTCGAATCGAAGCTCGGATGAGGGATATATCGTCGATTTAAAATCAACTCCTTTTTTAGAAAATTTTGCAATGGTGGGACAATTACAATGTGTGCTAGTTAGAAAAGGAAAGAAAGCCAAGGGAAGAAGTCCCAAGGAAAAGAGGGAAAGAGAGACTTGTCCAAGATCATATATTTTCATTGTCATGAGCATGGGCACTATGCTTCGAATTCTCCACAATAAAAGGCAAGCAAGAAGGAGCCTACGCTTGCAACAGGTGAAGCCTTGGCTTCACAGTTCAAGATTGATTTTATGTGAATTGCATGCATGGACAACACTGTAATGGGATGCATGTGGTATCTATACAACAATGCCTCATTCCATATGATAGGGAATAAAGATCTCTTCAGTGACTTGGATGAGAAGGACCTCCAACAGAACATAGATTTTGGAGATGACAGGAGGTATAACGTGACCGACATAGGTATAGTTACCTTTAAGAGAGTGTCTGGCTTCCCTCTCAGACTAGAAATTTTTTTGTATTTCCTAGGCCCAAGGAAGAATATTGTCTCCGTAGCGGTATTGGAAGACTGTGGTTATGAGGTGATGTTTAGAAAAGGAAAGTTTTCCTTAAACACATAGCCACGGGACAAGGGAAGTAGATCGGTTCAAGAGTCAAGAACCTGTATGCTCTCAAGGTTGAGGATGCATGCAAGGCTTTGAGGAGAAAAGTAGTGGTTAATGACTTGGTGGTTGAGAGGGAGAAATTATCTCTCAACATGCAGCCTCAAAAGCAGTCTCAGAAAGATGTGGAGTAGCCATAATTGAAGAAGTAGAGAGGAGACCAAGTGGAAGAGTCCACTAGAGAAGAGACCTCCAGGAGGGGGAAATTTTGAGCTAGAAAGGCATAGGGAGTAATGTAGCTATACCTCCAGGTGTGAGGTGGGGCGATGTGTAGAATTAATCCCAAGAAGAAATTTGGGTAGGGTCCATTGAGATGGTGTGTTTCATGGATCGAACCTGGCTACAAGGAGCCCACAATACAACAGAAGCAGGAAGGATCAGTTAGATTGATGCAGTCATATGTCAGAAGGATAGAAATCAGAGTGAAATATGTTGGATATTGGATCACAGATCAGAGTTGGCAGCAATGCAGAGTGCATGGATGCAGATGTCATCAGTAGTGCAGAGAGTCCAATAGACATGTGTAGTAGCTAGCAGCAGTCAGAAGACTCTTATGACACATGCATTAAACTGATTCAGTTGTTCGGAGGCTATTCAGTTTCAGGAGTTGCATGTGCAAACAACACTAGAGAAGTGTTGCATGCAATTACATTCCAAAGGTACCATATTGGGATAGATTAATTCCTTTCTTGTTGAGAGGGAGCGTTGAAATTTTCAGCAAGAAATAGTGAATTTGGCATCCAGAAAGGACAAAAATTGACCACATAACTGGTGTGGGATTCCAGTCACACATGAGTAAGGACTTCAGTTACACACTGGCCCTGAATGTGGGTGTCTAATTTATTTATCCCTTAAATAAATTGGAAACTAGATTGCAATTTCATCTCATAACAACTTGTATCTGTTAATTAAGTCAGAAAGACTGAGTTAGCTAAATTAATTCGAGTTGAGGATCAAAGGTGAGGTATATAGAGTGATTATATTATTTTGGGGATCCAGTCGCAGTTAATGCATTAGTTTAGTGCATGTGTAATTAGTTAACTCAAATTAATTGAATTAAAATGATCTTAACTAATTCTAACTAAGTGATGAGCTAGTGAGAGGTCAAGTGAATTAAATTAGATTTAATTCAAAAGTAGTGATCTATCAGCTAACTGATGATTCACTATTATTGGTTGCATACATGTCAATTCTGATGACGACCTAGTTGTATTATTAGTGAATTTCCCGGGCGCAATTATAAAGTTAGAGGAAGGCTCCTGAAGGATTGCGCATTCAAGGAAGGTTGAATATCCTATTTAATAGAGATTAATTGCCTAGGGATTGTGTGAGCAAGACTGGGCTAAGCAGGGTCTGAGAATTGGATAAGTATTAGTCATTTTTTCCTGAGTATTGCTAGTCAGTTTTGAGCAAGATTAGGGTGAGATGATCGATAGAGTGCATGATTTTCTTGGTGTGAGAAAGCATTGTATTTTTTCATGATTATTTGACTATGTACAATATATGATAGAGGGGTTTTAAGCAAATTCTTTCGCCAAGAATATATTGTGTTGTGTGATTGATAATTTCCTTTCTCTTACTTGCATGTGATTGAGCGATCGTGTTTTATATTTTGCAAATATAGTAGAAGGATTCAGTATCTTGTTTTAGTACATTACATGATTGTCTTGAATCCATTGGTATAGAGTTTATATATAATTTCTACATAACTCTGTATTTGTAATAGCCCCTCGTTGATTTTCTATGTAAATAAAATAAGACCAAATTCCAAGTTGAATGTTGGGAAAAACATAGTGATGGGTATCACTTGTGATTAATTAATGGCTCTGGAAATTGGCAAAGGAAAAGTGGCAATAATTGACCTTTTATTTATAAAAATAAAGGAAAATAAGAGAAAAGGGATATGAAGGGTCACAAATTTTCATGAGATGGAAATTGAAGGAAAAATGAAGGAAAATGAAGAAAATAAATGCCTCAATGATAAAAAGGATTTTGAGGATTAGTTGCTAGCTTTTCATAATTTAGTTTTGGAGCTCCCTTTTACTCTCTCACGCTGTCATACTCTTGAAAACTTAGTGTATTCTTGGAGAATTATTGGACCAATTTGGCATACATTGGATTTGGATAAAGAATTCAAGGGAAAGCAGGAAATTGCAAGGGAACATGTGGATCAATAGTTACAATTGGTTGCTTTGTAGATAACAGGTTGAATGTGTGATTTCCTTGTTGATTTATGGATGCATGGTATATGCATGTGATTTTTGGGCTATATGTTTTCATTGGAATGGAGGATTTCTTGGATTGACAATGTGCCTTTCCATTTCTTGGATAGCCAGGGTGTTGTGGTTTTTTCCACTTAATTGTTTTCTGGTTAATGCTCATAAATTCCTTATGGTTGTGGGTTGGAACAAATGCTCTGAAAGCCCTGGAACAACTTGGGTTGAGTTACTAGTCCTGCAACCTAGGTTGCGACAAACGCTCTAGAGCCCTTGGTGGGTTGAGTTACCAGTCCTTGGAGTTAGGTTGCACAAATACTTTGGAGCCCTGGAAGGTTGTGGGTTGAGTTACTAGTTCCTGGAGCCCTGGACAACTTGTCTAGAGACCAATCTGGTTGGTGTGAATTATGTCTAACCATGAGGTGGAATCACTGGTTGAGGTTTGATGTGGTTTTTCCCCTAGAAGCCATGATTTGGTTTTGTTTGATTTATTCCATGAGATCCCACATTAATGCATGGAATATGGCATGGAGGTGTTTGGTTGAAGGAGAGATTTGGTTCAACCTAATATATGGTTGGGTAGTACGTGGAAGTCCCTGACTTGGTTGGTATCTTCATATGTTAATAAGAGTTATTATTCTATTGTGATTCATGTATATTTGTTGGAAATATGTTGGTGATATTATGGTTGGGTTGCCATGATATATATGTTGGTTATTTTTGGCTATATGTTTTTTATATGATGTGTATCTTATATGGCTCTTGTCATGATTTTTTAACTATTGATCGATTGATGAATGTATGGAGTAATAAGTGTTGTTGCAGCTATGTGGAGATGGAATAGGGAATTTTCGGTGATTATCAAATGAATCTCATAATTTTATGATCATATATACATTCATGACATGTAGCTTACATGTCTTACATGTGCTTGACTAAATGTATGTTGTGTTCTAGGAAGTCTAGGTCAAGTTTTGCCTTTGAGTTTGTATGTTTAGCATTGTTGTCATGTCATTAATGATTCTGAGAAGTCTCAAGAATTTATGGGCAGTGGTATGGAGGTTGAGCTGGAATTGTGGCTCAGATCTTGGGACTAAACCCTTTGAACATGACATTTTGGGTCACAACCACACTCAGGTAGTATTGTGCATGCAGTTTGAGGCCTATAACTGCATGGAGGCAATATCACGCATGTGGTTGGGGGTTAAGTTGTGAAAAGCAGCCCCAACTTAGGGTTTGGTCACCTAGGGTGGTCCTTTGGCTCAAGTGACCATTAGCCCTATGGAATTTTTTGAGTTGTCAGTCGGTGGTCAGTTGTACGCCCCACTTCCTTAATTGGAGCTAGGAGGTTGGGTCATGTCATAGTAACTATTAATCTCATGTTTACCTTGAAATTCCTGTGAAATTGGGTAAATATAGGAGGGATGGTTACATATTGGTATCAGAGCTCTAAGGTTCAAGCACTTGGACTAGATTGGAAAAATGTGTTTGTCATGCATGCATGTGAGTTGTATATGTGTTTGTTATGCATCCATTGTAATTTGTGATGGTAATTGTTGCAGTTGTGTTGTCATATGGAGGTTGATGATGTTGATGTTGAGATGATATATATATATATAAGTGTGTGTGTGTGTTTTATGCTAATCCAAATTGATTTTGCAGACAAGGTAACCTCCCCTAAACTTCACTGAGGTATGTTGATTATGTTTATATTTGGTTTACCTAACATGGTATGTTTGTAGGAAGTAGAAGATCAATACGACAAGCAAAATGGTGGACTATAGTTCACGTGATTCTCCCTACATATCAAATGAACAACATGGTGATAAGTACTCCCCTGACATAGAAGATACAATGAGAAGTTTGAAAGAGTAGATCTAAAGTTGTAAGGAAAATAATGAGAGGATCATGCAGTCATAAGAAAGAATTTTCAGGCCATAGGACAAGCAAGTAGAGGTGAATGCAGTGATTCTTCAGAGTCTATCAAGTTTGCAGAGATAGGGACTACTTAGGATCATTCATGGATTTTTAGGTCCATATAATACTAGTGTATCCTCCTTATTGTTATTATTAATGTAACCCCGTATTGTTATTTGTGTGCCTATGTAGGCCCCATATTGTTATTATTGTTACCCATACAAGCCCACTATTGTTATTTATGCAGCCTTACATTATTATTGTTATGTAGGCTCTAATTATATTGTGGCCCCGTAGGCTCCTATATATACCAAGGAGGTCTTGTCATTTGTTTCATCCAAGAATTGCTCATTTATGTGATGTAAAGGATGTTTCCCCCTAGAAGAGACTAGTTTTAAATTCATTTATCTATCTTTTCTTTTGGTTTGTGATCTGGTTGCACAACATTTAGTATCAGAGTTTTGAATTCTAGGTTTTGGTTGCTTTAAATAGGTCATATTGGCATTTTCTTTGCTTCAACAACGAAGAGCCAAAATCATTGTTAACTTCGTGTAAAAATTTTAGACCTTGGTTCACTATATTTTCTGACACTAGAAAATCTGGCGGAATTTCCGACGGCCAATTCGTCGCTATTCCGACACATAGTCGTCGCAAGAGCGACAATTCGAGGGTGGGCAAAACGTGGTTTGCCATACCGTCGCAGTTCCGACGCACTTAAAAAGTGTCGCACTATCGACACTTTTTTCGTTGCTTCCAAACAAGCGTCGCTCTTCCGAGGTTTCCCAAACCGTCGCGCTTCTGACGTTTGTAAACTGTCGCACTTCCGATGAAATGTGGTCCGACGTTTGTAAACGGTCGCTCTTCAGACGAAATGTGGTCTGATGTTTTGGATGTCGCTCTTCCGATGTTTGTAAACTGTCGCAATTCCGACAAAATGTGGTTCGACGTTTTGAACGTCGCTCTTCCGACGTTTGTAAACTGTTGTAATTACGACGAAATGTGGTCCGACGTTTTGAACGTCGCTCGTCCGACGTTTTTATACTGTCGCTCTTTCGACGTTTTTAAGCTGTCGCAATTCCGACGCTTACAAGGCGTCGGTATACCGAGGATAGGTTCAATTTAAAAAAATAAAATGAAACTTTAAAAGAGGAAAAACGTTGTTTTGAATATATTATATGAAGTAAAACAGTCCATGAAGTCATTAAATTTTCACATCTGAAGATTGGAACCCAAATATCCATCCATAAAAGTGGAAGTCCCACCCCAGACAGTGATAGAAAAATACCCCATGTCACATACAGGGACTTGATATAAAACCCAGTAACGGTCCACATGGAGATTATCGACAAATTTGAGAAAGCATCCAAATATGCCCGAGGCATCTATAAGAAAGTGAAATAGCAGTATGTAGAATAGTAAAGCAACAGATAGAGTACCGACGTCCATTGTTCCAAATACAAATTAAAGTACCCAAAATCCTCGAATAGAGAAAAACGCTAATCATGTGAGGAGTGTGATATGTCCAAAATATAAAAAGACCATCAGACCATATCAATAAACCAGCAACATAGACCAGCATAGCTAGTTTTGAAGGTAGAGTGATAAAAATTAATCATTTTTTTTCACAAGAGAAAAAACGTTGTTTTGAATATATTATATGAAGTAAAACAGTCCATGAAGTCATTACATTTTCACATCTGAAGATTGGAACCCAAATATCCATCCAGAAAAGTGGAAGTCCCACCCCAGAAAGTGATAGAAAAATACCCCATGTCACATACAAGGACTTGATATAAAACCCAGTAACGGTCCACATGGAGATTATCGACAAATCTGAGAAAGCATCCAAATATGCCCGAGGCATCTATAAGAAAGTGAAATAGCAGTATGTAGAATAGTAAAACAACAGATAGAGTACCAACGTTCATTGTTCCAAATACAAATTAAAGTACCCAAAATCCTTGAACAGAGAAAAAAGCTAATCATGTGAGGAGTGTGATATGTCCAAAATATAAAAAGACCATCAGACCATATCAATAAACCAGCATCGCTAGTTTTGAAGGCAGAGTGATAAAAATTAATCATTTTTTTTCACAAGAGAAAAAACACTGTTTTGAATATATTATATGAAGTAAAACAATCCATGAAGTTATTACATTTTCACATCTGAAGATTGGAACCCAAATATCCATCCAGAAAAGTGGAAGTCCCACCCCAGACAGTGATAGAAAAATACCCCATGTCACATACAAGGACTTGATATAAAACCCAGTAACGGTCCACATGGAGATTATCGACAATCTGAGAAAGCATCCAAATATGCCCGAGGCATCTATAAGAAAGTGAAATAGCAATATGTAGAATAGTAAAGCAACAGATAGAGTACCGACGTCCATTGTTCCAAATACAAATTAAAGTACCCAAAATCCTCGAACAGAGAAAAACGCTAATCATGTGAGGAGTGTGATATGTCCAAAATATAAAAAGACCATCAAACCATATCAATAAACCAGCAACATAGACCAACATCGCTAGTTTTGAAGGCAGAGTGATAAACATTAATCATTTTTTTTTTCACAAGAGAAAAAATGATGTTTTGAATATATTGTATGAAGTAAAACAGTCCATGAAGTCATTACATTTTCACATCTTAAGATTGGAACCCAAATATCCATCCAGAAAAGTGGAAGTCCCACCCCAGACAATGATAGAAAAATACCCCATGTCACATACAGGGACATGATATAAAACCCAGTAACGTTCCACATGGAGATTATCGACAAATCTGAGAAAGCATCCAAATATGCCCGAGGCATCTATAAGAAAGTGAAATAGTAGTATGTAGAATAGTAAAGCAACAGATAGAGTACCGACGTCCATTGTTCCAAATACAAATTAAAGTACCCAAAATCCTTGAACAGAGAAAAACGCTAATCATGTGAGGAGAGTGATATGTCCAAAATATAAAAATACCATCAGACCATATCAATAAACCAGCATCGCTAGTTTTGAAGGCAAAGTGATAACCTGTCAACACATAAAATAGTATCATAAAGCGGATACAGGAAATGTGCAGAGACATGTACTGTTGATATACACCTCACACAAAAAGCATCCATGATAGAGCAAAAATATGTATAAACCCAGGGTCGATTGTATGTTTTGGCTCGCTTGTTCCCGGAAATAAAAACCATCTGCAGAAACCCAGGCTCGCTTGATTCCAAAATTGGTAACCATATGTTGCATCCGAGATGTAAGGTTCAGGCTCGCTTGTTTCCATTAGTAGCCCGCTACAACATCCACCCTGTTCATAGCAAAAAGGTTCCTGTAGATATACAGAGAAAGAGTATAATACGTAGACCATATAAACATGGCTCTGTATTTCAAAAAATAGGTTTAAAATAGAAATAGGGCAACATTTTTTTTCTAAGTAAAGTTAATCTATTAACAGTGGGAATAAAATTACACCGAAGTCAAAATCATTGCCCAGACTCATGGCAAATTTGTCATCAAAAAATCAAAAAATTAAGAAGACTGCCCTCATACGAGGAAACCAGTCTTGAACGTTTAATTTACAGAATTCAAAAATATTACAAAGGTCTAGCACAGTAAAATAATCTAAAAGCAGCCCAATTAAGTGGGCCGCGAAGCAAGAAAAACAAATTAACCAAATTACTCCTCTGGATCCTCGACGATTCGGCACCATCCTTTAGAAGGTCCAGGATCACTAGGTGCTACCTCCACATTCATGCCACGGCTCCCCTCCTGAAGGCCCGAATGCTGGCCGACTTTTTCCGAGCTCAGACCCGCTGGACGGGTGCATTCTTCCTCCGTTTGGGCCTTCTCGCAGAAAACCACAGTGACTGAAGCTGTGATTTGTGGGCGGTTGAGAGAGAAATTAAAGGAAAATTGCGCAGTGCGCGTCATGGGAGAAAGTGAACTAGCGGTGGGGAAACGAGGAGCAGGGGAATCCATATGGTGGCTAGATCCTACAACCCGACCCCGCCCACTCCTAGTATTTGGATAGCAACCCGCGTAATAATCACTGGACTGGCCGGAAGACGACTCGATTGAGGGGCTGGAGGGAGTGCGCAGGGGTTGACCTCTAGTGCTCCCCCTGCGGCAAAACATCCTTTGACGCTGGTGAGGCATGGGTGCAGTCTCACTAGCAGTGGGCACAAGAGGAGACAGAGAAGCAAAATTCCAAGAAACAGAGGAAGACAGACACAGATGATACCGAGAGAAATGCAGATATGCAGCAAGGTCTAAGCAGCAGTTCAGCTGGCCACTTCTCCTTCTCGTCACAGTGAGTAGGTAGTGTAACCCAGCAACCGGCTCATCTAAAAAACCATAGTGAAACACCATTTTATCGACCCGACTGCAATGCAATCGAAGGATGCCTGTCATAATTAATCTTTGATCATTAATGAGAGCTGAAGGCCAGATCATATTGGAGCATGCAGAATCGCTAACAGGAGTGGAGGTCTGATCTTGAACAGTGTTAAAACTTAATTAATGCGGATTTGATGTGAAAACCTTGGAACTTAATTGAACATCGTTAAAACTTAATGCGATTGATATGAAATCGCCACATCCATGTCCCATCGCCTTAAATGCCATCGAATGCACCCGCAGCCGGGAGCAGGGCAAGTTTTGATTGAGGACACGTGGCAGAAATTGATTGGAGCGGATCTTTGTTTGGGCCACTCGCGTAGTGGAAATTCGGACCCGAAAAATATTAGGGCGAATTTGATAAGAAATTCGCGTCACAACTCTCCCTCCGTACGCCAGCCCAACTTCGGACCTGAAAAAGATTAGGGCGGAATTCATTTGGTTTTCGCGTCACAAAATTGGCCGATGTCAGCAGGCTATTTTGGAACGCAAATTTGGTTTGAATTATGGTTTATCGCTGTTTGAAGTCCAGTGGGCTCGACTTAAGAACAATTTTGTTTGATCCCATCTTATAAAATTTGTGTTGGTTTTCTTTGATAATACACATATTTATAATAAATCATGGGAATACCACACTAGTAAACATGTGGAAAAGTTATATAAATTATCGAGAACAATCATTTTTATGTAAAAATATCCAAATGTGCTTTTGGGAAATAAGAATTCGAGTATTTGGTTCATATTGTTTTAAAGGAAGGAGTGAAGTTGGAACCTCAAAAGATGCAAGCTATTACAAAATGACCTATTCCTAAGAAAATCAAGGTTCTTAGAATATTTTTTAGACTTACATGATATTATTGATAATTTGTTGAGAATTATGCATGCATTTCAAGTCCACTCACATATCTCTTGAAGAAAATATCATTTATATGGAATGATGAGGCTACTTTGGCATTCTCTCTTTTAATGGATGCCATGTCTTCTACACCAACATCGGTTGTACCTACTTTTGGTAAAACATTCATAGTAGAGTGTGAGGCACTAGGAAAAGGAATTTACGTAACATTAACACAATAAGGGATATCATTGGCTTTTAAAAGCAAGGAATTCAAAGAAAATATTTGGTGAAATCTACGTATGAAAAATAAATGAAAGCAATATTACATGCAATAAAAAATGGGGATAGTATATCATTGGGAGGTACTTTAAAGTCAAGATATACCATGATAGCATAAAGTATTTTTTGAAGCTATGGATTTCATTGGAAGATTAACAAAAATGAGGAGAAAAAATGCAAAGCTTTAATTTTGAGATAATCTGCAAAAAGGGTAAGGAAAATTTAGTACATGATGCTCTTTCTAAAATAGAAGAGGCCTCAAATTTATATCCAATTACATTTTCTATTCCTAGGTGGCTAGAAGAAGTTTGCCATAATGGAAAAATGACAATAGTACTAAACAAAAACTAAAATTTATAAAGGATGGGATGAACTCTATGGAGCATTGGGAGTGAAAGAGAGATATACTTTGGTGCAAATGTAGAATATTTCTATGCACGCAAGCATATTTGAATAAAAAAATATTAAGGGAGTCCCATTTCTCTCTGATGGTAGGATGCAGGGTTCCTTAAAACATCTCAAAGGATCAAAAAATATATTTTTGGAAGGAATGAAGAAAGATATTCAAAATTTTGTAAGAGAAGGTCAAGTTTGCATAATAAATAAAAGAGAGATAGTAAAATCTCTAGGGTTACTTAACCATTCCACATACATATTCAAAGACTAGAAGATATATCAATAGACTTTATTACAGGGTTACTGGAATATAAAGGTAAGTATTACATTTTTGTGGTCATTTATATAGACAAATTTTGTAGATTTTTTTTGTAGAGCTCAAAGTACATAAACAACAAGCCAAGTGGCAAAAGTGTTCGTGAAAGAAATTCATAGTCTTCATGGTTTTCCTAAAGTAATAGTAACAAGAAACTTTTGGAAATAATTATTTAATATGAGTGGAGAAACACTAGCTGCCATGAGTTCTATATATCAAACACAATCAAATGGTCAAACAAAAATAGTTAACAAATGTTTTTAAGGTTATCTACAATGTTACTCTTTAGAAAAGCAATCTTAATGGATGAAGTGGGTTCGTCAAGGAAGAATGGTAATATGATACTAACTATCACACATCTACTAAAATTTCCCCATTTAAGGCCCTTTATGGATATCCAACTCCTAGTATCTCATACTTTTTGCAAGATAAGTCCAAAGTATAGGAAGCAGAGTCACATATGGAAAATACTAAAGAAACTTTGAAAATTATTATGGAAAACCTTCAAATGACATGAAACATGATAAAACAACAAGGGGAACAACATTGAAGTGAAAGACAATTTGAGGAGGGTAATTGGGTATTTTTTAGATTATAGCATTATAAGAAATCTTCATTCAAGAAAAAGAAGAATAAAGAATTAGCTCAAAAATGTTATGGCCCTAAATAATTATTCATAGGATTGCACAAGTGGTATAGAAGTTATATTTTCCTTCTTCTTGCATTCATAAGGTTTTTCATGTATCTTGCCTAAAAAAGGTTTCGGGAAAAAATATGCCAATGTAAATAGAACTTCCAAAATTAGATGAAGAATGAAAGTTGATTCTTGAACCACAAAAAGTTATAGATAAACATTCTGTATCTATTTGACATATAACCATTAGGAAGTACCTAATCAAGTGGAAGAATATTCTTCTAGAAGAAGGTACATGGTAAAATGATCAATTCGTGATGAAATACCCATGGCTAAAGGGTTCGTTTGAAGTTTTGACAAAGGTTTTGTTATATTTTTATATAACGTGCGGCGGAATAGTTTTATTGTTTGTTAAGGTCCCACACAGTGATCAAATTTGAAGGGCAGGTCCGAATTTCAATTAGAAGGGCATATATCTATGTTGCCCTTCCATAATGAAAAGCTTTAAAAAAAAACTTTTCAATTGACCACAATAAATTATTTTTACATTTCATTTTCAGAAAGACAAAACCATCAATCTTTATATTAATAAAAGACGGTTACATATACAACAATGAAGAAGGCTCCATCTTTCATTGCTTAAATATCTCATTGGCAATGTCAACATAAGTCTTGAAGACACTATTATAAGAGTTTGGATACATACCACCCGGATATAGGAGATTCTTATGTGTCAGATTGTGTAATGCAATTTTGACTTTGTCTCACAAGGAGCAGCAGCATGGAGGTCTGGATTTTTCTTATAGAACTTTTTTATTATTATTTGAAACGTTGTTCATAGATATGAATACAACAATGAAATTATGAGCATGGTGGACAATTATTCAAGCTCATGATGCCAAACCATGATGATGTAAGTTTGGAATTTAACATTTTTACATGTTAAAGACAAATAGTCAAAATCACTGACAACTTAGTATGCCATAATTAATAATCATTCCCTATTCACTTTTGTTAATAGGTTTATGTCACACAATGATCTCTCTTCTCTGGCATTTACTTGTATTGAAGATCACTATTCTAGGAATAAGGAGTTATTTTCTCCAAAATAACCCTAGCCAAACATTGACAATGCATCAAGGATATCTTTCTATGCTTCATAAGCACATTTGTTCTACTTCTAAATCATGTCTTGGAAGTGGTTGTTGTGCTGGAAATTATTCACCAGCTGGTTTCATACCAAAGTCTTTTTCACATTTTCAGCATCCAATACATGAAAAAGATAATGGTTTAAAACAACATAAATATTTGAAATTTTGCAAGAATTGTCTGGCACACTTTGAATATTAATTTTGAAGTCAAGTGCATGATGATGTATAGGATCAAGTGTCATTTTGAATACCAAATGTTTCACAAGAAACTTCTCAACATGCTACCTTGCAGTAAGGATTAAATGACAATATTGCATCAATTATTTCCATAATAAAAGTGCACCTCGGCCATAAGACTAAACAAATACAAATGTTGTAGATCTAACAAGACCACACAATCAAATGTATTCCACAAGGCCAATACTGTATGAAAAATGAAAAGGAGTTTGCAACCAAAAATACCTTAGGCAACTAATTCAATTAGATACACCAAACCATCAGCAAAAAGGAAAACTAGCCTACTCAAAAGGCAAGCGTTTACCTCCTTTGACAAAATTTTGAGTTCCGAAACAAGGGCCTTTATTGTCTTGTCAATGCCCCTAGTAATTTGAATGGGGTTTGCACCCGCTGCAACAACCTAAACAAAAAGGTTTCATTTCAAATTATTTTCCACAAATTTAAGATACAACCATTGTCAGTTTTGTATTTCCTAACAAGCTCATAAATTTTGACAAAAGAACCAAAATTTTTTAATACCTGATAGCAATTTTTTCACTCAAAAACTATCTTAGACTCAATAAGCCCAACCTAAAACTAAAAAACCAAACACCATAAGACCCTACAAAAATGAATAGATGATCTTAATCCAGTACTATCGACAAAAAGTTACCTTTACACCCTTACTTATTAAACCCTGTGCTGTTGAATTTTAACTTCAACTGCTGCAGCAGAAGGACGGATGCAGCAGCAACATTTTTTTTTGGAGGTTGCTTGCATGCCATCCAGAAATTTAATTCAGCATTTAAAATTCCTGCAAGTTTTTTTGTAGACGGCCACAGCCATATTTCTGTACAGGATTGTATTTAAACACAACAACCAGCATTAACGCAATTCACCAACCAGAAATTAAACAAACAAAAATTTACCCCCCAGTTTTGTAAATTCAAAAGGAGGACACGTGGAGCATTAATATTGGATCGCATGAAATTGAAGGGAATCTGAAAACCTGAAAACCGGACCCAAATTTTTTATAAGGCACATTGGATTGAGAATTCACGTTACAAATTAGGCAGACGTAAGCATCCCATTTTGGAACGCGAATTTGGTTTGAAATTCAATCTATTCAGACTTTTGAAGTCCGACGGAAAGGGTTCTTTAATGTTTTGATAATTTAATTTTATGTATGCTTTAATATATACATATGTTTTAAACATATGTTATATATATATATCATATGCGAAATGAAAGGTGGGCCATAGAATTTAGTTTTAATTTTATTTTTTTTAAAAGAGGGTTTATTATAATATGTTTTATATGTTCCGGCATATAAAAATAAAAAGGTCGAAAAAGCTTGGTAGTTTTCTTTATAGACAGTACGTAAATTTTTTATTACATAGCAGTGTGTAAAAAGTGAAAAACTGAGTGTAACTTTTTAAGTGTGTATGCACAGCAGTGCGAAAGGGAAAAACACAACAAAGTGTTTTAGAGACAGAGTATGTTTGTTTTGAACAGACAGTGAGTTGGTTTTATGCACTGCGTTTTGTAGCAGTCATAATTTTGTAATCCCTCTCAGTGAGGAAGAAGTGTAATAGTTTTTTTTTGAGTTATTGAAGGGAATAGAAGTTTGTTTTCAAAGTATTGAAACTCTGTCTCTTTTCAAAGAAATTTTTATTTTCTCTGTGTTAAAAGAAGGGAGATTTATTCTCCATTCATTGTTCTGGAATTTTTCAATATTCCAACGTGTGCAAGAACAACAGATGTTGTGGTTCCATCCCCAGCTAAATCATTTGTCTTTGTCGCAGCTTGCCTTACCAACTTGGCCCCAATATTTTCAACTGGGTCCTCTAATTCAACCAATAAAAAGGCCAAAACCATAGCATTGAGATACATTTCATTACACTGTCAATAACAATAAAATTTGACTCAGCCATAACCCTTTCCTTTTATTGTTGTGAAAATATTTATGCATTACTCTAATGTGGCTAGTCCATAGGCCAAGTAGACCACCGGGTAACAAATATGTTTCCTTTCACCTTTGAGTTTTCAAATTATGCCTACCAAATCTAATACATTTAAGAGGGGGAACTAATACAACGTTAAAAAGAAAACCAGAGCACACATCTACAAATTACCTCCTTAGCTACTGTCACACCATCATTAACTATTTTCGAAGAACCATGCTTGCTCTCCAAGACAACATTTTTCCCCTCGCCCCAAAGGTGACTCCAACAAGATCAGCAAGTTTGTTCACACCGCCTGCAAGACAAATTGACAATGCTTTCAGTAAGTGTGCAATTGAATGCCAGACCATATGCCAAAACAAACCTCCATGAAAAATTAAAATAACACATTAAAATCGAATATAAGTGGACAAGGAAAGATCCACCACAGTGAAGTTTCACGTGCAGGTGACCTTCCTTTAAACATAATTTTTTCTCTGACCTGCAATTTTTTTGTCACCGAGCCATCCTTGTTGAAGTACAACTCCTTTTCCATAGATCTTGTATTAACTACCTTCTCTCTGTCACGTAATCTCAGAGTCCCTCTTTTGCTTTAGAGATTAAAGGAAATGGGTGAAAAAACTAAAAGAGAAGACAATTGTCTGCTATAATTATCAAACATTGCACCCAACTTCTTCCCCTTTCCATTGTTACCCAATGAGGTAGATGTGGCAATTGTTGTCATACTGCCCAAAGTAGAGGCCATCTTCTCTTATCCTGAATATAGAATTACAAGATCTTCATATTAGTATGAACCTTAAAAAAAATGACTCCCATTGCTAAAAACCACTTTTAAGCTGTGACATGCAAACTAAACAACTATCGCAACTTTTGGCAACTTCTGGAGCATTAAGAGAGAAACAACCAAAGAGAAATACAACCACAATCCTCATTTTAATGAGACCAGACTATATATTTGCATTAAGATAATAGAAAGGAATCACGACTATATTAAGGCCAGCACAAAACAATCTTTAACCAGTGTCTCTCACGGCCTTCAGGTTACCATGCTAGAGGTTTCATATTTTAAATTTAAATTCTTGACCTCTCATGCCCATCTATGAATGCATCCAATGGGATATCTACATCAAATGCTCCTTTATATCCCCAAAAACAAATTCCCTACTACAAGAGCACCAGTATTGATGGATCACCCCACACCATCCCACCCACTAGAAACGGTGAAAAAGGAAACCCGAGAAAAATTCTGAAATATCTCAAGATGACTATATGGGTGGTTCTTATGAATCAACCAACCATTCAGAGCATGCTCATCAATCCAAACCATGAGTATTATGTGATGATATTCAAGCAGGCACTGAATCGGATTTCTAAAGCTATGTTAGAGAAACCCTAAACTCTCACTGAAAATAGGTGAAATGTGGCACCACTCAGAGATTGACATGTGCCAATTGGTACAAGTGGTAGAAAATTGGCATGCTCAAACAACGAGGTGATGCAGGAATGACATGAGGGAGAAAATATCAATAAAGCCCCAAATCTGGAGAACTAAAGCTCATCACCAACCCGAGATTGACAAATTTACATGATGTAACCTATGAAATCGTAAATGGAGAAATCATAGTAACAATAAAGTAACCTATGTAACAATAAAGTCGGATTCATCCTGGGAGTAGTAATGGGAGAAATCATAGTGAACAACAGGAAACATGCATAGTTGCTTACAATCAAATAGATGAAAAAACACATACAAAAAACCTAGATAATAATCATGAACAAGCTTAATATTGAATTATGAACCGTAAAGGAACTTACAAAATGTGACATTACGAACCTGGTCAAGCGCACAAGCAAAAATATCCTGGACATGACCCTGGTTGACAAGTTGTATTGCTCATGATGCAAGAGTATTTGTACCTGCACTGCCAAGTCAATCAAAATCCATCATTATCTATATAATAAATACAAGTAATTGATGTAGTATTTTTTACTCTAAGATGCATTCTTATGATAATGTTAGAACATATGTTGAAAATGTCAAAACATACCTGAATAAGCTCCTCTTCATTTCAAGAAAAATTTATTGGAGTCACATGAACTTGGAACAAGCCTCCCACGATCTGAAAGAGTAGCAACTAAGTCAACAGTGACTTTTTTGTTGTTACGCTGGATCGAGGGATGTTTGCTCCAAGATTAAATCGCTCCAATAAATTATTCTCTACTAAACAGGGCCAACCACGTGAAGGCGGATGCTCTTATGGCCCCTCCCCCTCCCCTCACATCACTTTCAATTCCCCAATACCCAATCTATATTTCATTTTTTACTTTCATGAGCATAAAAAAAAATATTCAATAACTAATAAAAAAAGAATTCAACAAAAAGTATGCAAGGAAACATTGCAATTAATGTTTGACATAAAAATAGTATGATAAATGAGTTTTTTATATAACGCAAAAAACGTTCCAAGTATGGTAACGTTTGTCTTATAATAATACAATATTTTACATTATCAAATTTTTTTTTTCTTCTTCCTATTTCTAAAGCTCCTAATTACATCATCAATATCATCGTGCTCTGCTCCTGTTTCGTGCCTTTCGACCCGCACTGCTGACCTAGTTGCGTAGTCACGATGTCTAGTCTCATCCAGTGACGGGGCATCGCCTACAAAAACAGATAATATTAAATTTTAATTGTCAGTTTTTAAATATCATTGAACTAGTTTGGTAATATTAATAAAAAAAATTGCAATGAGATTATTTACCTGGTGCACCAGTTGTCGCCGCTAACCTAGTTGCGTAGTCACGATGTCCGGTCTCATCTAGTGACGGGGCATCGCCATCGTTAGACTCCTATACCAATAGGTGTCATATTTCATGATTGACTTGATGAGCTATGCAATATGTTCATACCTTTTCTTGTTGCAAAGGTTTTCCATATTCTCAAAAAATTAAAAAATTTAAAAAATGTAAAGAGGGTATACCCTAAAAGAAAAATCAAAGGGTGAAAAAATAAAAATGGCCAAAAAAAAAGTGAAAGAAAATGAACCCCACCAAAAGAAATGCTAAGGAAAGTGTGCAAGTATAAATGCCACTACTATTTCATTTTCTGTAATAAGCAATTGTGTGCAGCTTGTTAAACTTTTGCCACAATTTTTGAAGAGTCAAACTGTTTAAACTTGACTCATTCATTTTTCAATTTCATGTTTTAGAGATCGAGAATAAATATTTGGCCAAACTGTTTAATCTTGGCAAATAAGTGGATAGGTAGAGTGAATAAAAGGAGCTCAACAGTTTAATCTGAGCCCTTGGATGTAATAAGGTTAGAACTAGATAGATTTTCATATGTAAAAGGAAAGTGTGATAAGGGTTTGCCAGTCTAAGTGCACCCTAATAAAGAAGAAAAAATGGTAGGGTAAAGTAGGTAGGGTAGGTAGATGATGTTGCAGAATTACATGTGATGATCAGTGGCTTTAGATGTGTTAAATCTTTTACTTTCATCACAAAGTGAAAAGACAGACATTCCACTGAAAGAATTTTAAAACAAAGCAAAGTCAAATTATTAACTTCCCCTCTCATTTTTCCTAAAGACTTCACTAATTTCCCCTAAGTACTAAGGTATTTGAAAATTAGAGGGGCTCAAGTCATTTCCTTGACTTTTGGAGGGACCGGACCCTCGGCCTAATAATTGGAAAACACCTAAGTACTTAAAATCATTCATCATCACACTCATTTACTTCCAAAAATTCCTTTTCTTAAGTAAAATCCCATTTTACTTAGGAAAATCATGAGATATTGCATAAAAAACCCTCAAAATCACATTTTGTCCTAAGTTTAAGTGATGAAGTGATTATAATGCAATTTGCTTCTAAATCTCCACTTTCTTAGTTATATTAATGTATTTTGAGTTTACATTGTCCCCTGTCATATTAACATTGATGTTATGTATTAACTCCTTATAGAAATGACCTTCTCCTATTATATATAACTCATTTTTATATAATATCCCAAAAACCCATATATTATAGTTTTAACCAAAGTATTTAATCCCCACTTATTCAAATAAAAACCCACTATATACCCCCTTTGGTTAAAATATATCATTATATGTTAATCCCGCCCCCTATGGTAATTGGATTAGTCTAATTTAATTATCATATAATAGAAATACATTAAAGAACGATTTAAAACATATTTTATTACGTGTTTTAAAACAAAAATAAATCATCCCTTGCGTATTTTTCCTCCCCGACCCTTCATCGTACCCAAAAATTAATTAATCCTCACGATTAATTAATAAGCCTAACTCTGCCAATCAAATCGCTCCTTATGCGATTAATTAATAATAAATTGCGTTAGGCCGTCCTATTAACTCCCCGTCAACTTCATGTCCCGAACACCGTTCGATCAGCCGCTCCAAGATCAACGGTTATTGATAATTCCGCTGGCCATCCTGATCCGAACAATAACGCGCGAAAAGTCGGTGGTTTTCAGACAATGTCATGCCACGCGTCATTCACTCTATGGAATCGTTGCCCATCCGCTCAATACCACCTTCCCTCAAAAGCGGTGCGGGGGAAACCGCTTACCGCCTACCCTCTGTGACGAATCCACCATACATGCTGACGTCATCATTAAAAACCCGCCAACCTTTTGACTTTGTAAATAAAACAAATGTGCCCGCGTCGTTTTTATTATCTCGTGCACGAACCAGTCTCCCATGCAGCAAATTTCAAAAAACAACTATTGAAGCCTGTCGTTCGTTAACTTGCTGAAGAGAATTGCAGTGGAGTATTCCAACGTTCTTCCGCCATAACCAACACCTGTTCGAATCATTGTTCATTCAAAGCTTACCCGCCAATATCAACTGTTTATCCGTTGAAACACAAACACCCTAGTGTTGCTCATTTTCACCTGATTGTGCAGTAAAACCCTTTGTAACCCAACTACGCCACCTGAAGCCTCTGTTAACCAATTCTAGCATGGTTTACCTCCCAAAAATAATTCTAGATTCACTCCACAGACCTCTCAAAATCAAATGAAACATTTTCGACCTCCCCTGCAAACCAATGCTTTCTTAACAATTTGTTTTACAGGTGATCAGAAGACCACATCCTTGGATAAACAATATTAATACTAGTCATAAGACTTGTTTACTCCAAGAGTGTTATCAAATCTATTCAAACAGAGATGGAAGATAAAACATACAGAAAGACAAGCAAAGGAAAAATGATATTAAACAATTTACTGTTGAAACAGATAGTAAAAACCTAAACTACACATTGAAGGTAAAATGAAACAGTAAAGAACAGTTAAAGAGTATCAGGATTAAAGAGAATCAGATTGAAGACCAAGTCAAGTAAATCAGCTAGCATGAAGATAAACAGCAGGAAAGACAGTTACAAAACAGAACATACAAGTTCATGACAAAGTGAAGACAGATAAAAAATAGAGTGGTAAAAAGTAAAAAGTAAACAGTGAAAGCAAACATGAAGATATTGAGGGTTAAACAAAGATGAAGGCACTTTCACCAGACACAATGAAGTTTATCTAAATTTAAAGTAAAACAGTTAAAAAAACAAAAAGGCGAAAAGATGAAAAACACAACAAGAAGGAACATTTTTTGCAGAAATTTCATGCTTTAGTCATTGTTTTTCAGAAACAATTGTGATCAATCCAAGATGAATTTTGAAAAATGGAAGGAGGCTTATGTTCTTAATAGGACCATCTACAAAAACCTCTCTCAATTTTCTAACAGCTATTATGGTTTTGGAAATATTAAACAATGTTGGAAAGCACTTTTTGCAGAAAATTCCAGTTAAGTCATCATTTTGCAGAGAAGAATGTGGCCAATCCGAAATACATCATAAAAAACTGAGGAGATTTTTTTTCCTAAGAGACCCATATACAAAAACCTATCTCACTTTTTTCACAGTGATTTCATAATGACAGATACATGCACATCTTTACAGGCTATTTTTCAAACTCCGTAAAACTATGTTTTACACATATTGTTACAGAGACTATTGTGCATAGCTGGAGAGGAATTTTTGGAAATTGGAAGAGGTTTATCTCACCAAAATATTAATCCACAATAACCTCTTTCAGTTTTTACATATCTATTACGGATTGATAAATAAAAAGATATCATTGGACCCCAAGTTTGCAGAATTGTTGGAGCAGAATGCACAAAGAAAGGAAGCAGTTAGTGACTTGGATGCCTCATCATCAACTAAGAGTTGGATAAAATTAGAATTATCCTCTTTTTCATCACCTATCCATACAAAATAGTGCCAAATAGATGCATTAGTTTGAGTTTCCTTTACTTAAGTTCTATTTATGTAAAATAGTTGGAGAGATTTGTGAACTAATCTTGATATTTTTTCAAGATATTTTAGTTTAGAATTTGTATAAATACTTCACTCTTGGAATTATTTTGGGTGGATTCTTATACTTTGATGTAACATTGAATATTTTGGAATAAAGAGCTTTGGAGAAATTTTTCGTGGCAAAACTGGACAAGGAATTGAGGCAGAAGACTTTTCTCAGGATTCATGTGTCAAATGAAGGATCAATAAGTCATCTCTATCCCATGTTTTGAAGTTTTATATTTGTTTACAATACCACCTGTGTTTCATTATCTTGATATGTAACGAAAAAGATTAAATCAGAAAGTACTTAGGTGTAATCTGATTTCAGTCGTTATTATTCTAAATGTTTTTCTCTAAACTGGTTTAAACAGCGAATTATCAATTGCTCCTGTTTGTCTAGTTCATACATCTTTGGTTATTTAGTAAAGAATACTTAACTGCTCTTTATTGATAACCAATCTATTTCTCTTCTCTTGAATGTGTTGAAAGATTCTTCGTTGCCTTTCATCCGTTTGAATTCCATTCCATTCACTTTAGATCTATAATTGTTTCTAGTTTGATTATCTTGCCCTGATAAACCATCTTTTGTTAAAAAAATTAAGCCAGTACAGCCAATCCTTTGACTCCATTAGCCCAATGGACTGAAACTACTTGCTCTTATTCTCAGTGAAAGAATTCCATCAACCCAAACAAAATCAAAACCCTTGGACTTTATAACTAGCCTAATATTTTCAAGAACAAAGCTAAATTTTAAAGAGAGAGCCCTCTCTGGGTACAGATTGGCTAGATTCTGTACCTGAAGGTTGGTTTGTGGTTACCTCGGACCCCTTTCCTCTTCCAACAACTTCAAGGAAAATCTGAGTGATAACACCTACAAAAAAAGATAATATTAAATTTTAATTGTCAGTTTTTAAATATTATTGAACTAGTTCAGTAATATTAATAAAAAAATTGCAATGAGATTATTTACCTGGTGCACCAGTTGTCGTCGTTGACCTAGTTGCGTAGTCATGATGTCTGGTCTCATCCAGTGATGGGGGATCGCCTACAAAAACAGATAATATTAAATTTTAATTGTCAGTTTTTAAATATCATTGAACTAGTTCGGTAATATTAATAAAAAAAATTGCAATGAGATTACTTACCCTGTGCACCAGCTTACGCCGTTGGGACTGCTGGGTTCCGTCTTCTCCTCTCTCCGGTGGTAAGATCCTCAAGGGAAACATTCTCTCGTCATTTAAAAAAAACATTATAAGGACAACCATCAAGGTATAATTAGAAAAATTATAAGTGGAAAATAATTGACGTCACAAAATTTCACGATAATGGCATTGTCGCCCCCTGAACCCCACTACAATGATCGTGCTGCACGTGAGGATCATCTACATTTCGCTCTAAAACCGGGTTATTTGCCTCACGCAGTGCCGCCTCCCCGATTTAAACAAAGTTGTTAGACATTAAATTTATGGATGAAACAACATATTGAAAGGTTAATGTTTTACCTTATCAGGCATTCTGGATCTTGGGACCTGCCCCAAGCTTCTGCGACGTTCAACTACGGCTTGATAGCCGAAATGGAAAGCGATATTTTTATCTTCCTCTGTAGTTTTTGTTCCGAATTCATCACCCTACATTACATATGATTGTGTGTTGTTAATCATATTTGATAGGATTACAAAAACTTTGGAAGGCGATACAATTAATTATAAGATGTTTAGCTACTTAATTACAATTCTAGCTTCCCCTGCAACTCTGTCAAACCCTGACGGCGCTACCGCTAGCTTGCAGTAACGTGTTGTACGCAGTGATGGAATCGGAAACGGGGGGGGGGGGGGCGGTCAGCCTCCCCCTGCCAATGACCGAGAAAAGCAAAAAGAACCTGACCTGAACATGAAAGATTCGGCCATGGCGCAGGAGGCGGAGGTAAATAAGAAATCGACCTCTGAACCACAAACGGAAGTGCCGCAGGTCACGTCTTCGACCTGCAAGCCAATAGCTCCAGATAGACCCAAAATCGATCTGCCCAGTCATCGGATTAATGCCAGGATTCAGTACATGAGAGACCATGCTCTCATCGGGAAATTTATAGGGTTTTGGCCAACTGAAAAAGCCTTACAAGGATGGATTGGCTCCAAATGGAAGCCAAAAGGACATGTTAATCTGCAACTGGGTCCAAAAGGTTTCTTTACAGCTGATTTCAACTGCATTGAGGACATAAATAGGGTTATGGATGGCGGCCCCTATTTCTTCAACTCGGCAGGACTATACCTTCGAAACTGGGTAGAAAGGTTCAACCCAGATCAAGAAAAATTTAACTGGGCTCCAGTCTGGATTCGACTCTACTCGCTGCCTCTAGAATATTGGGATGAGGATTCTCTGCAAGCGATTGGAAAAGGATTAGGAGAGTTCATCAAAATAGCGGAAGAAACGAAGCTCAGAAGATACACCTCTTATGCTCGCATATGTGTCTACATGCAGCTGGACAGAGCCCTCCCAGATGCGGTAAGTCTGTTTCACGATGACTATGAATGGATTCAACCGTTGGATTATGAACATGTGCCATTTCATTGCAGAAGATGCCATGCTCACGGGCATCTCTTCAGAGACTGCCCTCTTGTAGCACAAACTAAGACTCAAAACGCTGGAGACAAGGAGGACGCAGATGGGTTCACCAAAGTTCCGACCAGGAGAAGAAATAGCAAGAAACCCTCCCATTCTGATCCTAAACCTAGCCCTTCCTCTTCCGTCCCCTCCACGAGCAATAGCTTTGCCACCCTTGCCCGTTCGGATTCCCAGAACGAAGATACTCCTGCTGTGCCCATCACCTAGACTCTGTCTGAACCCCCCTCGTCTCATCCCAACCCCTCTGCCTCAGGCCCCTCTCAAGCTTCTCGACCGTCTGAAGCCCTCCCAGATCTCGACCCCCCTTCTAAGTAGAAGCAGGTGTCTTGGAACCCCATTCTTATGGATTTGGATGGACACTCCCTTAACCCCAGCCTGGACAGCAAAGACTCTCAGGAAAGCATGCAGATCACTCTCATGGAGGAGGACTCTAAAGGTTTTGATGTGGGAGACCTGGATCTTATAGGCCTGGAGGATGCTTGCAAAAAGAAAGAATTTGACAAGATCCTACCTCACCAAATAGAATCCCTCGAGGTAGTCCTTACTAAAGCTCATCAGCACAAAAAACTGGGGATTCAGCCAGGCAGCCATTGGGATAGCCTGAAGGTCTTGAAGGAAAATAGAAAGCGAGGCAAAAAACCTGAATGGCAGCGCACCATCCAGATCGGGGCAATGCTGGTGGATTCAGGGAGATATCCCAAGTTGACCCGGTTCTTCAAACCACTTGAAAACAGTTCGCCATGAAGTTAATATCCTGGAATGTAAGAGGGCTTAACGGCCCAGGAAAGTACAGGATAATTAAAACCATGATTCAAAAGGAGAAACCTCAAATACTCTTTCTTCAAGAAATGAAATGCAACAGCAATCTGCTAGGTTCCATCTTGTCAAAGGCATGGCCCAGCAGCAGCTCAGTAGCAGTGGATGCCTCTGGAGGTCTGGCAATAGCTTGGGACACTCATTCCATGCAGCTATCCGATTTTCATGCTGCGCACAATCTCATACAAGCCACCTTCCATCCTATCGGCACCAACATACATGGGCACTTGTCCAATGTTTATTTTCCACAAGAACATAATAGCAAGGCTGCGCTCTTAGACACCATGGCGCATCTCAACTCAAACAGATCTCACCCTCTTTGGATTGTTGGAGGTGATTTTAATATGATCTTGAGGATGGACGAGAAAACAGGAGGACGATCCAGATCAGAGCTGGAAAGCAGTCATTTTAAGAACTTTATCAATAATAATTGGCTCATCGACATCCCCTTCTCCAACAGCATATTCACTTGGAGCAACAGAAGAGTGGGAGGTCAGCAAATCGCTTCAAAGTTAGATAGATTTATAATCTCGGATAATGCCATACACATGGGGGGAGACATCACAAGCTCAATCCTGCCCTTTGCTGGATCGGATCACTGGCCCATTTTGCTACAATGGAAAAATTTAGGGTCCCAACTAAAGCGGCCATTTAGATTCGAAGCTTTCTGGCTGACACATCCTTCCTTCAAAGACATGGTACAAGCGGCATGGAGAAACTTCCAGCCACCTAAGGGTTCAAAAATGTATCAATTTCAGCAAAAGCTCAAATTCCTCAAAGGTCAAATTAAACACTGGAATCAAACTACCTTTGGCAACATCTTCCAGGAGAAGAAGATCCTTGAGCAAAAAATGAATGAGGTGCAACATGAAATCATTACTAAGGGACGGATGGAAGCGCTTGCTGCGAAGGAGCATGATCTTCAAAATCAGCTGGAGGAGCGATACAAATAGGAAGAGATCCTTTGGAGGCAGAAATATAGAATCCGCTGGCTAAAGGAAGGTGAAAGAAACACCAAATTCTTCCATGCCTCCACCATGCAGCGTAGGATGCAAAACAGGATCAGCCACATCATCAATCAGCAAGGGGAAAGGATGGAGAATCATGAAGATATGCAACAGGAATTGGTAGATTACTTCAAGAGCATTCAGCAAGAGCCTCAAATAAATAGACAAATGGAAATTGACCAAATCAAGCAGCTCATTCCTAAATTGGTCACTGCTGAGCATAACCAAATGCTACTCCGACCTGTTTCCCCTCAAGAAGTGGATGAAGCTATGGTGCAGTTCAAGGATGATAAGGCTCCGGGACCTGATGGTTTCACATCTAATTTCTTCCACCATTTCTGGGACCTCATCAAATTTGAAGTTTGGCAGCTAGTTGAGGAGTCAAGAACCATGCACTGGCTTTTTCCCTCCCTCAACGCCACCTTCATCGCGCTGGTACCTAAAGAGGATCAACCCAGCAAACCAGACAAATTCAGACCTATTGCTCTCTGCAAAGTTATCTACAAAGTCATTTCCAAAGTTATTGCTAACAGACTCAAGCCGCTCCTCCCGCTCCTCATCTCACCGGAGCAGACTGGATATGTAGAAGGGCGCCAAATTCTGGATGGCATGATTCTAACTCATGAAATTATGCACTCATTAAAGGTTTGCAAAAGGCCAGGTATGCTCCTCAAGATAGATCTCTCCAAAGCCTTTGACAAGCTGAATTGGAACTACATACAACATATCTTAAATGCTTTTGGTTTTGATCAAATGTGGATTAGATGGATAATGAGTCTCATCACCTCCACTTCTTTCTCCATTCTTGTCAATGGGGTTCCTTCCCCCCCTTTCTTTCCCTCTCGAGGCATTAGGCAGGGGGATCCTCTCTGCCCTTTCCTCTTCGTTCTCATGACTGAAGGCCTTGGCCGGTTAATTCATAAGGAGGTTCAAACTCACAAGCTGCGTGGCATCTCCCTTCATGGCGCCCCTGTCACCACCCGCCAGCAATTTGTGGATGACAACATGCTCTTTGGCCATCCCTCTGTTCAGGAAGCTCGCTCCTTCAAAGCCATCCTCCACCTTTTCTCTTCTGCCTCTGGTCTTACCATTAATGATTCCAAATCCCAGATTTTATTCTTTAACACCCCTCCTCTCACCCAAGCCAATATTGCCCGTATCCTTGGCTTTTCCATTGCCTCCCTCCCTGACAAATATCTGGGAGCCCCCCTTATTGACTCGGCCATCCGAAACTCCTCCTGGATCAAGCTCCTTGATAATCTGGAAGTCAGGCTTTCCTCTTGGACCTTCAGAGCTCTGAATCTGGCCAGTAGACTCGTCCTTATCAAAGCTGTGTTGCAATCGATGCCGCTCTATATTTTCTCTGTTCTTGCAGCTCCTAAATAGGTCCTCAAGCAAATCAAATCTTTGCAACGCAATTTTCTTTGGGGCTCCTCTGGCAGGAACCGAAAGTGGGCTCTTGTGATCTGGGACACTGTCTGCTCTCCCAAGGATGCAGGTGGTCTCAATCTCCGCGATCCCAAACACAGCAATGATGTTATGGCTGCCCGCATTTGGTGGAATTGGATGTCCAAACCTCACACACCTTGGGCCAAACTGTGGACTGCTAAATATGCTAAAAACAGGCCCTCGGCTGATCTGATCAGGATTTTTCCGGAGCAACAGGGTTCACTCATTTGGAACACGACCAAACAACACTACTTGCTCATCCAACAAAACAGCTTCTAGGAAATTCGCAATAGCAACTCAGCGAGATTTTGGCACGATTCTTGGCAGCAAAATCCGACTCTTCTCGATGCCTTCCCTAGCATCAACATGGGAGATAACATCAATGCTCACAATGTCAAGGTCTGTCATCAGTGGAGGGCCACCAATAGCAACAGATTCAGACAATGGAAACCTCCTCAGCTAATTGCACCTCACGCTCAAGACCTTGATTTGGGAGCTCTTTGCAATGAGCTCCACAGGAGGCAAATCAGAAGCTCAGAAGAACCTGACATTCTTAGGTGGGGCTACTCAACCAAAGTAATGTTCACTACGAAAGAAGCCTACTCTCTCATGCATCCCACGCCTCTCCCCCGTGATCCTCTTTGGGCGTTGATTTGGAACAAGTTCACTTGGCCTAAGATCTCCACATTCTTATGGCTCCTCAGCCATAAAAGAATTCTCACATGGGACAATCTTGTTAAACGAGGATTCACTGGGCCTTCCCAATGCCCCAACTGCCTTCAAAATGCGGAAACCATCCAGCATCTCCTGTTGCTCTGCCCTCTGGCCAACACCTTCTGGGAAAAATGCAGCTTTCGATGTTAGAAGAAAAAACCCACGGGGGATATTACCAACATTCTTCGTACCTAGCCTCATCGCCCCTTCCTCTCTCCCCTCCTCAATGCCCTGTGGTTGCTTCTTCCTAGTCTTGTGTTTTGGTCTCTGTGGAAAGAAAGAAATAAATGGATCTTCAAAAATCAAGCCTCTTCTCTTGACCCCCTGTGGATCTCTTTCAGTAGTAATCTTCAGGAATCTCTGGCTCTCCGCTCTTGGAATGAAGATGACTATCCTAAAAATCCCAAAGAAATCTCCATCTGGAAAAATTGGAATATCCGCATTGCGTTCCTTCCTACCCTCAAAATCCGTCCTAATCTTGTTCCGCCCTTGCATTGGTCCCCTCCCCCTGAAGGTGTCTTCAAACTAAATTTTGATGGCGCCTCCAGAGGGAATCCTGGTCCTGCTAGCTTTGGGGGTATTGTCAGAAATTCTAGGGGAGAAACTCAGCTCATCTATTATGGCTCCATCGGATGGGACTCTAACAACTCAGCTAAATTAGAAGGCCTATGGCAAGGTCTTTGTCTTATTCAAAATCATAATCTCTTCCCTATCATCATAGAGGGAGATTTTCAAATTCTCATCAACATAGCCAAGCGGCTTCTTTGGGTACCAATCCAGAGAAAGTGTCTCACAGTTGGCGTCTAGCTGCCAGAATAAACAGGTTGAGTAGCTGGTTAATGCAACACAGGGCGGTCTCCTTCAAGCACATTAAGTGGGAAGGCAATAAAGTTGCAGACCTCTTGGCCAATTTTGGTACGGAAAGCAATAGCACTCTCACTCATGGCCCTCTTCACAGTATCCATGATGAAGATTTGCTTCAGCAATGCACTATGCAGGTGCACAACGATCGCGCTACACCGGATGCGGATGATTAATGCGTATCAGGGAACGTGGCACCCTGTGCACTTCCCGATGGGGTTCACTTGGGCAGCCAATGTGGCTCCCAGTACTCGCATTTACTCGGCTCTTAACTCACCACCCTGCGTGAACGTTAATTCTCTCGGTCGGCTCAACAGGCTCCTGGTTATGGCAGTTCTCTGTGAGATGGATTACATTTGCAATGGCTCGACTGGTGTGGCGAACGGTTATAGATCTCCTCCTCCCCTGCACGCGATTTTCTCTCCAGGCTGCGCTGATGCAAGTGTTAAAACGAACACTGGGAGGCGCTGTTCGTTAGCCGCTTGCTTTGAACCGGTTCCGGATTATCACTTTTCTCACAGTCCGTGGTGCAGTGTCAATACTCCCTCTGTTCGTGGTCTTAGTGGTTTGGTTCCTGCTCCCTCAGCTCCGCCCAGTGGCGTCCTGGATTTTCGTTCCTCCCCTGCCAATTCTGTTTGTTTCGTTGAGCCCAGTCTTGCGTCCGACACCATGCCTCGTCTCCGCGAATGCATGAGATGCAGACGCGGACCCAGTCGTGGGCATTCCAACTAGCGGCGCCCTCCTCCTAACCATGGCTCTATCCCTACCCTGCCAGAGGAAGTTGGAGCCCCTGTTCATGCATTTGATGTTAATTCCGTCGTTACTCCCGTCGCTACCCCCGCCCCTCCGCCCCCTACTTGTGAGTCTCCCTGCGTCGCTTACCCTCCGGTCTCTCCTGTCGCTCCTCAGCCCCTTCGACCTTCCATTAGACAAACCTCTCAACGTGCTGAGCTCCGGTTTGATTGCACCTCTTGCAATGCCACCCTCACTGCTTTTATCACTGTAACTCTTCGTGAAGAAGTCCCCAATATAGCTCTGCCCTGTTCTGCTACTCCTCTCTCCCCTCCCAGCTCCAGCTTCCCATATGCTGCTCCAGCCACTTCTGTTCCGCCTTCTCAGCACGAGTCCAGCATGGCGATGGGGCGCACCGGTAGAGGGCGAGCTCTCAGCGAAGGACAAGAGGACAGAAGCGACGCGTATGCCTACAGAATCATCGAAGAGCCTCCTTCTCCTATTCATGGATAGCAGCTACAAAGTTACTCAGGTTTTTTTGTTCTATTTCTGTAGGAATCATATGCTTCCAAGCTTTACTGCTCTGTTGCATACGCAGCTCACTATCTTTAGTATTTTCTCTCATGTTAGTTTGTTTTGTGTAAACTTAAAACCGATTTCCCTTTTATGGGCGGTTCAGACTTTGTGGTTTAAAGGACTGGTTTCCCATCCTGGGCAGTCCAGACACTCTTTGACTTGCTTGATTATCAAGCCCAGTGCTCAGGCTTACCAAGCTGACGCTGTGGCAGTTTTGTACCAGTAATTTTATACATAATAGAATTAGTCATACTTAGAAAAGAAAAATTACAATTCTTGCGGCTAATTTCAAGTAGCCGCCCTGGCCTAGCTTGTGATGGCCCTTTTTTTCAATCCTAGCTTTGGTTGCCTTTGAGGTGTGAGGCAACCTAGCATCAAAAGATTGAAGTCAGATATGATGTAGCACACTTTTATTTTAGACATAGAGAAAATTAAAGCTACTGAATTAAAGTTGTAATTTACCTTGCGGGTCCAGTTGGCATTTTTCCTTCTTTATTTGCCCTTTTCTCTTTTCCGTCATGGATGGGTGCTCTCCACTCACTCTCTGGAACTGTGAGAGGATGCTCATATCTAGGGTTAAATTGAAATTGCATCCTATAGGTGTCCCTGGTATATTTCAAATATTTGCCGGCTACCCGAGCCACCGAAGTTCTGTCAAATGTGCCGACCCCAAAAAGGGCTTCTAGATAATCTAGAAGTTCTTTTTTCAGGTTGGAATTCTGGGAATTCCACCCTGTGCGTATGGTTGGTTCAAAAATTACCAATGCATGGCTCTCCAGAAACATGTAGAACTCATTGTTTCCTACACAGAAAAGAAGAAGAATATATTATCATTAATTTAAAAATAAAAATCATGATAAATATGCTTTAGATAAAGTACATGAAATATTTAAAAGATTAAAATTTACTTGGGAGTTGTACATGATTTATAGGGACACCTTCATCGTTCACCAACAACGTGCCATTAATGGTCCCTGTGTAGCTGACACATGTAGCTCTAGGAAACACAATAATGTAGTTGGCCATATCAGCCTCATCATTGCCAACACGTTCAGCGGTTGGCTGGGTGTCTCCTTGGGCAGGGTGTGTTTCTTGGCTGGCACCTAAAGGAGTAGAAGGTGTATGAGAGGGTTGTTGGGAAATCTCTTGCCCTTGTGTCCCACTACCACCAACACCGAGTTCAGCAAGTGCCAGAAAACGCTACATACAAAATAACTTTTTGTTAGTTTAGTCAATGTAAAAATTAAAAATCAAACTATCACAATTCATCTCATGCAGAACAAAAAAAATATCCTTTTGACTTTTTATTATTACCTGATATGTTTCTAGCTGGCTCATAAGTTGTTTTATCCTCTCTTCTATTTCAGGTGTTTGAGGTGCGTCTATCAAAGTATTAAATTTCGACCTTGCATCTCGTGCCTTTTTTCACAACAAGAACACTGGAGATAGGGATGAAGAAAGCTCTTCCTCAAAGAGGGAATCATTAGGCGCACCATGGCTAGGTGTCTGCATATTTGAACAAAATTAATATTATTTCAATTATGTAAATAAATAAAATACCTGAAGATAGAGCAATGCTGGCACTTTACATGTTCTTCCGTTGGCCTCTTTCCGCGATCATCCCGTCTCAGGGTTGTTCCTGCACTGCTCTGATCAGTCTGTCACATTGCAATAAAATTGTAAATGTAAAAAATTGAAAAAAATATCTAACTTGAAAACACAAATCGAAAACTGAAATAATTTCTAATAAGACACCGAAAGACAGAGTTAGAGTTTCAAATATGCCTTGCATTAAATTCAGTCCTGGAAACATGTCATTGCACATTAAGGCACCCAAACAAGAGACGAGTTGACAATGAAGACCTTATTGAATATATTGTTGGAGAAACTTCTACTAAACTTGTTGTGAAGACCTTGAGGACATTTTTGGAGCAACATTGTTGAAGCTGATGGTATAGCATTGTTGGAGATGATCTTGAAGGGCCTTGAAGTGAAGCTTTTGGAGCAACTATTCAAAAATCCTTAGAGCATTTAAGTAAGGCACTTTCTATCTTCCATCACCTTTTTCCTTTCAATATCCTTTAAATGATTTTGTTGATATTTAATGTTTTAAATCACGTTATAATTCCTTGATTATATGTGTTTGGGGAATTTCCCTTTGAATTACCCAAAAATACCCAGGCAATTTTATCTTCAAGATGCATGTCTGACCCTATTGTTCAATATTTTGATTGATAGTAGTAAACATAGAGAGTTAGGGGGCTCTTGAATTGGTTTGGTTGGGCCATTAGATCCCTAACATCTACTAGGGAGAACCCCCCTTGAGTTGGAGGAGAGCTAGCCCGAAGTGAAAAGAGGTTGGTGAGGTGACAATGGGGCTATTGAATTACACATGGTATCACACTTTAGATTTAGGACTTTATCTTGAGAAGTGCGAGATTTTGCTATATAAATTCTCAAATTGTTTACAACACTATTGTTAAGAACTAATAAGAAGTGATGTTGAGGGGTTTTTGGGTATAAGAAACAATAACATTTAAAAACTAGGGTTCTCAGTCCTTGGCATTCCTTCACCTGGGCCTAGGGGTAAACTAGAATAATTTCACACTAAACCATGCAAACTTAAAAGTAACTTAACAGATCCATAAAGTAATAATAATCATAATTCCTAATTTCCTATTGTACGATATGATGCAAATTATTCAAACATGAAGCAATGAAGACATGCAATGTCTGAATTTCAAGATTGATGAACCAATACAAGAAGTTAGAAACTACAACTTTGATTCAACACTCTGTGTCCTAACTCCAGGAAGGAATCTAGTTTTTAGTACTGAACATGCATTGTGTATTATCAATTCTTAATTGACAACAACTAAAGGTCATCTACCTCGTCAATTCCTTCCCATTTTGTGTTTTTATGTTATATTCCTTATAAAAGTGTCAAATTTCTCTCAAAGTAAGCAACCACTGAATAAAATAAAAAATAGTTGAGATATGATTGAGAAATGGTCATTTATTTCTTGAAAGGATCTTCACAATTTCTTTGGTTGTTTTTCATCTCAAGAAACAAGAAATGACCTACGAAACTATCGTGATGTAATATAAGAAACAACACGGTGCAATGGCCATTTTCAAAGCCAAATGATGTCCATTGAGGACATGGCCTTTATTTGGTTCCTGTTTCATAGGAGTTTCGGGTAGAAATGGAACTTTGTTGTACCATTTCCAAAATCTAAATCACAAAAAATATGAACTATACTGCACACATTCTTGGATAATGTGAAAGTGGAAAAGGAATACCCTACACAAGTGATGCACACATGTACATTTGAACACTAATAGATTTTTGTAGTTGAAATGCAATGCTTGTTTTCATTTAAATGTAGGGTTTTTTAAGCAGGGAGAAATAATGGCTGCCAAATTAATAAGCGTTTCTTTGGGAAAAATTTAAATCTTGTATTGGGTGATGAAGATAATAGAAGGTATTGAATCTTGATTCTTGACATCTAGAGAGAACCATACAGCCTAACACAATCCAATGGAATTGACCAAAAAAACCCAAATAGAGTCAACCCTACTATAGGAGGAAGGGCCTGCAGTAAGAACTTACCATTTTGCAAGAGCTGAGGATGAATGCTATTATGCAAGAGCTGAGGGCGAATGCAGGGCGAATGCTGTTCTGCAAGAGCTGAGGGTGAATGCAGGGTGAATGCTGTTCTGCAAGAGCTCAGGGCGAATGCTGAGGGCGAATGCAGTTCTGTAAGAGCTCAGGGCAAATGCTGAGGGCGAATGCTGTTCTGCAAGAGCTGAGGGCGAATGCTGAGGGAGAATTTTGTTCTGCAAGAGTGGAGGGCGAATGCGCACATGATATCAGACGTTAATGTAGCACAAATGTACATTTGAACACTAATAGATTTTTGTAGTTGAAATGCAATTCTTGTTTTCATTTAAATGTAGGGTTTTTAAAGCGGGGAGAAATAATGGCTGCCAAATTAATAAGCGTTTCTTTGGGAAAAATTTAAATCTTGTATTGGGTGATGAAGATAATAGAGGGTATTGAATCTTGATTCTTTACATCTAGAAAGAACCCTATAGCCTAACACAATCCAATGGAATTGACCAAAAAAACCCAAATAGAGTCAACCCTACTATAGGAGGAAGGGCTTGCAGTAAGAACTTACCATTTTGCAAGAGCTGAGGGCGAATGCTATTCTGCAAGAGCTGAGGGCGAACGCTGAGGGTGAATGCTAAGGGAAAATGTTGTTCTGCAAGAGCTGAGGGTGAATTCTGTTTTGCAAGAGTGGAGGGCGAATGCGTGTGTGATATCAGACGTTAATGTAGCTATTGCGACGGATACGAAACAATAAAATAATTTTTATGTAGCACGCATATAAGTTTCGTATTTTTATGCAGCGTGCATATAACTGTCGTTATACCGACGTCGGACAAAGCGTTGCTATTGCGACGGGTGCCTCCAAATGTCGCAATTGCGACACTTAGACATTGTGTCGCACTTGCGACGTTTGGAGGCAGTCGTCGCAATAGCGACGCTTTGGGCCATAGTGTCGCAATTGCGATGTCTTCCTCCAAACGTCACAATTTCGACACTTTTCTAAGTGTCGGTATTGCGACACTTTTCTATAAACGTCGGTATAGCGACGGTTTCGGGCGGGATGGAAAAAATTTGGGGAAATTTCCGACATTTGGTCAAAAGCGTCGGAACCAAGTGTCAGAATTTCCGCCAAATGTAGTAGTGTGAGTAGGGAAAATTTTAGGGGCTAATATTCGTAGATGGTCTAATTTTCCATGCTTTTTCCAAAAAAAAGATTCGCCAATTCCCATTTTTTTTTCAAAATGATTCGCCCAAATTTTAAAAGAAAAAATTATTTTACCTTAAAAATGACCAAAAATTTATAGATACTATATAAAATCATTCTAATTTTGAATATTTTTACTAGAATATCACCAATAATTTTATAGTTTTGATATTATGGATTAGTAATATTCACCAAGGTTTCTAATCTTTAAGATAAATTTCCATCCTTAAAATTTTCCCTGTTTCTGAGATATGGTGTGAAGAAGTTGGGGTTTTTGTATCCTATAGAATTCCGTCTCAAACATGTGACCTAGGGAAAATCTTCATGACTTTATCTATGAGAATCAGATTTGAATTTCATAATAAGTGACTAAAATCACACGCATTGTATTTTTTATTGTATCACTTTTAGATCCAAAGGTTAAAACAATGGCATGTGAAATTCTGTACAAGTTTTCTCTACTAAACTAATCCATAACCAGGTCATCGTGGGACATTGGGCATAAATTTATCTTGAGGCATCCAATATCGGTCTGAAATGTGGAGTAAAAAAGAATACTCAAAGGGATACCATAAGGAAAAATTTCAGATATTGGAGATCCGAAATTACAAAGATACAACTATTTCAAGATTGAGCTCCTAAAAGCAAGAAAAAAGTGTGTATTTATTTAAAAAAAATTGTGTAACTTTTGTTTAAAAAATCAATTTGAAATAATTCCAAGGGCATATTGAAGCGTATATATCCATGTTTGTTTATAAATTGCCTAAAAAAAAGGAATTTTACACCCATTGAGTCCCTCAGAAATCTCTACTATGACGGATGAAGAGGAAGAATTACAACTTTATGGGACCAAGTGAAACAATTTTTGTTGTCATAAAGAGCAACCAAAGATGAACTAAAAAGAGACATGGAAGGTTTGAAGGATGGATTAAAAGAATACATGGAATCTAAGATGGATGGTTTAAATAATGGGTTAAAAGTAGACATGGATGGTTTGAAGGAAGGTTTGAAAAAATTGCTTGAAGAATTGCTTCCTAATGCATTAGGGGAATTTTGAAGTCTAAAATGGGACTCCTAAGAAAAATGTACAACCAAAATAAACTTTATAAGAACCAATAATATTCAAGATGATGATGTCAACCATGAGGGATGATTCACCACTTTTTAAGTAAAAGGATAAAAAGATTAAAAAATAATAAAATAATAAAACTACTTTTTCAACTTATCTCTCAAAGTTTTTACTCAAATTTCTAGCGGGAGTACTTGTTGGATGGAAATTTTAACTCCTCATCTAAGGAGTACCCATGTTACAGACTTTTGATAGACCCTTCTATGTGAAAAATGAGAAATACATGAAAAAACGTGATTGCAATCACGTTTTTCATGTATTTATCATTTTTCATGTAGAAGGGTCCATCGAAAGTATGCAACATGGGTACTCCTTGGAGGAGGAATTAAATTTTTCATCCAATGATTACTCCTGCTCGAAATTTGAGTAAAACATTTGGGAGATAAGTTGAAAATACGAGTTGAAAAAATAGTTTTTTCTTTTTTCCCTCTAAAATTTGATGATGTAGTCAAATATTATTTTATTATTTCCACTATTATTTTATAATTTCCTTAGGAGGTCCATTTTAGACCCAAAAAAATCCCCTAATGGGAGAAAAGGTATTCCATGAAAAAGAATGTTAATCATGATTTTATAAACTCTAACTTTGGATTGAAGGCCAACCACATTCCAAAGATCGATATGAGGAAGTTTGATGGCAAGGATCTGGTAACATGGATACTACAGATGGAACAATCTTTTGATCTACATGATGTTTAATACACACAAAATGTACACATTGAATCTTTTTATTTATAACCTAATCAGTTTGTATGGTATCGATGGATTTTTTCTCGTAAACCATTTGTAATTTAGTCAATATTTATGGAAGAAATGATAACACGTTATGAGGATACAATGAGCAACACCTTCTTTAACCAATTGATAAACCTCAAACAAAAGGGTTCAATGGAGGAGCACATCGAGGACTTCCAAAAATTGAATATTAGGTAGCTAGTATTCCATAGGAGAATAGAATTGATATATTCATAGGGAATTTAGAGGATAACATCCAACATGAGGTTCGCCTTTGGGAACTTGATTCATTGGAGAAGGCATTCAGGATGGCAATAAAAGTTGAAAGAAAATTTATGGCAACAAGGAAATTTACCTCCCAAAATAATAAATATGGAAGTGTTGATGCCCCTAATCTTCCACAACCTACAAGGTTGACACCACAATAATTGGAGGAAAAAATATAAAAAGGGATTTTTTACAGTTGTGATATAAAATACACTAAAGGTCATAAGTGTGCTAAGAATAAATTATTTTACAAAGATTGTGAAGAGGAGGAATAAAAGGAATAAGAAACTTCAAAAGAAGAGGATATACAACAGGAACCAACCCTCAAGAAAGAAGAAATTAATCTGACCATATCTTGCAATGCATTGGCAAGAATTACCACTCCTCAAACTATCTAGATAAAATGATGTATCAAAAAGAAAATTGTAAAAATTCTGATTGATTTTGGTAGTACCCATAATTTATTCATTGTAAGATTGCCAAGGAATTGAATTGCTTTTTATATCCAACACCAAAGTGCCAAGTGATGGTTGAAAATGGAGGAACTATAAATTTCTCTAGAAAGTACCATAATATCAAGCTAACCATGGGGGAATATGTATTGAATAGTCCAACTCTTTCCATTCCAATGGGCGGTGTTGATGTTGTACTAGGAGTCAAATGGTTACAATCTCCGGGGATGATAAATTTTAATTTTCAAAAACTGTTCTTGAAATATTTTTGAGAAGGAAATGAAATTGAATTAAGGGTTATTGCAGAATTTTTTGAAGAAAGAACAATGAGGCGTAATTGCAGAATTATGCTCACTAGAGGTTTAAGCATCAAAATCATATATTTCTCTAGACCTTCAAAAATTCTTGGACAATCATTATGTTGAATTTTGCAACAAGAAACAATGAAATTGGCAACCAGAAAGGACAAAAAGTACACACACATTGGTGAGGAAATTCAATGAGGAATTTCAGTTACACACTAGTGAGGAATGTAAGTGTCTAATTTATTTTTCCCTTAAATAAATTGGACAATTAGTTGTAATTTCATCTCATAACAACTTCTATCAGTTAATTATGTCATGATGACTGAGTTAGCTCAAGGAATTCGAGTTGAGAGTCTAAGATGAGGCATGTAGAGTGATCCTAATATTTTGGGGGTCCAGTTGTAGTTAATGCACTAGTGGGGTGCAGGTGTAATGAGTTAACTCAATTAATTGAATTAAAATCAATTTAACTAGTTCTAACTGAGTGATGAATTAGTGAGAGGTCCAATGAATTAAATTAGATTTAATTCAAAATTAGTGATCAATAAAATAGCTAATGATTATCTATTAATAGTTGCATGCATGTCAGTTCTGAGGAAGACCCAGTTGAGACAAAGGTTAAAGGGAACATAACTTTCAGTTGTATTTTTAGAGAATTACCTGAGTGCAATTATAAATCCATGATGGATTTCTCAATCAAGGAAGGCTTATTTTCGCATTTAATAGGGAACTAATTCTTTAGGAATTATGTGAGCAAGGTAGGTTGAAGGAAGACTAAGAATTGGCTATGTTTTTGTCCAGTGTTTCCTAGATCGGTGGGATACAATTGGCAAAGTGCTGGAGAATATCATGTGATATTAAACATTGTATTGTTTCATGATTCCTTGACTTTATACAATATATTATAACAAGGTTTTGAGTAGTTTCTTTCCCCAAGAACATCTTGTGTTGTGTGATTGATTCACTTCTTTCTCTTACTTGCATGTGATTGAGCGATCGTGGTTTGTATTCTGAAAATATTGTAGAAGGATTTAATATCTTATTTTAGTACATCACAAGATCGGATTGAATCCATTTATATAGAATTTCTATAATTTTTGACATAATATCGGAGCTTCTATATATAATTTCTACATGGTATCAGAGTAGGAATTTTTTGGGCGACGTGTTTGCAAAGAATATGTGAAATTTTTGATGCCAAATTTTCAAAAACCTATATCATATTTGGATTCCTTGTGAAAAATACCCTAATTAAAAAAAAAAAATCTTTCTAATCGGAGCTCGGATGAGGAGATGTCGATGATTTAAAACTAGCTCTTTTTTAGAAAAAAATATGACGGTGGGACAATTACTATGTGCCCGAGTCAAGAACCTGCATGCACTTGAGGTACAATATGCATGCAAAGCTTTGAGGAGAAAAGCAGTGGCTAATGCCTTGGTGGTTGAGAGGGAGCAATTATCTCTCAACATGCAACCTCAAAAGTAGTCTCAGAAGGTTGTGAAGTAGCCACAATTGGAGAAGCAGAGAGGAGACCGAGTGGAAGAGTCCACTCACACAAAGACCTCCAGGAGGGGGAAATTTCAATCTGGATGGACAGAGGGAGTACATGCAGATATACCTCCAAGTGAGATGTGGGGTGATGTGCAGATGTAATCCCAAGAAGAAATTTGGGTAGGGTCCATTGAGATGGTGTGTCTCATGGATCGAACCTGGCTACGAGGAGCCCACAGTACAACAGTAGTAGGAAGGATCGGTTGGATTGATGCAGGAAGACATAAATCAGAGTGACAAATGTTGAATACTAGAGCACAGATCAGAGTTGGCAGCAGTGCAAAGGGTATGGATGCAGATGTCAGCAACAGTGCAGAGAGTCCAATAGACAGGTGCAATAGCTAGTAGCAGTCATAAGACTTTGATGATAGATGAATTATACTGATTCAGTTGTTTGGAGGCTATTCAATTTCATGAGTTTCAAGTGTAAACAACACTAAAGAAGTGTTGCATGCAGAACATTCCAAAGGTACCAGATGGGGATAGATTGAATTTATTTCCTGTTGATAGGGAGCGTTGAAATTTGTAACAAGAAATAATGAAATTGGCAACTAGAAAGGACAAAAAGTACACAAACATTGGTGAGGAAATTCAATGAGGAATTCTAGTTACACACTAGTGAGGAATGTGGGTGTCTAATTTATTTTTCCGTTAAATAATTTGGACAATTAATTGTAATTTTATCTCATAACAACTTGTATCAGTTAACTAAGTCATGATGACTGAGTTAGCTCAAGAAATTCGATTTGAGGGTCTAAGATGAGACATGTAGAGTGATCCTAATATTTTGGGGGTTCAGTTGTAGTTAATGCACTAGTGGGGTGTAGGTGTATTTAGTTAACTCAATTAATTAAGTTAAAATCATTTTAACTAGTTCAAATTGAGCGATGAATTAGTGAGAGGTCCAGTGAATTAAATTAGATTTTATTCACAAGTAATGATGAATCAGATAACTGATGATTCACTATTAATAGTTGCATGAATGTCAGCTTTGAAGAAGACCGAGTTGAGAAAGAGATTAAAGGGAACATAACTAATAGTTGTATTTTTATAGAATTGCCCGAGTGCAATTATAAAGCCATGAGGAAGCCATGATGGATTGTGCAATCAAGGAGGGTTGATTTTCCTATTTAATAGGGGCATAATTCTTTAGGAATTGCATGAGCAAGGTGTGGTGAAGGAAGGCTAAGAATTGGCTATGTGTTTGTCCAAATTTTCCTAGATTAGCGAGAGACAATTGGTAGAGTGTTGGAGAATCTCATGAGAGATTAAACATTGTATTTTTTCATGATTCCTTGACTTTATACAATATATGACAGTGGGGTTTTGAGTAGTTTCTTTTCCCAAGAACATCCTGTGTTGTGTGATTGATTTAATTCTTTCTCTTACTTGCATGTGATTGAGCAATCATGTTTTGTATTCCACGAATATTGTAGAAGGATTCAGTATCTTGTTATAGTAAATCAAAAGATCATATTTAATTCATTGATATAGAATTTCTATAAATTTCTACATGGTATCGAAGCTTATATATAAATTTATACACATTACAAGGTATTTGAGACTCCCAAAGTCCTCCCACTTATTCATGATTATGATCCTGATATTCAATTGATCCTAGGAAGTGTTTCTCCAAACATTAGGCCTTAGAGATATCCCTATTCCCAAAAGAGTGAAATTGAACATATGGTTGCAGAAATGTTAGAGGTCGGTATAATTCAACCTAGTCAAAGTTATTTCTTTGCTCTAGTAGTATTGGTGTACAAGAAGGATCGATCATGGAATATGTTTTTGGATTATAGGGAGCTCAACAAGCTCATTATTAAAGATAAATTTGTAGATATTATACAAAAAATACGTATATGAATGGATTCAATCCGATCATGCAATATTCTGGAGCAAGATACTGAATCCTTATATAATTAATTTTCGGAAATTAAACATGATTGCACAATCACACCAAGTAAGAGAAAGAATCAAATCCACAACATATGAAATTTTTTGGGGAAAGCAATCTTCTCAAAACCCCTCTATCTGTATTGTATAAAACCAAGGAATCATGAAATAATTACAATGCACTCTTCTCACAAGAGTTTGTTGCACTCTACCAACTGTCTCACACTGATCCGAACAAAATCGACCAACACTTAGCCAATTTCCTACCTCTGCTTAGCCTGCCTTGCTTACGCACTTTTAAGAACAATTTATCCCTATTAATTAGGAAATTCAACCTTCCAAAACTGCACAATACATCATGGGAAATCCTATGGTTATCTAATTGTGTGCTGAAAATTTCCTAATAATACAACTGATAAATAAAATCCCTTTAACCTTTGTCTCAACTTGGTCTTCACCAGAACTGACATGCATGTAGATATTAATAGTAAATAATCAGTTACTTGACATATCACTGCATGTGAATTAAATATGATTTAATTCACTTGACCTTTCACTAGTACAACTTTCAGTTACAACTAGTTAGACTAACTTTAGCTCACTTAATTGAGTTAATTTATTTCTCATGCATTAAACTAATACACTAACTGCAAATTAGACTCTAAAACAAATAGAATCACTCTACATGCCTCACCAACCACCCTCAACTTGAATTTCATGAGCTAACTGAGTCTATCACACTCAGTTAACTATTACAAGTGATTATGAGATAAGATTACAATTTATTGTCTAATTTAATTAAAGGAAAATTAAATTAGACACATGTTTCTTGTTGACTTTTCAACACTCCCTTTCAACAAGAAAGGGATTATCAGCTACCCCGATCCTGCCTCTATGGTATTCGAATTTTCTCTTGGCGAGTGCCTTCGTCAAAATATCTACATTCTGATCCTTCGTGGGAATGTACTAAAGTAACATAATGTGTCTCTGAACACAATCTATGAGATGGTGGTAACGGATGTCAATATGCTTGGACCTGTCATGGAATACTAGATTAGCAAAGAGTTTTATGAAACTCTCGTTATCAAAATGTATCACCGTTAGATCCATTTGATGCCCAAAAAAACCAACAAGTATCTTCCTTATCTAGATGGCCTCACATGTTTCTTGAATGGCTACCATGTACTCTACCTCGGCTGAACTGAGTGTAACTGATCTTTGCTTCTTGTTGTACCAAGAAACTGTTGTCGATCTTATGCTGAAGATCCCTGTCTGATGGACTGCCTGTCTAATCTGCATCAGTGAAGCATTGAAGCTTCAGTCCCTCTATCTGTTTGTACCATAATCCATACTTTGTAGTGCCCTTGAGATATCTCAAGACATGCTCCCCCGCCTTCCAAAAGAGCTTGGTTGGCTTAACCATAGCTTGACTACGTTGGTTAACTGCATAGCATATGTCTGGTCATGTTTTCACCAAGTATATGAGTTAAACCACAAGCTGCTTATAAACAGTAGCGTCCACTACCCCACCTGAAGGAGCATCCTCCTTCCTCCAGTTTCCTACAAGAGGAGTCTCCATGGGCTTGTATCTCTCAATGTGGAACTTCCTCATAATCTCTTTGGCATACTTGCCTTGAGAAAAAAATAGCTCCAATCCCGTTGCCATATCTCCAAACCAAGGAAATAGTGAAGGAGTCCCATGTCCTTCATCTCAAACTCTCTTGCAAGATCTTCTTTGCAAGAAGTTATGAGTTTCTCATCACCTGTCAAAATAACATCATCAACATGAAGTACAATAATCAAAAGCTTACCATCAACCACAATCTAGTACAGGTTCACATCTGCTTCACTCTTTATGAAGCTCAACTAGGTGAATTAGTTGTCAATCCTGGTGTACCAAGCACGAGGTGCTTGATTCAGCCCATACAATGCTCTCTTGAGTTTGCACACATGTGACTCCCTGTCAAAGGTCTCAAAACCTTCTAGCTACTCAATGTAAATTTCTTCCTCAATAATTCCATTGAGAAATGAATTCTTCACATCCATCTAATGTATCTGCCAACCCATTTGCATTGAGAGTGTAAGGATATATATAATAGATGAGTACCGTGCAACTGGTGCAAAAGTATCCTCATAGTCAATCCCCTCAACCTGTGAGAATAATTGGGCTATAAATCTAGCCTTGTACTTATCCACATTCCCATCTGCTACCAGCTTCACCTTATAGATCCATCTAGATCCAACCATTGACTTCCCGAATGGTCTTGGGACAACATCCCATGCCCTGTTCCTGATGATGGAGTCATACTCCTCAACCATGGCATCAACCCAAGTTGGTTGTTGCATTGCTTCCTCAAAAGAGGATGGTTCTATCACAATACACTTGCTCATAAGAGCCACATATCTAGTATACATGTCTGGTGAGTGTCTATATTTGCATTGTGATGTAGGTGCTCCTACATGTTCTTCCGCATCAAGTCTCAATCTGTCAACCTCTTTGGTGCGCCTCCTACCATGTCTGGTGGATGGCTCTGCATGAGTGTTTTCTGCGACTCCATGATCCTCCTCATGTGGCTTCTCCACATATTTAGGTTCATCCTTTGGAACCAAGAGTTCCTCATCTTCATGCAAATCAAGCTCCCTCTCAAGGGACAATCACATGAATTTATCCTCATAAAATTTTACATCCCGTCTGACAATTGTCATCTTGCTGTTTAGAAAATACACCCGATAGTTGTGGGGAGTGTCAGTGTACCCCAAGAATATTCTAATCTTTATTGTTGGTTATAGCTTCTTTCTGGAATCTTTGGTCACATGGCAATAGACATATGAGCCAAAAGTTTTAAAATATGAAACATCAAGTTTCTTACCAGAAAAAGCCTCCTCTTGTGTACTCATGCCAAGTATTCGATGAGGACTATGGTTCTACACAAATACCGTTGTTTTGCATGCCTCTACCCACAGATGCAACAATAGGCCCTGATCATGTAACATAGCTCATGCCTCACTTGCAAATTATTTTTTTCTTTCTTTTTTCAACCCCATTCTGTTGTGGGTTATGAGGCACAATCAAATCTCTCTGAATTCCTTCTTTGGCACAAAATTTATTGAATTCATTGGAGATGTAATCACTACCATTTTCACTCCTTAGAGCCTTCACCTACTTCCCTGTATCTTTCTCAACTAGTGCTTTGAACTCACAAAATTTTTAGAACATATGATCTTTCTTCTGCATGAATTAGATCCAACACTTTCTAGAAAAATCATCAACAAAAATCACATAATACTTGTGCTTTTCTGTAGAAGCTATAGAGAATGATCCACACACATATGAGTGAACTCTCTCAAGGATTTCCACTACTCGGTTCTCCTTCTTGTAAAAAATGGCCTTTGTATACTTCCCCATGGTACATCCCTTGCATGTGTCTATCTGCGCAAGAGTACCCTTTGGAAGCCCCATAGAAATTTTTCGCGTGACCTTCAAAGCACTGTGGTGTAGATGGCCCAATCTCCTGGGCCATAACTCACCCTCATATGAGCTCACCACTTTGTCTGCTTTACTCATCAATGCTGCACAACAATCTACATCAAGTTTGTATAGGTTCTTCACATGAACCCAAATCTTCTTAACCTGTCCTATGGCTTTGTGACGAAGGAATGTTCTCCCTTCACTGAAAACCACATCATATCATATATCCTCCAACAAGCAACTGAAACTAAATTCTTTTTCAAGCCTGGTACATGCATGGAATATTTTAATAAGAAAGGTTTACCTGACTATCTTTGGAAAGTAACTATACCAATCCTGGTAGCACTATACCTCCCGTCATCACCCATCTCGATGTGCATCTAAATATCCTTCTCCTCCAAGCTACTAAATATTTCTTTGTCTCCCGTCATGTGGAAAGATGAACCACAACCCAAGTACCACACTTATCCCATCGCACTAGACACCATGCATGTGATGAATGAGAAGTCAAAGTCAAATTGTGAATCCAAATAATAACTCGCTGCAGATCTTGAAGCCTTCTTGTTGTTATTCTTATTCTGTGGACAATTAGTGGCATGATGTCCATGCTCGTTACAGTGAAAACATTTCACTCTGGACATGTCACGCTTCTTTCTTTCTTTGTCGGTCTCAAATTTGGAATAGGATTTCTTTCCCTTCCCCTTCTTTAACTTACCAGCTAAGGCACAAATTTCCTCATCATCTGTCTTGGATGAGGATCCATCCCTGGTATTATGCCTAAATTATTCTTGTACCAAATCTGACCAGTCGCTCCCAATCTGGTAGCTTCTCCCCCCATTGACAGAGTCTTGATAACTATGCCAGCTCTTTGGAAGGCCTAGAAGCACCAAGTCATCATCCACTACAGTAATCCCGACACTTCCAAGATCATCTCAACATTGGATGAACTTGGTCAAGTATTTCAGAATAGTGACGCCTTTATCCATTTTGATTTTCCTGAGCTTGTCCTTCAGTGCCAATTTTCTGTGGTCACTGCTATTCTGAAATAGATCTTTCAAGGCCTTCCACATTGCATATGGAGTCGCCTTGCAATGGAGACTTGAGACAATGTGATCTCAAACTCCCTCTAATAAGATCCTCCTCGCCTTTTCATCCTTCTTTTGCCAAGCATCAAGAAGAGCGGTGTTTGTTGTTGTGGGCCTTGGAATATCAATGTCAATAAATTCTTTCAACCCGTTGTCCTATAGAACTGCCTCCATTCCGTCTTTCCATGCAATATAATTATAACTTCCCTCGAGTGCATATTCCAATCGTAATCCATTGAAAGCCATCTTGATCCATGTGTCGCACCAAAGAATATTTTTACAAATTCGAATGTTTTTCAGCAAAAACTCAATTTCTTCTCCACTATAGTGATTTCTGGCACTCTGATACCATGTAGAAATTATACAAAGAATATGTATACCAATGGATTCAATCCGATCATAAAATATTCTAGAGCAAGATAGTGAGTTCTTCTACAATTAATTTGCGGAAATTAAACATGATCGCACAATCACACCAAGTAAGAGAAATAATCAAATCCACAACACATGAAGTTTTATGGGGAAAGAAATCTGCTCAAAACCCCTCTATCTGTATTGTATAAAACCAAGGAATTATGAAACAATTATAATGTACTCTTCTCATAAGAGTCTGTTGCACTCTACCAACTTTCTCACACTGATCCAGACAAAATCAACCAACACTTAGCCAATTTCCTACCTCTACTCAGCCTGCCTTGCTTGCACAATTCTAAGAACAATTGATCCCTATTAATTAGAAAAATCAACCTTCCAAAACTATGCAATACATCATGGGAAATCCTATGGTTTTCTAATTATGCGTTGGAAATTTACTAATAATACAACTGATAGATATCATCCTTTAACCTCTGTCTCAACTTGGTCTTCATCAGAACTAACATACATGCAACTATTAATAGTAAATAATTAGTCCCTTGACAGATCACTACATGTGAATTAAATCTGATTTAATTCACTTGACCTCTCACTAGTACAACAATCAGTTACAACTAGTTAGACTGACTTTAACTCACTTAATTGAGTTAATTGATTTCTCATGCATTAAACTAATACACTAACTGCAACTTGGACTCTAAAACAAATATAATCACTCTACATGCCTCACCAAACACCCTCAACTTGAATTTCATGAGCTAACTGAGTCTACCACACTCAGTTAACTATTACAAGTGATTATGAGATATGATTACAATTTATTGTCCAATTTAATTAAGGGAAAATTAAATTAGACACACATTTCTTGTTGACTTTTCAACAAAATTTCCCATTACTACCATTGATGAATTGCTGGATGAATTGCATGGATAAAGTGAATTCACTAAGTTGGATCTTCATTCAAGATATTATCAAAATAGAATGAATACTGAAGACATTCTGAAAACAACATCCATAACTCATGAAGGTCATTATGAATTTTTGGTCATGCCTTTTGGCCTTACTAATACACCTTCCACATTTCAAGGTTTGATGAATTCCTTTTTCAAACACTTCCTTAGAAATTTTGTGTTAGTATTTTTTGATGATATATTAATCTACAACAAGTCTTAAAATGATCATGTTCAACATGTTGACAAGGTGCTCAAACTATTAGAGGAGAAACAATTATATGCAAAAACCTCCAAATGTTTCTTTGGAGTACAAGAGTTGGAATATTTAGGTCATATTCTATGTCATGAGGGTGTTAAGGTAGACCCTAAAAAAATTAAACCATTAAGGAATGGAAAATTCCCACAACCCTTAAGCATCTTCGAGGATTTTTCGGGCTCACAGGGTATTATTGCAATTTTGTTAAGAATTATGGGATAATAGTAGCGCATCTTACAACATTACTGAAGAAAGATGCATTTTATTGAACTCCAGAAGAAATTAATTCCTTTGAACATATTAAAGAGGCAATGTGCCAAACACGAGTCTTAGCTACACCATACTTCAAAAAAACCTTTATTGTGGAATGTGATGCCTCGGGAAATGGAATTGGTGTTGTTTTAATTCAAGAAGGAAGACCTATTTCTTTTGAAAGTCGTCTAATCAAGGGAATGTATTTACAGAAACCTATTTATGAGAAATAAATGTTGGAAATAATACATGCACTAAAGCAATGGTGACCTTACCTAATGGGAAGACACTTCAAGGAATAAAAAGACCATAATAGTCTTAAATACTTTTTGAAACAACGATTATCTTCAAAAGAGCAACAAAAATGGGTCACAAATATGTTGGGTTATGACTTTGAAATCATCTACAAAAAAGGGAAGAAAAATAGTGTTGCAGATGCACTCTCAAGAAAGGATGAGGATGTGGAAGCATTGCTATGTGCCATTTCTATTATCCAACCCGATTGGATAACTAAAGTGAGGGATGAATGAAATAATGTCGAATATGTGTGGACAATCATTCAAAATTTGTGACAAGGTCGAGTACATATGATACATTTATCTAGAAAATTGATTTATTATGGTACATAGATCACTTATTTATTTGTAATAATTCCCAACTCAAACAAAAGATTCATTTGGAACTGCACACCTCCCCCTTAGGAGGGCACTCAGGATTTTAAAAAACTTACCACAGGGTCAAGAAGGATTTTTTGGGATGGCCTTAAATTTGATATTCAGAAATTTGTGGCATAATGTTTAGTTTTCCAACAAAGTAAAGTTGAGTCAATTAAGACCTCGGGTCTATCGCAACCTTTAGTCATTCCAAGTCAGCATTGGGAGGAGGTCTCAATGGATTTTATCACAGGTTTACCCAAGTCTAAAGGAAAGAGTTTCATCATGGTGTTACTTGATAAAATTACCAATTATGTACACTTTTGTGCATTATCTCATCATTTTAAAGTCAATACAGTTGTTACTGCATTTATGGAAACCATTCAAAAGCTACATAGAAACCCAAAGATTATTGTAAGTGACAAAGATCCATTTTCACTGGAATTTTGTGGACATAATTATTTTCTTGGTTCAGAGATCTGAGAATAGTTGAGTACTTGATTCAATGGTTACTTCAGTGTTGTAGTGATTCATGATGCAGTAGTCATTGATTTGACATTTTTACGCAGGTCTTATGCAGAGGAAATACATATATATGCGAATGTTCTTTAGAATAGTAGCGTATACATTATGATGTATGTATGATCAAGGTTTGCAAGAACATCGTTGTGTTCTTGTGATGATTAACAATGTATATCTTGATACATTTATGAATGACTGTGCACTGGTATGATCAGATGGTTTATATCTATTATGGAATGGTGTGATCTAGTTACAATGGTTGATTGATATTTAGTGATTGGTTTGTTGATGTTACAATGATTCAGTTGAGTGATTATATTTCAAATTCAGTATTCAATTTAGTATTGAGGGTAATGATGGATGTGGGTCCAGTTTAAAAATATGATGAAATATGGCCCACAATTTTGATGTTTTGAGTCAGGTGGATCCAGTATGAAATATTATGAAACAGTGTGATGGTTTATTCTGCTCTTTACTACATACCACCTGATGTAGTGCAGAACTTCTTGAATCTTGTGTGATATGAGTGAAGAGCCCGATGTTTCAGGTGAACACTTCACCCATCTTCAGGAGGAGGAAGCTTAGCATAAGATAGGAAGAGTGCAAACCTTGAAGGTATAAATAAGAAAGGTTCTAGCCGTTACAAATTCAAGGAAGTTGAAAGGAATCAAAATTAGGTGTTAGAGAGGGATACAATGATTAAAAATAAATAAATAATTAATATTATTAAAACTATTTCAATAAATTAAAATTGAATAATTAGAGAGGTATTATAACATGATTAAAAATAATTAAATAAATAAAAAATATAATTAATTACTTATTATTATTAAAACTAATTCAATAAATTAAAATTGAATAATTTGAATTATCCATTAAGGAAAAACATAGATAAATTAAATTATATTTTATTTTATTTTAAATTAAATAGTAGTATAAATTAATTTGTTAATATTATTTTAAATAATTTCATTATTTAAGAGAAAATTCATAAATAGGATTAAATTTTAATAATAGAATATAGGAATGGTAGGATTAAAAAGTAAATGTTAGGGTAGAGATAGAGAAATTTATCATTTATAATTTGTATTGGGTGATTTAAATAATCAAATAAGGAATTGGAAATATAAGTAATGCTCGATTAATAGGCTTATAAAATATATGATCAAAACAAAGAAGAGCTGGGGGGGTGGGGTTGGGGGGGGAGGAGTAGATTAGGCCTGGTTAGGATGGGTTAGAACCGGGAATGGAGGAAGGGTGTTTAGAAGATAGGATGTGGACTATGGGTTTCCAAGATTAACTCAATTGATAACCATCATCATAGTTAAAGTTGTTAGGATGATTTTCAATTTCGAGGGCTTATATAATGACGCAGGTGGAATGAAAGGGAGTAGGGGAAAGGATTTTGGATTTTTCAAAACAGATAAGGTGTTTGGAAGAATGAGAGTGCTCATCAATGGCAGATTTTCCAATCTGGTTGTGGTTAGTGTCAACCATATTTTCTTTCAACCGCATTTTGAAGGAACAATCGGTTTGACCTATGTAAGGTTTTACCACAAGAGCATGGGATCTCATAGACTTTGGGTCCTAACATAGGATCATTTTTATCCTTGGCTGATATGAAGAGTTGGTTGAGGGTTCTTTGGGGCTTGAAGAAGCTTTTAATGTTCTTTCTAGATAGGATTCTGGAAAGATGATCGACAACTCCTTGAATGTAAGTAAGGGTTACCTTGGCTAAGGGAGGGGAGATGGGTTTGTTATAAGGCCAGGGATTGATGCAAGAAAGGAATGGCTTATTACGTTGGGAGGAATAGTATTCATTAGATTTAAGAGCTCTAGTGAGATGGGATTTTTCTGTCTGATGAAATTAATAATGCATGGATTAATGATAAATATCCAATGGAACTTATGAAGAATTAGTTAACTAGATATACCCGATTTTCTTTCACTGAAGTCGCGTACATATGTTATTTGCATAAAAACATTAGTGTATAGAAATAAAAATAAGAAATTGAAAAGTGAAAGTGAGTTCAAAATAATGATTCAACCCCCCCTCTCAGTATTTTTCCAAACAAGGCCAATAAGATTTACCAATCGCAATGCAACATTGAGTTTCTGAAAGTACCATCACCATGCTAATGAATCTAAGAGGATTTTTTTTTTTAATAGACGACAAGAAACAACATATTGTATATCTTTATCCTCTACATAGATAACTCTCAAACCCTTTTCACATTATAGGAGTATAGATTTCGTGAACATTCTCCATTCACTATGACATTAAAGTGTAAAATGTAGGTCAATAATACTTCATAGATCAATTAAATTCATCATTGTTATCATACTATGTTTTTTCCATTCTCCATATACTAGTGAGCATAAGATAAGTCATATTATTATCTCAGAAAAACCATGTTCATCATTCAAACATATAGACTCAAGCATAATAAGAAACATTTTTTTCATATTTGTCTTCAATTCGGTGCCAGAATACAAGAATAACCATATAATGTCATCAAACAAAGAAAAAATGTCACTGTCAATTTTGTATATAGACCTCCTCCCTAGGTTGTAGAGCTCTCTGTTAGCAACTCAATTGTTAGAGAATAAGGAAAAAAATATAAATCTTTTATTTATTTAGTCAAGAGATCATTCCTACAGTCTAACATCAGATAGCAAGAAAATAGTCAAAGTAAAAATGATTTATGTCACTAATACAAGAGGATTATCTCTTCAAAAACAAATCATAACCATCCTGCATACTCTTTGTCATCTATCTTAACTTTCAACACTTCTGCAAATCAACTAAAACTTCACATATTTTTCCTATGCAAAAAAATTCCTACAACCACTATAATTGATCTCAAAACCTTACAACAAATAATGATCTTTATACATAAACTCATACTGTCAAAAAATCTCCTTGAGAGTCTGCTTACTGTTGATCTAAGTAGTTAATATAAATAGGGAATATCTAAACATATGATACAAAAATATTCAGAGGCATATCTGCATTATTTAGAAAAATAACTCATTCATTTCTTCCAATATAGATATACTCCATTCTCCCTCCATTACACCTGCAAAAAACATATTAGCGAGTAGATCATAATGCTAGATCATCCCCATTCCCCTTACTGTATTTCTATTCAACAACAATTCACTGAATTTCTCGTCAAGTCCACACTTAGTGCTCCTCCTTGATCCTCTATTTACAAAATTTTATCTCATCAATACCTAAGGGAAAAACCAGCTTAATTGTTGTTGGTAATTTGGACTGTGTCAATTCCTCCTGCACACACGAGATCTATGGGAAAAAACCTTAGTTTAGCTCGTGGTATTTATTTTTACCACCTACAGGCATGGTTTCATGGATGATAAAGGGATTTATCAGTTGCAACTTCCTTGTTAATGAGTATTTTGTGTGGATAAAGACTTCCAATCACCTTGTGGAGCACTTCCTCCATGCGGATGAGGCTTAGACTAGGACAAAGCAACTCCACTTGACCCAGGACTTGGCATACTTCTTCCTACTACTTTATAAAATATTCACAATTTATATTAGCCTCTGAAAATGACCTAGAAAACTAGGCCTCATTCAATCCTACACCTCTTCTTGCATTACACAACAATATTTCATTGATAAATCAAACCTACATTGTACAACAATCTTGCAATGACACATCAATCCTGTACTATGATTGTTGACCATAATGTCGACATACTGTCATGAATCAAACAATTCAAACAATCCATGGAGACATGCAACAAATGATGATGAGGATGATCTAGATAGATATTGGTGGCCACAGGCCTATTCCACTTGGACCCCCAACATTGTTTCCTTTTAGCTTCCTTAATTCTAGCACAAATTTCTATTTTTGGCAGTTTTTTGGGTCCTAAAATTCTCGAGCCATTTTGAAGAATTAAAAGACGTTTTCTAAGAAAAAGAAGAGACCATAAAACTTCCATAAGACATTTCATAGATTTATTTTTTCATCTCCTCATAGAGATCTTCAAAACGAGGTATTATGATAGCCAAATGGAGATCGTATGCCAAAGTTGCGACCCTGGGAATTTGGTGGTACAACTTACTCCAACAGGGCCCAAAACCATTGGTGCTTCATCTCCTAGGGTTAAGGTTTCACACTTCTTGTTTATGATAAAAAGGCCTCCAAGTATCATTGTAACATAGTTCAGAAGGCATGTAGCCATCACATCTCTTCTTAAAGATAAGCTACCATCGTTCGAGCTAGTTTTGTTTCATTATGCATGTAAACAATTTCCAGTACTTGTTATTAGTTAATTGAAGTTTTGTTATTTTTTTGTATCTTTTTATTCTATTTAAATATGTATTTCATATTGTTCCTTCATAAATATAGATTAGTGGTATCAGAGAAGTATGATATTTCTCTATTTTACTTTGCATGTCCCCAACAAGACCGGGGTATAAGGAGTTGGGACTTGAACTGGTTGGGACCTTGCAAGACCGTCTCGGCCAATGCCAATGACCTCCCATGGAAAAAGAAGATAAATATGAGGGATAAAGATATCCTATCAAATTATTGCTCAAAAAGCCCTCGAGTAGGAAAGGAAAAAAATAATGGCCAAATTTTCCTAGATCCTTCAGTGTGTTATCTCTAAATTGGTATTGATGGGTTGCTCCACTAGACAACTCAGAGTAACTATTTCAAACCATATTTTGACTGAGGATTAGCCTCTTCAGCCTGAGAGGGCTCTCTCAAATTAACTTGTGATTTGTTCAATTAGGATTCAATCATATTGCTAACTCTGTGATATTGACTTAACGATGTTTGATTGTAGGTGAAAAATATGTAGGGTTCACTACCATTGGGCTTATGGAGTCTGTGTTAGGAAATTTAATGAAAATGGCTCTCCTTGTGGAAGCTGAGGCATGTGATGTTTCAATGAAAGGACAACAGACACAGAAAAATTCAATGGCTTAATATTCAAAGGAAGTCAGAGCATGAGGAACATGAAGTCTGAGTAACTAAACATCAAGCTATTGAAGGCAACATATTAAGATACATAAGACCTAAGCTCATTGAAATACCAAAAGAATCTCAGGTGAAGATGAAAACACAACTATTGTATACTACTGATCATCAAAAATTTACAAAGTGGTAGTGTCAAATAGCATTCTCCAACCCTATCTCATTCGAAGTTCTACCTGTTAATAGGCTTTTGTCACTTACATTGGATCTGCCCATATGGCTGGATCATAGAACCATCCTCTTTGACACCTCTCTTAACAATAAACTATATTCCTGGAACTAAAATAGACACTTAATAAATTTAGACTTATAAGCCTATTAGGACTCTACCTTCCATTTATTACATTCACTTATCTGTAGAAATGGATAATTACATCGATGATAACAAAGTGCTCGAGTGGCACTAACCATAACAAAGATATAAATACACCCACTAGATTTAGGAACCGATCAACCTACTTTTAAGGAGATGATAATCATGAAATTTGATCACTGTCTTTAGGCTGAGCTGGAACAGATGACACCTTTGTCAAGGAGCAAGTCCCTGCTGGAGTGTTCCAATGATACCCTTTAATGCGTCCATGTGGTTGGCTAGCCTTCAATATACCTTTAAAACACTGAAATTATACCAAATTCTATTCGCTGCAAAAATAGAGTGAAACAATCAATTTCGTAGCGTGATTTGGTAGCAATTCCATTTCACCTATCTAGGTCAATATTTAGCCTTCCTCTCTTATTTGAATGTGTTCATTGGACAAAATAAGATAAATACAAATTTTATCCTCCTTTGATCTCCACCCAAACTGTGATTTTTTTCAAAAATGAACCTACAAGGATTTCTTAGTGAAATATGGCCTTCAAGCCCAGGCTTCGCTACAAAATTACCTAATTGGTTCTTGAATGCTGCAAAATTGTCAAAAATATTTTAGGCCAACTCTTCAAACTTTGGGAACTCCATCTTTAGAAGTAGAAGGATGCATCTCCTTAGGCTCATTTATCACTTTGATTTTAAGTCCACTTTTCTTCAATTCTGCCTGAATCATCTACATTTGATCCTCTAATTCTTTAACCTGTTCCTTGATTTTTTTCCTTTCAAACTGTAACCATAGGTTTCTCTTTCGGCTATGTTTCATTACTCTTCTCAAAGGAAGTGTTCTTTTCAGCAAATTTTTGGCATTTTTTAGTGATTTATCATATTGGTTCAGTTGATCATTTACTTCTTCATTGAAATCTTCCAGCTTTGGCCTCTTGTAATTATAACTTGATTTCAATGACCTCTTCTCTGGCCTCTCTTAATTGTTCTTTCAATACCAGCACTTAAGTTTTTTCCACCATATTCTCCTTTCCTTTCCTTTGCAAAAAAACTTCTTCTGTTGCTAGAGACAAGTATATCATGTCTTCTATGATAGGATGCTTTCCTTTTTCAACATATTCTGTCTTCTTGTTTTCCATCTTGTTATCACAAAATTGTACTTGATTGGCTGCTCATCAAACAACTCTATGTAACTGTTTCAAACCAGCTTTTGACTGAAGCTTCGCCTCTTCAGTCTGAGAGGGCTCTCTCAAGGGGTTTATGATATTGAATAATGATGGCATCAGATGGCTAAATCTATTTGAAAATGTAACTTGTTTTTTATGTTTGGAGGTTGAAAGAATGCAGGTTTTCTACCATTAGGCTTATGGAGTCAATAATCAGCAGTTTGAGTGGCAAGGTTTCTTGAAATGGAAGCTGAGGTAGATAGAGGTCTTTAACAAAGGAAATTCACTCATAAAACATAGGAAAACATAGTCATTTCCTTACTAAAGGAAGTCAGAGCATAGAGTTATGAATTTTGAGTAATAGAAATGAAATCTACTGCAAGTGGTAAAACATAAAGATGTAGATCAATAAGAAATTAAAAACCCCATGAGAATCTCAGGTCTTTCAAGAAGAAAGTCACTTTGTATTACTGGTATAAGTCAAAATACATAAAGCAGCAGTTTGGTGCAAAAAATCTTCAACCGCTCACTTCCTCGATGTTTTGTCTTTAAATAGACCTTATTTACATCAAGGATGATCTGCCTGGTGGCTAGACCATCGAATTATCCTATGACACATCACATAACTGAAAGACATAACTCCTAACAGAAATCTGACAGTTATACCTTAAAGAAATCATCTCCTAATAGGACTCTAACTTCTATTTATTACATAAATCTACCTTATCTTGTCAAACAGTTACATAATAGTTATAAAATAAGCATCACATGCTCAAAAGATACATGATAGGTTCATTACCACTTTACATATTTTAAGACTCTCTTAGACATGTGGAACAAAACCATATTTTTCAGGAATGCATAATCCTTATCTTCAACAAGAGCTTTGGCTATTGACCTGTCTCCACAACATTTCCTTCAAGTCATAAATATTTGATGGTAAGGTTCCTTGACATGTTATAGGAGTCCAGCTGTCCAAAAATGCCATTAAGAAGCTCCAAAAATTTCAAAAAATAGCTCGCTATGAAAACAAGACAGTTTTGTAGCGAGCTTTGGTAGCGTTGAAAAAGTAGCTTCTACACCCAAAAACTCTGCTCCTTTGTTGTTCCATGGTGTCAATCAAGTAATGACATATCAACACCATCACCCTCCCTCCTTGAAAATTGCAAAAAGTGACTTTAGAGGAAAAAAGTATGCTAGAGGTTTTTTTGTAGCGTTTTCCTGGCTTTAAGCCTAGGAAACGTTACGAAACTGTGTAAAAGTGCATAAATTCTAGATTTCAGAACTGCCTCCAAAAAGTGATTTGCAGCTATAAAAACTTGATCTTTTGCATGTAATGAACCTCTCTAAAGCATATTTAACATCAAATTATGGTCCCTGTAGTGTTTCCTCCTCATTTATGATCAATTTATCAATGGGCTCCTCAACCACACTCATCTTCAAACCTTTCTTCTCCAGCTCTTCATGAATCAGTTTTAGTTGCTGTTGAAGGTCTTTAACTTGGTATTTCAGTGTCCTATTCTTAGAATGTAAGTGCATTTTTACCTTTTTGATATGCTTTACCTCTTTTCTTAGTGGTTGAGTCCACTTTATCAGTTTTTTTGTGTTTTCCAAGGTCTTAGAGACACTTGTGACTTGATCCTCCCAAATATTTCTCATCTATTCAAACTGCACTATTTCAGCTTTATGTTTCTTTGCCTCTTTCCTCAAGACTGATATCCCTTCACTTGCATCTTTCATCTGTTCCTTAAGGACTTCAACTTTTGACTTCTCATTGATTTTCTATTTGCCCTTCTTTTGTTTGATGACTAATTCTTCTTTTGCAGGTGAGGAGAGGTCTATGATGCTTGGTGGTAGCTGAATAGTTTAAATGACCTTTTGAGCTTCTTTTCTTCTTTCCAAGACTTTTCTGGCATGTATTTTCATTGGTTTTCTAGCTTGAAACATAAATCCAGCATCATCACCTGCAAATTCTAACTTCTTAGCTGTTTTTCCTTTCTTAATCTTCCTTCCTCCCTCATCTATGTATTTAGCTTGGACTATGGGAGTTTATTCAATATCAATGGCATGCAAGATGTCCTCTAAGTCACCTTTAGCCACTTTTTGGCTCCTTGTAACCCTCTTTCTTCCATGTTTTCTAACTGTTGGCTTTTTTTTTGCAGGTGTAAATTTGGGTGTGTCAGCCTTCTGCAAAGGCTCTGTCTCCATGCCTACTAGTTCTAACTACTCTGCCACTGAAGGTGATGGGATATCTCTAGGTTTGGGAGTTATTTTAGGAGTGATAGCATGTCCTTCGAAACCACTTATTAACAGAAAACATGACCAATCTCTGCCCAATATTTTCAACTCCTCTAACACGAGCAACTTGAGCAAACCATGATGAAAAAGAGAGTTTTCATTTACTCTTGTTTTAACTTGAACCTTGTCTGGAATTTTAGCTAAGCTTATGTATAAGTAAAAAGGTAAATCAGGAGACCTATTACCCACAAAATGTAGCAGAAGCCTAAGGTGGTAGGAATAAACCATGTGATACCTCTTTTCACAGGTGAAGTACTTATGAATGATCAACGATAACTTTGAGTATTTTTCCCTCATATAGCTCCTTGGGATATCATTTGTGGGATCAATTTCACTATGCTCTATCTTGATGAATTCTTTACAGTCCTGCATGGTGAACTTGATGCCTTTGAACCATCGCTCTCCTCCTCTAGGGATTCCTTTTGCTGCTGCAATGGTTTCAGGTGTTACTATGAGATTTGACATTCCCACCTTTGAAGTTGATCTAGTAAAACTCTTAGAAAACTCCTTTGAAACCTGCAAATGACACCCTTGTAGCCTTTGGAAGAATTGAAAAAACCCTGTTCTTCTAAACACTTCCAATGCAGTGGGGTCTTCATTTAACAAATTCATGTCCATTGGCTCATATCTAAGGCAGTGACCACTTTTGTTGGTATTCTTCTTTGCAGCAATGGTGATTTTATACATTCTCTTCCTCGCTTGATTAGTGACACTTGCAACTTTTGAAAATGCTAGCAACCAGCTTGGCTTGGTGAATTAGCTCTCCAGAACTCAATAACATGCAAATATGAAGCGAAGAATGACAAATACTCAATTGGGTAATGTTTTAAATTTTCGATGACAATTCATGCCTTAATCAGGACTCATACATGCTAAAAACAGTAATGATGACCTTAGACATGATCTTTGTACCTTGATTTAACCCTAACTAACTCGAATGACATCCACCCTAACTCTTCTAATCATGGACTGATAAATTTCACCGGATTTGACAAGACAAACAGAAAAACCATTTTTCGTAGCGTGGCTAGTTCATTTTATGATAGTTTCCCTACGAAACTATTAAGCTTTTTCGTAGCAAAAACTACCTTTTTACAGTGTAAAACGCTACGAAAAGAGAAAAAACTGGCTAAAGTGACCTTTTTGAATTCAAAAGCTTGGGAAATGAAATATTTCAGCAAATGATGACTGATGAGACATGGTATGACTTGAATGGAGGCGGGTTTGAACCTTAGGATATGTTAATATGAAAAAAATTAAATTTTCCTTTACCAACTTGTGACAAATGAAATCTATGACCATACCTTTGACAAATGAACTCTATGACCATGTAAAATAATGTTTCACTTTTTCTGAGTGATAAAAATGGCTCCACTTGGGATGGTTTGCCCCTATGGTACACCAAAGAACCTGTAGTTCCAGTGCTATCCATCTTCTTGGAAATAAAAACTCTGAAATTTGCCAATATTTCCTTCAAACTCTAATGGCCTTCACCTCAGGCTCAAGCTTGATGATCCGCTTGTATTTATTAGTATAAAAAAATAACAAAATGGAATATATACAATGGAATGAAAGATCAGTATAACTTAAGAGGAATAGTGCTTCAAAAACCTGCCATTGACAGGCCCTCCAGCACAAGGTTTTCCATCCATCTCCTGCAGTATGTAAGTGTTGTTTCCATGGAATGCAGCCACTATGAATGGGCCTTTCCAAATATTCTAAAACTTACCATGTTTCCCCTTCTCTTCAATTCTAGCTTCCCACTTCAATACCACATCTTGAATATGAAATTTTTTCTCTTTGACCTTCTTATCAAATGTCATCTTAATTTTGATTTGAGATTGTTGATTGCTATTATAGAATTCCTCCCTTTTCTCCTGCAAAGCTATCAACTGGTTTATTCTCCTCTGAATTTCATTTGGCTCCTCCTCTAATCCTTGTGGTAGCTTCATAACAGGCACTCCTAAGGATGTAGGAAAAATGGATTCTGCTCCATATACCAACTCATAGGTTGAAGTACCAATTGACCTTTTTGTGCACACTCTATCAGCCCACAGAGCATACTTCAGCTTCAGATTCCATGAATTTTTATTTTCCTGCAACACCTTAATAATCCTCACAATGCTCTTGGTATAAGATTAAGCAAGAACATTACCTTATGGATAATATGCAGTAGAGTTTCCAAGTGTAATGTGATATTGATGACAAAAACTGATCAACCTTTTGGATTTGAATGCCTATGCATTTTCAGTGATGATCTTCATAGGGCAGCCAAACCTAGACAATATATTATTCTCCAAAAATGAAATGATAACTGAATCATTTGCTTGCCTAGTTGGGATTGCCTTAATCCACTTGGTGAAATAATCAGTTGTTGTCAAGATCCAGTGATGTTGACCTGAATATGATGGATGAATCTCACCAATAAAATCTAGTCCCCACTGCTGAAATGGCGCCTCAACATAGATAGGCATCAAGGGTAAAGGAACAAGATTTTTCTTACCATCAAAAATCTGGCATTCATGGTAGGCAGCTATCTTTTTGTAGACATCTTTGAACATTGTAGGCCAGTAGTACCCTGCTCTGAGAATCTTGTTTGCGGTGGCCTTCCAATAATGATGACCTCCACAATCTCCTTTGTGAAACTCCTCAATCTCTTTTTCAGCCTCCTCTTCCAATAAACAATTCAAAGGAATACCACCAGTATCTTTCCAATAAATATTTTTATCAATGATGTAGTACCTCAAATATTTTAGCTTCACAAACCTTGCTTTAGACTTTGTCAATTCAACAGGATCCCTATGATGATGTAAGACAAAAAAAATGTCTCTATACCAATAATATAGGATGTACTTTTCTTCAATGGGAATCAACTCTTCATCTTCATCTGATAACTCTGAAATTTCTGCAATTAAATTTATATCAAGACAATCAAAATTTGACTGCCCCATTAGCTTTGCTAGCCCCTGACCTTTCACCAATTTTGTAGGTCTGATGTCTATATCATATTCCAACAAGTTTTCTATCCACTTCCCTCTCTTACCATCAGGATCAAATTGAGATAAGATATCCTTCACAACAACATTAGGAACAAATGCTATGACATGAGAATGCAGAATGTAAATTCAAAAATATTTGATGGCTTTGACCAAAGCGTAGGCCTGTTTCTCTAGGATGTTGTACTTCAGCTCTGAATTAGCTAGGGTCCTGCTAAAAAATGAATTAGGTTTCTCAATACCTTCCTGTCCTTTCTGCATCAAAACTCCAACAATTGTATTTTCTGATGCAAATGTAAAAACCATAAATTCCTTTAAAAAATCCAGGCTAATCAACACTGGTGCTTGAGTGAGTGCCTTCTTGATCTCCTCAAATGAATGCTTTACCTCCACTATCCATTTGATGTTAGCTCCTTTCTTCAGCATCTTGGTTATGTCTTTGAAAATCTCAGCAAAATTGGGAATAAACCTCCTCAAAAAATTTACTCTTCCAAGGAAAGACTAAATTTCCTTCCTGCTTCTAGTCATATCACTTTTTGAATGGCATTTACCCTGCTTGGATCAATATTTATCCCATATTTAGATATAATGTGCCCAAGTAACTTTCCAGAAGTTAAAGCAAAAATAATCTTAGTGGGATTAAGAGAAATACCAAACCTTCTACACTTCAGCAGAAATTTTTCCAAATGCTTCAAATGGTCTTCCTCTCTCCTTGAGAAAATTGTTATGTCATCCAGATATACAACCACCAACTTATCCTTCTCCTCAGCAAAGGAAATTTCCATTTCTCTTTGAAAAGTCGCTCCTGCATTCATCAGACCAAAGGGCATCTTGTCATACATGAATGTGCCCCATGGTGTGGTAAAGGCAGTTTTCTCCTGATCTTCTAGATGCACTAGTATTTGATTGTATCCTAAAAAACCATCCAGCATAGAAATCCTTTGGGAACCAACAATGTTTTGCAGAATTTGGTCCATCTTTGGGAGAGGGTAGTTGTCCTTCAAAGAGGCTTTGCTCAATTTTATGAAGTCAATGCAGATTCTGATTTTCCCACTCTTTTTTCTGACTGGAACCAAGTTTTCAAGCCAATTTGAGAATCTGATTGGTACAATAATTTTGGCATCAAAGAGCTTCTTGATTTCCTTCTCAATCAGAGGCATGAGAAGTGGATTAATCCTCCTCAGATCCTGTTTGAAAGGCTTTTCATTTTCTTTAATAGGAATGGTATGATGAATAATAGTAGGATCATACTTCTTCAAATCAACATAACTCCATGCAAAAACATCTATGAACCTTTTTATCATCTCAATATATTTATGTTTCTAGTCAACTGAAAGAAACTTTGAAAGCTTGATCATTTTTGGCATTGCTACTGTACCAAGGTTACAACTCTCTACCTCTTCATCATCAGTGTGTATCCTAGGAGATTTTAACACATCATTTTGGTCAAAAAGCATTTCAAGTGGGATTATACCTTTAGGTATAGAATTATTCTTCAGCTACAACACTTCAGAATTACCCTTAGTTTCAACAAACATGTTTTGCTGATATACTTGTGTGCTTTCAAACTCCTCTTTCAATTCTATGAAATTTTTTACTTGCTGGTCATCCTCAAAAAATTGCCAGTGAATTATGTTGTCAGGGATAGCAGGCCTATGACGAACTTCAACCTCACATCTTTCAGTGGAATGTGCAGGAATAATAAACAGATTTGCAGAAACAACTAGGGAGTCAACTACTGAGTTTTGATCCCTGGTCTTCACAATAAAGGAATATTCTTGAAAATTCTCTAACATCTCCATGATCAAATTTCTGTATGCTCTCACTTTCACATCCTTGGTTTGATATACACCTTCAACTTGTTTAATAACTAATTCAGAATCACCACAAACAGAAATCTTTGGGGCACCCATTTTTTTCAAAATTTATAAACCCAAAAGCTGAGAGTCATACTCAGCTATGTTATTTGTGCAATCAAAGTTCAGTTTTAAAGAAAAGAACTTACCTTCATCCTCTGGAGTTGTGATCCAAATTCTTGCTCCAGCCCCCTCTCTTCCTATTGATCCATAAAAGTGTAACAACCACCAACCTTCTGCCTTCTCTTCACTGATTTGTTGATTTTATGCTTGCTGATTTTTTGCTTCCTGAATTTCTGCTTTCTTTTCATCTTCTACTTCATCAATCAATTCATTGAAAAGTATAGCAGATCCTAATTTAGTATCAACAACATAGATTGGGAAATTCTGAGGTTTGTCCTTACTACTTACCATATAATCCATCCTTGTTTCAATGTATAGTCTTCTTTGCTCACCAAAAATAGGAATGGTGGCATAAGTTAGGTTCATTTGCATGGTGCCTTTGATATTTTCTGCCCAAGAACTTGATAGTAGCATGCCAAACTTAGGTGGAATGTCTGCTACCACAATTTCCATTACCACTATCTTGGTAGGGACTTTTGTGAGACCAACAACAACATCTTTTATCAAACCAATGCACTAAAATCTTTTTGAATCAAAAGAAAAAAAATCCTTATATGGCCTAGTAATTTCCAATCCAATCCTTTCCATAATTACTTTAGGCATGAGGTTATGAGAGGCCCATGAATCCAACATGGCATTGTGTAATGTCATGTCATGAATACTAATATTGACATAAAAAGGAGGGACTTATTCATTCTTCTCATCTTCCAATCTTGGTCCCAAGTATATGGTTGGATGATCTTCTTGAACATTAAGGATGTTAGCAGCTTCTGGTTGGGAATTCAACATTTTTAAAATTTTACTTCTGTATTCATTCACCTTAATAATTTCTCCAAAAGGAACTGGGATTTTGATCTTGGAGATCTCATTCTCCAAACTGAAAACATAAGTAATTTTCTCAATCTCTTTGATAGGAGGAGGAGGTGGTGGATCTTTTCTAACCTCAGCTGCTTGGGGGCATCTTTCTTGGGCTATGTTTTGTTTTCAGTAATAGGACACTTCTATTTTTGAGGTTTTATTGTCTTTGCATCTCAAAGATTCCATGTTGGTAACCTTTAAGGTAATCAGATGGTTCCTCACCCTTGTTTACATCATGATCTGACTCATCATGTTCTTCCTTATTCAAAAACATCCCTGACATGTTTTCATCCAAAAAATGAATAGAGTCTTCTGGTATTTCAGGTTGATCTTCTTCATCAACTAAATTTTGCTGAAAAGGAGGCCTAACTTGAGGGTCAGGCTAATTTCTGCTTTCCCTTGGTCTTTGTTGATTTTGAGGTCTTATGAACTAAGGAGTTATAAACTGAGGTTCATGTTGTTTAGGAGGAGCAGAGGCATTCCCAAGGGCAAGTTTATCCATCAATTTTTCCATTGTCTTCATCATGGAGTCAAATTTATAATCTGAGGTGGAAGGCTTATCTTCTTCTTTCAATTTTGTCTTTCCCATCTTGGACTTTTTAGCTGTTATCATATTGACCTCCACCTTCACAATATCATTTTGTATTTCAGCTAATGAAGGGGATTCTCTTTCTCTTAGCAGGATAGAAAATCCATAGTCAAAGGCCTCAGCATATCTCAGTTGAGTACTCCTAGTGGAGGCTTTAGATGGGTAGGGATGGAGTCATAAACTTTATTAAATCTCTTGGAGAAATTTTGGATCGTTTCATCAACAACTCTTTTTAAACTATTATACTCAGTGAGGGATTGCAGAGGGTTGGTTCTATTTCCCCACTTTCTCAAGAAGCTATCTTCAAATTCATTCCAATTATGCAGGCTTCCTGCAACAAGGGTTTTGAACCACTTTTTGACCTCACTAGTAAAGCTCTGAGCAAGTAATCTCATCTTGAAATCCTCATGGTCAACCTCCTCCCTGTCTATGAATTAATTAAATTGATCTACATGCTCTTCAGCTGTAATCTCTTCATCACTTCCCCAAGTTTTGATTCTAGCAGAATATTTGCTAGGAAAGGCATTAAGGACAGCTGGGAGAACAAGAGGGGCATACCTAGCAGGTGTAACAGCAGGTGGAGGTGGCACATTTCCTACCATGATGACTGGAACTGTGGTAGTTTTAGGGACAACAGTAGTAGAGGAAGAGGAACTGTTAGGAGGGGGGCTGGTTGGTCTTTGTTGTCCATTTACAATTGAACTCTAGTCAGGTAGAGGGACACCATATTTTCTTCTTAGCAAGATTTCAAATGGGTCTAGTTCCTTCAACCTATCCAAATATTCCCTCTCTAATAACAACTCTGATGTGACTGCTTCCCGAAACTCTTTTGTATCCTTTTGGGTCACTATGGCCGAGGTATCAATACCTCTTCTATGTAGGTCTAAGACAATTTCAGTCATTTCTTTTTCATTTTCAGACCTAAACAAGACTTCCTAAATTTTATCATCAAACTTTTTATCTTCAGGACTCCTTAAAACTTCATAGGACAAGGATTTTGTGTGTAATGGAGTACCTGATTATACATAAATTCCTTGAATGCCTCTGGAAATTGTGTTTGGATTATACACAATTGTAGGTGGATTTGGGTCTGGATTACTCGTCGTATATCTCCTTTTCGAAGCCACCTTTGAACATCATAATTTTGAATGAAGTCACCAAGGTAGTTGCAGCCTCGAACAGATTCTGAGCTCCTTCTACCTTCAAGAGTTCAGCTTCAAAATGTCAGGAATAGTATATCTTCAGGCTCTCGGCAAAAGCACCAAAATGTTATCACAAAATTGTACTTGATTGGCTGCTCATCAAACAACTCTATGTAACTATTTCAAACCAGCTTTTGACTGAAACTTAGCCTCTACATTCTGAGAGGGCTCTCTCAAGGGGTTTATGATATTGAATAATGATGGTACTAGATGGCTAACTCTATTTGAAAATGTAACTTTTTTTTTAATGTTTGCAGGTTGAAAGAATGCAGGTTTGCTACTGTTGGGCTTATGGAGCCAACAATCAGTAGTTTCAGTAGCAAGGCTTCTTAACATGGAAGTTGAGGCAGATAGAGGTCTTTAACAAAGGAAGTTCCCTCATAGAACATAGGAAAACACTGTCATTTCATTACTAAACGAAGTCAGAGCATAGAGTTATGAATTATGAGTAATAGAAATGAAATCTACTGCAAGTGGTAAAACATAAATATGTAGATCAATAAGACATTAAAAACCCCATGAGAATATTAGGTCTGTCAAGAAGAAAGTCACTCTATATTATTGATATAAGTCAAAATACATAAAGCAGCAGTTTGGTGCAAAAAATCTCCAACCCCTCACTACTTCGATGCTTTGTCTTTAAATAGACCTTGTTTACATCAAGGATGATTTTCCTGGTGGCTAGACCATTGAATTCTCCTTTGGCACATCACATAACTGAAAGACATAACTCCTAATAGAAATCTCACACCTATACCTTAAAGAAATCATCTCCAAATAGGACTCTAAATCCTATTTATTACATAACTCTACCTTATCTTGTGAAACAGTTACATAACAATTACAAAATAAGAATCACATGCTCGAAAGATACATGATAGGTTCATTACCACTTTACATATTTTAAGACTCACCTATATGCAGGTTTTCCTGGCTTTAAGCCTAAGAAACGCTACGAAACTGTGTAAAAGTGCACAAATTCCATATTTCAAAAATGTCTCCAAAAAGTGACCTCCAGCAGTAAAAACTTGATCTTCTATGTGTAATGAACCTCTCTAAAGCATATTTAACCTCAACTTATGGTCCCTGTTATGTTTCCTCCTCATTTATGATCAGTTGAGCAATGGGTTCCTCAACCACAGTCATCTTCAAACCTTTCTTCTCCAGCTCTTCATGAATCAGTTATAATTGCTCTTGAAGGTCTTTGACTTGGTCTTTCAGTGTCGTATTCTTAGACTGTAAGTTCAGGCTTAACTTTTTTATATACTTGAACTCTTTTCTTTGTGGCTTAGTCGACTTTATCAGTTTTTCTGTGTTGTCCAAGGTCTTAGAGACACTTGTGACTTGATCCTCCCAAATCTTTATCATTTGTTCAAACTACACTCTTTTAGCTTTATGTTTCTTTTCCTCTTTCCTAAAGACTGATATCTCTTCACTTGCATCTTTCAACTATTCCTTAAGGACTTCAACTTATGACTTCTCATTGCTTTTCTCTTTTCCCTTCTTTTGTTTGATGACTAAATCTTCTTTTGTAGGTGAGGAGAGGTCTATGATGCTTGGTGGTGGCTGAATAATTTCACTGACCTTTTAAGCTTCTTTGCTGCTTTCCAATACTTTTCTGGCATGTCTTGTCATTGGTTTTCTAGCTTGAAACTTAAATCCAGCATCAACACTAGCAAATTCTAACTTCTTAGTTGTTTTTCCTTTCTTAAGCTTCCTTCCTCCCTCATCTATGTCTTCAACTTGGACTATGGGAGTTTCTTCAATATCAATGGCATGAAAGTTGTCCTCTAAGTTACCTTTAGCCACTGTTTGGCTCCTTGTAACCCTCTTGCTTCCATGTTTGCTAATTGTTGGCTTTTGTTTTGCAGGTGTAACTTTGGGTGTGTCAGCCTTTTGAAAAGGCTCTGTCTCCGTGCTCACTAGTTCTAACTGCTCTGCCACTGAAAGTGATGGGATATCTCTAGGTTTGGGAGTTATTTTAGGAGTGATAGCTTCTACTTCAAAAACACTTATGAATAGAAAATATGACCAATCTCTGCCTAATATTTTTAACTCATCTAACACCAGCAACTTGATCAAACCATGATGAAAAAGAGAGGTTTCATTTCCTTCTGTTTTAACTTGAACCTTTTCTGACATTTTAGTTAAGCTTTTGTATAAGTAAAAATGTAAATCGAGAGACCTCTTACCCACAAATGCAGTAGAAGACTAAGGTGGTAGGAATAAACCATGCGATAGCTCCCTTCATAGGTGAAGTACTTCTGAATGATCAACAACAACTTTGATTAGTTTTCCTTCATATAGCTCCTTGGGATAGCATTTGTGAGATCAATTTCACTATGCTCTGTCTTGATGAATTCTTTACAGTCCTGCATGGTGAAATTGATGCCTTTGAACCATTGCTCCCCTCCTCTAGGGATTCCTATTGTTGCTGCAATGCTTTCTGGTGTTACTATGAGATTTAACATTCCCACCTTTGCAGCTGATCCATTAAAAAACTTAGCAAACTCCTTTGAAACCTGAAAATGACACCCTTGCAGCCTTTGGCAGAATGTCAAACACCCTGTTCTTCTAAACACTTCCAATGTAGTGGAGTATTCATTTAACAAATTCATGTCCATTGGCTCATATCTAAGGTAGTGAACACCTTTGTTGGTCTTCTTCTTTGCAGCCATGGTGATTTTATGCCTTCTCTGCCTTGCTTGATTAGTGACACCTGCAACTTTTGAAAATGCCAGCAACCAGTTTGACTTGGTGAAACAACTCTCCAGAACTCAATAGCATGCAAAGATGAAGTGGAGAATGAAAAATACTCAATTGGGTAATGTTTTAAAGTTTCAATGACAATTCATGCCTTAATCATGACTCATACATGCTCAAACCAGTAATGATGACCTCAGACATGATCTTTGTACCTTGATTTAACCCTATCTGACTCGAATAACATCCACCCTAACTCTTCTAATCATGGAATGACACCTTGCACCGGATTTGACAAGGAAAACAAAAAAATCGTTTTTTGTAGCGTGGCTAGTTCATTTTCTGACAATTTTGCTACGAAACTGTTAGGTAGTTTTGTAGCAAAAACTGCTTTTTTACAGTGTAAAATGCTACGAAAAGAGGAAAAACTGGCTAAAGTGGCCTTTTTGAATTCAAAAGCTTGGGAAAAAAAATATGTTACCAAATGATGACTAATGGGACATGATATGACTTGAATGGATGTGGGTTTGAACCTTAGGATAGGTTAATATGAAAAAAATTAAATTTTCCTTTACCAACTTGTGACAAATGAACTCTATGACCATACCTTTAACAAATGAACTCTATGAAAATGTCAAATAATTTTTCCCTTTTTCTGAGTGATAACACATCACACCCTTTGCAAGTTGTAGCCTAGTAAGCGATTTCCTTGGCTGAAATAAGAAACCTACATCTTCTCATGTAAAATAAATATTTTTAACAGTCTTACCTTTCTTTTTGTTCTTCTTGTCACCTTCAATGTCTTCATCTCTGACAACTGGAGTATCCTCAATATCTATAGCTCAGAGGATGTCTTCAAGATTTCTCTTTCCAATTGTTTGACTTCTATTTACTCTCCTACTACCATGCTTACTAATATTTTATTTGTTTTTTATAGGTGAAGGTTGTGGGATTTCTTCCTCTTGTGTAGGTTTTGTCTCGACATTCATTGGCTCTAGGATAGGCTCTGCCTCTTCTTCATTTTCACCTTCTGTCATAGCTGGAGATGAAGTAGCTTTTGGCTTTGAAGTTTTCTTAGGTTTTCATTGAATCAACTTCATAACCACTTAGGAAAAATAAAGATGCCCAATCTCTATTTAATTTCTTCAATTCCTCCAGCACTAAGAGTTTAATCAAACCATGGTGAAATATTGATGTCTCACTGTCTTCAACCCTGGCTTGAACCTTATCAGACATCTTCCCTAAGCTCCTAAACAAAAAGAAAGGAAGATCAAGGGACTGCTTACCAGTGAAATGTAATAGGAGCCTGAAATGGTATAGGTAAACTATATGAAACCTCCCCTCACAAGTAAGGTACTTTTGGATCACAAACAACAATTTAGAATAATTATCCTTCGTATAACTCCTTAGAATCCCAAATGCCATGTCAGCTCCAATGTGTTTTGGTTTGAAAAATTCCTCAGACCTCTGCATTTTGAATTTAGTGGCTTTGAACCACTCTTCACCCTCTCTTGGTATCTCTGTGGCCTGAGAAATGGTATCAGGTGACACTGTGAAATTTAAAATCCCCACCTTTGAAGCTGTGCTTGTAAAATTCACTGCAAAATCCTTTGATATTTGAGCATGAAATCCTTGAAGCTTTTGATAGAATTGCAGACATCCGACATATCTGAATGAATCCACAAAACTTGGGTCTTCATTTAATAAATTGAGGTCCATGGGTTTGTATCTCACACAAGAGCTGTCTACTCAACTTAGTGTTTCTAAATTGATGTCATAAATTGTCAGCCAGGGCTAGTAAACTGTTGAAGTGAACTGCACTATATGTGCCTAGGTATCTTCTTCCTACTTTGTTGTGTTTAGTGTTTTTCTAGTGTTTTTGGTTTTGTGTTTTTATGCTAAGAGGAAAAGAACTAAATTGTTGGCAAAGAGAAGTTACTGATCACACTAAAATAGAACAAAATCTACTCTAAATTATGAATGGCACCTAAGAACAGAAAATGCTAATCCACAGATTGTAAAACTAATAAGAAAAGTAACGCATAACATTAAACTCAGTCCAATTCATTTCATTAGAGGTATGTTGGAACAACTTGAGAAAAGGATAAGTTTGATGTAATGAGGTTCTCTTTAGTAAACAACAACTTAAAATATCACAGAGAAAATCTCATCCATTGTTAGAAATTTGTTGGAACATTTTGAGAAAAGATTATCTGCAACATAGTAAGGAACCCAATGCTAAAATAACTTATGACACTAGAATTAACTCATTCTGCAACTCAAAATGTTACTATTAAGCCTCATTCAAGGGTTAGAAATTTCTTGGAATAACTTTGGAAACAGGCTGTTTGTAAAATTATGAGAAATTGCAGAACAGTCAAGAGCTCAAAATGATATAACTAATTCTTGTTCATATGATAATGATGTGTTAGAAGAAGTTAAGAACAAGAGCAACTTATAAAATAATGAGGGTTTTTAAAGTCTGATTAACAGGACTAGAATGCAATTAACTAATAAAACTGAAATGCAATGAATAGAACTGAACTAAAGTGAAATTAACTCAAGAGTACTACAGCTATATCTCATTCACGCATTAGTGATATATTGGAAAAGCTCATGAGAAAAAAATTGACTGTAGTATTCAATATAAGTAAATGACATAAGCATGATGAAAGAGGATAAACTCAGAAAACTACCCAAGTTAAGAACAAAACAGAGCTAAAGGTCACTTATCTAGAAAATATGCACAAAGCCTTTCGGACAGTAGGGGCCCTCTACCATCAGGTTGGCACATGAATCCTTAACTCCTCAAAGTTGTTTCAGATCATGCATCAAAGTTGTACTTCTTTCATTAAAGGAAAAACGCTCAGAAACAGAGTATCATAGTCTTTGAGAACTAAAAACAAAACATCAACTAACTAACTGTTTGTCGGTTCACCGAGTTATTCTTATAAGCAAATACATAACTGTCATTGAATAGAAATAGGCATAGGTGTCTTTTAAAATCAAAATCAAACTAGAACTCCCGTTGAGGACTCGTATTTTGCTGAAGACACCTGCAGAGTCCTTATCCTTGTAGAATTCTACTTCTCAGTTTTGGTTTTCTCCACGTGCATAACCACTTGCAAATTTTTGCTCAACTTTCGTAGAGGACAAGGAATGATGTAGGAGAGTTCTAGAATTTAACCATATGCGTTTTTCCCTCAAGTGACACCTGTAACCTATGTGAACATAAAGATGGCTGTGGAATATGCGACTAGCTACAGAATGGCTGCATTCTGTAGCTAAGTCTGATAAAAAATAACTATGACAACAAAACCACAAAAGTATAATAAGTCAATCTTTGCATGCATTCTTAAAGTGATTTTAATCATTCCTATTGATCTTTTAAGCCTATAGCTGATAAAGGAAAATTGGAATGAAGTGAAATTTGGTGAAAGGAAAGGACATATTTAGGGCTCAACATACCCCCACTGCAAAGCTTTTGCATGTCCTCATGCAATCAATCCATGTATTCTGAAACTTCTGCCAGGACATATAACTTCCTTTTTTTGCTTTGCTTGGTGTTCAATGGAATCCTAGGCTTCCTTATGGCCAATTTGAACCTCAGATTTATAAGTGCCCTGCTCAACTTCTTGTTTTTCTTCTTCAGCTTCTCACTAGCCTTGTACAATTTTTCCATTTGCAGAGAGAGAGTTGTGTTCATGTCACTTTTTAGTTTGACTTGTTTCCTTAAAATTTCATTTTCATTTTTTATATTCCTATTGAGTACTTCCAATTGATATTTGTCTCTTCTCAGCACTTCAATTGAAGATTCTTGTGGGCTAGGAGTTCTCTCTCTGTTTTCTGAGGCTCTCTTTTCTAATGACTCAACATAATTATAGATCTGTTGTTGTGCTAGGTCTACCTCTGGAGTTCCTCTATCAAGATCCTCTTCGTACTGGTACTCAGGAGATCTATCAGTTGGTGTCTCTTCATCTTCAATATCTATGATTCCTGTTTTCTTAACTCCTGTCTTCTTCAATATGCCTCTAAGCCTATGACTTCTTCTCAGTTTAGATGGTCCCTCACCTCTCTCCTTAGCATACTTTCTTATTATATTTTCCTTTTTGAGTTGTTTCTTGATTTTGGCCAATTTTTCAGAGATAATCTCCTCACTATCTTCTTGTATGGATTTATTAGTTTTAATTCCAACAGATTTGGCATCTTTTCCCCTCTTGCTTCTTCTTACAATTTTTCCTTGAGATGGAGTTTCTTTAGGTTCTTCAAAATGATTTCTTAAGAGGAACTCATCCCAACTGTCTCCTACCTTTTTCAAGTGATGCTCAATTAGAATTTTAACTAGACCATGATGATATAAAGTGGTTTCTAAGAACTGAACCCTTTTTTGGACATTAGAAGCCATCCTCTTTAGGCTATGGAGTAAGAAAAATGGTAAATTTATCTCTTCATCTAGGAAATTCATCATAAGTCGAATGTGATAAACATATAGGGTGCCAAACCTTCCCTCACAAGTTATAAAATTTTGCAGAATTAGCAACATATTTTGCCATTTATTCTTTAAGGCTGAACTAGGAATGCCTTTCTTGAAAACTGAAATATCCATACCTGGTGTTTTTAGCATCTATCTCCATGCTTCATTGTGAAATTCTTTGTTTTTGAACCATCGTTCACCTTGCCTTGGTAACTCTGCTGCTTCTGTTATGAAGGATTCTGTGATAATGAACTTGACATCACCTATTTCAACTTCTGACCCATTGAATGACCAGGAAAATGACTTAGTGACCTCCTTATGAAATCCATTGAACTTCTCCAAAAACTATAGCCATCCAACCTGCTGTAACATATCTTTAATTTGTGGGTAACCTTCTAGATATTTGGTTCCGACTGGTTCGGACCTTACAATAAGTCCCATGGCTTCTTCTCCTCAACTTCAATTTACTACTTTGTTACTGCTCTCCTATTCAAGGTAAAAATGGCTGTAGAGGGTTGTTTCACCTTAAATATGACCTCTCTGTTTCTGTAGACAGGAATTGGCTACGGAAAAATGACATGAAGTGGATATGGGATGAGTGAAATACGGTAAGGGTAAATCCCACGAATAAATGAGTTTGAGAGTTGTCATGGAGTAAAAGACCGCGGAGAAATACCATGAGGATTTCAAAAACATCACCGAATATTTTGGGTTAGTGACGTGACCTAATAGGTCACTTCAAGTACTGACCGTTAAATTTTAATAAATGATGATTTGATATGGCGTAATGGAAGGGATTTGTCCAAGGATTTTATGATAGGCTTGATCAATATGAATAATCAAAATAACCTTATGAAACATACATATAACTTAACCATACTATATCTTTCATAATCTGTTATCATAATAATTTCACAATTTTACCTTAGCCCTTCTTTTGATTTTTGTTGTTTTAATATGCTTTGTCTTTCCTTTGAAAATCATTGATTTTTCAGTCTTCATAATCCCTTTGATTTTTCTTGTTGAAATAGGTGTGCAGGATCAATTTGCTGTTGAACAAGGGGTTGTTGGATAGTTGGCTGCAGAATATCTGGCTGCAGAATGTCTGGTTGCAGAATGTACCTGTAAAAGCCTTGAGACATGGAATGAAATGATTTGAAATATGGATGGAATGAAGTATAAAATGAAATAAAATGGATCATGAAATATAGTGGAATGAAGCATGAATGAAGTGAAATATGATGAAATGAAATGGATCATAAATGTGGAGTGGAATGAAATATGAAAAGTGGCCTGCAACTTATGATTTGTAATACTCAATTGCAAAAAAAAAGATCAATTTTGAAAATCTGAAATGAGAATGAAAGGGATCATGAAATGGAGTGAATGAATTATGGATGAATGGAGTGAATGAAATATGAATGAAGTGAGATATGATGAAGTGAAATGGATCATAAGTGGAATGTGATATGTAAAGTGAGCCTGCACTTATGATTTTATGATACTTGATTTCAGGAAAAGAACAATTTTGAAAAGCTAAAGTTTCAGAAGGATTCTGATTTTCACCTTATCTTTTCTGTATAAACATGCTAATCAATGATTAGTTTTCATGTTTATACTTTTTTTTTTTTAAATTTTTTTTTAGCATCTGATTTCAGAAAACACAATTAAGTTGATGAAGAAGAAGGATTCTTCTTCATTAACTTCACATCACTGTTCTCTTGGAATCTCTTGAAAAATTCTTCTCTTGAAAGTGGCTTATGATACCGTTTCAATCTATGACCATTTACAAAAAAAGTGACCTTATCTTCATCTATTGTCCTGATTTTTATTGCTCCATTGTCAAAAAAATTCACAATTTCATATGGCCCAAGCCAATGTGTTTGGAATTTACCTTGGAAATATTTGAACTTTGAATCAAACAAGAGGGCCCAGTCACCTTCTTGGAATTTATTTTCCTTAATGTACTTATCATGCCATCTAGTCCTTTTCTGTTGGACTATATTTTTTCTTTGGACTGCATCCTGTCTGATCTCATCCAATTCATTAATCTGCTCCAATCTGTGCTTTTGTGCTTCTGTTAGATCAAGTCCTAGCTGGATTTCCATTTTAAAAGTTTGAATTTGAAACTCTATGGGAAACAAGACTTGTTTTCCATAAACAAGTTCATAAGGGGTATGACCTGTTGTGCTTCTCCATGTAGTTCTATAGGCCCACAGGGCTTCAGGAAGCCTGTCTGCCCAATCTCTTCTATGTAAATGAACAGTCTTTGTTAGGATCCCTTCAATGACCTTATTAGTAGATTCCACTTGGCCATTTGCTTGTGGATGATAGGGAGTAGATTTTATGTGTCTGATTTTGCAACTCTCCACCATTTGTTCCACTAGCTTTGATGTGAATTGAGCTCCTTGATCTGTAAAAATTTCTCTTGGGACACAAAAACGAGTAAAAATATCCTCAAAAAGAAAATTAACTACAAATACTTAAGTAGCAGAAATTAATGGCTTGGCCTCTACCCATTTGGTAACATAATCAGTGAAAACTAATATATATTTCTTTTGACTTGATGGAGGACTAATAGGTCCTAAATAATTTAAAGCCCATTTCTCAAAAGGTTCAATATGTACCTGAGGCTGCAATGGCATCTCACATGAAGGAGAAGGTTTCCCTACCCTTTGGCAGCTGTCACACCTTTTGACATACTCTTTAGCATCTTTAAAAAGGGATGGCCAATAGTATCCTAAATGAAGGATCTTATAAGCTGTCCTTTTATCATCAAAATGTCCACCACAAGGTTCATCATGACATGCCTTGAGAATCTCAGACATCTCATCTTCTCAAACACATCTCCTAATGACAAAGTCTGGACCTGTTTTTTATAACTCATTAGCAACCCATGAATATTTTGCACTGTCATAAATGATCTTTCTTTTGTCTCTTGCATTCATTATTGAAGGAAATTTCCCTGAAAATAGATAATTAACAATGTCAACAAACCAAGGAGTTTGAGTAGAAATTGCAAAAAGATATTCATCAGGGAATTTATCTTCAACTGGAGTATTATCTTTAATGTTTTGGAGTCTAGATAGGAAATCAGCTACTGTATTTTGTTTCCTAGGCCTATCTAGAATGGTGATGTTGAATTCCTGTAAAAGCAATAACCATCTTATGACTCTGCCATTAGTAATTGATTTGTTCATTAGATTTTTAATTGCAGAGTGATCTGTGTGAACAAAAGTTTCATAGCCTGTTATATAGTGTCTGAATTTATTTATGGCATGAACAAAAGCTAAGAACTCTTTTTCAGTTACAGTATAATTTAACTCTGAAGGAGTCAAATTTTTACTTATATAGTAGATGGCATAAGGAATCAAATCTTTTTGTCCCAATACAGCTCCTAAAGCTATATCCGAGGCATTTTTTGAAATATGAAAAAGTAATTTCCAGTTAGGTCCCCTTAAAATAGGTGCTTTAGAGATTTTTGTTTTCAGGGTCTCAAAGGCTAACTAGAAATCAAGATTCCACTTGAATTCACAGTCCTTGGTGAGTAATTTGAAAAGTGGAGATGCTATCTTGGTGAATTTTTCTATAAACCTTTGATAATATCCTATAAATCCTAGAAAACTCCTAACATATTTTTTGACAAATTGGAACAGATAAGTTAGAGATGACTTCAACTTTTGAATCATCAACTCTAATCCCATCCCCTGAAATGTGATGCCCCAAAACAATTCCTTCAGTAAACATCATAAAACACTTCTCATGACTTAGTGAAAGATTTGCTTCTTTACATCTCTTTAAAACTTTTTCCAAGTTTGCTAAGGCTTCTTCAAATGTGTTTCCATAGACTATGAAATCATCCATATATACGTCTACATAATCATGTATTAGATCTGAAAATATTCCTAGTACTGCCCTTTGAAATGTTGCAGGTGCATTGCATAGTCCAAATGGAAATACTCGGTAAGCATAGGTACCCCAAGGATAGGTACATGTGGTTTTGTCTTGATCTTCAAGTGCTACTTGAATTTGATTATAACCACTAAACCCATCTAAAAATGAGAAGTACTTTTTGCCAGCTAATGTATCTAACACCTGATCTATGAAAGGTAGGGGAAAATGATCTTTAAGGGTAGCTTTGTTTAATTCTCGGTAGTCAATACATACCCTCCATTTACCATTTTTCTTTGGCACAATTACCAAAGGAGAAACCCACTGACTATCTGAAATGGGATAGATAAAGTTGACATTTAACAATTTCTGCAATTCTTCTTTAACAATCTCCCTAAGGTTTGGATTCATCCGTCTCTAAGGTTTTCTGATTGGTTTACAATTTTCCTCTATGTAGATGTGATGAGTGAAAGTCTTAGGGCTTATCCCTTTCATATCAGTGTACTCCCATGCATATGCAGAAGAATGTCTCTGTAATATCTTGAGTAGCTTTTCTTATTGAGCTTTCTCTAGGTTCTTGTTTATGTTTAAATTTTTACTTGGAAATATCTCAATTGTAGAGCTGCCAAATTTATCCATGGAGAAAAGAGACATATGTCTTGATGATAAAAACTCAATGTTGGATTCTTCTTGAAATTTTTCATGCTTGTATTCCGAAGAGGATTCAAAATTTTCTAAGGTATTTAGAATCTGGCTATCTTCACTAATTTCTGAAATTGTGAAGAGAGGTTGTATGTCTTCTTCATCCTCAATCCATTGAGTATCATCTAATTCTGTAATTGTTTTTGCTAGAGGATACAAGGTAAATTTCTTGGTTGAACTACCAGTTGAACTACCATCAGAGATGTACATATCACCGGATCTACAGCTAATGAAAGCATTAGCTGTAGCTAACCAAGGTCTTCCTAATATAATAGGATGCCCTCCTAGATTATTTTTAGGAGTTAGGATCATAAAATCCACAGGATACTCCCAAGAATCTAGGGACACTGGAATGTCTTCTATTACCCCATCAGGTTTGATCACAGATCTGTTTGCTAATTGTAACAATGTGGGTGTAAAAAGAAGATTAGGAAGTTTTAGTTTATCCATGATTTGTCTACTCATGATATTGATTGCTGCTCCTAAATCAATAAGTGTGTTTTGGATCTCAGTTCCATTGATGTGTATTTTAACAACTGGATTTCCTGGGTCTAGATACTTTGGAATATCAATCTTACCCATCATGATGTCTGTTATTTTTCCTGCTAGTTGAATTTTCTTTGTCTCTTTTATTCTTTTTTCTGTTTTTTTCATGCTCAACTCCTTTATTGTCTTTGCTAGGATTGGAATTTCCTTGATAGCTTGTAATAATGGGATCTTAATACAAACATTCCTTAGCTCATCTAGGAAATCATAATTAGGCACCATAATTTGTTTTTCTACACCCCTATCAATTTGTAATCTTTCTGGAAAGGGAGGTGTAGAGGTGGATGTTGATGGCTGCTCTAATATAGGAGTTGAAATTATTGGTTCTTCTTGTTTTGATTTTTCAATGTTTGGGTCTTGAAAAGATGTGTTCTCTTCAAGACTTTTATTTACCCGTAAAGAATCTTCCTCAGAGTTGTTTTGCTCTTGTATGATTACAGAAGGTTTCTTCTTTTCAAGTATTCTTCCAGACCTAAGTTGAACAAAATTAAGGTCTAAAGGAGTAATCAAATAGGTTGTGAAATGTTGGCCTTCTATCATGTATGTGTTCTGAGGATTTTTGTTGTTGGGGTTTGGTATGGGTTGGGCAGGTAATTGATTTTCTTTCTGAGGAAATGGTAATGGAAGTGGTGGATTTTGATGTTGTGGATTTTGAGGAGGATTCTGTTGAGGATTCTATTAAGGAGGGAAATTTGGATATGGTGGATAAGATGGTGGATATTGATAGTACTGAGAGTATCTTCCATAGGGATTTTGTGCTCCTTGTGTCCAAGTTTGAGATTGATTTTGGAATTGGGGCCAGGGTTGCTGCCAAGAATTCCAATTTGGTGGGGGTTGATTATACAGCTGATCATGGAATCCTTGTGTTTGAGGTCCTTGCCAAGGCCTCCTAGAGACAAAATTGAGAGATTCTGTGGAATTTGTAGGGGTTTCTTCTTGAAAGACAGCTTTAAGACCAGGAAGTGAAGGGCATCTCTTGGTTTCATGTTTTTCTGAACAAGTTACACAAGTCTCTACTATTTTTTCATCCAAAGGGCACTCTCTCAAGGCATGCTTCTTTCTACATTTGGGACAAAAAATTGCTAAGGCATCAGATTCAACTTTTTTCTTATTTTGTAACTTAAGGGTGTCTATTTTTTCACTAAGACTCCCTAAAATATCATATTTGAATTCATCAAGCATATGTCCTATTTCTACCTTACTTACTGTCCCAGAAGAAAACTTACTTGCCCTTGCAAGAGCATGGTCTCTTGGTCCTTTTATAGTTTTAGATTTCCCTCTTGAAAGATTGATACACAATTCAGATATTTCAGGTAATGTGAGCTGAGATATATCCCATTTTCCCATCATATTAAGGATATCTAGCCATTCATCCCTAATTGTCTTCAACAAGAGAGCTTTCAAAGTATCTGGGTCTAAGTTTTCCAATTTTTCTCTCTTGATGTTATAGTTAAACCTTTCCAACAAATCTTCCATATTTTCATCCTCTTTTTGGAGCATTTTAAACACTTCCTCCTTATGATTGACTGGCATACAGTAATCCAAATGCCTCTCTAGAAATGCATGTTTCATGTCTTCCCATGTCCTAATAGAACTGTTGATCAAACTCATAAACCATTTTAATGCTGCTCCTTTCAATGTTGAAGGGAATAGTTTAAGTTTTTGGGAATCTTGTAAGTAATCATAGGTTCTACATAGGACTTCAAATTCAAATAGGAAGGTTTCAGGATCTTCACTTTTGAGTCCATAAAAGTTTGGAAGGACAGAGGGTGAAATATTTTTCATAGTTGCATTGGTTTCTTCATCTACTATAGGAAACCCAAAAGAGCTTCCCATTTCCCTTCTACCTCTTCCTCCACCTCCTTCTCCTTCTGCACCTCTACCTCTACCCCCTCCAAATAGTGTATGTTATCCATTAAAGACTCCTCCTCCCCATTCTTCTGCCATGGTTGATTCTTCTGTGGAAGTGGAAAAGTTTATGTCTCTAGCAAGGGTCCTTGAATCTTCTTCTAAGACAGGTTCAGTGGATGAAGTGGAAGGTCTTTCTGATGGAATATCTGATCTTAAGTCTTCTGGAAGTCTATGATTAGTAAAATATGGGATGTGGGTTTGAGTTGGAGGTGTGCTGCCTTTTGGTCTTGGTGGAACAAGTGGTGTTCTAGGAATCAAGCTTTTGCTTCTTATAAATCTACCCTTTGATTCTCTTTCTCTACGCATAACATTGTTTTTGGGAGGTAAGAAACAAGGCTACCTAGTTACACTTCCCCGGAAACGGCACCAAAATGTCTACTCAACTTAGTGTTTCTAAATTGATGTCATAAATTGTCAACCAGGGCTAGTAAACTGTTGAAGTGAAGTGCACTATATGTGCCTAGGTATCTTCTTCCTACTTAGTTGTGTTTAGTGTTTTTCTAGTGTTTTTGGTTTTGTGTTTTTATGCTAAGAGGAAAAGAACTAAATTTTTGGCAAAGAGAAGTTACTGATCACACTAAAACAGAACAAAGTCTACTCTAAACTATGAATGGCACCTAAGAACAGAAAATGCTAATCCACAGATCGTAAAACTGATAAGAAAAGTAACTCATAACATTAAACTTAGTCCAATTCATTTCATTAGAGGTATGTTGGAACAACTTGAGAAAAGGATAAGTTTGATGTAGTGAGGTTCTCTTTAGTAAACAACAACTTAAAATATCACAGAGAAAATCTCATCCATTGTTAGAAATTTGTTGGGACATTTTGAGAAAATATTATCTGCAACATAGTAAGGAACCCTATGCTAAAATAACTTATGACACTAGAATTAACTCATTCTGCAACTCAAAATGTTACTATTAAGCCTCATTCAAGGGTTAGAAATTTCTTGGAATAACTTTGGAAAAAGGTTGTTTGTAAAATTATGAGAAATTGCAGAACAATCAAGAGCTCAAAATTGGGTTTTTAAATTCTAATTAATAGGACTAGAATGCAATTAACTAATAAAACTGAAATGCAATGAACAGAAATGAACTAAAGTGAAATTAACTCAAGAGTACTATAGCTATATCTCATTCACGCATTAGTGATATATTGGAACAGCTCATGAGAGCAAGATTGACTGTAATATTCAATATAAGTAAATGACATAAGCATGATGAAAGAGGATAAACTCAGAAAACTGCCTAAGTTAAGAAAAAACAGAGCTAAAGGTCACTTATCTAGAAAATATGCACAAAGCCTTTCGGACAGTAGGGGCCCTCTACCATCAGATTGGCACATGAATCCTTAACTCCTCAAAGTTGTTTCAGATCATGCATCAAAGTTGTACTTCTTTCATTAAAGGAAAAACGCTTAGAAACAGAGTATCACAGTCTTTGAGAACTAAAAACAAAACATCAACTAACTAACTGTTTCTTGGTTCACCAAGTTATTCTTATAAGCAAATACATAACTGTCATTGAGTAGAAATAGGCATAGGTGTCTTTTACAATCAAAATTGAACCAAAACTCCTGTTGAGGACTCGTATTTTGCTGAAGACACTTGTAAAGTCCTTATCCTTGTAGAAGTCTACTTCTTAGTTTTGGTTTTCTCCACGTGCATAACCACTTGCAGATTTTTGCTCAACCTTCGTAGAGGACAAGGAATGATGTAGGAGAGTTCTAGAATTTAACCATATGCGTTTTCCCCTCAAGTGACACCTGTAACCTGTGTGAACATAAAGATGGCTGCGGAATATGCGACTAGCTACAGAATGGCTGCATTCTGTAGCTAAGTCTGATAAAAAATCACTATGACAACAAAACCACAAAAGTATAATAAGTCAGTCATTGCATGCATTCTTAAAGTGATTTTAATCATTCCTATTGATCTTTTAAGCCTATAGCTAATAAAGGACAATTGGAATGAAGTGAAATTTGGTGAAAGGAAAGGACATCTTTAGGGCTCAACAAGAGCCTCCCTTGTTGAATTTGTTCTTCATATCCATCCTTTCTTATAACCACGTTGTCTTCTTCACCATGACATCTGCAGAGAGAAAAAACTAAACAACAATTTGGTTGGGGTGGGAGTCAGCTTCTCAGGGATAATGGTGGACTGTTGCACGCAAGACTTGAACAACAGATGGCAGAGAGGTGCTTTGAGATGAATTTTAAAAATGAAATTTGAAAGTGGGAAAATGATACCAAACATGGGAATAAAAGGTAATGATGAGGGTATTTACACTTTTGCATGCTTGGGTGATCATGGTAACTAATTGGATGACCTCACCTTTATCTCTAACCATCAGAACTTAGACAACTCATCATCCTCTGTTTTTCTATAGAAAAACATGATTCCACAGCAAAGATAGTTATAAGCTTGGAAGATTCACTACAGAATTTTCAGGTGATTCTGTAGCGAAATATGCCATTCTGCAGTTATATTCGCTACAAAACAGTGAAAAAAAAGACAGGTTTCATTTGTTTGATTTGAAACCATGCATATGAACCTAAAGTGGAATTTGGTTGATATGACTAACATGACATGAATAATGGGGGGTTTTAGACTTAGGGTAAAGGTTTATTCCATGTGTTTTTCATCAATTTCATGAACCAACCTATTGAGACAAAATGAAACCTAGGTGACAGACACTATCAATAATAAATGAAAATTAATGTGTGATAACATAGTAGATGCCAACATGCAACACATATTCATCTAGCAATCACTTCAGAGGCTCCACCCCCTTAAAGGTACAATTTAACTTTGATATCCATATATTCTAAGGTTAGATAGACATAAATTTTGTAGATAAATATTTAAGTTTGTTGGAAGGTTATTTTTTGGTCCATAGTTTCTCTGATAGGGAAAATATTACTTTTTCACTACTTCAAGACGTCCCCCATGTTACACCATTTTTTGGTCATCTAACTCTTCATCATTAGATGGACCCAAGTATACCATGTAAGACCAGTTTTACCCCAAGTAAAACTGCTTTCACTATGTTAATTAGGAAACCCCAAAAGGAATAATTAATTAAACCATAATTTAATTATTATTCCCGGTCATGTTTAACCCAAAAACAAAGAAATTAATGAGATAAACCCATAGTTATCTTATTATTTTCTAGGAATAATTATTTAAATAATATTCCTTGTTAAAGATGACCAAATCAACCACCATTAATCAAATAAATCATTATTTATTTGATTATATCCCAACCACTTCCTTAAAAAGATAAATAAATCATTTATTTATTTATTTTTCACTAATCGAGGGATTTGACCCAAGTCAAACACCCTTTCCCTCCAACAAATATAATAAAATATTCCATAAAGGTGGATCTAGATTTGGTTAACATTATTTTAATCATGCACCAAGATCTAGAATGACCCAATATTTTGTTATAAATAGGAGGGTTTTCCCCTTCATTCTTCACCTTTTGTTGCATACTAGATCACTTTGGATCTATACACTCGGTCTCATTTTCTGCCATTGTTGCTCCCATTGAGCTCTACCTTCTACATTGGGTTTTCTACATCTACAAGAGAGAGAAAGCTTAGATCTGAAGTGCTGAGGACTACAAAGAACCCATCCCATTGAGGAGATCTGGATACACCTTCTTGTTTCCTCCCAGGTGCCCTGTAATATAAAAATTCATTCAAAAATCGTGTTCTTGTCTTGTCTGTTGGATGCATGGAGCAATCTCTTTACTTTTCTGCTTAATGTCTTTCCATTTATAGATCTGTTTGTTGCAGCACTTTAACTACTAATTGCAGATCTGAAGATGTTTTGCAGCCTTTATTGTTGTTAGGGCTATTAGTTATGCGTAGCTAAAGTGGTTCTTTTTCGTACGCTTCGACAAAGAATTCATACTAACACCCCATGTCAAGGACTGGTGGAAAAATTATTGTCAGAAAAGGGATGAGAAACCCTCTTTTTTTATAGCCACACCCTATTGGAACTCTTTCTAAGATTCTATCAAGGAACACTATTACCTTGTTTGGAGATATTATGAATACAAGTATATACAATGGACCACATTGCGAAAATGAAGGGACCAAGATGTGCATGAGATTACAAATATTTTTCATACTCTACACACGAAGTTGGGTATCAAAGACTTTGAGCGAAATATGGTACTCAAGTACTGCGAGTGTCTGCAAGAATACATTTAGGAATAAATGGATTTCCTGGACATATCCTCACTTGGTGCAGCATACCGATATGTTGCCAATATTGAACAAAAATTTAAACAAAAGAAGCAAGACTTTAGACCCATGAATCTGAAGTAGGGCAACAACACTCCAAAACCACAAAACAAAGGATATATCAAAGGTGGACTGACCTAGTAAAACCCATCGAAGCCACAAGAAAAGAATGGCACCATGAAGATGAAGAAGGACAAAAGAAAGTGGTGTGAGTTCCACAAGAGCTCCACCCACAACACAAATGAGTGTCGCGCCAAGTAGTAATTGGTGGCCGAGATAAAAGCTTCAGAGTCATATGCATGTTTTGATTATGAGGTAAAGCTTGATAAGGGGAATGATAAGTGGAAACAAATTATTGACACACAAACCATTGCCACCATTACCACCACCAAGTTTCAGAAGACTATGCCCGAATATCTAGTGGAGGGGGAGTGTCTCTTCCACTCATAAATGTGGATGAAGTGTTCTCTCATGCAGTTCATTGTCAACAGTGGGGGCCAAAAGACCCTCATATTATTATAGGTCATTAATAATTTGGGCCTGTTGACCACATTACACCCACAACCACCTAACATTGTGTTTCTCCACCAAGCATGAGATCTTTGTGTCACCTTCCATACAACATCAAGTCCTTCACAGACAAGGTACTCTGTGATGTTGCTCCTTTGAAAGTTTGTAATTATTTATTAGGCCAACCATATTTGTGGAAGTTTCAAGTTGTGGATGATTCTAGGCCTCACACTATTATTATTACTTTGGGTAGGAAACTATACAGAACACTGGAGGTAGCCCCACCTACCACCATCTCTTTGATCTCTACTAAGAAATGTAGTAAGGTCATCTCCTATGCCAGGAAATTCATAAAGTAAGGGGAAGATTATGGCCACATCCATGGCCCCTTGATAAGGTACCTCCATGTAGCAAAAGCAAGTTGATAAGTTCATGGAAGAATACAGGGACATCTTCTCTACGGAAAATTTTAAGGATGGAAGTTTATCTTAAAGTTTAGCAACCTTGGTGAATTTTACTAGTTCCTAATATCCAAATTTTAAAATGTTTAATGGTAATTTTGTAAAAAAAATAGATTTATAATTATATTATATTAGATAATATATAATATTGGCGATTTTCAAGGTAAAATTATTTTATACTATAAAATTTGGGAAAAAACATTTTTAGAAAAATGGAAATTAGTGAATCTTTTTTGTGGAAAAAGCATATAATATTAGCCCACCTACGAATATTTTCCCCTAAATTTTTCCCTGACCTTCTCCTCATGCACAGGAGTACCCTTACATTGTCAGGTAAAGTAGTTGATCAATCTTATTTCTAGATTTCCTCTACCCAATGGGCCAATATATCATCACTCTCTTATAGAAAATGAGGAAATCAAACGGTATATCTAGTAGATGCTACAGAAAGGGCACATCCGATGAAGCTCCTCACTTTGTTGGAGCCAAATTATATTTGTAAAAAAGCAAGATGGGACATGGAGACTCTGCATTTATTATTGGTAACTGAATAAAATCACTATCAGGAACAAATACCCGATCCCACATGTTATGCAGAATTATGGATTACGGATAAAACACATTCCCTAAATGTGGTGCGCATTTAGAACAATAGAATAAAGACTTTGCAGATACTTTTCATAGCAATAAATAGACACACATAATAGATTAAGAAACTTACTTGGAGTCCAAGCACTTCCTATTCTCCTTTTGTCACTCTTGATGTAGCTTCCAATCCAAGCTAGATCACCAAAATATTTCCTGCAAGAGTGAACACTAAACAAAAAAGAGATTGCAATATACAGATGACTATTCACGTTAATTAGTTAAATCAATGAAACATGAAACACATACATCATATAAGAATCCATAATATGAAAGACAGAAGCTTATACAGATACATATGTGGGAAAGTAAGTAGCAATATTTATTAATGGATAGAAGGGGAGGTTACAACCAACGATTGATTTTATGTCACCAACTCCGACATCATCCTAACCTCATCATAATTAACATCTCTCCAGTAGAATATCACTCAAATCAAACCTTTAATTGAGATTCCAACAACATTTCTCTACTAAATTTCTTCCTTGTCAAGCACTAGGATCTGTGCTCAATTTATAGATGAGCTGAAGGTAGTTTCACAATCAATTAATTTCTAATAATAGGAAAGACATGTTCTTGAGCTCAGAGGTGTTGAATGGACACATGGATTCGAAGTTTGACACATATGCACTCTTCTAGAAGGCACTGGCCATGTGGAGATTCTAGAATAATGAGAATTTCGCTCCCAATTGACCAATGCACCCTTGAGTGTCGGGAAGTGCTTTGCAGAGCACCCTTGAATGGAGGTGTCTGCATATGCAAAGTAGTTAGCCCCTTGAGAGACTTCGTTGGTGAGCTCATAGGTGATATAACATGTACTTAAAATCTTGGAAACCTTGCAATGGAAGTCATGGATGATTTTTTCTTGTTCTTTGACTTGGGGCATGTAGCAAATGAAATGATAGGGGATGATACACCCTCTTCATTGGTTCTGGGGATGATGTCCATTTTAACCAGGTCATTGGGAATGGTGCCCAAATTGACCTATAAAAATTGCCCTCTAAATGATGAAGTTAGAATAATAATAACAATATTTTTTGAATGAGATGCTTTACATTGTGATGGGCTGGAGTTGAAGTGGAGTGGGGACCTACATCAATATTACAATACATTACATCATGATATATCCTCTTGATCATGAATTTATGAGGGAAGTAATTCACATGCTCAACACATAAATTATCTAATAACATGTACATAGTGCAGAAAGTCGTCTACATTGGAATTTTGCCCAATACAGACATGCCTACAGATATAGGCCCATGTTCAGATTACGATCTGTATGTAAGATCACCGTACAAATGATGTGTACAAAAATCCTAAAATCCCAGCCCAGATGGCTGAAACTAGATCCGGGGTCTTCTTATCTCATTCACTCGATCATTTGGGTACAATTCTAGCCATGCGAATATATGATTTGTAGTCGAACATGGTAAGACATCATTTGATTACCAGCCAATGATGTGAGTTCTTAACAAACACGAGAGAACCACCATTGATGTCAATGGCCCTCAAGGTATTAGAGTACATTTCATAAGGCGTGAATGGATGATTTGATGTCGAACGCCAAAAAAAATATTTCGGTCAAAAGTCCAGAAGCGAGGATCTTGTCGATGTTGTAACAAGCCTCATGGTACTGGAATATGATGTTTCTAAGTGAACTTCCTAGAAAATGATCTGTCATCGACAAGAAGTCACTTTATTATGAAACGGGAGTTACTGATTTCAGAGACAAAGGTATGAATTGATATAGCAATGTTCAGGGATGACTACCATGAGAATGAAGATTTATGAGTATTGCAGAAGGATGAGTATTCAATGGTAGGGAAAATTTTAAGGATGTAAATTTATCTTAAAGATTAGAAACCTTGGCGAATATTATAAATGCACAATATGAAAAATATAACATGCTTGGTAATATTTTAGTAAACATATTCAAACTTCTAATGATTTTATATAGTCTCTATAAAATTTTGGTGATTTTTAAGGTAAAATATTTTTTTCTTATAAAAGTTGGGCGAATCATTTTAAGGAAAAAATGATAATTGGAGAATCTTTTTTCTGGAAAAAACATGGAAAATTAGCCCATCCACGAATATTAGCCCCTAAAATTTTCCCTATTCACTGGATGACTTCTCTTGAACATATCAGCAACACTGAGATGAGTTGGCAGCATTGACCCAAAACCGAAGTGAAGGTATGATGAACATAGGTATGAATGAACCATCAAGAATATTACCCAACCCAAACAGTCACAGTGATGGAGTGAAGTGTAATGTTCAAGAGCGACCTACTACCATAAAAATATCGATTCACTTTCCCAAATTTTCCTTGGTCATTTGTCAACCAGTACCTCTTTATCTTTTAACAAGCTTGAGGAGGATAACATATGCTTGATCTATAATTCAACCCTTTAGGCGAATAATGTATCACCATTTAATAATTTAACAAGTCTAGCGGTGAATCAAACTCGATTCTTTCCATGATCGACAAGCCCGTCGCTATTTTATGTTTTAACGAGCCTAACGACAGTGACATCCCGATCCTTTTTAATATTTAGAGAGTTTGAAAAAGAGGACGAAAGAAAAATCCATAAGTAATTTTTTGTAAATTTTTCTCTCATATCCTAAAAAGTGTAAAATAATATCTGAGAGAACTTCCTAGCCATGTTTGACTAAGGCATTCCTTTTTCGTAAATAATATATCTAAGTGCGTAAAAGGGTTAAACTTATACTGAGTAGATATCAATTCATTTACTTTTATGAGCTCGAAAAGACAAGTGCTCGGCAATCTTTTCACATTATCGGAGTCTCAAAAGAGCTAAAAGAAGACTCTAGGGATTCCCTTTTTGTTGTTATCGAAGCTTGAAAAAGAGATAAAAGTGCGCTTCAAGTCCTTTTTCGTTTTTAACAAAGCTTGAAAAATAAGGATAAAAGTATGCTTTGTGGTCAAATCATTCTTGAAATAAATCTGCACAACTAATCTGCTCATCAGTTGTAAAACCTATTCAAAACAACATCAAATGGGTTAAAAATACCTATTTTATGATAAAAATAGAATAAAACCATAGTCAAAACAATAAATATGATTTGAAAATAATCAAATGACTAATAAAAAGAGTTTTACTATTCATTTTTACCATTTGAAAGTTACCATTTGCATTTTGGAGCTCTGAACCTGTTTTTGCCCCTAAATTTCAGCCATTGATTGCGATCATTTTTGTGGATGGTTTTTATCGCCGTTTGATCCAGATTAGTGCCATGAACCCTCTCTTTCTTTCAGTAGTCAATTCATTTCCTTTCATTGCAATTTTTTAGGGATTTGGGCCCCTTAGGGTAAATTATTTTTCAAAAGAGGGAAACGCACCCTTGAGCATCGAAAAATGCATTTTGGAGCACCTAAATTGAAGCCTAGGTGCATATGCAATGCACTGTCCCTTGTTCAAGACTGTGTTGGGTGAAATTCTCATTTTTTATTCTTGCAATGTACCCAAAATTTGCCTACTTTTTTGCATGAAAAGGAGTCTAATGGGTCTTATGGTTATGTTTCAGGATTCCATCGAGCTAGAATGATGATAACTTAGAGAGAAAGAGAGCATGAAAAACAAAATATGGTTGCCCTAAATGATCCTAGTACAGTAAGATCCCTAAGAGATTGTGGGTTGTTAAAGTACTTCCGCTTGTCAGGGATAAGGCAACAAATAGAACTCTTGGAGTTCTTAGTTTGAGCATGGGATCCCGCTATCAAGGCATTTCACATTAGGAACAAATTGGTTCCTATTACAGTGGAGGATGTATACTTTATTACAGGCTTGTCGAGGAGAGGCTTGCCTATTTCCCTCTCAAGGTATACTCTCAGAGGAGAGACTGTGAGAGATTATGTTTTTCAATATTGCTATCTAGGGGCAGAGCCAAGTAGGATGGGAAAATAAACATCCATGACATTTGAGATTTTCCTTTGAGAACCATTCTTTTCACGATCGCAAAAATTGTCGACACCATTACACTACATGTAGCAAATAGATCATATATGCAGTATGGCTGGAGTGCATGGAGCCAACAATCTTCAACTGGTTTGAAGCTGTACTTTCTTAGATAAAATAACAACTGAACAAGGCAAAGGGAGGAAGGAAGAAAAACTTCAGTTATGGTTCAATCCTCATTTCATTTTCCTTAGAGCGGATTCCAATGATGCAGCCCCAGCATGTGACATTGGGTGTGTCTAACCCTAGAGATACGAGGATGTAGAGATGGGTAGAACTAATGGCTAGGCATGTAGGCCAATCGTCCATTGTGTTCTTGACTGCGTTCTTCACCTGGTTCAGGCGACAGGTTGTCACCATCGATGAGTATGCATACACAAGCATCAATTTCCGAGGAGATCCAAACTTAGCTTTACCAGAAGGCGCTCAGTGGGGTGCAATACGTCAGAATGTTTTGACCACGTTTTTTATTTTTCTAAGGTTTATACAATTTTTTTGTATTTTAATGTTTTCCCAATATTAAACTAAAGTTTTAATGTACTACAGATGTTGGTCGAGTTCAACCGGTGGAGGAACCAGAGCATGGAGCGGATGAGCCAGCAGAGAGGGCTGTCAGGAGAGTAGTCCTTCAAGATCTAGACATGGCTGAGACTTTGTCTAAGCTTCAGAAGCACATAGAGGGGTTGACCTTCGGGATTCCAGATTGCCGGATCGAAGAGTTACCCATGCGACTGCAGTGCCACACTATAGGCGTTCCTAATCATTGGATGTGGTTACTTCGTAGGATAGCTAGATCTATAACATGTTACCATGAGCATCACTAGTTTAATTTTGACATGTTGCATACATTTTGAAGTCAGATGGCCAATGTGTCTTGGGCACACATTTTTGTAAAACCTATAACTATCTATCTATTTGATTTCAATGTTTTCCTATGTTTATTGCGCAATCCTATTCAATTATGTGAATATTTCTTTACATGTGTTGAAAATGTCTGTCTAAAACTTGATTAGCCAAAGAATCAGTCAATGTGTTCAAATTTCTGGAAATGTGTTTATATTGAATAAAATCAAAATGTCTTTCCAAAAGTTAAACTCTTAGGAACAAATGATGTAGTGTTGGATTTATAATAGTATAAACACTAGTAAGTTGTAATACCACAAGTTGTGAGTCTAACCTTATGATGATGTGGTTAATACCAAATGAAATGGCGTCAGAGAGAAGTTTGATCAACATGATATACTCAACGATATTGCTTGTCGATATACCAATACAAATCCCTTTAAAACTCACTAACTCGTGGTTCGGAGTGAAAATCGCCCACGCTGTAGAGGATGGATTCTGCGTACTACGACTAGCACCATCAACATATCCAACAAATGGTTACGAAGATTCAGACATCTGCGATGAAATGTAAAGCGGATTACTAACGTCAAGAAAATTCTAAAAAAACAAACTAAGATAGGGAATGCAAATCAACATTATATATATATATATAATATAATACAAAAAATCACTACGCTTATGATTAAGCATAGTAACGTTTCAGATACAACCCATTTCTGTGTTGGCCAACAAAATTCCATTGTAATCCACCAATTCATAGGCACCCTTAGAAAGAACTATTTTGATAATATAGGGGCCATGCCATAATGGCTCAAATTTCCCTGTACCTATTACATCAGCTTCTTGATCATAAATAAGGACCAAGTCACCCTTTGAGAAAATGCGAGGCTGGACATTTTTGTCGTATTGCACCTTTATACGTCTCTTATGTGCTTTGTTGGCCAATTGGGCTTCACAACACATTTAATCAAGATGGATGAGGTTAAAAAGACGCACTTCTTCTTATGAGGTGTCAGGTAACAAGTCGATTGCGAGTTTTAACGACGGGATTTCACATTGTATTGGTAAGATATCTTCCAGACCATACACCAATTGAAAGGGGGTAAATCTGGTTATGTTTCTCACCGAGGTTCGGTACACCTACAAGGACGAGTATAGGATCAAATGCTAGTATCTTTTACGAACTCTTATCTATCGTTGAAGCATACGTTTAAGAATCTTGTTGATAGCCTCAACTTTTCCATTTGATTATGGATAATAAGGAGTAGAATTATCATGTGAAAATCCTAACTTGGCAGTCAATTCAGTCATCATGTGGTTGCGAAAATGCTTCCCATGATCTGTAACTATAGCCCGTGGGACCCCAAACTGAGCAATAACATGATTAAAGAAAAACAACGCAGCTGTTTGTCCTATGTTGTTGAATGTAGGCATCACTTCGAGCCATTTGGTAAGGTAGTCTACTGTGACAATAATATAATGGTGCCCCCCAGACAAATGAGGGTTACAGGTCATAAATTCAATACCCCATTTCGAAAATGGTCCTACAGAGACAACATGATGCATTGGCGCTGGCGGTTTGCGGATTTTACGATCAAATATTTGGCACGCATGACAACTTCTGACCACGAGAATGCAGTCGCAAAATATGGTAGGCCAAAAGTAATCGGCGCTAAGTATCTTCTACACGGTAGCGTATCTAGACAAGTGTCCACCACAAGGCCCAACATGACAATCATTTAAAACCTTTTCGGCCTCCTCATGAGTGAGGCACCTTCTTAAAATTGTATCGACACCACGACGATAAAGTGTATCACCAACGATCAGATAATCTTTGGCTTGGTATCGAATACGTCATTGGTCAGAGCGAGAGGTATTAGGCTGAAAAGTCTGGGTCTAGAGATAAATTATAAAATCCCCATACCAAGGATCAGATGGTTCAATCAGAAACAGAGACTCGTCAGGAATAGATGGTTCCGACGTAGTAGCAGTACTATCGGAGGGAAGGTCACAGAGAAGCTCAGCCAAAACTAAAGACTTATTTGACTTGGATTTGATGAATTCCAAATCAAATTCATGAAAAATGACAATCAATTTTGAATATTTCCCCCCTAGCAATTGATGTGATAAGATATAAGTCATGGGGTTGCAATCCGAAATGACAATGGTCGTCTGGAACAGGATATAGTGGTGAAATATCTGGACAACTTGAACAACTCCAAGGCAAGCTTTTCTACGTATGAATACTTCACTTCCGTATCATTGATATTATGACTCAAATAACAGATCGGATGTTATATCCCATTTTCTACTTGGACCAATACCGTAGCAATGGTTGTGTCAGCCACGACAATATATAAGAAATAATCACTCTGATAATTGGGGGGATACATTAATGATGCCCGGACAAGAGTATCCTTGACAACATCAAAAGAAGCTTACGCAATTTGGTCCCAATGGAAGGGAACCCCCTCTTTCAAGAGCCGAGTAAATGTTTTAGCCATTTCGGCATAGTTGGGTATGAAGCTCCTTAGGAAGTTATCCTTTCGTTTAATTTTCTGTATCTGAAGTAAATTTGATGGCGTAGGCAATTCAAGAATGGCCTGAACCTTCAATGGGTTGATTCAAATTCTTTCTTCTGAGACGAAGAATCCAAGAAAACAACCAGAACCAACACAAAACAAGAATTTATGTGGATTGAGGCGTATTTTGTAGTGTCAACAACATAAGAAGATGGCTCTCAAATGCATCGGGTGGTCAATCCGATTTCATGAATGCACGGGTAAATCATCTAGATAGGGTTAAACAATGTGCTTGATGTCATTGAAAGCATAATCAATTACTCTCTGAAAATTTTCCCTAGCATTCTTTAAACCAAATTGTAGTTTCCTATAAGCGAATGTGCCTGAGGGATAGAGGAATGTTGTTTTATGTTGATTCTCTGGGCATATATTTATTTGATTGTAGCTAAAAAATCCATCCATGAACGAAAATATTTCACATCCAGCACAATTTTTAATAACCTGGTCGATAAAGGGAGCAGGATAGTTGTCTTTTGGACAAGCAAGATTGACATCCTGATAATCGATGCACAATATGATGGTTCCTTGTTTTTTCATGATAGGAACGGTGTTGTAAACCCACTCAGTTAGTGGAACAGGGTAAATGAAATCAGCACGCAAAAGTTTCTTAATTTATGCTTTAATGGCAACAACCTTCTTCGGATGAATAGGAAAAAGGCGTTGACGCACTGGTTTGACATTAGGATACATATTAATAGTGTGTTCAACGATACTAGTATCTATGCCTGGCATTTCCTTGTAAGACCAAGCAAATACGTCACAAAATTCACAAAAAAGAGAGCGATATGTTTCAAGTTCTGATGGAGAACAAGATACGTCGATATGAATATTTCCTACAATGTCAGGTTTGGTCGAAATATTAATAGAAATGGTTTCTTCAATATTTGACTATTTTTTCTCGAAATCGATTGCATTAATAGGTAAAGAATTCGAAAAGAAATTTTTGATCGATGGGTGATATATTTCACTAAGATTATTTTCTTCATAATCAGGAAGATGGGAATGATGATGATAATCTTTCCATGGTTCTCCCTCTGACATCATGGTTTCCAAAATATTCTCATATGTCAAGAAAGTTGAGGAAAAAGGATCAAATGGAGTACCAAAATCTAAGGAACGATCAACCAAAACAACCGGCGATGCTGATTTCAGATTCTCCACCCAAGCTAGATAGATTGATTGCTATACCAGCTCAATAGGGCTAGGTGGCAGAAACTCATCCGACGTAACAATTTCATAATCATCCGTACTCTTCCTTAAGCCAGATGGAGTGGAAGAGATCATGTAGCAGGTCTCTATACTTGAAATTTTTGCCGACGTCACAGGCGGCGGTAATGCAAAGGTTCCCATGATAGTGGAATCCTTTAAGAGTCCTACATCAATGTTCTGAAGTGAAATTTGGGGTACGTGAATGAACGGAACACTTCCAGCTACCTGTGAAGTGGAGTAAAAGAAGGATAGCTAATTGATGATTGTGATGGCACCTTTATATGGAAAGGCGATCATTCTAAAATATGTAGAAACAATTGCAGTCATAGCATATACCCATGGCCTTCCAAGTAGAATATTGTAGTTAAGGGGTCTGTCAAAAACCTCGACATCAACATTCACTATTTCCCCCCCTAGTTCTACATGCAGGTTATTGATAATACCACAAGGCTTATATGTACGTCTGTCAAAAGCCTTCAAAGGTCGTTGATGATTAAGATAGGTGTGGCGAGCCAAGTGACTTCCAACGGTTTAGAGACATAATGCACGTAGAGGCTCCCTCATCAATAATAGTACGATGAACAAGGTGATTGAGAACATTTACTTGTATAGAAAATGCCAATTATACTGATAATTATGGCACATATACCGTATGATTAAAGATGACGAGATTAGAATCAGTTGGATCAATTCCACCAATAGCCGACAATAAATCCTGTTTCTGGGAGTGAAAATTTTGTAATACCTCAAGAGCTAACATAACTGAAGGGGATTGGGCCAAATATTCAACTATATTATAGTTTTTGGTAGCTCTTGCTCGAGGATTATATGTCGATTTATGAATGACTCCCTTTGGTGGCTTGATTGTCAATTCTGGAATAGCAGTAGGTGGTACCGATTCCGTAGACAGATTCATGGTCGAGGTAGTAGGTTGATATTTATTACACGTTGACACCACAATATCTGTTGAATATTTTGTGAAAGATAGCATAAGCACTTGAGAACTAGAAGCTGGATCCGTAGCAACCAAATTTGTGTCCGGATTCGGAAACGGGTCTGTCAACATAGCTGACGCATGTGAAGTCTTAACCATTTTTGAGACTTCAGCATGGTGTGGACAATCCTAAACAAAGTGTTCCTCATTAAAAATTATGCATGGATAACGAGGTTTCATATTTCCATACGATTGATCAGATGGTCTTTCTTGCGGGTTATAATTTTTATTTTTCTTAGATTTCCCTTTTTTCCTACTTACGGGTTGCTTGTCACTTTTTCCTTTGTCAAATGACACGAAATTAATTTTGGAAGAAGGTGCAAGATCAGAGACAGTAGTATGATGTGTGCTTTCCATACCAATAAAACCGTCTCCAGCATGAGAGTCCTTTAATTGAGGAGGAATAGTAAAATTAGATCACACCGCGTTAGGAATTTTTTCATAGAGCATGCTAGACTGAGTATAAATCAAGTCTAAATATTGGGCACAATAAATAACCTGCTCTTCAGTGACGACGCCACCCTTAGCCACACCTTCAATTATAGATGGTAACAGGGACTTAATGAACCACTCAGCAAGGAACTAATCAGGAACAAAAGTCTTAACCATTCTACGACGACTACACCACTCATGAATATGATCAGAAATGTGAGTAGAATTAGTCTATTTAAAATTAGTCAAGAGTTTTTTTCTAGTTTCATATCGTATGGGTAACTGGAAGTGAGTCAAAAATACAATAGCTAGGGTAGTGAAATTATCAAAAGAAGCTCTAGGTAACTCAATGTACCATTTTGCAACTGAACCAGTGAGCGTACAATAGAAAAGACATAGCTAAATAGAGTCATCATTCAGGGAGTTTGATAAACACCACAAATGATAAGTTATAACATGAGTCAACAGGTCTTCCCCAGCGTTTCCATTGAACTTAGGAATATCCGAGAGTAATTTATGGGGTATCAACGGCCACCAAGGAGCATATTAGATTGGGTCATTGGTGACCCGATTTAAATCTAGTAACTCTATAGTTGCAATAAAGGGAAACTTTTGATTAAGGTTAGGTTGAGCATAGCCAGGGTATGATGGAATTGCTTGGGCAATAGGCCTTTGAGAACCAGCATAAGGAATCTGCTGATGGTAACCCAAATAGGGGTTGTTTTGATAAGAAAATGCTTGAGGATTCTGTTTACCAAAACCTGGATATGATACTTGTTGAAATAAAAGTTGAGGCATTTGCATCTGAGGCTACCAAGGGGTCTGTCCACTAATGTTATAACCCAAATTAGGATAACTTGGATTCGGTTGAGGATAGGTATAGCCTGGTTGTGGCTACGACATCCTTTAATATGGTATTCCATCTTGTGAATAAATGATTCCAGGTACAAGTTGTTGTTGTAAATTAACCAGAGGAGTTGGAGTCTGAGGACCCAATACTTAAGGGTATTGAGTTGAAGGACCCGCCTGAAACATTTGTTGCGTTAGGTAAATTTACTTGCGATTATAGTCAAGTTTGACCAAGTTAAACAGTGATGGTTTTGGGGCACATGGTATTGTGTACCCATGGTTTTTAGCTCATGGTTTTGTATGTAATGGAGTCTATAAAAGGCTCAGAGGACTTCAATGTAATGTAGGCCTGGATGTGAGCGGTGAAGGCTCACTTGGCTGGATTGGCCAGGGTTTTGGCCAAGGCTAATGAAATTTCATTAGGATGGGTTCTCCCCAGAGTTTGTGGTTTTTCCCAATTAAACATCTATATTTATGTTTATGATTTGTTGCTGGTTATATTTAATTATTCCTCTCAGTAATTAGTTAATATTCTCTGATAAATGTTTCTTCATTTGGTATCAAATCCATATTTGGATTCAGAGGGATGATTTTGTAGCCAAGTGTTTTATTGGCCTATGAATGGAGATATGATTTGTTGCACCGATGCAGATCTGGATCTGGAACGTAAGGGTTTATAAGGCATGATGAAATCATTGCAGGTTTTTTACAGATCTGATATGTATGCAGGTGATCCAATCTGTAAGATCTGTGATCGAGGATGAAGCACGGATAGAAATTGCTGGAGAGCAACGACTGGGCGTGAATAGGACATATAGTGAAAAGATCATGGCATCACTGGAAAAGAGGCAGAGCATGTGTGGAGCTGCCACATAGGAAAAATCAATTGTGGTGAAGTTAATTTTTCAAAGAAATGGCAAGAGATCCAACATGATAAAGCTCAGAGTGGCTATGGTATTGGCCACACAACCAGGGTGGAGATTTTTTTTTTTTTTTGGGTTTGTAACCAAAAGAGGCAGTGAAGTCTCAAGTGATTTCATCATAACAAGATGCCCAGGTGTGAGCATGAATGCAGGTTGTGAAGGAGTATATGCAGCAGCCACCAAAGCTGTAGATTAGAATCTCTGCTTGGTTGATTACAAAGGATATCCCACAAGATTGTTGTGATTTTCTCGACTGATCGAAATAACTCGTTATTCGATAAGGGAGATGAGTCGTTGTGATAAATGGTGGAATTTGCATCGCTCTATCTAGTGGCTTTGGGGAATTTGTTGATGGTCATGTACGAGGCCCAGGAACATGGAAAGGTATGTGATGTAGCCAAGGGTTACACACAGGAGAAACGCTACTTGCAGGTGGTAGATGTGCTGGTGAAAATAAGCTCACAGGAAAGCTAAATGGGTGTGTTCCATAGTGCAACGTGAAGCGCATGAGAAAAATTTGAGATACTCGGTAGAACACGATCAAACGTGGTTAGGTTTGCAAGATGTGTTGAATTGTGACACTGAGGAAATTTGCATGCATGTGGACTCACTAAGGCAAGGATATTGATAGGAATCTCATTGGAAGCTCGCAGACTAGTCAAGGAGAATGCCAAGGCCATCATCCATTTAGTCTTGAAGGGTTAATTATTTCGGTGGTATACATGTGAAGATCTGGTCGGAATAGGAAATACTCATTAAGGCATGTGCGCACACATGGAGATGATGAAGTCACCACATTTGGATAAGTGAAGCCATCAAATTTTGTTGTGTTAGGAGAGCATCAGGCTGTCTTTCAAAATGAGAGCATGGTTATACAAATAAAAGAAACAAAGAAACAAAAAAAATATATATTATTATTATAATGGAGTTAATTTTTGCATGTAAATGGGCATACTGCTGTAAGACCTGGTATGGCATGCGTACCCCTAGGTAATCATTGGTAAATTCTGGGTTAGATATAGGTGATAGGGGGGATGTCAAGTTAACAATTACCCTGGGTACAAATTTGAGGGGGGAGGAGCTAGAGTGAGCGGGGTTGTCTCATTTAGCAGTTTTGGCTGGATTTAGTCAGGAAACCCCAAGTCACATTTAAGGGGGGAATGTTAGGTAAATTGACTTGCTATTATAGTCAATTTTGACCGAGTTAAATAGTGATGGTTTTGGGGCACATGGTATTGTGCACCCATGGTTTTCAGCTCATGGTATTGCATGTAATGGACCCTATAAAAGGCTCGGAGGACTTCATTGTAATGTAGGCCTGGATGTGAGCGGTGAAGGCTCACTTGGCTGGATTGGCCAGGTTTTTGGCCAAGGCTAATGAAATTTCATTAGGATGGTTTTTCCCTAGAGTTTGGGTTTTTTCCCGGTTAAACATTTGTGTTTATGTTTATGATTTGTTGTTGGTTATGTTTAATTATTCCTCTCATTAATTAGTTAATATTTTCCTGTAAATGTTTCTTCATGTTGTACAATAGTTTGATTATGTAACAGGGGTAAAGATGTATTAATAAGTGGAATTGATGTGGGTGCAACAGGTTGAACCGGTTGATACGAGTGTACAACCGTTTGTGGTTGGATAGGCAGAGTGGGCTGCCATTGAAAAAAATTCATTTCGACATTAGGTTGACCAAAAAATGACAGAGTACTATCAAAGTGTGTGACCAAAGGTTTCCCCTAGCATGAGGAGGGTAATAAGACAGAAAATATTGTTCTCCAAATGAGGGGAGTCTAGTTGATATGGTACTAGAAGGAATAGACCCAAAAGGACCAGCTTGATATTTCCCTGAGGATGTGCATAAAGAATCAATTTGTTTAGTACTCACTATAGGTTTACCAGTTAGAATACCAAACGATGACATTGGTGAAGTCCATGGGTTTGAATATGCACCAGAGAAAATTCTAGATAAATATTTATAACCCGATGGGACCAAAGAGCCACCATGAAAATATGACTCTCGTGAAGTTGTGGACATCGACGGGGTAGTGAGAGTAGGTGTTGACGCAATCAGAACAGATGGTACAACTAAATATGTTGGTTCAAGCATGGTTACTTGACCAAATGTATACCCTTTTGAATCAACGAGAAATTGAATAGGAACAATATCAACAAAAGTAGAGGATGGTGATTGAGGAAAAGACTTGTACAGGTAAAGATCCTCCCCAAAATGGGGTGGAGTTAAAGGTGTTTTGTCTTGTGGGATTTCTTCAATCAAAATTAAACCAGGTGGAAGGATTTCGTCGTCAGGCCCAAAGTATATTTTAGGTTGTTGATTGCGTGATATGGGATACTCAATGGCTACAATATATTGTGGGGTGACCGATACAGGAACAACTTTCGGTTGTTCAATTTCGGGATCAAGATTTTCTCGACTTAGGGCATATGGAAACAGAAATATGAGGGGATGATAGACCATATTTCATTGGTCTTGGGGATGATGTCTAGTTTGACCAATAAAAACTTCCCCCTAAAGCACGATGGGATTTGGATCAACTTCCGGTTGAACAAATTCGGGTTCGAGAGGTATGGTCTCACTGATTGGATGGATCGTAACCACAAGTAGTTGTGAGGAATCCATCTCGACAACAATAGATGAACCAATATTTGTAGAAAAAACTTGTGCCGAAACTGGTATATGGGAAGATGATGCTTCACCAGAGGCATTTATGGTACTGGTTTCGGTAGAACGGTGTCACCTTTGCCAACCAGAAGTGACTTCCGGTGGTAAAGGTGGTTTCAATGCAAGTCTACGCGAATGACGGGGAAAGGGATTTTCTTCTTCCACGATGACTAATTTATTTTATGAAAAAAAAAAAAAAAAACAAAATAAAAGGGTAATGCTAGGCAAAAGGTTTACCAAGAAACTATGAACTACAGAATACCTCCTGGCGAACCAAGAAGTACGGGCAAGCAATCTCCCCGAATGTTGTGTTCAATGTATCACAATTTACAAGGTGGCCGACTTGGTTCACTATGGATGGATAGAAACCTCAAATTGTCCTCCCAAATATACTTGAAGGTAAGTGGAGGCCCAAGTCCATATTAGTGTTGTCTGATGCGAAACCGCACAGTGAGATCACCCCTTTATACTTTTCGTACTGTAATACCGCCTGATATACCTGAAAGTACGTGGATGAGCTATGATAAACTTACATACGTTGAGTGAGGTATCACACTCGGAATGTATCGCAGGAAATTAACGACAAATGTTATGTTTTACGACTTTTGAACACGTCTCTAGCCTAGAACTTCTAAATGCTACCATCATGGTTCCAATGCTTTGTTAGGTAAATTGATGTAAATTTTAAGTTGATATTGTTTATCAATTTTCCTTTCAAGGTTCACCACGATGATTTAATGGAAATTCCTAAAATGGAAACTAAAATGATAAGCAAACTTTTCACTTTTAACTTTTTCAATGAAAATCTAAGCTATAAAGGGAAAGAGAAATCAGTTTTGAGAGCAAACAACAAAGAGCACAAACTAATATGCAGCTTTCCTGATTGTTCCTATGAAAAACACACAATCCACTATATGAAAATGTAGGTTTTTCTTTTCATTCCCCTTAATGTGAATGCAAAAAGGAAACTAAATGCATCAAATCAATAAAAACAAGTTTTTTTCTTTTGAGAAACAATGAATTGAACAACAATTTCTCTTTTAGGAAAAATGAAGAATGGAACTACAATTTATCTTATAGGAAACGAAGAATTTAACGACAATTTCCTTTACAAAATAAAATGGATCTAATGTAGAAATAAAAATACTTTGAAATTGATTTTTCAATGATAAAGAAACACACTTTAAAGAGACATTGAAAAAACTTTATTTTCAAATGTGGAAGATTTAGGTAAAGTCATTGGTCTCTATGAGGCATCAGATAGTTGAAAACACAACAAAAAAAAGGCTGAAAGCAATGAAAATGACAAATTCAAAAGGAATTTGGTTGGCTTAGGGGGAAACATAGTCTCTAAGGGGAGACAATGCGTTGCAAAGCACCCTTGAGTGGGAGATAGTGTATGCAAAGCACTATGTCTTGACCAACAGTGCATTGGGCGGAGCAGAGAGAAAAAAACTCAAGCTACTGACACACTTCTAATGCAATTCTTAGTTTAAAAATTCTAATATTTAAGAGCAGATGCTACTGGGTAGATAAACAAAGGCAAACACACCAAGGACGAAGGGTAAACTCCCCAGTGGGGTCGCCAATTTGTTATGTGGAATTATGGATTACGAATAAAACACATTCCCTAAATGTGGTGTGCATTTAGAACAACAGATTAAAGACTTTGCAAATAATTTTCCTAACAGTAAATAGACACAAAAAATATATTAAGAAACTTACTTGGAGTTCAAGCACTTCCTATTCTCCTTCTGTCGCTCTTGTTGTAGCTTCCATTCCAAGCTAGATCACCAAAATATTTCCTGCAAGTATGAACACTAAACAGCAAAGAGATTGAAATATACAAATGGCTATTCATGTTAATTAGTTAAATCAATGAAACATGAAACATATACATCAGATAAGAATCCATAATATGAAAGAAAAAAGCTTATACAGATACATATGTGGGAAATTAAGAAGCAATCTTTATTAAGGGATAGAAGGGGAGGTTACAACTAGAGATTGATTTGATGTCACCAACTCCAGCATCATCCCAGCCTCATCACAATGAACATCTCTCCAAAAAAATATCACTCAAATCAAATCTTCAATTGAGATTTCAACAACATTTCTCTACTAAATTTCTTCCTTGTCAAGCACTAGGATTAGCTAGCCCTTATGACTATGAAAGAGATTTGAAGCTTCTTGGGCCTTGCTAATTTCTATAAAATATTCATGTTGGGGTTCTCTCATATTACTTGGTCGTTGAGTCAAGTTACCAAGGGTAGAGAAAAAGTGAAGTTTTTTTGGTCTAAGGTACAATAGAAGGCATTCTTTGAACTGAAACACTGCCTTTTCTCTACACCAGTCCTCACCTGGCCATACTTAGAACAACCATTTGAGATTGAGACATATGCCTCATATTATGATATTGGTGCAGTCCTCACTCAACAAGGGAACCCAATGGCCTATCACAATGAGACAATCTCTGATACTATTTGTAGGTACCCCACTTATGATAATGATATGTACACTAATATGGTGCAGGACTGCTGGCAAAAAAATAATTATATTCTAAGGAAGGAGATGATCATCCACACAGATCACCAACCTATTCAATTATGTAGACACAAGGGAAGTTGTAGAACGATCGCCATAAAAAATGGTCCACATACCTAAAACAATTCCATCCGAATATAAAATACAATAAGGGAAGCGCGAATCATATCACCGACTACCTCAGTCGACCCCAGATTTTGGAACCAAGTATAATTCTCAACTCTTGTGGGCATGAGACCTCTAAATGTCCATAGTTATATGAAAGTGAATCAGATTCTGCTACCACCTATAAGGTGTTTATGGATGGAAATCCAATTCCAAACTTCCACCTTCATGATGGATTATTGTGCTATCTGGGACATCTTTGTGTTCCTTCAAGTGTGTGTGCCAAGTTGATTTGGGAGGCTCATTACAATAAGTTTGTAGGAAATTTTTTTTTCGAGAAGATAGTGGTAGTGCTACAAAAATATTATTATTGGCCAAAACTACAGCAATATTTTGGAAAATATATAAAATATTGCACTGCTTCTGCCATCGCCAAGACAACCATTAAGAAGAAAGGCTTGTACACTCTTTTGCCTACTCCTAACCGACCTCGGGAATCCATCTCCATGGACTATATGTCTGGCCTCCATTCTACCAAGCATGGTAATGATTATGTATTTGTGGTCATCAATATATTTTCTAATATGGCTATTTTCATGGCCTACAAGATGAACATCACAACATAAGACACTGCCAAACTCTTTTCTGAATGAGTGTGGGTTCATTTTTGGATTCCATAAAACATTATATTAGATTGGGATAGCAGGTTCCTGAGTATATTTTGGTTAAGCCTTTGGTCAATATTGGACATCAAGCTCACCAAGTCAACTACATTCCATCCATAGACTAATGGCCAGACATAGGTTGTCAACATGGTGATAATGCACATACTATGCATGTACAACTCCAAGCATCCACGAATATGGGATGAGAGTCTTCCCTATGTGCAACACAACTATAACAGTGCTCTCCATAGCTCAACTAGCCACAACCACTTTCAACTAAGCATGGGATTTTGGCCATTATGTCCCATTGATGTTGCAATTCCACTTGCGACTACATAGGTAGAATATGAACATGTTCAGTCTGAAGCTGATAAAGCCACTATATTTATTGAATTCATCCATCACATCCACAAACAGGTCTATGATATCATGGATAAAGCCAATTCCAAGTACAAAAAACATCATGATTATAATCGAGTGCCACATAAGTTTCAAGTGGGCGTCAAATTTTGGTTACATTTGCAGAAGGAACGCCTTAATGGAGCCCATTGGAAGCTTCAACCACTCTTATATGGACCTTACACCATCACCAAGGCTATGGGTAACAATTCTTTTGAGCTCAACACTCCCCCATTCCTCGACCTATGCCTACTGCTCATTGTGGATTGTCTTCGGCCATAATTTCCACTATTACTAAACACATTAGACATTGTTGAGAAGATTACACCATCAAAGTTGTGGGGTCCTTCATTTTTGAAGGAATAACAGTGCGAAGGAAATTTTGGAAAAAGTTGTCAGAAACAGAGCACTGAAAAATAAAAGCAACAACAGAATATTTTTTTTGGAACTTGTGCAAAAGAAAATAGGGCATGTACTAGAAGGACCAGGAGCCTATTTTGATACAGTCAATATAGAACCAAGGTAATGGCCCTAGGTATCAAAAATACCATGGATCAAGTGAGGGACCAAATACTAAATCAAGAGAGCATGGTTATAATTGAAGAAAAAAGGCAGCAAGAGATAAGTTTAGAAGACACCACAAAGTTTAGATTGTGTTGTAAGCATAGATAATGCCTCATATTGTGAGTTGTGTTGTAAATTTTTGTTGTTGATGTACTCATTGAGACCCAAGAAATGTAATGTTTTGTTTTGATATTCACTATGGATCTTGGTGTTTGTGCGCAAGTCTATAATAAGTCACAAGCTATAATGGAGATATGACAATGTAATCGGGCATGTTGTATGATAATATAAGGAGAATGGGAGTTCTTTTATTTGGTTGTGTATTTTGTGTCCCCTTTTTAATTTTCTTAGTATGTTTGTTTTATGTTTAATACATGAGTTAACTAGCTACAAATGAATGTGTCAATGATTGTGGAAGTTTCTTAGATAGCTAAATATATATCCCCTATAATTATTCTATGGTTTTGGTTCCCCTTAGGTGAGACACTCCTTTGTTTCAAGGGAGTGAAAATATCAGCGAAGTTCTATACTATGCGAGAAACCTTGTTGGAACCCTAGGCCAAACCTTGGGTCAAACTTCAATTAAATTTTTTTGCCAAAAAATGGTTCCATTGTTGGGACCTTGAGTTTCTTGAGGGGATTTAGATCATACGAACATGGTATATTCATCGAGATATGAAAAAATTGTGGCATGAAAGAGTTGATTACTTTATTTTGCATCAGGAAGAATTGAGACAGAAGGATCTAAATTGGGTCAACGAAGAGACTCTATACACCAAGATTGTTTGTGACCAATACAATATATTTTGGTGCAAATTCCCTGAGGAATTAGAAAAGTGGTTGACTTGATTTCACCATAAATTGATGGTTGTGGTACAACTAAGGTTGCACAGAACTTGGACTATAGTTGGTATGAATGATCTTCATCGGTTGGATACAAAATTAATGAGATTCAACAACTTTTGGGTTAACATGATTCTTGAAGGATATATCATTGAATTTGTGACTAAAAAGTAAAAATCGTTCTCCCACATAGAAGCCATATTCAAATTTGGAATACAAGGACAATTGTTGAAAGAGATTCCACTTTGGATTAAAGTACTATTGGTTGAAGATAGCTTATTGGAGTTTCCACAAGACCAAATGGCATCTTAAGTTTCTAGCATTAGGGGAATGGATTAGGGGAGAGGAATTTTGTGTCAATGTGAGAGGTTGAGGAATATATTATAATGAATCAAGAAGGGTTGCAGAAGGTGAGAGACTTCAGAGCATTGTAGAGGGAAAGAATATATGAAGAGTGGCGAGAGAGAAAATTGCGGGAACTTAGGGCAAGAAGAAGGGAACTGCAATGCTTAAGTGACATTGTAAGAAGTTCAGTGGTGCAAAATAGATAAATGGAGACTTCAGAGTTGTGGAATGGAAGCGAGGGAGAAGTTTATTATTTTTTCACTATAAAAGGAGTCAGCAGGAGTGGAGTTGAAGGTTTAGAAGTGGTTACTCTGATGCATGAGGATTCAGTAGGATTTAGAACACCTGAGCCAGATGTTCAACCAACTTCAATACCATATGAGAATACACCGCTAGATGATGATTTTCACTTTGTGATGAGGAAAATTTTCTTTGAATATGATTCAATACCAGACTATAGAAACCCACAACCTATCAGCATGACTTCTCCTCCCCCTGAAATTCCCCTTGTGCCATATCAAAGTATTGATCTTCTCTTTTCAAAGGTACAAAATTTTATTAAAGTTCAATTACTGCATAATAGTAAAGGTATTTCTAGTGGTGTTAGTCAACCAAGTTTAGTTGGTTATTCTCAACGAGGTTCCCAAGGATTCATACTTTTTTATTCAATACAATCAACGATGGTCAGAGTCGCAATTGGATTACTTACCAGATACCAAGAGTTCACTAGAAGGGGGCGTGAAGATATTGAACAACATTGGTATTTATGTGAAGTTGTTTGGAGAGCTTGTCAAACCCGTGATGCTACTAAGATCATTGAGTTTCAAACTACATTGCAGGATAGAGAATTGTAGTATTTTATAAAATGGATCAATGCTAAACCTGTCGTTGGTATAGATTTGGTTAAACAAGAATTTATTCAGGAGTTTAAATTATCACAATCAAATCAGGAAGGATTGGCGAAATTGTTGGATATTCACCAATGGGAAGGGGAATCAACTTGGAATGTATGCAATGTTTTAAATATGCCATCAAAAAATTATATTATCCTATTGACTTGCATAATCAGAGAGATTTATTTATTAAGGCTCTATTACCAATGCCTCTCATTCTGCTGTCTTAGCAGAATATTGACACTCTCCAATATGCCTTGGAGCAAGCGATGCACATAGAGGCTATGGTTGGTTATCCGCAAGACTCTAGAATTGGTGGTCCTTCAACAGATCCTACTATTATGAGCCTTTAGAATCAGATGTCTACATTGATTGACAGATTAAAATACCTTGCACGTTTGTGGCCAGCAATACCACATGTTTGGTGTACACACTGTCAAGTTGAAAGACACCATGTCACAGAATTCCCGTGACTGAGGGGACCCAGACCGTCTAGTGTGCCTATGGGACCTCCCCTACCATAGTCTCTCGGAGTTGGGTAAATTTCATCCGATATTCCTTATCAGGGTCATACATAATTCTAGTCATTTCCCAGTACTCAAGTTATGTCTGTAAACGATTATTGTGATATCTGTCGAGGTTTTGGTCATTTACCCCGTTAATATCCTATTCTACAAAGGCACTCCAACATTTCAAATAACTTATTTTGTGAGTTTTGTGGATCTCCCAATCATCATACTGATTAATTTTGGTCCTTGGATGCGTTAGTTGACCGCTTTGACCATACTACTTTCTGCGTCAATGAGACTCCTCAAGGGCGAGGAGGAGGAGCTCCAAGGGGAGGAAGGATCGATCAAAGAGGCTTGATTAGGTGTTATAACTATGATCAGGAAGGCCATGTCGCAAGGTAATTCCTATTACCACTAATACCTTGGTGTTCATACTATTTAATGAATACCCATGCAACTAAAGGTTTCGCTGAACTTATTTATCAGTGGGAGGAATGCAACCGGGCTAAAGGAGCTAATTTAGTCTATGCAGAACCTTGGGACCCTATTAATACATTGCAACCCAATATCAATGTTGTTACAAGGGTAGGGATGAAGAATAGAGCTGATATTGGAGCTTCTCATCAGCCATCGATTATAAGACCCACATCTCCAAAAGCGTCATATGATACAAATCAACACAAGGAGTACTATAGGAATGCAGCTGAACTTTTCAGAGAGTTTATTTTTCCACAAGGATCCTATAGTGAACAATAAGAGCAATTAAATATCAGAGAGGATGAAAATTCTACAGAACCTTTCCAACCTATGATGAATTGGTTTAAGTTATACCTACAAATTATGAATGATGAAAAACTTGTAGGCCAGTTGTGGAAAAGGTTAAAGACTATTTTTAAGGATGGTGTGTTTTCTAAAGAATGAATTTCGATGAACTTACCTACACAACACTCCAGGCGACAAGGGAGGAATAAGAGGCAAACCGAAAAGGAGTTTCGGATAAATGCCCAGATTGAAGGTTTTCAAATAAAGGACTCAACGCTGGATTTGGACTCAGATATCACTATTATACCAAGAAAAACCTGGGAAGCTCTCAAGAAACCCAATTTGGTCTTTTACCCTATTCAATTATGAATGGAAAATCAATATTTCATTCTCCCTATTGGAATATTAGAGGATTTTGAGGTTGATCTAGTTGGTTTCAAAACTTATGAATATTTTGAAGTTATTGATATTAATAGGGATAAATATTTGTATCGAGCTTTATTGGGCATTAACTAGGCTTTCGAGAATTATGCAGCCATTGATTTAAAGTGGGAAACAATGAACTTTGAAGTGGATGGCATGAGGGCCATACAGCCTCTTGATCCTTATCAAGGCTCGAGATTTACTGAACATGTGGATGATGTTGAATCCCCTAATTTTTTGGACTAATTATATCATTAGATTGTTGGGAAGTGAAAATATTATATCAACCCCACAATAACGGTATCTATCAGTTAGCGGAGTATTCAAAGTACTAAAGTTGGTTTTGACGATGCGATGGAAGAATGGAAACAAGTCGCTCATTAAATTCAAGCCCGACATTGCATCACTATTCAATGTGTTTGTTGGATTGGCACTAAGGTACGTGAGTATCCTAATTTCAATGGTACTAATTATGTTGTCAAATTGATTCTTGCATAGGAGAAATTCAAAAGATTCCTTTAATGAATTTTTCTTTGCCAGCAACTCTTGCAAGATGGTGGTTGGCCCATTTAGATCATCTCCAATTTTGGAACACTATTAAGGTTTTATTGTTATATCAGTTTCTCCCTCCAAATGAGCTTCTAAGTAACATCCCTATTTATAATGGTCGTACTTGTCCATAAGAACATGTTTCACATTGTTGTTCTGTATGGAGAGTTGATGGATACACACCTGAAATTTTTCTTCATCTATTCATTCATTCTATGGGAAATATTCTGCAAGCTTGGTATTTGGAGGAGGAGTTAAAACGACAAACAACGGATTGGGATGTGTTGACTACCCAGTTTTGTAGAGCTTTGTCCATTTCTGATGCTAACAAAAAGACAACACAAGCCCTTAGAGCTATAAAATAGATTTTTTTTTAGGTGGGGATGCTTTAGTGAAATGCAACATGTATGTAGACTTTGTGCACTAGTATGACTCAGGGTTTCACAAAGTTGTGGTTTTTAGCAAAGTTAATAAAGATCCAGATGATGACCTAGAGGATGTCAAACACTTGTCTTTTAAAGATTCTTAAGGGGAACAAAAAATTAAAGAGGATATGATATAATATTCTGTACATATACAACCTTGTAAGATGAATATTAATATCAGAACCAAAGAGAAACTGAAGCTTTCTTCAATTGGCAATTATTGGGATGATCAGACCACTCGGGAAATTTTCAACCTGCTCAAAGAATATGAGGATCTATTTCCCTATTTTTTCTTAGAATTAAAGGGAATTAAAGGGGATTTTGGAGAAATGAAAATAGCACTGAAGCCATATGTGAAACCTATTAAGCATCGACCTTACAGGTTGAATCCAGGAGTCAAGGAGAAAGTAAATAAGGAAATTGAAAAAATGCTAGCTACTTGTCTTATATTCCTGATTGATGAAGCTCAATGGATAAGCCCCATTTTCATAAAGTATAAGAAGGATTCAGAATAAATTCATGTGTGTGTTGATTAACAAATTCTAAATAATGGATGTGTGCATGACCCATTTACAACTCCTTTTAGTGATGAATTCTTGGATAATATTTGGGGTAATGAAGCTTACTCTTCTACTGATGGTTTTTCGAGGTATCACCAAGTTCACATTGCAGAAGAAGATAAGAAGAATACCACGTTCACTACTGAATTGGAATCATATGCTTATAATGTTATGCCCTTTGGGTTGCAGAATGCTTCAATTTTTTTCTCACGCATTGTTATTGTTTATTTTTTGTGAATATATCCATAAGTTCCAGGAAGTCTACATGGATGATTATATTGTTTATAGTTTGCTCAAGAATCATCCTAGATTTCTGTGAGTTATGTTTGATAAGTGCAGACAACCTCAAATATCATTGAACCTGAAGAAATGCATTTTTTGTGTGCCTTTTGGAACATTATTGGGGCATATCATCTGCAAGGAGGGAGTCTTTGTGGATCCTGCCAAGGTCACGATAATACTAAATATTATGCCACCCACTTATTTCTGACAATTTCATTATACCCTAGGACATACTGGTTATTATTGCATGTTCATAAAAAGTTATGCTTCAATTACAACCCTGCTTGAAAAACTTCTTAAGAAATTTGAGTGGTTTATGTGGTCTTTTAAGTGTGATGCTACATTTGATATATTGAAGGATAAACTTGCAAGTGCACCTATTCTGGTCTATCTTGACTGGAATAAACAATTCCTCGTCCATGTTGATGCATTTGGGATTGCCTTGGGATCTATACTGATGCAACCCGGTGAATAAAACTTGGATCATCCTATCTACTTCGCAAGCCGAAAAATTTCCAATGCGAAGAAAAAATATACTATGACATAATGGGAAGCTATAGCTATTGTGTATTATCTCCAAAATTTATGAAATTATTTTCCGGGAGGTCCATTCAAGTTCTTTATAGACCATTTAGCGCTAGAATATTTATTCAATAAGATTGTACTTGAAGGCGATATTTTTTATGGTTATTTTTATTTCAGGAGTTTAATTTTGAAGGGATTGTCAAGTTGGGAAGATCTAATGTGGGGCCAGACCATTTGTCCAGATTAGAGTCAGGAGAGTCAGGGGGATCTGTCGATGATCAGCTATAGAATTCTCATTTTTTTTGTATTGAATTTGTCCCTGATTACTTAGTATATATTGCCTCTTTTCTTGCTATAGGTTAATGTCCCTATGACTATAGTAATGTGCAAAAGAAACATCTAGTGGTTATAGAGATAGACTATCAACTTATTGTAGGATAACTATATAAGATGGGGCTTGATAAAAGAAAATTTTGTTGTGTCCTTGATCATGAACGTGAGGGTTCATTATGGGAATGTCATGCTAGGGTTACAGGAGGTCATGTGGGAGGGAAATACAATGCTCAGAAGGTCCTACAAGCTGGCCTTTGGTGGTCGACTCCATTCAAGGATGCGAAAGAATATGCAAATACTTATGATGTTTGTTAATGGGTTGGTCGACTATCTCTCCACACTGAAATTTCCTTACATTCGGTGCAAGATCTTGCTTCTTTTGAAAAATGGGTTGTTGATTTTATTGGATAAATTCACCCTCTTGCTTATCATTTGCATGCCCAATATATCATTACCGCAAAAACTTATTTAAATCATTGGGAGGAAGTTGCTCTAGTAAGAGATTGCATGGATGACACGACTACTCAGTTTCTCTTTGAAAACATTATTACCAAGTTTGGTTGTCCCTGATGTCTTACGAGTGATAAATATCCCCATTTCATCAATGAAACAGTCCAGGATTAACTGCATAATTTCATGATACATCACCACAAGAGCACTCGTTATCACCCACAATGATTTAAAGTGGGAAACAATGAACTTTTAAGTGGATGGCATGAGGGTCATATAGCCTCTTGATCCTTATCAAGGCTCGAGATTTACTGAACATGTGGATGATGTTGAATCCCCTAATTTGTTGGACCAATTATATCATTTGACTATTGGGAAGTGCGAATATTATATCAACCTCACAACAACGGTATCTATTAGTTGGCAGAGAATTCAAAGTACTAAAGTTGGTTTTGACGATGCGATGGAAGAATGGAAACAAGTCACGCATTAAATTCACTCCCGGCATTGCATCACTATTCAATGTGTTTGTTGGATTGGCACTGAGGTACGTGAGTATCCTAATTTCAATGGTACTAGTTATGTTGTCAAATTGATTCTTGCATAAGAGAAATTCAAAAGATTCCTTTAATGAATTTTTCTTTGCCAGCGACTCCTGCAAGATGGTGGTTGGCCCATTTAGATCATCTCCAATTTTGGAACACTATTAAGGTTTTGTTGTTATATCAGTTTCTCCCTCCAAATGAGTTTCTAAGTAACATCCCTATTTATAATGGTCGTACTTGTCCACAAGAACATGTTTCACATTGCTGTTCTATATGGAGAGTTGATGGATACACACCTGAAATGTGGCTACATCTATTCATTCATTCTATGGGAAATATTCTGCAAGCTTGGTATTTGGAGGAGGAGTTAAAACGACAAACAACAGATTGGGATGTGTTGACTGCCTAGTTTTGTAGAGCTTTGTCCATTTCTGATGCTAACGAAAAGATATCACAAGCCTTTAGAGCTATAAAATAGATTTTTGTTTAGGTGGGGATGCTTTAGTGGAATGCAACACGTATGTAGACTTTGTGCACCAGTATGACTTGGGGTTTCATGAAGTTGTGGTTTTCAGCAAAGTTAATAAAGATCCAGATGATGACCTAGAGGATGTCAAACACTTGTCTTTTAAAGATTCTTAAGGGGAACAAAAAATTAAAGAGGATATGATATAAGATTCTATACATATACAACATTGTAAGATGAATATTAATATCAGAACCAAAGAGAAATTGAAGCTTGCTTCAATTGGTGATTATTGGGATGATCAGACCACTCGGGAAATTTTCAACCTGGTCAAAGAATATGAGGATCTATTTCCCTATTTTTTCTTAGAATTAAAGGGAATTAAAGGGGATTTTGGAGAAATGAAAATAGCACTACAACCATATGTGAAACCTATTAAGCATCGACCTTATAGGTTGAATCCAGGTGTTAAGGAGAAAGTAAATAGGGAAATTGAAAAAATGCTAGCTACTTGTCTTATATTATCGATTGATGAAGCTCAATGGATAGGCCACACTTTCATAAAGTATAAGAAGGATTCAGAAGAAATTCTTGTGTGTGTTGATTAACAAATTCTAAATAATGGATCTGTGCATGACCCATTTACAACTCCTTTTAGTGATGAATTCTTGGATAATGTTTGGGGTAATGAAGCTACTCTTCTACTGATGGTTTTTTGAGGTATCACCAAGTTCACATTGCAGAAGATGATAAGAAGAATACCATGTTCACTACTGAATGGGAATCCGATGCTTATAATGTTATGCCCTTTGTGTTGTAGAATGCTCCAATTGTTTTCTCACGCATTGTTATTGTTTATTTTTCGTGAATATATCCATAAGTTCCTGGAAGTCTACATGGATGATTATATTGTTTATAGTTTGCTCAAGAATCATCCTAGCTTTCTGTGAGTTATGTTTGATAAGTGCAGACAACTTCAAATATCATTGAACCTGAAGAAATGCATTTTTTTGTGCCTTTTGGAACATTATTGGGGCATATCATCTGCAAGGAGGGAGTCTTTGTGGATCCTGTCAAGGTCACGATAATACTAAATATTACGCCACCCACTTCTTTCCGAGAATTGCATTATACCCTAGGACATATTGGTTATTATTGCATGTTTATAAAAAGTTATGCTTCAATTACAACCCTGCTTGAAAAAATTCTTAAGAAATTTGAGTGGTTTATGTGGTCTTCTAAGTGTGATGCTACATTTGATATATTGAAGGATAAAATTGCAAGTGCACTTGTTCTAGTCTATCCTGACTGGAATAAAAAATTCCTCGTCCATGTTGATGCATTTGGATTTCCTTGGGAGCTATACTGATGCAACAGGGTGAATAAAACTTGGATCATCCTATATACTTCGCAAGCCAAAAAATTTCCAATGCGAAGAAAAAATATACTATTACATAATGGGAAGCTATAGTTATTGTGTATTATCTCCAAAATTTATGAAATTATTTTCCGGGAGGTCCATTCAAGTTCTTTATAGACCATTTAGCACTAGAATATTTAGTCAATAAGATTATACTTGAAGGCGATATTTTTTATGGTTATTTTTATTTCAGGAGTTTAATTTTGAAGGGATTGTCAAGTTGGGAAGATCTAATGTGGGGCTAGACCATTTGTCCAGATTAGAGTCAGGAGAGTCAGGGGGATCTGTCGATGATCAGCTATAGAATTCTCATTTGTTTTGTATTGAATTTGTCCCTGATTACTTAGTGTATATTACCTCTTTTCCTGCTACAGGTCAATGTCCCTATGACTATACTAATGTGAAAAAGAAACATCTAGTGGTTAGAGAGACAGACTATCAACTTGTTGTAGGATAACTATATAAGATGGGGCTTGATAAAAAAATTTGTCGTTGTGTCCTTGATCACGAACGTGAGGGTGCATTGTGGGAATGTCATGCTAGAGTTACAGGAGGTCATGTGGGAGGGAAATACAATGCTCGGAAGGTCCTACAAGTCGGCCTTTGGTGGCCGACTCCTTTCAAGGATGCAAAAGAATATGCAAATACTTATGATGTTTGTTAACGGGTTGGTCGACTGCCTCTCCACAATGAAATTTCCTTACATCCGGTGCAAAATCTTGCTTCTTTTGAAAAGTGGGTTTTTGATTTTATTGGATCAATTCACCCTCTTGCTTATCATTTGCATGCCCAGTATATCATTACCGCAGCAACCTATTTAACTCATTGGGAGGAAGTTTCTCCAGTAAGAGATTGCATGGATGACACGACTGCTCAGTTTCTATTTGAAAACATTATTACCAGGTTTGGTTGTCCCTGATTTCTTACGAGTGATAAATATCTCCATTTCATCAATGAAAAAATCCATGATTAACTGCATAATTTCATGATACATCACCACAAGAGCACTCGTTATCACCCACAAGACAATGAGGTTGTTGAATATTTTAATACAATTTTAGAGAAGGAACTGACTAAGGTTTACTCTTATAATAGAGATGAATGAGATGAGAAATTTCTTGCTACTTTTTGGGCCTACAGAGCTACTATCAAGCGGCTTCATACGTATATCCCTTTTGAATTGGTTTATGGTAAATAAGTTGTTGTTCCTACTAAGTTTATTTTTCCTAATATTTTCATTTCTCATGCGACTTGAATGTTTGAATATGAGTCCATCCCTGAACAAGTGCATGGGTTATTGTAGCCAGATGAGTCTAGATTCCTTGCTTATTTCCACAAAAATGTTAAGAAGGAGCACCAAAAGGCTTGGAATGATCGTCACATTAAGAAGAAATCATTTTCTATGGGAGACCAGGTATTACTTTATGACATCAAGTATTACAAGCATCCTGGTAAAATCCAAATGCATTGGGTTGGTCCTTTTTATGTTGTGCAAATTAAATATTATGGTGTTGTTCAACTTGCTTAGTTAGATGGTACACTTTTCTCTTGATGGGTGAATGGCGCTTGCTTGAAGCCATATTTTTCTACTTCCACTCTAAAATAAAGTGTCCTCTCCTTGTGAGAGTAGTAGATAGGAGTTAGGATAGTTGTCTCAATAAATTTTTTTTTCAGTTGATAGGTTTTTTTTTTTTGTATTTTCTGCAAGTATATCTATTTTTTGTTTCGACCCACTGCAACCCATTGTGGTTAGGGAGTTTTCGTTGTACCTTGTCTTTCCAGTGTCACTAATTCTTGTCTTTCTCGTCAGTATTTCAAATAATGTCCGAGTTAGTTTCAAAATTTTCCTCTCGATTCTCGATAATATTTTCTTTTACCATTATATTTTATGTTACGTCACGAAAATCCTTGGTATATGCCCGGCTCGCTTGTCATGAATTCAAATTTAATTCATATTTCCCATGCCTAACAGATAGGACCTCTCTTCCCTGGTTGAATTTTCTATATGTTCTTGCTCTTTTGTTTCATTTACATATTTTCTTTCATCGCATTCTCAGTTTGTGCTCTAGCTCCGTTACCGCCTCTCACTAAACCTTCCTTGCCTTATCACCCCCTTGTTTGTTTTTTGTATACCCGTTGCTATGACACCATGGTTTTCCAAGCTAAACACGATGTCAGCCTGTACCCTATTGATTCTCGTATTCACTTCCAGGATGAATTGTTAGGGAAGTATGAAAAATCCCATCTTGTTGATAACGACCTCTCTGATCCCACTCTAATCCCTGCGCTCCAGATCGATATTTTTATGGAGCCCAATACCTAGCCCAATTTCTGTTCTACCATGACATTCAGGCCAATTTTTCGTCCCTTAAAGTAGTCCACTCTCCTTCTTCTACGTAAATTACCTATTTTTGGCACCACTAGTGAGGTAAAACATTGTACTAAATTTATTTAGTCAGCTTCATGGGGTATCTCTTTGGTTGGATTGAGAATACACCATCCATGCAATAGATATCCACTAAATCACAATAATTTCTTCCTATGGTGTCGATGCTAGCTCAACCGTTTAGAAAAATTCTAGATGTGGCAAGAAGATAGATGATAATAATTTCTATAAGAAGTATGATACCACTAGAAAAGTTTGTGGAGTTGTCTTGGATATGCTCAATAATATTCTGGTTCATGTTGCTTCTACAATTATAGCCACCAAACTTATGCGCCATTATACTAGAGGGGAGTGTACGTTGGACTCCATTGTCATTACAGAAGCTTGCATCCGAGGTGATCAACTCAATTGGTCTAGTTATCTCCTTCATGAGTTGTTTGAAGTTGCCAATGATTTTTATGCTTGTTCTACATATTTTATTTTTGGATTTCTTCTTATTCCTCTTGCTATGTTCAAATGGTGTGCTCCAGAAGGTCATGACCTCACCACAATTGTGGAAGAAGAACCTCTTACATATACATATGCAACTCGGTGTAGCACTGAAAATACCATTAATAAGGAGTTTAATGAGCTTGCATTTGGCCATTGGTAAAATAATATGGATGTTGTGACTCAAACCATTTAGCAGGTTTCACTCCCTCTGCTCAAAAAATATTCTCCTCCAGTCAGATTTGGTATAACTCACAGATTTTGTTATCTTCAGCCAATGCATGTTTCTTCTGCCACTTTCTTTACGCGCCCACTATAATTATAAATCAATTAGAATTATTTCGATGATGGGGTCAAAACTTGGCCAGGGGTACTATCATGGCAGCAAAATGGACAGATTTTCTATAAATTTTATGTAATGAAACCTGTTGAAGATTCCCCTTCATCTTCGTGCAATTACTTTGAATATATGATGAAAGGTCTCCAGTCCCTGATGAAGAAGGCTAAGGAGTGTGTGAGCTTGGATTGTGATACTTGGTCTGAGGTTGGCTCCTTCATTCAACAAACTCTTCAGATACATCAACTCACTCTGATTTCCACTGCACCTTCCACTATCACAGCCACTATTCCACTCACCACCATATTTACTTCCCTTTCACCCCGCCAATTACACAACACTAGCTTCACCTTCAATTTTTTTGACCTTTTTTTCAATTGATGAAGAAAAACCATTATCCATGCATACAACTTTTGAAGGGATGCCTCATTCCTCATAAGCCACCTTATCTGATTGTCCTGATTCACCCACTATCCCAGATGAGTCCGAAGATGTAGAAACCTAATCTTTTATTGTCACTTCTATTAATTTTCTTACCACTGCCATTCCCTCACCATCAACCGCTCTGCCTCCTACTTTCACTTCACCTCACCTGTCTTCTTCCACCACTTCACTCATTTCCACCGAGCAAGTAGCAGATTTTATGAAATATACTAAGTAGTGTCTCCAAGTGATTTCCCTTGCCATACAACAATATGACCTCATTACCTTTATTTTAGCCCATGTTTTGCATAGAATTGTGCAAAATCAAAATTCTACTATTCAGGGGCAATATTCACTTGAAGATCAATCAAAGTATTCAGTTTCTAGTGGCCAACCATTGCAATCAAGACTTCTGCTAGTCGATATAGTTTCGCTCGACACCCTCAGTACCTGGTCTTCACCACAATTGGTTCAGTTTCATCATGCTTCAGTTTCTCAATTGGAACATCGCTTAGTTCTGACAGAGACTAGGCACATCGATATTTAGGTCACCTATGAAGAACATGAGCATCAACTAAACGACACCACCACAGTACAAATGTAGTTGTGCTTTTAGAAAGAAGGATTAGAAACTCATATTAGTGTTGTTCATTCTCAATTACAGTCATTTTGGCATACTCTTTCTGCCTATGCCACAAAATATCCTAAAGATAATGTCGCTTGCTCCCATGCCAAATGTTGCACTATTGTTGAAGTGCCGTGTCAAAAAATTGTTTCTTAAAACCTTGCGTTATAGTACATTATCGCCACCTTGCAGACATACACATCATCTCTGTCAAAGCCGCTCCAAAAATATATCGCCAAGAAGATTCCAGCAGTCACATCTGTCCATGATAATTTTTTGGAGGTTATGAAGGAGTCACAATAAATGTTTAGTGAAATTTCTGACTGCAGTGACATCCTCGCAAAGAATAATGTTTCCATTGATCTGTTGCATGAGAATGTCAAGACCATGAAAATATTTTATCTCACAGTAAAGACACAACCCTTAAATCAGGCTGATGGCTTATATGCGCAGATCAATCAGTTGGAAGAAGCGGCCCAAGAAACCAAACGAGTTCTCCACGACCTCCATCCTAATGCACAAACAGATTTTATCACCTTAAGCACATTGTCCACGGTTTCCAATCAACACCTTCAGGAACTTTCTCAGTCGCATCCCAACGATCTCATCCAACAAATATCTACATAATTTTCACCTAAGGTATCCACGCTTCTAGAATAATGGAACTCCTTTGTTTCTAAATTCACCACCTTTAAGGAGTCAATTATTCCCTCTGTTACAGAGTTGGGTTCTTCATTTGAAGGTACCACAACTAATCCAAGGGAAAGCCAACCTGCATAGAGTTCAAAAGCAGAAGCAGTAGCACATTGACTCGAGGGTGATTTAATGGGATGTGGTTAGGGCATGTTGGATCCTTCGTTTTTTAAGGAATAACAATGTGAAGAAAATTTTGGACAAATTTGTTGGAAACAAAGATACAGAAAGTCAAAGCAGCAACATAATATTTTTTTTGGAACTTGCGCCATGAAAAATAAGTGCACGTACCGGAAAAACTAGGAGTCGATTTTGATACAGACAACAGAGAACCAAAGTCATGGCCATAGGTATCAGAAAAACCATGGATTAAATTATTGAGGGACAAAAGACTAAATGAAGAGAGTGTGGTTATAAAAGAAGACAAAAGGTAGTGAGAGATAATTTTAGACGATGCCACAAAGTTCATATCATGTCACCAACATAGAGAGCACTACATATTTTGAGCTATGTTGTAAAAATTTTTTATTGATGTACTGATTGAGACCCAATCAATGTAATGTTTTGTTTTGATATTTATTTTGGATTTTGGTGTTTGCGCGCAAGTCTGTAATGATCTGCAAGTTGTAATGGAGATATGACATTGTAATCGGGAATTTTATTTAATAATATAAGGAGAATGGGATTCATGTTATTTGGATGTGTATTTTGTGTCCCCTTTTTATTTTTCTGAGTATGTTTGTTTTATGTTTAATTCATGATTTAACTAGCTATGAATGAATGCATCAATGACTGCTTAAGTTGCTTATATATAAATCTAGATATTCTACACATTTCTATGGTTGTCACTCACCTCGGGTGATATGCTCCTTTGTTTCAAGGGAGTGAAAATGTCGGTGAAGTTCTAGACTATGTGGAAAACCTTTGTTGGCACCCTAGGTCGAACCTTGGGTCAAAATTCAATTAAAATTTTATGCCAACAAGATCTCAAACTATAGTACAATGAACAAACCATGAATGACCAGATCATGGACACCCAAATTAAGCACACTTTCAGGTAGAGGATCAAACTTTATCGGGTTTTCAAAGTTGACCAGCTCCTACACCAAGGCAAGTGGCTCACAAGGGACCAAGTTAAGCTGTAGTTTCCCCATATCATGGAGGAACTCAACATAACAAGGACCATTTATTCCTAAGGGAGAGGGGACTGATCCCGTTGGATATTAGTGGAAACCCACCTATTCCAATTGGACCCTCAACATTGTTTCCTTTCAGTTTCCTTAATTCTAGTACAAATTTATATTTTTGGCAGTTTTTCATGTACTAAAATTTTAGAGTTGTTTTGAGGTCATAAAATATGTTTTATAGGAAAATGGAGAGACCATAATAGTGCTAGAATCTATTTCATAAATTTATCTTTTGGCTCCTTGTGGAGATCTTTGAAATGAGGTATTATGATAGCCAAATAGAGATCGTATGCCAAAGTTACAACCCCGGGAAGTTGGCAGCCCAACTTATGCCAATGAGGCCTAAAACCATTGGCATGTCATCTCCTATGGTTAGTGGTGCACACTTCTTCTTTATGATAAAAGGCCTTTGAGCTTTATTTTAACACACTTCATAAGGCATGTAGTCTGTTGTTCCTCGAGAAACAATTCCTTGATGTGTAAAGGAATCCGTGCTCAAGACATTAAGGATTATGTCACAAAATAAAATGTATCTGTCTCTGGCTTTTAAACCTCAAACATTGATTATGTAACCATTAAATAACAAACCATGGATGTTTTGCAATGCTATATCCCACTTATGCTGAAATGAATGAACGGAAGAAAAAGAGAAGAAGATTTTAATCTGATATGCTGCTTCAAACAGAATCTATCATTTCAAAACCCTGGAGAATTAAGTAGAGACAAAGTTAAAACAGAGGAGCGTACATTAAGGTGTGTTTAACTCTTAAATACATATGTATAAAGAGACCCGCTGCTCTTACTCTATTTTAATCGCAGATGGAAAACATTATGTAAACTAGAAAAACTTTTCAACACAAACAGAATGACAGGAACTTGCATACTCATTCATAGATTTTTCATTCTTCAGTACAAAAACTTGGCTTCAAGGTCCAAAAACCAGGAACCTAACTCCTCCTTTCCCCTCTGATTTTATGTCTGCCTTCTGATGTAACTTCCTAACTGCTTTGATCAGTTATAAAACTGATTCGTGGAAGTTTTGGAATTATTTACATCTACAAAGTATCTGTTTTAATATTATATATATAATATATAATATAAAACCCAAAAGACTTTACACTATCACAAGTAAAAAGAATTAAATATTACACTTTGGGTCCCATTACATCCATTCGTATCAATAATAAAGTCACCCATGGTTTATGAAAACCGATAACCACCCGCGGGAGAAATGATAGCGGTTTCCCGAAAAAGGACTAGGTGATGCCGTAATGCATCACAACCGTCGATTTTGTAAATAGTGGTTTCAACTAAACCATCTACGGGGGTGCCATCTCCCATAAACTCCGTTTAATTTATCCCCCCGCAAGACCATTGGATCTGAGCCAAATGATCCAAGTGATCGATTTAGCTTCGACATTATCTGCATTTGCTCCTTTATGTAATTGTGAGCCACCAGAACCATTTCTGACCATTCCAGGAAGCAATTGCAATATCAGGATTCAGGAGATATCACTGAACGAAGCAATTGCATCCATTTCTTGCTTCAGAAATAAGAGCATCGAAGAAAATATCCAAGCTATCACCCTGCACGATATCTTCTATTGAATGATAAGTTATCCCAACTCGATGATCAGTTACCCGGCCTTGGGAGTAATTATATGTCCGCATCCGCTCTGACCTATCTCCACTGCCAATTTGTTCAGAACGGAGCTTAGACCTGCTGGAATGGAGTTTCTGTCTTTCCATTTCATAAAGTTTCGCACATAGAACTTTCAGTGCTTTAGCTTTGTTCTTGTGTTGTGATCGCTCATCTTGAATGGTTATGACAATGCCTATTGGAAAGTGAGTAATGCAAATCAGCACTGCTCGTTGTATTTACATGTTGACCTCCTGCTCCACCTGATCGATAAATATCAATTCTCAAATCCTCATTGCACAATTGCACATCAACCTCATCAGCCTGAGGAAGAATGGCAACAGACACAGCACTAGTATGGATGCAACTTGATTTTTCCGTTACTGGAACACATTGCACACGATGGACACCACTTTCAAATAGGCCTCGAATAAAGAGTTGAGTTACATCATCCATGCTGGCAACATATTCCTCTGTCTGGAGCCTTCTAATGCTAGTTTCCAGTGTTCATTAGTACAGACATGGTCTGGTCCAAGATGACCGTATTCCTGATATTTGGGATCACCATCAAAAATCCCAAGGCACATCCGAATTGAGAATAAATCGAAAAGGGCTTGATCAATCACTGATTCATGGAGCTTTCCTTGTTTAATTGCTGACATTGTGTTTCAAAGAAAATAAGTACCACAGTTGATATCCATCCCTGCTTTCAGAATATCTGTGACTGCGTCTTTTGCATATGTAGCATAGTGCTGATCTTCAGAAATGATTGCTACTGCATCACAGTCTGAAGTAATATACCCTTCAAGGCCCCAGTCATTTCTTGTCATTTGTGTGAGAAGGTCATAGTTTGCACATACAGGGACTCCATTTAGCTGATTATATGAGCACATCATACAACTAGCATGACCATCTTGTACACATCTCTGGAAAGGTGGTTTGAATGTATCTTTCAGGTCTTGCTCAAACACATATGATTAATTGTAAATGCTACTTTTTCAGGCAGTGGAAAGATCCAAAGCAGAGTACCAAATCTGGCAGTTTTTTCCACATTATCTACATATATTTTGAAATATTGCATATTGTCCACTGTATAGAAAAGGATATGCAACAGCACAAATGTACTAGTGAATATTTCAATAAAATTGACAAACAATCATTGGAATAATGGACCCTCGCCGGATCACGATCTTCAAAATTCTTTATGAATGTATCGATGCTTACCTCCTTTTGAAGTATCTCCCATTTCATTCTGGAACTATCAATAGTTTGGATTTCCGGGCAGATTGGTAGTATATTTGAGACAAATTTGAAGCCAGGATGTGGAAGAATACATGGCCAATTGATTGGAGCGATTTTCTTGTCCCATTTTTATGCATATATTGATGTACTTTTTCTGCAATACTAATTTATGGTGTCTAAAATGTTGTCATCAATGATGATATGAATCTGTTGTGAATTACACTTACCAACTATCCAAATCATATGTTGTGAAACGTTTGCAACATGCTGAAAGAATTAAGCGACTCGGTTCTATTTGAAGGCTATTTACTCCCTCCATTTTTAACTCCCTCCTAGCTCTGCTTCTCTGACTCTTGTCCATAGTGTCATGACTTTTATTTTCGCCTTGAAAACCCCTTACAAATGCAACTGCAAACTCACTAGTCAATAATGGATCTTCCCCTGGGGTTTCCTGACATCTTCCCCAGCGAGGATCTCGAAAGATATTTATATTGGGTGCCCAGAATGTCAAGCCTGCTTGACCAACATTGTACATTGCTCGAGCTTCAACTGCTATTGCTTTTTCTGTCAATTTTCGAAGTTTCAATCCATTCAACCGTTCCATGTTTATCAGATAAGAGGTGACAAATTATATCACACAACAATCCATAAATGTTTTCACATCTTTCTTCAGATCTCAACTGACTCTGTGATTGAAGCAACCAGGTGTGGGAGGATTCTCCTTGTTTGACAGTCTTGAATTCCATGAAAAAATATCTTGGCAGAAACAGGCCTGTCAAGAGATGTTCGCATGAAGGTGCAAGGAAGAACAGCTTCTTCCGACTTTTTGCTGAGTACAATCGTGCTACAACATCTGGCTCCAGCTGGGGACAGTATTTTGGTAACAAAGTGCTGAGAACTTGTAGATCAGTAGCCTTTATTTGGCATGGAGTCAAGTCAGACTGAATTTTTCTCACTCCAAAATCTCTAAAAAATTCAAAACTTCTTTGAACCCTACTTCTTCTTGGATCTTTATTTTGAACTGAAAATCTTAAACTAGAAATACTGCAACTGGAAATGCTCAACTCCTGAGCTTATTTATGTACAACTCCTATATATATAAGCATGGTTGAACTTAATCAAGTGAAGTCAACCTTCCAATGGAACCAATCCAGCATCTGCTTGTCAGATTTAATACCTTCATACTACTGAGATTTAAAAATCAAAAGCAAAATGTACCAAGAAAAATTGTCATATACAAAATTTTGTACATACCCTTGCATAAAATCTTGTTGCTGACCAAAGAAATTTTCCATATATTCAGCAACTGGATCATAAAAATCATGAGACAAAACTTTGGTTATCTTCTTTTCTTGAGCATGTTGCAGAGGTCTTTGAACATGGCAGCTTCCTTCATTGTTTGGCCCTTAAATTAAGAACTGTTTGTTAGGAACTTGACTACCACTTCCTGTAGGCGGGCATTCAGGCTGAAAATAAAAATCCACGGTTTTCTCTCCACAATGTTGATGCTCTTCACATAACATCAATTCTTGAGGAAAATTTTCCTCATCTTGCAAACAGGTCTGAGAAACTGCACTATTTTCCTCACTACTCACAAAATTATTGCAATGATCTTCCATGCTTTCATAGTGTAGTTCAGCTGTTGCAACTAAGTTTTGACTATAATCTTCAAAATGATTAGATTCTTTTCTTTCAACAATATAAGAACCTTTTGACACTTTTTGAAAAACTTTATTCAGCTCTGAACTTACATTCTCTTGTAAAGAAATTCCAATGTTTCCTTCACAAGCCCTCTTATCTTTGACAAAACTTGGACTTTCTGCATTGCAGGAAAAATTTCTACAAGCCCATGCATTATCTTCGATTTCTTGCGCATGAAGAAACATCAGCTTCAGATTACTAGGCTTTCTCTCCCTGAGATAAAAAGCCAAGGCAATAGAAAGAGCATTCAAATAATAGACCATAGCTGCTGCCTCTGGAGGTCGAATTTCTTCTGGCATGCTGAAATAAATCTTTTGAAACCTCCTATATGCAACAACACAAATGTACTAGTGAAAACCCCTTACAAATGCAACTGCAAACTCACTAGTCAATAATGGATCTTCCCCTGGGGTTTCCTGACATCTTCCCCAGCGAGGATCTCGAAAGATATTTATATTGGGTGCCCAGAATGTCAAGCCTGCTTGACCAACATTGTACATTGCTCGAGCTTCAACTGCTATTGCTTTTTGCTGTCAATTTTCGAAGTTTCAATCCATTCAACCGTTCCATGTTTATCAGATAAGAGGTGACAAATTATATCACACAACAATCCATAAATGTTTTCACATCTTTCTTCAGATCTCAACTGACTCTGTGATTGAAGCAACCAGGTGTGGGAGGATTCTCCTTGTTTGACAGTCCTGAATTCCATGAAAAAAGATCTTGGCAGAAACAGGCCTGTCAAGAGATGTTCGCATGAAGGTGCAAGGAAGAACGGCTTCTTCCGACTTTTTGCTGAGTACAATCGTGCTACAACATCTGGCTCCAGCTGGGGACAGTATTTTGGTAACAAAGTGCTGAGAACTTGTAGATCAGTAGCCTTTATTGGGCATGGAGTCAAGTCAGACTGAAATTTTCTCACTCCAAAATCTCTGAAAAATTCAAAACTTCTTTGAACCCTACTTCTTCTTGGATCTTTATTTTGAACTGAAAATCTTAAACTAGAAATACTGCAACTGGAAATGCTCAACTCCTGAGCTTATTTATGTACAAATCCTATATATATAAGCATGGTTGAACTTAATCAAGTGAAGTCAACCTTCCAATGGAACCAATCCAGCGTCTGCTTGTCAGATTTAATACCTTCATACTACTGAGATTTAAAAATCAAAAGCAAAATGTACCAAGAAAAATTGTCATATACAAAATTTTGTACATACCCTTGCATAAAATCTTGTTGCTGACCAAAGAAATTTGCCATATATTCAGCAACTGGATCATAAAAATCATGAGACAAAACTTTGGTTATCTTCTTTTCTTGAGCATGTTGCAGAGGTCTTTGAACATGGCAGCTTCCTTCATTGTTTGGCCCTTAAATTAAGAACTGTTTGTTAGGAACTTGACTACCACTTCCTGTAGGTGGGCATTCAGGCTGAAAATAAAAATCCACGGTTTTCTCTCCACAATGTTGATGCTCTTCACATAACATCAATTCTTGAGGAAAATTTTCCTCATCTTGCAAACAGGTCTGAGAAACTGCACTATTTTCCTCACTACTCACAAAATTATTGCAATGATCTTCCATGCTTTCATAGTGTAGTTCAGCTGTTGCAACTAATTTTTGGCTAGAATCTTCAAAATGATTAGATTCTTTTCTTTCAACAATATAAGAACCTTTTGACACTTTTTGAAAAACTTTATTCAGCTCTGAACTTACATTCTCTTGTAAAGAAATTCCAATGTTTCCTTCACAAGCCCTCTTATCTTTGACAAAACTTGGACTTTCTGCATTGCAGGAAAAATTTCTACAAGCCCATGCATTATCTTCGATTTCTTGCGCATGAAGAAACATCAGCTTCAGATTACAAGGCTTTCTCTCCCTGAGATAAAAAGCCAAGGCAATAGAAAGAGCTTTCAAATAATAGACCATAGCTGTTGCCTCTGGAGATCGAATTTCTTCTGGCATGCTGAAATAAATCTTTTGAAACCTCCTATTAAACTCAGAAATTGATTCATTGCTTTGTCTTTGGATAAAATATAATTCCAAGAGGTGCTCTTCATATGACTTATTCTCGACCCAATATGCAAGAAATACATCTTGAAGATTTTGCCAGGAATTAATTGAACCTGCTTCGAAATACTGGAACCATTGCTGAGCATCCTGTTTTAAAGAATGGAAAAACATCCTTAAAGCTACATCTTCATAAGTAATTTGAAATGTGTCCATAAAGTATTAAAATTCCAAGATATGTGATTTAGCTGAAATATCCTTCTCCTTCACGGAGAAACTTGGCAAGGACTTGAATCCGTTTGAAGGATATTGATGGAGAATAGCAGGCAGCTTCAGGGGTTTAAAGATTTCTTTGTTTTTGTACTGAAAAACAGTCAATTTCTTGTGAAGCAAAATATTATCATCCAAAGTTGAGGAATAGTCACCTTTATGCCCAGACTGTGACTGATTATCTTCCGGGATTGTAATACAACAATCCTCCCTCCTTTCATGTTTAGGAGATACACTTGTGTCAAAATTTATAATACAAGCAGAATCTTTTTCCAATAATGAATTTACATTTTGGGTTTTATAATCTTCTGAGAAAATAAAGCAGGAAACAATCCTTTTAATATAAAAGGGAAAATAGACCACTAAACTGACAGTAAAAAATAGAACCTCCTTTAAAAAATGGAAATTCTGATACATGTTTCTTCCGTGATACTTTCTCATCTTCTTGCCAGGAAAATTCTTCATCTAATGAAACTTTCATCCGTGGAGTCGCCAGGTGAATAATAAACAACCAGTCTTCAAATCTGAATCTTGTTCACCATCAAAAAGAAAGGATTATGAAACCATCTGCTGCAAGGTATGCGACCTCGCGTTTGGCTTTGTGAAAATCAGAATTCTGTACAAAGTAAACACAGCCAAAAAGTACCTCCTCACTAAACAACTAGAGGAAGTAAAAGGAAAACCCAGGGAAATAAACTTCGTTGCTTCGTTCCCCGGCAATGGTGCCAATTAATTTTGTTCCTTGAGAAACAATTCCTTGCTGTGTAAAGGAATCCGTGCTCAAGACATTAAGGATTATGTCACAAAATAAAATATATCTGTCTCTGGCTTTTAAACCTCAAACATTGATTATGTAACCATTAAATAACAAACCATGGAGGTTCTGCAATACTATATCCCACTTATGCTGAAATGAATGAACGTAAGAAAAAGAGAAGAAGATTTTAATCTGATACACTGCTTCAAACAGAATCTATCATTTCAAAACCCTGGAGAATTAAGTAGAGATGAAGTTAAAATAGAGGAGCACACATTAAGGTGTGTTTAACTCTTAAATACATATGTATAAAGAGACCCGCTGCTCTTACTCTATTTTAATCATAGATGGAAAACATTATGTAAACTAGAAAAACTTTTCAGCACAAACAGAATGACGAGGAACTTGCATACTCATTCTAGATTTTTTCATTCTTCAGTACAAAATTTAGCTTCAAGGTCCCAAAACTCAGAACCCTTGAACCTCCTTTCCCCTCTACTTTTATGTCTGCCTTCTGATGTCACTTCCTAACTGCTTTGATCAGTTATAAAACTGATTCTTGAAAGTGTTGGAATTATTTAAGTTTACAAAATATTTGTTTTAATATTATATATATAATATAATATAAAACCCAAAAATTGGAGCACGAGTAAAAAGGACAAATGGTACTCTTTGGGTCCCCCATACGTATTAATGACAAAATTACCCACGGTTTTTGAAAACTAATAACCGCCTACGAGGGCAATTGATAGAAGTTTCTGAGAAAGGGCTAAGAGGTGCCATAATGCATCATAGCCGTTGATCTTGGTAAATAGTGGTTTCAACTAAACCATCTACGGGGGTGCCATCTCCCATAAACTCCGTTTAATTTATCCCCCCGCAAGATCATTGGATCTGAGCCAAATGATCCAAGTCATTGATTTAGCTTCGAAATTATCTGCATTTGCTCCTTTATGTAATTGTGAGCCACTAGAACCATTTCTGACCATTCCAGGAAGCAATTGTGATATCAGGATTCAGGAGATATCACTGAACGAAGCAATTGCATCCATTTCCTACTTCAGAAATAAGAGCATCGAAGAAAATATCCAAGCTTTCACCTTGCACGATATCTTCTATTGAATGATAAGTTATCTCAATTTTATGATCAGTTACCCGGCCTTGGGAGTAATTATATGTCTGAATCCACTCTGATCTGTCTCCACTGCCAATTTGTTCATAACGGAGCTTAGACCTGCTGGAATGAAGTTTCTATCTTTCCATTTCATAAAGTTTCGCACATAGAACTTTCAGTGCTTTAGCTTTGTTCTTGTGTTGTGATCACTCATCTTGAATGGTTATGACAATGCCTATTGGAAATTGAGTGACGCGAATCGGCACTGCTCGTTGTATTTACATGTTGACCTCCCGCTCCACCTGATCGATAAGTATCAATTCTCAAATCCTCATTGCGCAATTGCACATCAACCTCATCGGCTGAGAAGAATTAGAGTAGACGCAACACTAGTATGGATGCAACTTGATTTTCCGTTCTTGGAACACATTGCACACGATGGACACCACTTTCAAATAGGCCTCGAATAAAATTTGATTACATCATCCATCTTGGCAACATATTCCTGCGTAAGACCTTCTAATGCTAGTTTCCGGTGTTCATTAGTACGAACCTTAGTGCTACAGTCCAAGATGACCGTATTCACGATATTTGGGATCACCATCAAAAATCCCAAGGCGCCATCAAGGTGAGAATAAATCATAAAGGGCTTGATCAATCCTTTGATTCATGGAGCTTTCCTTGTTTAATTGTTTATTGTGTTTTCAAAGCAAATAAGTACTGCAGTTGATATCCATCCTTGCTTTTAGAATATACGTATTTGCATCTTCGAATATGTAGCATAGTGCTGATCTTCAGAAATGATTGCTACTGCATCACAGTCTGAAGTAATATACCCTTCAAGGCCCCAGTCATTTCTTGTCATTTGTGTGACGAGGTCATAGTTTGCTCATACAGGGACTCCATTTAGCTGATTATATGAGCACATCATACAAATAGCATGACCATCTTGTACACATCTCTGGAAAGGTGGTTTGAATGTATCTTTCAGGTCTTTCTCAAACACATATGATTAATTTTAAATGCTACTTTTTCAGACAGTGGAAAGATCCAAAGCAGAGTACCAAATCTGGCAGTTTTTGCCACGTTATCTACATATATTTGGAAATATTGCATATTGTCCGCTGTATAGAAAAGGATATGCAACAGCACAAATGTACTAGTGAATATTTCAATAAAATTGACAAACAATCATTGGAATAATGGACCCTGGCCAGATCACGATCTTCAACATTCTTTATGAATGTATCGATGCTTACCTCCTTTTGAAGTATCTCCCATTTCATTCTGGAACCATCGATATTTTGGATTTCCGGACAGATTGGTAGTATATTTGAGACAAATTTGAAGCCAGAATGTGGAAGAATACATGGCCAATTGATTGGAGCGATTTTCTTGTCCCATTTTTATGCATATATTGATGTAATTTTTCTGCAATACTAATTTATGGTGTCTAAAATGTTGTCATCAATGATGATGTGAATCTGTTGTGAATTACACTTACCAACTATCCAAATCATATGCTGTGAAACATTTGCAACATGCTGAAAGCATTAAGCGACTCGGTTCTATTTGAAGGCTATTTACTCCCTCCATTTTTAACTCCCTCCTAGCTTCGTTTCTCTGACTCTTGTCCATAGTGTCATGACTTTTATTTTCGCCTTGAAACCCCTTACAAATGCAACTGCAAAGTCACTAGTCAATAATGGGTCTTCCCCTGGGGTTTCCTGACATCTTCCCCAGCGAGGATCTCGAAATATATTTATATTGGGTGCCCAGAATGTCAAGCTTGCTTGATCAACATTGTACATTGCTCGAGCTTCAACTGCTATTGCTTTTTGCTGTCAATTTTCGAAGTTTCAATCCATTCAACCGTTCCATGTTTATCAGATAAGAGGTGAAAAATTATATCACACAACAATCCATAAATTTTTTCACATATTTCTTCAGATCTCAACTGACTCTGTGATTGAAGCAACCAGGTGTGGGAGGATTCTCCTTGTTTGACAGTCTTGAATTCCATGAAAAAAGATCTTGGCAGAAACAGGCCTGTCAAGAGATGTTCGCATGAAGGTGCAAGGAAGAACAGCTTCTTCCAACTTTTTGCTGAGTACAATCGTGCTACAACATAGTCATCACATCTCTTCTTAGATATAAGCTAGCTTTGCCCGAGCTAGTTTTGTTTTATTCTACATGTAAATAGTTTTTAGTACTTGTTATTATTTAATTGAAGTTTTGTTCTTTCGCTATATATCTATGTTCTTTTTCAATATATATTTCATCTCATTCCTTCATCAGCCTATATTATAGGTTGACATCAAGGACAACTCATGATCCATAATGCCAATAATCTCCCCTTTTGGACTTGATGGCAACCTCCTGCGAAACACCAAGTCCTCTCTACCCCTTTGACATCAAGGGAAAAAGGCATAGCTAGGATGAGATAAGTACACTCCTTGACATGTGAAACACTATAAGATTGACCTTTTGATGTGAAACAAAGATCTCAATTGACCATGCTCGCCTTGAGCATATACTAGTGTTGGTTGTGGAGCTTGATTATCTTCTTTATTTAGATGTATCACAGCATTGGACCCTTATTCTTAATGGCACGGCAACGTCGACCGTAATTGAACGTTGCCTGAGGGGTCTTGGGGGGCGGTTGTGACTTTATGGAGCCCCCCCCCCCCCCCGGCTGGGGGTTTCGGGGGCAGTGCCCAGGAAGCTAAACATATGTAAAATTTCCTTGTAAAAGTATTGTAATTTATTATCAATCTGGGCCGTTCATTAGGTGGATGATCTAACGGTAGAAGTTATGTTTATTTTATGGTGTTTTTCCATAGAAGGAAACCCCTCATTTTGTATGAGGGAATTGTATTGCGGTTGTGTATTGTATGTGTATTCTCAAAGTGAGAAACATATAGGGAGACTGTGAGAGAGAACAAAGGAAATTACAATGGATCTGCTGTAGGTTGTGTCCCTTCATTTTGATGGATATTATAAAGGAAGGATTGGTTGTTTGGGATGGACGTAGCCCAAATTGGGTGAACCACGTATATATGTGTCTCTCTTATTTTATATGTTTTCTGTGTTTAAGTTTCCACATATTTTATGTGTTGCGTTGCTCTGTAATATATATAGTTTTTATAAAAACTGGTATCAGAGCCGAAGGTTTATTTGGCTTATAAAATTGCAGGAAATAAAGGTTACTAGTTTGAGTGGGAGAAATGGCAGAAGATGGTAAGTTTAGGGTCGAGAAATTTAACGGCCAAAACTACTCGCTATGGAAGATGCAGATGGAATATTATCTGTATCAGAAAGATATGTACCTACCATTGAGCATAAATAATATATTCGTAACTAGATATGTGCTCATTTCTAGAAATTTGGAATGGTTTAGTTATGGCCATTAGTAAGTCTTTCTCTAGATTTAGTACTTTAAAGTTTGATGATGTTGTCTATGCTATCCTTAGCGAGGAAATGCGATGAAAAAGCTCCATTGAGACATTGGGTAATGCATTGAGTGCAAATACTAGGGGAAGAAAAATGGAAAGAGGAAAGAGCTCAGGATATCACAGTAAATCAAGGAAAGGTAGATCCAAGTCCAGATTGGGGATAGTGTGCTTGAAATGAGGAAAGAAAGGACACCTAAATAAATATTGTAGATCTCGGAAGGGAAAACAAGGAGACACACAGCAAGAAAACAACCGTGAAGAAAATGTGATAGGTGATGTGTTACAAGATGCTTTGAATATTTCTTTAGAAAATGTTACTGATTCCTAGGTGGTAGATTCAAGGGCCTCATTCCATGCCACACCTGATAAGAAATATTTTCATGACTATGTTCAAGGAGATTTTGGACACATTCATCTGGGTGATGATAAACCCTGTAAAATTTTTGGAATGGGTAAAGTTCTTATAAAACAATAGAATGGAAACCAATGGTTATGAAAGGAGGTAAGGCATGTTCTAGATCTGAAGAAAAATATGATTTCAATGAGGCAATTAGGCGGTGAAGGTTGTGTGACAACTTTCACAGATAAAACTTGGAAGGTTACTAAAGGAGCCCTAGTAATAGAAAAAGGCAAAAAGGTTGGTACATTGTATTTATGCAATGGTATTTCTAACTCTGTTAATGCTTTAACTTCCAAAGGAGCAGATGCAACATTATGGCATCATAGGGTCGAACACATGAGTGAGAAGGGGATGAATATTATTCACTCAAGAAATTTGTTGCCGGGTTTGAAGAATATTGATTTGGAATTCTGCGAATTGTATTTATGGAAAACAGAAGAGAGTCAGATTTCTTCGAGTTGGGAAAGAAAAGAAGAGCGAAAAATTAGAGTTTGTACATACAGATGTATGGGGACCTGCTCAGGTATCATCTCACGGTGGCTCTCGTTATTATTTTACTTTTATTGATGATGCAACTAGAAAAAACTTGGATTTATTGTATTCAAAATAAATCTGATGTATTTGATACTTTCAAGAAATGGAAAGCTTTGGTTAAGATTGATACAGGAAAGAAGTTAAAATGTTTGAGATCAGACAATGGAGGTGAATATTTTAGCAAATAGTTTGATAGGTACTATTCAGAGCATGGAATTCGCTGAGAGTAGACAATTTTAAGAACAACACAATAAAATGGTGTGTCAGAAAGGATGAAAAGAAGAATCATGGAGTGTGCAAGGTGCATGAGATTCCATGCAGGATTTCCTTTACAATTTTGGCCAGATGTTGTAGATATTGTTGTTTATATAATAAATAGAGGGTGTTCAAGATCCTTGGGTGGTGGTATTCCAAAGGAGGCATGGATAGGTAAAAAGGTAAACTACTCCTTTTTAAATTCTTTTGGTTGTGAGGCCTTTGTCCATATTAATAAAGAAAATAGAACAAAGCTTGAGGAAAATAAAAATAAATGTATCTTTATTGGATATGGTGTTAATGATTTTGGTTATCGCTTATATGATTATGAAAATCACAAAATAATTAGGAGTGGAGATGTAATATTCAATGAAAAGGTCTTGTATAAGAATTAGTTGCAGGAAAAGAAAAAGGAAAAAGAATACAAAGAATACACAGTTCTTGATGAGATCACAAAAAAAGTAAAGGTGCCTGAAAATAATAATAATCAATAACCACAACAACAGAAACCGCCACAATAGCAACATGCACTTCAAACACCTGAAAGTAGTGTCAGGAGATCTACCAAGATAAGTAGACCCCCTGAGCGATACTCTCCTTCATTATATTATTTATTGTTGAATAATTCTGGTGAACTTGAATTTTATGAAGAAGAAATGTAGGTTGAAACCAGGAAGAAGTGGGAGCTAGACATGAAAGAAGAGATGAACTCCTTAATACATAACCAGACTTGGGACTTAGTCAAGTTTCCTACAGGTAAAACAACATTGCAGAATAAATGGGTTTACAGACTAAAGGAAGAAGATGGAGGAAAATAGATGTACAAATCTAGACTTGTGGTGAAGGGGTTTACACAGAAGAAAGGTATTTATTTTGATGAAATATTTTCTATGTTTGTTAATATGACTTCAATCAGAACTATTTTAAGTCTTGTAGCAGCGAAATATTTTCATCTTGAACAGTTAGATGTAAAGACAACATTTCTCCATGGAGATTTGGAGGAAGAGATCTATATGAAAAAACCCCAAGGATATGAGATCAAAGGGAAATAAAAATTAGTGTGCAGGTTAAAGAAGAGCTTATATGGCTTAAAACAGGCTCCAAGGCAGTGGTATCTAAAATTTGACAGGTTTATGTCTGAAAAAGGTTATATTAGATGTCACTTTGATCATTGTGTTTATCTGAAAAAGAAAAATGATGGCATCTATATTATATTGTTATTGCATGTAGATGATATGCTTGTTTCAGGGTCTAACATATAGGAAATAAATGTGCTCAAAAGAAAATTGGAAAATTCATTTGCAATGAAGGATTTGGGAGCTGCAAAATAAATCCTTGGTATGAGAATAACTAGGGACAAGAAAAATTGCAAATTAACATTGTCTCAGAATGAGTACATACAAAATGTGTTGAAAATATTTAATATGCAGAATGAAAAACTAGTTAGTACACCTTTTGTTAGCCATTTCAAACTTAGTAAGGAGATGTTCCCCAAGACCCAAGAAGAAATGGATTATATGTCTAAAGTTCCATATGCATCAGCAGTTGGAAGCTTAATGTATGCAATTGCCTGCACAAGGCCTAATATTGCACATGCATTGGGTGTTGTAAGCAAGTACATGAACAATCCAAGAAAAGATCAATGGATGGTAGTGAAATGGATTCTCAAATATTTGAGAGGTACCACAAATCAAGCATTATGCTTTGGTGGTTTAAACATTGCTCTATGGGGATATGTTGATGCAGATATGGTTAGTGATAGAGATAACAGGAGGAGCACTACAGGGTATGTATTTATTGTAGGTGGAACACTTGTCAGTTGGGTTTCAAAAATCTAAAGTGTTGTTGCACTTTCAACAACAAAAGAAGAGTATGTTGCTGCTACATATGCTAGTAAAGAAATGATTTGGTTAAAAAGGTTTATGGATGAATTGGGTAAGAAGCATGAGATGGCATGTTATACAGTGATAGCCAAAGTGCCATTCATCTTACAAAGAACTCAACATTTCATTCCAGGACTAAACACATACAACTAAAGTACCATTTCATACGGTCAGTGTTGGAAGATGGACAGTTGAAGCTGGAAAAGATACACACTAGCCAGAATCCTGCAAATATGATAACAAAATTTTTAACCAGGGAGGAACTGAGATTATGATCAGTTTCAATTTGTCTTCAAGTATGATGATGAAGATGAGAAACAACTAGGTCCAAAGTGGAGTAATTGTCCAGCAAATGAAACAACAGAGGAGTTTCTACAATCAGTCTCCAAGTGTGAGATTGTTGGGTGTGGAGCCTGATTATCTGCTTTATTTATATGTATCACAATGTTGGACCCCTGTTTGTTTTTTTCCCTAGAATGAAACCCCTTTTTTTGTATGAGATAATTGTATTGTGGCTGTGTATTGTATTTGTATTCTCAGAGCAAGAAACATATAGGGAGACTGTGAGAGAGAACATAAGATATTATAGTAGATCTGTTGTAGGTTGTGTCTCTTCATTTTTCTGGATAATAGAAAGGAAGGACTGGTTGTTCAGCGTGTATGTAGCCCAGATTGGGTGAACCACGTATATATGTGTCTCTCTTGTTTTATATGTTTTCCGTGTTTCTGTTTCCGCATATTTTATGTGTTGCATTGCTCCGTAATATATATGATTTTTCTAAGAACTAGACCCTCTAGTGATATGGAGTAAAAGGATCAAGCTTGTTGTAGTAGATACATGGTTGTCATTTCAACATGATTTTGACATTCAATGACCATGATTGAATAATGGAACAATGCATAAACATAGTGGTGCTTTGAAACATTATTATAAACCAACCAAAAACATGGCATAATGCTAATATGAGATATTTATAACCATGTGGTTTAATATAAATATGTTAACATGCCAAACAACAACAACAAAGATAACACCAACCCAATCACCATTCGCCATTAATAAATGCAAGAATACCGATCAACAACAACAATGAACTCATTATCGTCAACCATGACATAGTGACAACAAAATTTATCTTCTAATAGTAGGAAATGTATCTAAGAACCAATATTAGAATATTGATCACAACAAAAATAATCATGAACTCATAATATATCATACCAATATCATAATTCCAACAATGAACCATATAGAATATGCTCCCACTAAACCTGTTTTGGTCCCTCATCACCAATACTCATCACAAAAGATGCATAACTCATCACACTCAAACATTAGATCAACTAATGGAAAAAAATCATAATGCCAATAATGAGCTATTGGAAGCATGTGATAATCTCCCCCTGAACATGTCATATATTTTCTTAAAAAAAAACATATAACATCAACAAAATAATAATCAAACAATATATGAAATTATCATCAATGCATAGCTCCCCCTAATATTGTGCACCATTGATCCTCTAGGCATGATTGTCACTAAGACATTATCTATTCCATATGAACTTGAATAATATTTTCATAAATAGGCATTAGATATAATAAATTGTAGTGGGGAAAATCTTCCCCTACTCTTAATATGAAGAGGAGGAATCTGAATTCCTTTTTCTGGCTATATCTTTCTTCAGAACATATAATTTGTCCACATTTCTGAATCCTTCTGCTATAATCTTTCCATTGTCTTCTTCTATAATTTTTCACCCACTTGATGTAAATACAATTACATTCCATTTTTAAACAAATTTTCCTACACTTAGAATGTTATTCTTTAGCTCTTCAACCAATGATACATTAGTTGCTTCTCTATTCTTAACATCATGATCAACATTACCCATTCATAGTACCTTTGCAGGTGTAATATTTCCAAGAATAACCTTACCACCCTTGTTTTTCTTGAGAGAGATAATTTTTCTCTTATTTCTATATTTGTAATGAGAGCATCCACTATCTATGTACCATTGATATTCTTCTTCAAATGTGCACAACACAAGGCCACACCTCACTTGTTCCTCTTTCTTCTGCTTAATATGAGGAGTGCTGGTGGATCCATATTTTTTAGGTCTTTTCGTAACAATGTTCTTGTCTGATTACATGCTTTGGAGTGAATCTATTTGTTTTCTGTAATAATTCCTTGTCTTCTTCCAACATTATTTTGTTACATGTCCAAACTTATTACATGTATAACACCTTACATGACCATAAAAGGGGAAAAGAGAATCATAATTTTTATCTTCATATTTTTCTGATTGCAATCAATAGATTTCTGACCAAATACATTGCATGTAAAACAATATCCATTAAATAAATGTGAGTACCTGGGAACCAATGTTCTTCTTATGAAGAGACATTTTTCTTGAGGTCTGAAGAACATGGTTCTGTAATTATCTACAATGTGTCCATATCTATGAAATATAAAACATTCAATATCATTGATCAAAGGAGAGAATTAATTGTTATTTATATTATTAGAAGCAATTGATATCCTTTGAAAATTCTCTTTCCTTGGTTGTTGGTATGGTTGACTTCTCAATTCTTTACCAAGATTCTCAGATTTTTCTTTGTTAACCTTAGAATAGGCTTGAGAGCTATATTCTCCTTTAACAGTTTCATGAAAGCCAATTCTTGATTTGATGGAGGGGGGTATTTCACTGTTAAGAAGGTTGTCCAATATATTGGTACTATCATTAAATTTCAAATGTTTGTCCTTTTCTATTAATTTAGCTTTTATAATGCTTACCTAAGCCTCCAATATTTGAAACTATATTCCTTTTCCATATATTTCTTCCTCATTCCTTATTCAATATGTATTCCTTCTTCCAGTTGTGTTCTTAACTTGATAATCCCTTTGTTAAGCCCATTTTATTATTCTTCAAATACTTGGAGTAGCTCATCATTTCCTTTTTTTTTTACTTTTCAATATATGATCTTAGAGAGATGACCTCATCTTCAAGCCCATCACAATATCATTTCCTTTCTTAAAGTTGTTATGTTACTACAACAATATTCACTAATTCATCACGATCCATGTTTTTACATACCTACAACTTATTCTCAATACTGTTAATATTTTTCAAAGTAGAAGCAATTTTTCCTCTAAGTTTAAGTACTTCCTCTAATCTGTCTTCTTCTAAATTAGTAATTCCATCTGATATAAAAAAAGTTGTTTCAGGATCACCCTCATATTTTGGCAAACCATAATTTCATTTAGATTCATGTAATGTCTCATAAGCAAGATTAATTGTCGTTTTACCTGATGAGAAAACTTCCTTTACTTGTTTTACTTCTACTTCATGAATGAATTGCAAATTATCCCATACTTCCTTTGTAGTTTCATAGTGAATAATTTTCTCTAATACTGAATCAGGTACACTCCAAAATATTTCATTTAATGCTTGACTATTCCTTTCACTAGTACAAAATGGCTAATTAATTACTAAAAAATGACTAAATTTGCATATAAACGACCATTTTTCAATCTGTGACCAGTAGTAGCTAATTTACAGTATCTAATAACGCGACCAAATTTTAGTCATTTTTAGCTTAGTCATTAATTGGTTGTCTCAATTTTATCGTCTAGCAGTATATTTAGTCATAAATTTTTTCGTTATTTTAGTCATTAATTGCCACAATTAATGACCAAATATAATACAAAATATATTACTATATGATCACCCGAGAAAATCAATTAATGACCAAAGAAATGTGACCGAAATATTGGTTGTCTTATAAGATACTATAAATTAGCTACTAATAGTCATATATATGCAAATTTTAGTCATCGTTTGAAACCAATTAATGACCAAAGAAATATGACTAAATTTTGGTCATGTTATAAGATATTGTAAATTAGCTACTAATAGTCGTATATATGCAAAATTTATTCTTCATTTGTAATCACAAATTTATCATTTGCAGTAGTCATGTATATTTTTTTGGTAGTTTCATATTCATTATATAAATGACTAATTTAGTAGTTTATATTCATTTCATTTACTTTTATTAATAATCATTATAAATGACTAATTTAGTCGTATATTCATTTTAATTGTGTTAATCATTAATCAATATAAACTAATAATTTAGTAGTTTTAGATTTATTTTATGTGTTCATTATTAATCAGCATAAATTAATTAGTATGATTTTGCATCTAAATTTAAAAAAGTCATGCAATGTGTGAATGTTCCTCTAATATGAAAACACAAATTTCCATATGTTAATTATAATACTAAACAATATCAAGTGCAACTATAAGTCATTTCAACCACATAAATTATATTATATGAAATGTTAAAGTATTACAATATGAGTTTCCAACTTAATATTGGTTGGACTACAATCTACACATGAAATAATGTTTCATTACTTCAAAACATTATCATTGTATTGCCAAGGCATTGCAGGTGAATTCACCAACTCTGAATACTTGACCATCAATCTCTATGTGTGTGTCTTATGTGGGATATTGTCTCTAAGCGTATCACTAGACCAGTTATCTTCTCACTCTCTTTTTTCATTTGTCGCTCTAGTTTTATTTCTCTTATCTTTGTTCAATTCATGATTCTTACCATCAATACTGAGTTATTTTTCTAAAACAAAAGAAGATACAATGCAAAGTGTAAGACATGAAAGAAAATTAACACTATAATATAAAATAAACTAGTAGACTATAAAGAGTTTATACGACATCTGCCTCAACATCAACAATGACAAAGCAATTTTTTCCCTTATAACAAGCAAGAAACTCAAATAAATTTTCTTTAGTTGGGCGATAGTGGCCAGATGACCTGTATAAACAAAGAAAATAAAATGTCACCATAGAAAATAACACCTTAATAAGTTAGTATCCAACCTTCTAGGAAACGTTAGACACAATCGTGTCAACTAATTTACATGCTAAAAAGCTCAAGTTGTAGATAACTTGTGAAAACAAATAATACAAGGTGTAATATTTAATCCTTGTCGTTTTATTCACAACAACATTTCATTTTCTAATGCATGAACTTGGTCAAGTATATAAACAACATGTGCTCAAATAAAAACATGAAAGTAAACTTTTCTAGTAGTCATGAAAATATTTTAACACAAAATAGCTATAAGAATTACAATCAATATCATGTAATACTAATTTTATCTTCAAGCTTTGGTTGTTGTTTAAATGGACATGATACCAAGTATTTTCAATTTCATAGTTAAAAGATAAAACAAAATAAAAAGAAACATTCAAAATACAATCAAACAATAAAGAGAGGATATCATGTAATGGGCATTGAAATTATAAAATAATTGTTTACTTGCCCACCAATGTCTTTTCTATTATTCCTAAAACATTTTCTTGCCGAAAATAACCATGAGGGGAAAGAATCACAACATTAAAAACCATCGGAATCCCTACTAGAAACATTTCCAAATTCGTTGGCTCAGGTGCCTGAGGGATCTCTAACAACAAATGGATCATATCCAATACATGCTCTAAATTGTCTCCCCATCCTTTTTCCAATCGCATTTCATGTAACCTACCCACATTTGAGTCAAGAAACAATAAAATGAAGGCATTGAAATATGTTTTTTTATCTTTTATATCTATAAAATTTTAATCTAATTTTTTTCAGGAGCATATTAATTCATATCTAAAGACTTATTGACATATGAGAAGGTATCAATCAAGTAGGAAATCAGAAAAATCGACCCCAATGAGGTCCTCAAACAATTTATACAATACCAATATTTTTCTTGTTGTGATATCTTGGGTAGAAAAAAGAAAATATTTGCCAAAGTAAAAAACATATAATACTTATATTGAAACTCTTTATATGGTGTATTCTTAGGCATCTTTTTAAGATGTTCCTCCACCTTTACCAAAGGGATCTGTAGCTTGGTTAAACTATGTATCCTTTCATTCAACATCAATTTCTACAAGATAAATGCCACACATTATTCTTTCCCATTTCTCGACATGCTACATATGATAAATTGAAAGTCACATAAAACCAAGAAAAAACCTTTTCCTGACCAAAACAAACAAACAAACAGTGCCTCTAATAAAAATCCATTCTAATATAAACATCTCAAAAGAGAGTGGACCATTTTTGTTGCTCGACTTTGCCTATTTTTGTTATGAAAGTGGTCGAGCTTAATGAACAAACAAATGTGAGCGGAGTTTTAAATGTGAAAAAAATATGTTGACCTTTGTAGGCTTCTTAAAAATGATGTAAATGAGTCATTATTGGTCGATTTTCACTTGTTCCATCTCAAACATTCTAGACCCAAAGGTGTATCCCACTGAAGTTCATTCGAACCAAAATTTCACTCGTCATTCCTTCCAAGTACACAAGCAACATTGTTAAGCATTAGTCATTATTATTATGTTAAAATGTACTTTAAACATAAATGATCTATTTCATGAACTTAATATATGATATTTAAAATATAAAATAAAAATATTTATTTCAAACAAAATATTTTAATATTTATTTTATATACATATAGGAAAATGTTCCAGAACCATATGGACTAACGCCTTTCACTTGTTTCATCTTAAATATTCCATACCCAAAGGTGTATCCTACTCGTACATAGAGCATGCAATGGTGAACCAATTGTGTTATAGCTATCAATATGCATGTTCCTAGAAACATATCATGAGATGTTAAAAATAAATTGAAAATATGGAACAAAGCTCTATACTTTTATGAAAAAGAATAAAATCCATTCTCCAAAATCCCCAATGTTTGACATTGTATTAACATGGAAATATAAATTGTAGTAATATGAAAATATAAAATGTATTAACCTGGAAATATAGATATTTTATTAATATGAAAATATAAAGCAAATATGCCTTATCATTGAAACTATGAGAAAAATGATTCTTTATCTTGAATGCAATTATAAAATAGACATTTACAAATGATAGAGTACATGAAAACAACTCACACTGACATCAAAATATTACTCTCTCTCTGTAAATTATAAAATATCCACCTACAAAGGATATATACTATATAAAAACACTGTAAAAAATTACTAAGAAATTGATTAAATAAAAACAAAGATAAAATAGCGAAAAAACCATTTAAATGGTAAAGTAGGAAATTGATATTGGAGAAAAATTTCTAACATTTGGTGAAATCATATCAAGTGGAACCTCTCTTCCATCCAATAGAAGAATTGATGCACCATAGTATAATACTCATCTAAGAAATATGTGTTGCAATATGGTTATTGAACAAGTTGAGGACACTTGAATGTATTTTTCATATAGGTTTTGAACAATTTAGTAGGTCCTAATTTCTATGCAACACCAATTAATCTCAAAATATACCATATATTACAAAACTGAAAGGATATTCTAACAAAATTTATTGATTGTATCTTATATTTTTTTTAGTATAATGTGTCTTTAGTACACTATAGTGGCAAACATCAATCTTGAGGTAAGACAATAGTTTTCCTTGGCTAGGGAGTGTCCAAATCAGATTATTTTGTTGGTGTAGCCCGGAAAAACGTTATGGCCACCATGGTTTGCTCACAAGAAAGGAAATACTCTTTGTCAAGCTCAAATGACCTAATACGCCACTAAAATTTATAATTGGCTCGACAAACACTTATTCTTGAACTCCTGACCTCCTAGATACCCAAAGGATAAGAGGAGGCCCAAATAAACAACATTCCACAAGCCTAAAGCCCAAGAGATTGGACACTGCATGTAAAAACACCCCAGTTTCACCAACTATTCTTTCCCCCCATGTTTTATCTGTATAATCATTTATAGAGATTACAATTTACTTTGGATGTGGTTATAATGACCAAATCACAATCGTGTCTCTCCAATATCAAATCATATAATCAATAAGTGGAAAAACTAAATAACCAATATTAAATAGATGCATCTCTTATTCTCTTGGAAAAATGCAAAGCTAGCTTTCAAAGTTTCAATCCCCACAACATCATCTCCTACATTTAATGACTTTAAAGTAAGCTACAAACCAAAGAATAATGCCAACTTCTAATTATAAAGACAATTAACCCTAACTTTCTTTGATGAAATTTTTTCGTAAATGAGTATACAACTCTTGGCTTGTAGGCCCCAAGGGTTAGCTCAATTGGTCGAATTTCGGTCAGTAAAGCACCTTGCCAATGGGAGGTCACGGGGTGAAAAATGGTCATTTATATGCAAATGGAACAAATATTAGAGGAATAAGAGCTTCGGATGCTTGTGCATTGCTTATGTGTTCCACTTATTTCAATCAATGTGGTAAAAGTAATTAAACAAGGTAATTGGAATTTTAGCCTTCTTTCATTACATACCTTTAATTTGTTGGAAACGATCGTGTTATGGAGAGGTTGGTTATTTTAAATCCTAGTAATGAGATCTCAAGTGTGGTTATTGAAGGGATTTCATGAAACACTTTTGAACAACCTTTTTTTTTAATGTTACGTGGTGGAAAGATCTCACATTTCTAGCGGTCACATAAATCTAAGTTGGTTGGAGATGGGTTACTTCAAAAATAAGAGATTTTATTGGATGGTGACCTTCTCTTTCACAAATTACTAGAAACTATGATCCATACCTTGATTCAATTGTAACCTATCCTAGAAAAAATTTTCTTGGACCCTCGGTTCTTTTGTAAAAACAATTAACAGTGGTTTTTCCAAATTGTTGCATTAGTGTAGGCTCACTACTTTGGGTAACTTGACTACTGATAATAATTTTCAGAGTTAATAACCATAATATTTGTGCTCAACCTAAAGATTCAAGAAAAAAATGGATTTCCTTTGAAGGATGGATTGATGGCTAGGGATTGATCCAGGAAGGTAATTCTTGTAGGGTATGAAAAAGATCCATTTTGATGTGGTTTGTGCCCAAATTAGGGCAGGATTTTATGTTACCTTTAAAACCAGGTTTGTGCCCAGCATTGGCTAGAGTTGGTGTTGTATTTAAATCCTTACTAGAGAATTTCAATCATTCTATATCATATTGAAATTTGAATGCACCAATAATGTCCCAAATTATGAAGCCTCTCTATTTGATCTGCAACAAGCACAAGAAAGTTTTAGCTCCCTCCCCACCACCACAAAAACAGAATTTGATATAGGGTTATATGGCTAGAGATGTGGAAAGTGATACAAAAATATTCATTTTTGACCAAATTTATGATCAAGTTGGGCTAGTTCTAGGAAGAACTTGAATGTGTTGTAGTGGACAATCTTGTTTTGACCATTTTTCACTCCTATAATATTTTTATATTTCATTGCAATCATGGCTAGAAATATACTTTAATGTTTGAGGGCTTGAAAATTGTTACTCTTTCTTTGTTTCTCTCTCTCACATCCTCTCTCCCCCTTCCCCTCCCACTATCCCTCCCGCTCTCTCTCCATCTATTTATCTTTGTCCTTCCATTCCCCCCTCCTCTCTCTCTCTCTCTCTCTCTCTCTCTCTCTATGTTCCTCTCCCAACTCTCCCCCACTCTCTCCTAATATCACTATCTCTCTCTCTCTCTCTCTCTCTCTCATCCTTCCCCCCTCTCCTTCCCCCTAGCTATATTTCCCTCTCATCCTTCTCTCCCACTCTTCCCCTTCATCTCTCTCTCTTTCTCCTACTCTCCCTCTCCCTCTCTCTCCTTCTCTCTGTCCCTCCTTGCCCCTCATTTTCTCTCTTTCTCTCTCTCTATTTCTCTATCACACTCCCCCTCAACCCCCTTCTCTCTCTCTCTCTCAGAGCTTTTCCCTCTTGCTCCCCACTTCACTCGCTCCCTCGCCCTTTCTCTCTCTCCCTCACTCCATCAATATCTCTCTCCCCATCTCCGTCTCCCTTCCACTCCCACTCCCTCTCCCCCCTTGTTTTCACACACAAACAAAAAAAATATATTACTTCTCGTCTATCCCCTCCATTACTACCACAACCTCCTAAATAGTCATTTAATCTTTTAAAAAAATATATAATACATTAATAGAATTAAAATTGCAATCTAAAAAAATTGTTTAGTAATATAAAGTCTCTTTTATAAAAAATAATTTTAGATAAAAAAATATCAAAACAAACAAATATAAAAATTAAAAATGAGAAATATTATTAATATTCAAATGCAAAAACACCAAAGAAAAGGAAACAAATAAATAAGAAATAGAAGGTATTATGAAATAAAAAAAATTATTTATACACAAAAAAAATGCATAATCTTAACTACGAGATAAACTATGATTATATCATTATCCAGTAGAAAAAAATGAAAAATACATTAAAAAATAGATAGTTGTGTATTTCAAAATAACACCTTTCAAGAATAAAATAAGCCATTACAGATTAAGATATGAAAAAATAAAAAGGAAAATTCATCTTATTAAAAACATGAAAGAAAGAAATCAATGATACATTTTTCAAATGCAATGAATGAATCAAAGCAAAAAGCTCTTCGTTGTTGAGTCTATGAAAGCATTAATCCATTTGGTTTGGTGAGTCTATCAACTTTCCATTTAACATGAATATTTGCAATTAGAAAAATTGTGAAAAAGATCAATCATATTAAAATAATTTTTATGATTTTCAAAATTTAACTTTTAAAACTCAATAATTTTGATAAAAAGCATAAAAAGGAAATATGAAAAAAATTAAAACATAAATCCGAAACCCAAATTTTAGAATCAATACAAAGATATCCTACAAAAATGCGCTAAGGAAGGATAGTGACTATTTCATAGTTTTTGAATTTTGGTTTTCGGTATTCGGCCGGGGTATTGAAAAGCCACTTTAATTCGGTGATTCGGAATTCATCCCCTTTGTACTTTGGCAGATTGGTTGGTGTGATCTAATCTAGGTTTTGAAGGGACCTAGTTTCAGTTCCCGAGGTAGTACCATTTCTGGTACTTACGGGTTTTTGAGGCTTCATCTCCCTTGATATTTTTTCTGACGTGGTGCAGATTTCGATTCATGGTCCTCCTCTGTTTTGTTGAGTTGGTAGTTTTTAATTGGTGTTGATGTTCTAAGATCGGGGGCTTGTGGGGGTGGGGGTTTATCTGGCAACCATCATATGACAAACCTTAATAACTACATCCGGGACCATGACGCGGCCTTCCTAGATGCCGATTTACTGCATGTTGTACAGGTGGTCGAAGAATGTCTCGAGGCTAGAGGTGTTGGGCTTTCTGACTCAATTGTGTCTCCTAGTTTTGATACTTCTCAGATATTATCGGAGGGGAGGTCGAACAGTAAGGTTTCTCTACCTTTTTCTGCGCCAGTGTCTTTTAGGCTGAAGAGGGGTGAGGCAAAACCGTTCAAACTAGCAGAGGATTGTTGATTGCTGAGTTTTGGAACAAACGTTCTCTGGGATAGGGTGGTGGCACTGTCAAAGCGCGTGGTGGTAGGCCACTGGAAGTTTGAAAATTTTAGTTCGATCAATATGATGGAGTGGCTTCTGCAAAAGTGGGAGAAACTGTTGGGCTACTCTCCACAGGTCAGTCGGCTTGAGGAAGGATGGTTCTGCTTCTACATGCAGAATGATGATGATGCAGGGGTGGTTCTGAGTAGAACCTGGGTTTTTGGTCGATGTTTCCTGGCCTTGCACAAATGGGACGTCAGTTTCCACCCAAAGACCAATGCCCCTGTGAACCACATGGTGTGGGCTAAACTTCACAGGCTTCCGCTACTGTACTGGAATTTCAAAGCTCTTAAAGCCATTGGTAACAGTATTGGCACATGCCGATATGCTGACCCAAGATGCCATGAGGTGTATGATAAGCGGGTGGCATGGATTCTCATGGAAATGTCATTTTCCAGGGGTTTGCCTACATGCATAGATCTGAGATGGGACGGGATGGTCCATCGTCAGGATATTGATTATTGGTATCTCCCATATAGGTGCCATCTCTGTCATGAGACTGGCCACCTTATGAGAAAATGCCCAAAGTGGAATGCTCCAGGCCCTGTGGGGAGGGTGGAAGATGGCGATTCAAGGAAGCAGATGTCGGTTGTGAAGTGTTCGGGACCGCCGCCATCGAGACATTTGGATGCACCTAATTCCACAAGTAAGAATCACACTTCTCAGTCTTCTATGTCGGAAGGGGAAGGAAATAATTTACAGACTGATTTCTATTCGAATGGTATTGTTGGTGATATATATCCATCCATTTTATCTGGAGTGTCACATTATTTGGAAATGGGGATGACTTCGGCACTTTTCCACTTTCCCTTGGTGTCCTTGTGTCATGAGACCGTTGTATTTGTGCCAAGGCCCTTGTCTCCCACTCAAACTTGTTCAGGTAAGGACCATTCTTTACCGTTTTCTAAGTCTAAAAGGGATGGATTTAATTTGCAGTCTGATTTATGTTCGAATGTTTTTTTTGGTGATATATCACTGTCCAATTTATCCGGGGTGTCTCACTGTTCGGGACTGGGGATGTCTTCGGCATTTTTCCATCTTCCCTTGGTGTCTTTGTGCCATGAGGCCACTATCTCTGTGTCAAGGCCTGTGTCTCCCATTCAATCTAGTCCGCAGCATGTCATTTTAGACACCTCTGAACGCTTTAATGATGGTATGGGTTCTTATCCTGTTGGTAGCCGGACTTCGGAGATCCCGGCGAGCAGTAGACAGGAAATTATTATTCCTGGTAAGGGGGGAAATATTGTGACAGCCCTCCTCCTCTTTTTGTGGGTCTGGATTTGTTTGACTCGGGAAATGTTGAACTGGGTTCACTATCTTCGGCCGCAACCTTACCATTGGCTGTTGACGCCTTATCCCCTCGGAATTCTATCGGAAGCGACATTGAATTTCTTCTGGCTAATCTGGATGCTAGTTTGGTCCCGCTATCTGTTGTTTCTGGTCTGTCGCCACCTCCCATATTTATCTGTCCTTCCTCTCGTCAAAACGTCACAATCCGTTGGGGGAGGGGAAAGCATAAAAGGAAAACAAAGTTGTTGACTATGGCAGGAAATAATGATGTGTTATCAGGCGAGAATTTTCGTGATGTTCCTGTGGCGCAAGCCATAGGTTGGGTCCTGAGAGCATTGACCCCTACTCTTGGGTCTCTATGATGAAGATAGTATCTTTAAATATTAGGGGTTTGGGGGGTCATGCCAAGTTTTTGTCTCTTAAATTTTTTTTTCTCTGTTTAAAGCCATCTATTATTTTACTACAAGAAACAATGTCGGGTGTTGACCGATCCACTTCCTTTCTTCAATCATTGTTACCAGAGTGGCAGATTGCGTCAACCGATGCCATTGGTCTATCGGGAGGATGTGTTGCCCTCTAGGACCCCAGATGGTTCACATTTAAAGCATATGGTTTTTCTGGTGGCATTGTGCTTTCCAGTTTTTGTAGGGGGTTTGGTCAGAGGATTCATATCCTTAACATATATGCACCGTACTCGGAAAAATTACAGTTTTGGAAGCATCTGGATGCTTGTGGTTTTTTCATGCTGAGAAATTCTATACTTGCCGACGGCTTAAATTGCTCTTTTCATCCAAGCGAAATATGGGGTGATTGAGGCAAGTTCGATCCTCGTGATCTGGATATAAAGGAGATTCTGCTAGATTCAGATCTGATGGACATATCGCTGGGTTCAAACTGTCCTACGTGGTTCAATGGGAGAAAAGGCAGGGAATATATAGGAAAAAGAATTGATAGATTTATGATAAGTGTGGGTCTCGGATCATCAATGAAATGTATTGCTGTCGATGCGGAGGACCTAACGCTTTCGGATCATAGATCGATTGTGCTGGGTTGGGAGTTCGAGGAGAAGCAATATGGTTATCCTTTCAAGTTCAACTGTCTGTGGCTGGAGGACGGGGATTTCATCAAATTGATTAAGGATTATATCTCACAACATCAGTGGATTACTGACTCTTCGGCCATGGCTTATTTCTCTAGTCTTCTGAAGGGAATGAAGAAGGAGGCCTGGGGGTGGGAGAAATTAAAAAAGAGAAAGAACAGGGAGCGAATGCGCCATATTATAATGGAAAGGGCGAGAATATACAAGGAGGTGGCGAATGGAAATCAAAGTACGGATTTCTAGGAGGAGTTAAAAAACCTAGAATCTGAATATCGTGATTTTCTGCTTAGGGAGGAGGCTGCATGGAGATTAAAGAGCAGGGCCACATGGTTGAAAGTTGGTGATAAAAACACCAAATTTTTTCATAAGTTTGCTTCGGGAAGGAGGAAGGAAAACACTATTTGGGAAATTGAGTCAGGAGGTAAAAAAAAAATTTCTGATACGGATATTAAGGCGGCAGCGGTGGAATACTTTGGTCACTTTACAAACATAGGGAAGCAAATGTCATGACTGAGAAAATGGAGTTAATTGAGGAGTATCTAGTAACCAAGGATTTAATGAAAATGTCTCCTTTGAGGAGGTCAAAGGGCTGTTACATTCCTTTGTTGATGATAAGAGCCCAAGGCTGGATGGTTGGACCCGGACTTTTTTCTCCATTTTATTGACAATTTCCTTGAGGATTTAACGGATATGGCTGAAGAAGCTCGGGTAAGCGGGAGGATTTGTGGTGCTGTTAATTCAATGTCCAATGTTCTGATCCCTAAGAAGAAAGGAAAGCTTTCTTTTAGTGATTACCGGTCGATATCACTGTGCAACACCCTCTATAAAATTATTTCAAAAGTCATTGCGTAGAGATTAAAGGGCACCTTATCCAAATTTATCTCACCTGAACAATTCGGATTCTTGAAGGATAGAAATATACATGATGATGTTGCGATGACTCAAGAGATCATTCATACAATCGGGGAAAAAAAGGAGGAGGCGGCGGTGATGAAGATTCTGAACAAGGCGTATGATCGGGTTGATTGGATGTTTCTGAGATTAGTTCTTTTCAAAATTGGGTTGAATAGGGATGTAGTTGCATGGATCATGGGTTGTGTTAGTAATACATATATGGCGATAATTATAAATGGTTCGACCACAAAGTTCTTTCATTCGAGCAGAGGACTTAGACAAGGGTGCGCCCTCTCACCTTTTTTATTCATACTTGTGATGGATGCCCTGAGTTTAAAGATTAGAAGAGTGGCTGAGCAGGGACGTTTCCATGGTATTGAGATAAGCCCTCATTTGAAACCTACTCACAGTCTATTTGTCGATGACATTATTATCTTTGGAATGATGGTTCAAAAATGCTGGTTGATTCTTAAAGAAATTTTTTCACTTTTCTGTGAAGCCAATGGGATGTTGATTAGTGAACAAAAATCGTGCATATATTATGCTGCCAGGGAGGTGTCGATACAAAATGAATTAGCAAATTTATTTTGTTTCACTAAGGCTTCCTTAAATGATGGGTTGACATACTTGGGCTTCCGGATGAAAGCATTAAGTTATACATCGGATGACTGGAAGTGGTTGCTTAAAAAATACCAAAATAAATTGAGCTTATGGTCAGCAAAGTGGTTATCTAGAGGAGGTAGGTTGATCTTAACTCGGGCAGTTCTTCAGCAGATTATGGTATATTGGGTCCATATTTATATCATCTCGAACAAGATAGCGGTGGAAATTCGTAAGATCATGAAAATTTTCATAAGGGGGGGGAGGAAAGATAAAAGAGGTATCCATTTAGCAAGGTGGGATATGTTAACTTTCCCAAAAGATAAAGGTGGCTAAGGCATCCTAAACCTGGAGATATTCGAGCAGTCCCTCCTTATCAAATCATTATGGAGGTGTTTTCACTCAGGAGGAATATGGCAGGACATTATTAATCATAAATATTTGGGAGGGGCTACGCTGGAAGATTTGAACATCTCGGGATGGAAAGCTGGGCGCTATAGTTCTGCTATTTGGAAAGGTTTTGGAAAACTTTGGCCTTTGTTTAAGAAGCACTTTTTGTGGCATTTCGGTAATGGTACAAATATTCTTGTTGGATGCAGTGATATGTTGGGATTTGACCGACTCTCTTCTTTATCGGAGGCTCCCATTAACTGCCTAAACCAGAAAGGGATTTTCTACCTACAACAGATTATCCAAGGGTGGGTAGATGGCATCCCTAAGTGGAAAAATATTATTGAATTGGGCCTAGAGAGCAAGTGGGATGATATGCGGGTAAAGTACACAAATTATCTTAGTATGCAAGGTTTGTGTTGTAATATTGAGGGAGATAGACTCCTTTGGGAGGGGTCCTACTCAAAGACAGGGCTGAAAGTAAAGAATATTTACTCATCACTAATCATCTAGAAACCGGACTGCTGGGTCAGGAATTATTGGAAAATGGGAACTCCAGTAAAAATGATAATTTTTCTTTGGTTAGTTTGGAATGATAAAAATCTCACCTGGGGAAATCTACAAAAAAAGGGCTAGCAGGGACCAGGACTGTGTGTACTTTGTGGCAATGAAGAAGAGGACAATTATCATTTGTTTTATACCTGCTCCTTTGCGTATGAAATTCTATTCATTTTGTGTAATAGATTACAGGTCCAACCTCCTACATACATAAATATGGAGGATTGTCTGCGATGGTGGCTTGGTAGAGGGAAGAAATGGTGGCCTTTTCCAATTTTGTTTCATTGGTATATTTGGGGTAGCCGGAATAAAAAACTTTTCAAGGACTACCCCTGTCTTCCTGCAAATGTTGCTTTTCAAATATGCAGTGTTTGGGATAGCCTTAAGGTTGATATGAAACTTACTAGAGATCTATCCATCAGGTTACATCCTCATGAGATACGTTATCCTATTGGTTATTTTGACGGGGCCTCTCAGCAGTCGATCTGTGGGTATAGGGCGTGGTTAATGTTATCTCCGGTTTGTCACTATAAGCTTTAATGGAATGGGGGGAATGGAACAAATATGAAGGCGGAATGCCTGGCATTATGGGGACTCTTATGGTTTGCCTCACAACTCTATATGGACAAGACCTGGATCGTAGGGGACTCAAAATTCTTGGTGGATTACATGAATCAGAAAGTTTGTATAAACCCAGGTCTGCTTTCTCACTGGTTGGAAAGAATCAACAAGCTAAAAAATACTTTTACCACTATCTCCTTTCATCATGTCTACAAAGAGAAGAATGCAGTCGCTGATAGACTATCTAAAATAGGATTGGAGGTTAATATTGGTGAGATGCACTACCAGCTCTGCAATTCGGATGGTCTTGGGGCAACTGGTGTTGTTCCGTTTATCTTATTTTCTGTTAATGCGTGTACTCATTACTTGTTTTGTGGGCCATCTATGGACTTGATGTTTTATCTATGTTTTTCCTTTTTGATGATGTAATAGTGGATTTGATCTGCTATGATACTATTATTACTCTATATGGTTGTGGGTCTGATGGATCAGCCAGGCAATGCTACAAAAAAAATTCATGTAATAGTCTTGGATTTAACGTTATGTTTCTAGTACTTAATATAAACCAGAGTATTTTTTGTACTGAAAAAAAAAAATAAAAAAATATGCCAATCGTGTAAAATTATATGTATATTTTCAATTGGTATGGGATTTTGGAGATTTGAAAAAATATATATATTTGTATTATGGATCTGGTGAATATGTCTATTTATATCATGGTTTTCTTTTAGGAAAATTTGGGAATGAAAACACCGTCCTGAATTCTCACTGGAAACATCCGGGTGCCATAAATTTAAACAAAGACACATAACGCCACGAACACAAGTATTGAAAATATGAATGATCTACCAAATAAATAAATAAATAAATGCCTGTGCACTAACCTCATTATCCAACCATCTTTGAGAATCATTTTGGGTTTTGTTCTTCGATTTGTTTCAAAAAATTTTGGAAGGTGTGTGCCAGACTTTGATTGTCCGGATTCAGCCCATGGACCAATCACGGCTAAAATATGAGAAAACTTCTTGAGATCATCCAAAGGGGTTCTGTCATGGGAATCGAACCCGCGGTGTTGGTTTCGTCAATGATTAAAACGGAGAAGAGAGCCCAAACTTGCCCCAATTCAAAATGATTAAACCTTTATATGTATAACTATTTGTATTGTTGTCCCAGATCCAAGCTTTGGTGTCACTAGAGTTGTTTCACTGATGTCACCTGCAACTCAGACCACGTGAAGAACCCACTGCGGTCGCTTCATTGTTTTATACGCCCTAGATCTCTAAGCATTGATATGGAGCGAACTGAATAACTGATAACTTACCCTTTGTCCGTGGTTGGAGTCCATTCATGCCCCGGAAACGAACTGGCAAAGTTAGAGATGCTTATCCTAATCCACCATCTCACAACCAAGTACAGGTTTCAGTCCCCGGAGGATAACCAGGATGTTCCAGCGGGAACACAATCACATTTATCACAGCATATGAGGCAGTTACATTCCGGGTTAGTTTCTGCTTTTGTGCGAGGTGGATAAGGTAGTAGAATGTGTCATTGCGCCGAGAGGCGTATCTACAGCCCAATATGACCCGGATGTCAGGTATGTCACGTCCTCATACAAAATGTCGCCGTAAGTTTTAAATAAAAAAAAATAAAAAATAAAAAAAATCGCATTGTGCTAGAACATATATCAATTTCTAATACAATTATGTATTATTTATATAATTTGAATGGATAGTAAATTGTATACGCGAATTTGAATGGATCATAAATTTACCTTTAACAAAAAAAATTACCACATTGAATTTCCAAATTAAGTAAAATTTTAAACATCTTTACTGTTTACTAAAGTCAATACCATTTCCTATATCAAAGCAAAAGAGTTAATTCAACACAAGTAATCAAACCACACTGGTTGGTTTGATACGCGTCGACCTCGTTCTTTTGCATGTGATTATTACCGAAAGAATTTCTACTAATTTATATTATGGATCACAAAAGCTTAGATTCCAAAAAAACAAGTAATCAAAATCGAAAATCTTTTAATATTTCTTTTAATTAAATATTTGTAAAATGAATTTATACTTACTCCAGAGCTATGGTAAATAAATAAAAATATATATAAACTAGATGTCTGGTAAATAAATAAAAATTCTTTTTATATTTATTCCATAAACCTTTTTATATTTAAAAAAACTTTAAAAAGATGTTTTATTTAGATGAAGCCTATGGGACGAATACCATGGAACAAATTAATATTGATACCATGGGCCAAATACCTTGGGTCAATAAATAAATATAAAAGAAGTATAAACAAGTATGATAAATAAATAAATAAATATAAAGTAGATATAAAGAGGTATGGTAAATGAATAAATATAAAAGAGGCATAAAGAGGTAAGGTAAATAAATAACAATATATCAAGTAAAGAAAATGGGTATGGTAAATAAATATAGTAACAAAGTTGGTGGGTGAAGAGAGAGAGAGAGGAAGAGAGAGATGGGAGAGAAAGGGAAAGAGAGGAAGGAAGAGAGAGGGATGTGAGAGGAGGGAGGGAGGGAGGGAAAGAGAGATGGACTTGGAGGGGGAGGAGGAGAGAGGTAAGAAGAAAGAAATAGAGAGAGAAAGGTGGAGAGAGAGAGAGAGAGAGTGAGTGAGTGATAAGGAAGATGGAGAGAGAGGGAGAGAGGGGGAAGATAGAGATATAGATGGAAGGTGAAGAGAGGGAAGAAGAGAGAGATGGGGAGGGGGTGATTGAAAAAGAGATTGATATATATGGAGTACGAGAGAACGTGTGTTTAGGGGGGTGAGATAAAGAGACAAAAAAGAATAGATGGAGGGGGATATAGATATGGATGGAGGGTGGAGAGAGGGAGGAATATTTCTCGCACTAGATGGGATTGATATAAGTGGAGATGCTGATATATAATCCTATTTGATTATTTGCACTATATGCATTGATTTTAGTGTAGATATTTATTTCTAATGATATTTGATTACTTGCACTAGATGCATCGATTTTAGCGTAAATGGTGATTTCTAATCCTATTTGATTTCTTGTGCTAGATTCAATGATTTTAGTGTAGATGTTGATTCCTAATTATATTTGATTACTTGCACTAGATGAATTGGTTTCAATGTAGATGATTTCTAGTCCTATTTTATTGTTTGCACTAAATGCGTTGATTTCAGTGTAGATGGCGATTTCCAATACTATTTGATTTATTTGAGTAAATGCATTGATTTCAGTGTAGATGTTGGTTTCTAGAGAGAGAGAGAGAGTGATAAGGAAGATGGAGAGAGAGGGAGAGAGGACAAAAGGAGGAAAGAGAGATATTAATGGGGGAGAGGGAGAGAAGGGGAAGATAGAGATATAGATGGAAGGTGAAGAGAGGGAAGAAGAGAGAGACGAGGAGAGGGGGTGATTGAAAAAGAGATTCATATATATGGAGTATGAGAGCGCGTGTGTTTAGGGGGGTGAGATAGAGAGACAAAAAAGAATAGATGGAGGGGGATATAGATATGGATGGAGGGGGGAGAAAGGGAGGAATATTTCTCGTACTAGATGGATTGATATAAGTGGAAATGGTGATTTCTAATCCTATTTGATTATCTGCACTAGAAGCATCGATTTTAGTGTAGATATCTATTTCTAATGATATTTGATTACTTGCACTAAATGCATTTATTTCAGTGTAGGTGGTGATTTCTAATACAATTTGATTGCTTGCACTGAATGTGTTGATTTCAATTTAGATGTCGATTTATAATTATATTTGATTACTTGCACTAGATGACTTAATTTCAATGTAGATGATTTCTAATCCTATTTAATTGTTTGCACTAAATTCATTTATTTTAGTGTAGATGGATATTTCTAATCCTATTTGATTTATTTGAGTAAATGCATTGATTTCAGTGTAGATGTTGGTTCCTAGAGAAAGAGAGAGTGAGTGATAAGGAAGATGGAGAGAGAGAGAGAGAGGACAAAAGGAGGAAAGAGAGATATTAGCGGGGGAGAGGGAGAGAAGGGGAAGAGAGGGAAGAAGAGAGAGATGGGGAGAGAGGGTGATCGACAAAGAGAATGATATATATGGAGTGCGAGAGCGTGTGTGTTTAAGGGGGTGAGATAGAGACAAAAAAAAAGAGATGGATGGGGATATAGATATGGATGGAGGGTGGAGAGAGGGAAGAATATTTCTTGCACTAGATGGATTGATTTAAGTGGAGATGGTGATTTATAATCCTATTTGATCATTTGCACTAGATGCATTGATTTTAGTGTAGATATTTATTTCTAATGATATATGATTACTTGCACTAGATGCATTGATTTCAGATATAAATAAATATAAAGTAGATATAAAGAGGTATGGTAAATGAATAAATATAAAAGAGGCATAAAGAGGTAAGGTAAATAAATAACAATATATCAAGTAAAGAAAATGGGTATGGTAAATAAATATAGTAACAAAGTTGGTGGGTGAAGAGAGAGAGAGGAAGAGAGAGATGGGAGAGAAAGGGAAAGAGAGGAAGGAAGAGAGAGGATGTGAGAGAGTGGAGAGAGGGAGGGAAAGAGAGATGGACTTGGAGGGGGAGGAGGAGAGAGGTAAGAAGAAAGAAATAGAGAGAGAAAGGTGGAGAGAGAGAGAGTGAGTGAGTGATAAGGAAGATGGAGAGAGAGGGAGAGGGGGGAGATCGAGATATAGATGGAAGGTGAAGAGAGGGAAGAAGAGAGAGATGGGGAGAGGAGGGGATTGACAAAGAGACTGATATATATGGATTGCGAGAGTGTGTGTGTTTAGGGGGGTGAGATAGAGAGACAGAAAAAGAAAACATGGAGGGGGATATAGATATGGATGGAGGGTGGAGAGAGGGAAGAATATTTCTCACACTAGATGGATTGATATAAGTGGAAATGGTGATTTATAATCCTATTTGATTATTTGCACTATATGCATCGATTTTAGTGTAGATATTTATTTCTAATGATATTTGATTACTTGCACTAGATGCATTGATTTCAGTGTAGGTGGTGATTTCTAATACAATTTGATTGCTTGCACTAAATTTGTTGATTTCAATTTAGATGTCGATTTATAATTATATTTGATTAATTGCACTAGATGAATTGGTTTCAATGTAGATGATTTCTAATCCTATTTGATCGTTTGCACTAAATTCATTTATTTCAGTGTAGATGGATATTTCTAATCCTATTTGATTTATTTGAGTAAATACATTGATTTCAGTGTAGATGTTGGTTCCTAGAGAAAGAGAGAGTGAGTGATAAGGAAGATGGAGAGAGAGAGAGAGAGGACAAAAGGAGGAAAGAGAGATATTAGCGGGGGAGAGGGAGAGAATGGGAAGAGAGGGAAGAAGAGAGAGATGGGGAGAGAGGTGATCATTAAAGAGAATGATATAAGTGGAGTGCGAGAGCGCAAGTTTAAGGGGGTGAGATAGAGACACAAAAAAAGAGATGGATGGGGATATAGATATGGATGGAGGGTGGAGAGAGGGAAGAATATTTCTTGCACTAGATGGATTGATTTAAGTGGAGATGGTGATTTATAATCCTATTTGATCATTTGCACTAGATGCATCGATTTTAGTGTAAATATTTATTTCTAATGATATATGATTACTTGCACTAGATGCATTGATTTCAGTGTAGGTGATGATTCCTAATACTATTTGATTGCTTGCACTGGATGTGTTGATTTCAATTTAGACGTCGATTTATAATTATATTTGATTGCTTGCACTAGATGCATTGATTTCAATGTAGATGTTGGTTTCTAATCTTATTTGATTGATTGCAGTAGGTGCATTGATTTCAATGTAGAGTTTTTTTTCTAATCTTATTTGATTGCTTGCATTAAATGCATTGATTTCAATGTATATGTTGATTTATGATTTGATTTAATTGGATATATGACGGTACATTAATATTAAAGTGATTGGATTAACAATATGCATTGATTTTAGTGTAAGCACAAAAAGTTATTAACAATGTAGATTGATTTCTGTGTTATAGTAATTTAAGCTATTAATATTGGAGAGCAAGAGAGACAAGGTATCATGTTTACTACAACAGATCGAGCTAAAGATTTAAATGATTTACGATTTAAATTTTCCTTTTCATATAATCGATATGAAAGGATAAAAAAACTAACAAGGGAGGAAATAAGAATAGTAGAAGAAAATAGTTTGAGATTGATTGTAACATGAGTACGTTCTTATTATTCACATTTTCTATCTTCCAACACTATTATTGTCACTTTGCATTTAAAAAAATTATTTCATCATTTTTCATCATTATAGTTATTAACAATAATTATCATCTCAACGAACTGAGGTAACTAAGAAAATTTAAAATTAAAATGACCAAGTTAATCTCAAAAATATTTAGCATATTTAAAATTATTATATTAATATTTGATATATTTACATATTACTGAAAAAATTAATCATATCTTTGATAGATTTTCCTTGGCAACACACGACTGAAACTAGCCTAGATCCATCTTACATCTCAAAAATATACAAAAATTTTAATAATCTGAAAAATGTGACGTTGATGCCTCCGACTGGAACCGGCCTAGATCCATCTAACTCTGGATCTATCATGCGCCAAGAGGGATAAAATCTCTCGAGGTGCAAACCTTTTCTCAAGTTTTGCACTCAAAAAATAGGTTTGCACCTCGAGAGATTTGATCCCTCTCGGCGCATGATAGATCCAGAGTTAGATGGATCTAGGTTGGTACGGTAAGGCTGACTGGACACCCACACACTGGCTTTTAATTGACAGGCTGCTACCTTTGATGAGAATGGCTCGTTCTTGCAGATTGGCGGATGTGTTATGATGATCTCGTCAAATGCTCATGTAAGTGATTCCTAAATACTACCATATATGGTGTGGTTTTGGGTTATCACATGATGAGATGCTGGTTATGTGGGTGGGTTTTTTGTCTGTAGTTTCTATGAACTTTTCGGAGGTGTTCGAGGTGGGTGTGACCACCCTGTTGGTCATATTTGCTTTGGTTATCCTTAAATCGATCTTTCATATCCACTGTTCTAATGGTGGTACATGATGATAATAGAGTAAAATTATCTTCCTCCGCCCATACATCCTCGTCTGACTCTCTCACGGGTGATCAATGTCAATATAGAAAATGGTACCTATTGTGGCATAAGTGGGTGGAATCTATTATTATCTATCGTCCATGTAAGAGTCTTGGTTTCAGGCTGTGCAAAATATGGTGGTCACTACCGGGATGCATCTGTTGCTGTTGTTGTCATGTTTAGTGGGGTGGGCATGGACCTGGTTATTTTGATGACCATCTGCCTGACAATTTTGAAATCCTTTTTCGGCCTATTCTCCGGAAATATTTGAATATTTTCCGAGGATGTTTTCGATCTATCTGTATTTCTTATCTGCCATTTCTCGTGGCTATATCACTATCTGAACACTTGATCAGGTATGCTCAGTGGTGGCTATAGGTGATTAGGTGTGCTCAGTGGCGACTGCAGGTTTCTGTGTGGGGTGGCTTTTGATCGATTGCGCTACTGGTGGGTGATCCTTGCAGGATTGCTTGGATTGATCTCTTGGGATGTACGCCCCATTTTTTCTAGTCTTTTCGTCATTTATGGGGTATTAATCTCATCTTCGGTATTCTAGCAACTTCCTTATTAGGATAGTGTTAGGTTGGTGGGATGGTACCAACTGTGCTGATGATCCCAAGGAATTTTCATTCATTCTTTGTGAAGTACACATGCTCCAATATGGGATCATAAATGTACACTATTTCCAGATCTATCTTGGAGGATGGCGTCATTGGGTTGGGGGATCTGTCGGTCCTTTCCTATCATTGATAGGTGTTCTTTTTGGATATGACTGTTTGGGTCTACCAATTTTCATGTTGTTTCAGACGTTCTAGTGATGTCTCCTTCTCAGTTTTATCACATTAGTGTATTATTTGGTTTGGGGTAGGTACGTATAACAAATAGTTTATTCTAACCTTGGCCATCCCTAGCCTAGTGGTGTTGTGACCTTCCCGTTGGTGTCAACCTGATCTTTTGGCTGAGGTGTCATAATTCTTTCCATCGTATTCTGACATATGCATGCACAGTTCTAGTGTGGCAGCACTCTGATCTTTTAGACATAGTTGGTGATTGTACGCTTTGCTATAATTCTAATATGGATGGTAATATGGCCAGGATTTCGATGGATTCTGTGCCTGATGGTATTGCGCGTGATCCCTCACTTTATTTTGAGGTGGATGATTTTATTATCAAGCAAGCTCTACAGGACTACTCTGAGATTAAGGTGAAAAAACAACGTCGACCCAGAAGGCACAATCGTCGTGGGCTTGGTGGTGGAAAAAGGAACATCTACAAACACAACATGGAGGTTAGGGAGGTATCTTTGGACTGCGAAGACCTCTGTCCGCATGTGGAAAGCTTACAGAAAAGGGCGGTTATTGGCAAGTGGATGTTTCCTGATAAAGAGGATTTTGACACGGTTACTTGGATTAATCAGAAATGGAACCCCATAATAGGTTACTCACCTAAGGTCAGCACGCTACTGAATGGTTGGTTAAGCATTCATTTTATGGACGAGAAGGATGTCTTCAAGATTACCGGTCGGACTTGGGTTCGTGGAAGGAGTTTCATGCAACTCATTCCATGGTACCTCGGCTTTAATCCGGTTTTGGAGGCTCCTCGCAGCAGGATGGCCTAGGTTAAGCTTCCTGGGCTGCCACTTGAATTCTGGACCCTTAAAGCATTGAAGGTGATTGGTGACTCAATTGGGTCCACCAAATATATTGATCCTAGCATTGTGGGGGCGAGTGACAAAAGAATTTCCTGGATCCTTGTCGAGGTTGATTATGTGGGGGGCCTGCCTGGTGATATTGATCTCCTATGGTGCAATAGATGACATCACCAACGTATTGACTTCTGGGGGATACCATTTCGGTGTCTTATCTGTCATAAGACGGGTCATCTAAGGGATCACTACCCTTATTGTTTATGTATTTTTCGATCGGACGCGGCTGTGACGGGTGTGGGTGCGGACCGTCAGAACAATGTTGTCTCGGGCATGTCGGGTGGCTTTCAATCTGGTAATCCCATTTCCTCATCATCTGATGATGATGCTTGTAGAACTGCAGATGGTCATTATGATTTCTCTATTCCTGATGTTGCGATACCATCAAATATTGCTAGTCTACCATATGTTGCTCGTAATTTATATAGAGTACTAGACCCTCAGGTAAACTATGAGCCAAATCCTTTTCCTTCATCACCCTCTAATGTACAGGGTGATCCTGATGCCCCTATACCATGTCCCACTTTTGCCCCCTCTGATTCTACTTTTCATATCAATAATCCCATATCTAGTTCTGGCCAACTGTGTCAAAAGAACTGCCTTAAAGGGGCCTCTTCCCATACCTCGAGGGTTGATAGTTTGACTATGGGTCCCAGCTCTGTTGATGCCCACAATATTCCCAGGAATGACCCACCTATTTTTAAGTCAACTGTGTTTTCCTGTGGAGAATCGTCTTGGATGTCCGTTGGGATGGCATCTGAGGGAAATCTCATGTCACCACGCTATACACCTGAGCGATCTGACCCTCTACAACTATTAGAATCTCCTAGAAACTCTATTGGGAGTGATATCGATTCCCTCTTGGGGAATCCAAATCTGGACCTAGCCGCACTTACTGTCTTTGAGAAACCTCCTACCTCTCCAACCAAACAATCTACCGCTTTATCGACTGCTATTATCTCCATCAAGAAGAAGGCAAAAGCTACATGTCGCCTGAATAAGGGAAAATTCAAGTCCATCTCTCTGTTTTCTGATGATGATGCAGGCCTCACTGATATTCCCATAGCTAAATGTGATGCTATGGACAACTCTTCTAGGGCGCTTAGAGCATGCCACCCTCGGCCTCCTTCCCCATGACTCATATCATCTCATTGAACTTAAGGGGGTTGGGCGATGCCTCCAAATTTCATTGCCTGAGGGATCTCATTGTTTCGAAGAATCCAATTATATTTTTGGGTCAGGAGACTATATCAGACAGGGCGAAAGCTATCAAAATGTTTCTAAAAATTAAAACAAGATGGCATGCGGCAGCGGTTAATTCCAATGGTCGATCTGGGGGTATGATTGCCATGTGGAACCCCGATTTTGTCTTTTTTAAGGCATTCAGCTTCTTTGGGGGTATTTTGCTATCGGGGCGTCTTAGAGGTCATCATGGTAATTTCAATCTCATAAATATATATGCGCCATATTCAAATAGGTTGGTCTTTTGGAACAGAATGAAGGTGGCAGGACTCTTTTCCCTACCAAATCTTATTATGATGGGAGACTTCAACTCCTCGCTGAATGGGGACGAAATATGGGGCAATAGCGCTCTTCTTGATTCTTTGGCAGGTTTTTTGAATGATTTGTTCTTATCTCAGGGGCTGGTGGACATAAGGCCATGCCCACTTGCTCCCACATGGACCATCAGGCGAGTGGGAGAAAATTTTATAGGGAAGAGGCTTGATAGAGTGTTGGTTAAGGACTCTCTGATGGAGTCTTTGGAGGATCCCAGATCCTCGGTGTTGGCATCAGACATATCGGATCATATGCCGATAATTTTGACATGGAGCAGTTCTGAGGTTATTAAAGGGCGTCCTTTCAAATTCAATCTAATTTGGCTGGAAGATCCTGATTATGCCAATTTGGTTGTTGGGATCTGGAAGGATGGTCAGGATCTAGGTGGTCTAGGGGGATGGGATTGTTTTCATCACAGACTGCAGAAAATTAAGATTGCCTCCAAGAGGTGGGAACGCAAAAATAAATTGGAACTCAGGGCAGAATATAAAGATATTCAACAGCAGATGGAGGCTATTATTTCTTCCTTCCTCACATGTGAACTGGATGAGCCCACACTGGATAATCTCAAATTGCTGGGGAATAGGAAAAGGGAGATTCTGAGGATTGAGGAGATAACTTGGCATCTCAAGAGCAGAATCAACTGGCTAGCTGCGGGGGATCAAAACACTAAGTTCTTCCACAAGAGTGCAAGTGAACGGAAGAACAGGAACGAGATCTGGCGCATTAAGAAAGATGATGAGTCTTATGATTTAACATGCTCTGACATTCAAAAAGAAGCACTCAGATATTTCTCCTCGTTTGATCAACATCAGGATGGGATAAGCAAGGACAACCAGGTATGGTTGCTGGAAAATGTTAATCGTTTTTTTGATGTTGATGCTATTTCTTCTTTGGATAAATCTATTACAGGGAATGAAGTCTTAACGGTTATGAAGTCCTTTTCCAAGGATAAATGTCTAGGGCCTAATGGATGGCCCGCGAAATTTTTTATCTTCTTCTTTGATTTGATGGGGGAGGAGTTAACTCATGTTATTGACCACATCCGGACCCGAGGGGTCATGCCGACCAACCTCAATTCCACATTTATTTCTCTTATCCCAAAGGCTGCTGATCCCAAAACTTTTGCAGACTATAGACCAATAGCACTTTGTAATGTACTATATAAGATAACATCGAAGATAATTGCAGAGCGTTTAAAGGCCACGTTATCGACCTTCATCTCCAATGAAAAATATGGTTTCTTAAAAGGCCGATCCATTCATGATGCCACGGAAATAGCACAGGAGGTGCTACATTCTATACACACAGAGAAGAGGGAGGCAATTGTGATGAAAGTTGACCTCTATAAGGCCTACGACTCTGTCGATTGGTCCTATATCAGGATTTTTCTCCTGAAGATTGGCCTTCTAATAAGGATTATCAGGTGGATTATGACATGTATCTCCACAGTTCGGTTCGTTGTTATCATAAACGACATCCCTACTCATTTCTTTGCTACTGGATGTGGTCTTTGACAAGGATGTGTGTTGTCCCCTTTAATTTTTATCCTAATCATGGATGGATTCAGTAGTATCATGCACATGGCGGAGCAGAAGGGTTTTATAAAGGGTTTCTCTTTTTCCAATTCGGTTTCTTCGTCTCACTCATTGTTTTTCGACGACCTTTTGTTATTTGGTAATCTGAAAAGGAACCACTGGTTCTATATACATTATATGTTCATCCATTTCGAATCTGCAACAGATCTAGCCATCAATAAGGGAAAATATTTCCTCATATATGAATATGGGGACCCGCAGGAGATTGCCTTTATTGTGGATTTTTTGGGGATTGAATGTAGAGAGGCTACTACTGGTTTTACATACTTGGGTTTTTAAATCAAACCATGCGGATATCAGATTCGCGACTGGATGTGGCTGATCGACAAATTTAGAAGGAGGATTTTTAGGTGGACACACAGATGGTTGTCCATTTGGGGAAGGCTCATAATGATTCAGGCGGTACTTTCTCAGATGATGGTTTATTGGGGTCACTTGTATTTCCTTCCTGAATGTATCATAAGGTTCATCAATCGCATAATTGCCCAGTTTTTGTGGTGGGGTTCTCAACTGGCACAAAAATTTCACCTCTGCAAACTCGAGGCCCTATGCAGGCCAAAATAACATGACGGTTGGGGGATCCTCAACACACGGATATTCAATATGGCACTGCTCATTAAGTCTTTCTGGAGGGAAATACATGGAAACGGTATATGGAGTGCAATCATTAAATGCAAATACATCGAGGGTGATATTCTTCATCGGCTTTTATGTATGCAGTTCTCTTTCCCCCGGTCGATCTCTGCCATCTGGTGAAGTTTCAAGAAGATTTTGGTCTATGTGGCGGTACGATTGGCATGGCTCTTCAGGGATGGTGGCCGTATCCCATTGAACTTCAAAAAGCTTATTGCCTTCCCTCCAAACACGGGGCCATTGCCGGATCTGCAATTCAGATTGGTGCATAGAGGACTTCTTTATCTTGCTAAGACAATTCGATGTTGGTCATTCGAGGTTCCTAAATTTAAAAGTGCTCTTCAACTGGGGCTGGGGGAACTGGAGGCATCTGAATGGGAACAGTTGCGGGACGACCTGCGTGGAGCTGGGCTTTGCTGGGATGTGGGAGGTGATGTCATTGTGTGGGATGGCCCTCTGAAAGATGGCGGATTAATAGTTAAAGATATATACAGAAGTCTAAATTCCTCTACATACCAGGGACAGATGTCCATGATTTTTCTACCATTCTGGTGGAGGAAAATCCCTACAAAGATTGTTCTCTTTGGCTAGCTGGTTTGGAAGGGTAAGATATTGACAGGGGATAACCTGGTCAAAAGAGGATATAATGGGTTGTTCAGATGTGTCATATGTTATGGTGATTTCGAGTCCATCTCTCATCCATTCTTCCGATGCCCTACCATTGTGAGTTTATGGAGGCTCTTTAGTACACATTTCATGGACCCTGCATGGTCCCCAGATGATTTCATCTCCTTCGCTTTGGAATGGGACAAGCTGTGGGGAAAGTACAGATCACTGCCTTTCTTCTTCATATGGGAGGTATGGTTGGGGCAGAATAAGTTGATATTTGATGATGTTCCTTTTCAGATTCTGCGCATTTTTTCTGCTATCAAGTGGTGGATGGATGATCGTCCCTCCCCTACTGTGTCCATATGGGATGGCTCCATTCGCATTCGGCCTCATGAGATGGCCATTCCGGCTATATATTTTGATGGTGCCTGTGTGGATGGTGTTATGGGTTGCGGGGCCTGGATCAAATTTTCACAGAGGGAGAGGATTCACATAGGGAGAGGATTCACATATACTGGAACGGGGGACCAGGATCCAATAATAAAGCAGAGATCATTTCCCTCTAGGGTGGCCTTCTGGCGGCCTCCAATCTACAGCTATAGGATGCTCATGTATATGGGGACTCTTAGGTTGTTATAGGATGGGTGACAAACACTTCAGCTATGATGTGCCCGGCTTTACTGGGTTGGGTGCATAGGATGCAAAGATTGTGGACGATGCTCAATAGGCCTCCCATCAACCATATCTACAGGGAAAACAGCACCAGGGCTGATGGGCTCTCCAAAAAAGGCATCAACTATGACTTTGGTTTAATGCTGGTGCTTCACTTCAGAGATGGAATCCAGATCTGGCAAACTTCCATCCCCATTCCATAGATGAGATGCACAGGTGGAGGCTACTGACTTTTTTGTTTTTTCAGGGTGCCTATGTCTCCCTCTTTTTGGTATATCAGGCGAGCCTGCTACACACGTGTCTATGCTCCCACAGTTTACAATGGCTCTCCATGTAGTGCTGAAGTATCAACAGACTATTATCTTATCCTATTGTTTGCTTATATATTTTCCTAAACTGTCATATGTCTTTTCTAATGTCTAACTGGCTGATGTATAACTTTTTTGCTATGTCTCTATAGTTTTTCATTTTTCTACAGGGATGTATGGTTTTCTGATCATGATGGGATGTGGTTTAAACCCCCCTGTAATATGTTTCCCACTGTATTCTTTGCCTCTCTTTCTTAGATAGGTACAATATACTGTTGGATAATATGTCTAGTCTTCTCGCTTTATAGCTGAGATTATGTCTATCTACAAATGAACTGATTAATATACATCAGCGTTTTTTTTTTTACTGAAAAAAATAAATAAATAAATAAATAAATATTTGTATTATCGTCCTAAAAAATAAAATAAAAAATTGTATTGAATATGGAAACTACATTACTACCTATTAAACATGATCTAATAGAAAGCTTACTTGACAAGAGCAATGAAGTCGTCAACTAAATAAGTTTAAGTTTAGTTCACAAATTCAGGTGTCCACTGGCCTATTTTACTCGAGATATCGGGAGTAGTATCATCAATGATTTATTCCAAATTGCCCAAGTGCTTGAAGGGAAATTTCTAGGTAAAACAGAAATTGGAATGAAATCAGGGGTATTTAGGTTAAGAAAATGAAATTCCTGTGTGGTGAAATCTTCGATGATGTCTTATTTGCTGATCCCGTTCTCCATGAAGGGCTGCTTCCAAAACTCCGTACCGATTTGATTAAAACATTGCCCAACGTGTAAGGCGATTATCTCTCCAGGCATGGTTCCTTCCTCTATTGGTTATGCTCCATTGGGGATTGCAAGATTCAATCTTTACACTTACTCCTTGTCAACTAGATGAGAAAAAGAAAGAAAGGAAATGACGAGATTATATATGCCCACGGTATGGGATTTTAAAAACCTGTAGCCTTAAATCTTTCTTAAGTTTTCGCTTAAATTTCATCAACGTTTTAGCCCAATGACTTTTATTTTTATCTTCTTTGTTTTTGGGTTGGGTTTGGTTTTTTAGGTTTCATCGTGTAAGCCCTAAAATTTTCTTGGGTATTATTGTTTCTCCACAAAAAATTGGGTTGGAAGGTGGGTAGATAGAAAGTGGTAAAAGTGGATTTGTGATTTTAATTTAAATTAAAACTTTTTATCAGCATTGAGGGGAGAATTGAACTAATAATTTTTAATTAAAAATTTTAAATTATATAAATAGAAGTAAATTATTTAGAATAATTAGAGGAAATTTATGCCGGCATAGATTTCAAAAATTTGTAGGCAAAAAGTTTAGTCATGTTAAGGGCTAGAGTGGCCCAGCTTGGGTCCAATCCCCTAGTGATTTTAATGGGCTTGCCTCCAATCCCCTAGTGATTTTAACGGCTTAGATGCCCCTTGGTCTTGATTAATCAAGCCAAAGGTTGAGTGTGCATACATCTCAAGACTCACACCACTTAGTGAACCAAATACTATTAGTGGTGATTTATGAGGAATTCAATTTCAACTTTTTAGATATCTTTAGATTTTCAATAGTTAATCCACATTTTTATTTAAAAAAATAAAAAATATTCAATCAATTAAAAATCATTCTAGATTATGTTTTCAACTTAAAAGTAGATAAATTTTTCATTTAATTAATTAATTTAATTTTTAAAACTAACTAACTTTTTAACGACTAGTTCTTAACAGCGAGTCTTAATGGCTAGTTCTTAACAACTAGTTCTCAACAGTTATTTCTGGGCAATGATGCATCTCCCTATTTATTCATCGAGATCGATTAGTCTTTCCACATTGTCTTGAGAATGAACCACATTAGTTGGTTCGAAACGTCGACCTAACCCTAATGATGTGATTTATCCGAAAGTACTTTTATGTACATTATGGATCACAAAAATCTTAGATCTAACTTAAAAGTATTTTTAATTTTTATATTGCCAATTTTGTTTAATGGTAAAGCATTTGAAGGGTATTGTCAATTGTGTTTAGTGTTCAAGTTAAGATAGTAGAATGAAAAATGATTGAAATTCTAGGAGCACAAGTGCCATGATTATGTGAGATCTATGATAAACAATGTTATTAGAATATGTGTAAAGATATCAAATAATATGCAAAAAAATAAAAAGGGGTTAGGCATCCTTACTCACATACAATGTCATGATCCTCCTATAAAGGATAACAAGGGTATTTACATCTCCACACATACATATAACAAAAGGAAATGAGAAAAATGAGGGAAAATATAAATCTAACTAGGATATAAAAGATGCCATTGGTATTTGGTAGAAGGATATCAATCTCACACCTCACAAACACGGTTGAAGCCTTCCTTTGAGGTGATAATTTAAGGAGAGGATCAAACAAAATGTGAAGAAAGTATGATTCTCGACACTCAGATAAGCATGTGAGTGCAAGATGTGACAGTAGACTTGCATATAGTTCTTCAACTTCTTACAAGATTTGACAATAGAATGCAACTTGTTATCATAGGTTGGGTATCTATGAAACCCATCATAGAGTCTGTGAGATTCAATAAGAAAAATTTCAGCACCCACGCCTAGTGCATTAAGAACCTACACTAGGGCGGGGCCCACAGTGCTATTTTTGGGTGCATGTCTATTTTAGTTATCCCTTAATTAATATGGACAATAAACTGTAATCTATTCTCAATGATGACTTGAAATAGTTAACTGAGAGTGATAAACTCAATTAGCTAGTGGATTTCGAGTTAGGGGTAGTTGGTGAGGCATGTAGAGAAATTCTAGTTGTAACAGAGTTCGAAGTGCAGTGGTGAATTAGTTAATGCAGGTTGTAATCAATTTAACTCAATTAAGTGAGTTAAACTCAATTGTGCTAGTTGTAGCTGAAGATACATTAGTGAGAGATCAAGTGAATTAAATATTAATTAATTCCCAATTAGTGATCTCACATACAACTGAGGATTTAATATTATTAGTTGCATGCATGTCAGATCCAGTGGAGACCCAGTTGAGTTCTAGGTGAAAGGGAAGTTGACTATTAGTTATAGGATTATTGGGTTGCACACATGCAACCAAACACCCATTGGAGTGCCCATGATACTTGCGTAGTCAAAGAAGGAAATAATTCCTATCTTGTAGGGATTTCATTCATCAGGGATTGCACAAGAAAGGCAGGTTGTATAGAGGCTGAGAATTGGCTATGTGTTGGTCAGTTTTATCCATGATAGTGTGAGACAATTAGCTGAGTACTAGAGGGCTCTTGTGAGAAGAGTTTTGTATGTAATTGTTTCATGATCCATGCTTAATATACAATAGAAGATAGTGTGGCTTTTAGCTGTAATATTTCCCCGGGAAATTATTTGTATTATGTGTGATTTGATTCTTCTTTACTTCATGTGATTGGCGATTGTGTTTTTAATTCCGCAAAGTTTGTAGAAGCGATTCAATATTTAAATTTAGTACATTGTTAGATCGGGTGAATCCAAGATATACATGCATGTCGTATAATTTCTACAGAGTGTATGTCTATGATAAACCGTCGAATGTCTGTGGCGTGTGGACACTACATCAGCAACATGAATCATTGGCTCATAGGGTCCCTGTTGTGTAGCTATTCATTGACGAAAGCTACTTCCCCCATGGGATAGAAGTAAAAATTGATAGTTTCAAAGGTAGGAATAATGGCATCAGAGATAATATTGTTTCAATAAAGAAGAGACCCAAAAATAGGCTCATGAACACCATCAATATCTACTAGAGGTGTTGCAATGAAAGCGATAATGAATACAAAAGTTGTAGTCAATAGGATAGGGATCATCAACTAGGCTACCTGATGTTCAATAATTTGAAGCCTTCAATGTGAAAACCTTTGAATTCACACATACCTCAAGGACGATTTTCTGGTTGCAAATGTTGCCGAAATTTTCAAGGGTAAGGTAGTGTTCACCCTATTGAAACTGATATCCAATGCCTTTTCTAGTATCGTCCCAGTAGTTCCGATGACCATTTTATCGCACTTTGATTGTTGGGGTTTTGTCATGACTTCAAAGATCAGATCATTAAGCTCACAAATTATAGGATTATTAAGAAAAAATGAATGGCTAGGGTGTAAATGTAAATGAATTAAATTCAAGTTTAAAATAGTATTGATTTATAAGGTGTTATATGTACAGAGTTTGTTAATTTAAGGTAATTTGATAGTTGATTTGATCAAATGTTGCATATTTTAAAAAATGTGAATGTTTTTTGAATATTTAGAAAACATTCAATTATCAATGAATATTTGATGAGCATAATTAGTGTCATATATCCGATTAGTGTATCATTGGATATCCGACGATAATTGTGTTTATGAGATACCTAATAAAAGTTGGGGCTTTAAAAAACAATTCAAGAAAAATATGACAATATAACGACCGAACTGTCAGAGTATAGTAGCATGTATCCATAAATAAATAAATATGATAATTTGTCAAGAAAATGAATCCAATGCAATCTATTTAAAGAGGGTATATATTTATCCCTGAAACAAAGTCATTCATTTGGGTAGTTCTAAACTGTATTGATACTTTACAAGACATATTATGAAATAAGTTAATAACCCAAGCTCTTAATGTTATGAGGATGCCATGCCAAAGACTCAAGAGTGCCTATTTGATGAAAGGGAATCAAGTTCAAAATCCTATCATTTATGTTCCAGGTTTCTTTGTAGCATACATTTGTAGAAGTGTGACCCCATTGCATTAGTAGATATCCATGTCATGACATCATCATTGATTGATATGATAATAGGTAGGGATTCCTTAAAATGGCTTGGTACATTAACAATCAATTTTTTAAAAGTTTACTTTGGTGAAACTTCACAAGTATAAAGGTTCCATCCCAAAAATTGTGTCAATAGAATGTATAAGGGGTGACATAGTTTTTTTTTTTTTCCAAAACTGAGATCATGTAATTTCCACATTTCTATATTGATGCCATAGTTATTGTAGATATATTTTGGTTATCCTAGTAATATTCAAATGCATTCGGTTTCAAAATAAAACATAAAAAAACTACTACTATAAAGAAGCTCGAACAAACAAGTAACACAAAAAATAAGTACAAAAAAGAAAAAAACTAGAAATAGTGTCAGATGTGAGAAACAAACCTCTATTGCATCTAGCAAGTTCCCTTCATCTTTGTACAAACTCCACAGTGCATGAGAGAACATGCATTATGGGGATCAAGTGCAAGATCTTTTACAAAACATTCAAATGTCGGCAGAATGAGACCTTGTATTTGGATACAAATTCCATTTCAAATGTGAGCATCAATGGTGATAGGTTCTGTTTCCAGAACAAATTCATAAATACTAAGTGCATCTACAAAATTATTCCTATATTACAGTATATTAACATATGAAAATGCATCCTTCCTTGAAACCTTCTTAGCAATGAGGACGAAGGGGAGGAGACAAGAAGAAGAGAAGAAGTAGAATTAGGGTGGGTACTAGAAGTGTTGCTCATTGAATAATGAATCACTACTCCATCAGCATTTGGAAGGTAATGGGCTCTGTGAGTTTCCATTGTTGTGTGCAACATCCCCCGATCTCTTCCAACATTCACTATATGACACCGAAGATACTAAGTGAATTCAAGTTTTGTCCATGCCATAGGACCCATTCCCCTCTTCAACACCCCCAGTTTTCCATATTGTTCCACTTCACAACCCTGCTTTACCAAAATGAAAAAACATGTGCATGGTTATCCTTCGCGAACCTCACGGAAAATTTATTAGAACACACCACATTCAAAATAAAATACCCTAATCGAAATCTAGCAAATGCATTCATCATTTGGGATTAATCGAAATCTAGCAAATGCATTCAGCATTTGGAATTCAACATTTGAGATGAATACCTTACGATTAGAAAGGACAAAGTCTGATGGGATGATTACCTTACGATCTGACAGCTAATTCTGATTTATGCAGGAATGCAACATAATACAAATATAGCCATAGATACAGAGATGCAGCAGAAATAATGCTTCATTTTATTAAAAAAATCAAATGACTGAAATAAACAAGCTAGGGTGCTAGTAGCGTATCTCTGAGAAGAGATGTGGCGGCTACAGGCCTCTAAACTGTGTTACAGAACTGAAAGTTGTTTATAGAAAAAATGGAAATAAACAGCTGGGGTGCTGGTAGGCTTATCTCTGAGAAGATATGTGGCAGCTACAGGGCTATGAACTGTGTTACAAAACAACTGACTGAAACATGCTTATAGAAATAATGGAAATGGACGAGCTAGGGCACTGGCAGTGTATCCCTGAGAAGAGATGTGATGGCTACCAGCCCTTGAACTCTCTTACAATGAGGCTCAAAGGCCTATTTATTTTTGAGAAACAATGTAAAACCCGAAACGTCCAAAAACCTAACCCTAGGAGATGAAGCGCCAAAACTATGGGCCCTGTTTGGGTAAGTTGGTGTTTCAACTTCTCAGGGACATAACTTTGGTATCTGATCTCCGTTTGATGCGCTCAATAGCTTGTTAGAAATATCTATCAGTGGACTACAACTTTTGAGTGAGAAACATCAATCTATGACCCATGTTGCTCGTTGTTTTCCCAAAAAATGTCGTTTAGGGCCTCAAAACGACTCTGGAAGTTTAGGACCTGAAAAACTACTATAAATAGTAAGTTGTGCTAAAATTTACAAACTAAAATAACTGATGGTGGGGGTTCAAATGGACTCGGTGGGTGGACACCAATATCCACCTGGATTATTAAGTCCCCAAAACAGCTCCGGGAGTGCAGGACCCGAAAACCTGCTAAAAATAGTAAGTTGTGCTGAAGCTAAAAAACTGAAAGAATTGATGTTGCGGGTCCAAATGGAATAGGTGGGTGGCCACCGATATCCACCTGGGTCAACAGCACATAGTCAAAACAGAATTTGAAACCATGAAATTTTAAACTCCCACCAAATCAATAATGTTAAACTCCCAGCTAATTAATAAATGCGAGGGAAATATAAAAGAAAAAATAAAAATCGAGATCACTTTAAAAAAAATGAAGAGGGAAACAAAGAGGGCTCTCTAAACTCTTAATTGGGAGCCAAATGGGTAATGAAGAGAAGGTTATAGCTTATAATAAGGAATATTTCACACATTACATGACTTCTAAATAGTATTTCTTTTCTTTATTCTCTTTTCGTTATTCATTTTTCTAGTCCTTTGCTTTGAAAGGGTGGCATAGGTTGTTACAAGGAAGAGATCACACACATTAGATTTTTTTTAATAGTATTTCTATTTTTTATTCAATTTTTTTTAATTATTTTCCTTTTTCTCTCTCTCTCTCTCTCTCTCTCTCTCTCTCTCTCTCTATATATATATATATATATATATATATAGATTATTGACTTTTTAAATTCTTTTTATTTTCTCTGTTGTTAGGAAAATTTAAGCAAATATTCAAAAAAATATCTCTAAACTAAAACGATTAAAAAACAAAAGACTAATAGATGTTGATATAGAAGTATGGAAATCAATTCTTAGACAATTAAAAGAGGAGGAAAGGATCACAAGTGAGAGTGTAACATGAAGAGTGGACCTTAAGATACTAGAATGCATGGTGGAAGATTTATATCCCTAGCGCCTTGTAAATTGTTAATTTCATATAACTAGATGGAATTATTTGATTAGTTTAATTTTATTTTATTATATATTCTTCCAGATTAATAAATTTTAGTTGCGAAAATAGACCACTTCCCTATGTTCAAGTCTTTATTCTGCATTAATACACATATCTTCTAATTTTATGTATAGTTATATGATTTAATTGTTAAAAATTAAATTAGGGTGAAAATGTGGTGGTGGTGATAGTCATTAAGAAGAATTGTGTGTGTTTATATATACACTGAATAAATTAGGATATGATGCTTATAAGTGTATAAAGATCACATTTAACCAGGTTTGAGGTACATTTTATACGTAACATAATGTATATGAGGGGGAAAATGGTTTTCATTCTAGTGATCTAGTCACACAAAAGACCCCATAAATTTTCACTTTGGGATATCCCCAAGATTCAATAAATAATCCAAAGTGAGAGGATTCATTGCTAAGGTGACAGTAGAAACAACCCTCTAGTGTTAAACTTTAGAGACAAAAGGGTATTCAAAATTTTAACGTTGTAGATGGATTTAGAGACTCATTTGTCTCTAAATTTTAACACTGTAGATGGATTCAGAGACCCATGTAGTGAAATGTGACACTTCGGTATCAAAATTGCAATTTTCCATTTCCGGGGTGACACAATTAAAAATTATTAACATAAATGACTAATTCATATACTTGTTGTACTTGTTATTTGGTCATATTTTTATTCTTGGACTATAACAGTCATTTACATTAATCATTATTTATTTTTTCACTTATCATCTAGTCATATATTTTAGTCCTAGACTAAATTAGTCATTTAAGTTATTCTCTTTTAGTTTAGTCACTTATTAACTAGTCATGTATTTTAGTACTAAACTAAATTAGTCATTTAAGTTAGTCGCTTTTAGTTTAGTCACTTATTATCTAGTCGTATATTGTATCCATAGACTAAATTAGTCATTTAATTTAGTCATTTTTAGTTCGGTCACTTAAAATTGCTCAAATTTAGTAGTAATTCACTTGAAATAATTGCGGTGACTAACTTTTTTAGTCACCTAGTAACTAATTTCATTATTTTCTACTATTGTTTGGAGTTCTTTTCTTGATGGTGTATTTTTAGTATAACCATTACAAACTAAATTCTAAACATCATATCTGAGAACAATTATCCTAGACTTCATTTTTTCTTTCCATTCGTGATATTTAGTATCCTTAATAAAAAACGTAACTTCATTATCCATAATTTTTGACTTGGCTTGTTTTGCTACTAATTGTCCTCAATATATGAACTTAGATATTGCCACAGCATCAAATACATCACTATCACTGATTTCCTGGCTTTACCTCTTCCTTTGTGTTTCCTTCTTGTTGTGCTTCCTTCCCATTGTCCCTTATCTACTCTCAAGTGGTTAAGATTTACTGGAGAGACCTTCTCTGATACCAATTGTTAGAAATATTGAGAGGGGGGTGGGCGTGAATCAATATTTCATTTCAATTTCAATTTTCTTATTTTATGCTTGCAATCTTGATAAATTATTTCAATAACATAACATAGTGTTATGGATTTGAGCTTATTCAATAAACCATAAGTGTAAAAGCATGTAAACCATAAGAACACATCAACACAAATGGACACATGGATTTTAGGTGGAAACCCAATGTGGAAGAAAACCATCGTTGTTGTTGTTTCAACTTCTTATTATTAGTGTAAATAAAATACTCTTACATTTTTTATTGGCACAAACCCTTTCTAGCACACATGATCCTATTTGTAGGAGGATACATCCTCCACAATTTTTTCGACTCCTACCAGAAGGAAGTTCCTACTCCCTCAAGAAGTTTATCAGTTTCTACCGGAAGGAAGATCCTACTCCTTCACTGAAGGCTACGACCCTCAGCACCTTCGTTGACCTCATTTAAAAAAAATTATTTTGTATTTACCTATCTCAATCAACCATCAAAACATGTAGGACACCACCCACACTAACCATATACCAAGATAACAAACATTGAATCACTAAATAACTGAATAAATGAATACTAACCACTGAATATATGAATAACTGAATACCAATCACTGAATAACTAAATTCCAATCACTAAATCACTATATCATTGAATAATTGAATACTAATCAATAAATCATTGAATCACTAAATCAATGAATAATTGAATCAAACCAATAGACCAATGTGAACCCTCTCAAAAATAATGCCAATACCAAGTCAATCAAGCCATAACAATACTGTCAATTCATACCAAGTCAAATCCTGTCAAGAGCCATGTTAAACCCTAAATCACCAACATTGTTAAATATTGAGCCAAATATATCATCAACACTATTTATATTAAGCCAAGTTTTAGTGACATATACCAAGAAAATATCCTTCATCGTAGCATCAAAATTATTTATTCAACATCACTATCAATATTAAGCCAAATACCAAGAAGAACAACACTAGAGCACCAAGCCAAATCAACATTGTGAGATTTTAAGCCAAATATTCAGCTCAAAAAAAACATTCATCCATTAACATACCCAAAAATACTTTATCAATCATCAAGGAAACCTATCATAGGCCCTGTCATATGTCATGCCAAGGCTCGAGCCAAATCCTATCAAACCCTTGCAAATTTTACCATACAAAACCAATACTATCAATTCAGATACCAAGCAACAGCAAAAACCTAACAAGATTTACCAATCTCAATGCAAAAAGGAGTTTCTAAAAGTACTATCGCCATGCTCATGAATGTAAGAGGATGAAAAATTTTAGTAGAAGACAAGAAACAACATTTTGTATATATTTATCCTCTACATAGATCACTCTCAAACCCTTGTCACAGTATAGGAATATATATTTCATGAAAATTCTTCATTCACTATGATATTAAAGGGTACAATTCAAATCAATAATACTTCATAGATCACCCAAATTCATCATTGTTATCATAATAGGTTTATGACATTCTCCATATACTAGTGAGCATAAGATAATTCATACTCTTATTTCTTCAAAACCATGGTCATCACTGGAATCATAATCAAGGACTGCACCATACTATTCATGAAATCAATCTTGTAATATTCCTAATTAGCATTCAACTAGTTGGAATATTAAATTTTTCTTTTGTCATTTAGATAGATGAATAAGAGGGTAGGGAGACCCATAAATATTCTTAGTAGGAATAAAACCACTTCTAATGTGAATATGGATAATTTTATCAGTTGAATAAATCACTTTTAGGCGTGAACAGGGGCCAAAGAATGTGGATAGGGTCAAGGTTGAACAAATCAACAATGTTGTCATGGAGGTAGTGGAGAGTTATTGGAGGACAACACAGTCATGGAGGAGGAGTGTATGCATGAGAGTAGCATATTTAATCAATGGGACCCAGGGTGAGGAAGCTCACCAAGAATATAAGGAAGGGGATGATAGCCATAGAATGCATTCTAATTATTGTTTATGTTTGGTCTTTTATGACTGTTTTCATGCTTCAACTATTTAGCAGAGTTTGTTGTGTTGTTTATCACAAGGGTGTTTCCGAGCAGAAATCCCACCCTCATCCCTGGGGGACTTCGAGTGCCCACTCAGGAGAGGTTCATTAAGCTCCATATCCACTATCCGGCATCAATCCAAGCTTCAATCATTATTCACAGAGCATTCTCCTTCAGGATTGTGTTTTTTTGCAAGGCAGTAGCAGTGGAGGGTTGATAGACCCAGTTTTTGAGCTTGTTTTCCTAAGGGGAGCAACCCTTCATCTGGGAGGCTAGAAAGGAGGTTCCTTTAGCATTATTCCACAATATGACATCAGGCCAAGCTTTCTCCATCATCTACAGCACAGTCTCCTTCAGAAACTGTGTTATTTTGCAGGGCAGTGCAGTGGAGGGCTTAGTGCCCAAGTTTGTGAGCTAGTTTTCTAGTGAGGGGAGAAGCCTTTCATATGGAAAGCTAGGAGGGAGAGGTTGCAACCATTTCCTTGTCATATCAGCCATCTCCTAGTATTGATTCAGTGGTATAACATTATTCAGCCCTAGGGCTACATATTTCATATGGTGTTTTTCCGGAAACCCCTTCTGGGTTGTCTTGGAATTGTGCTTAGGAGCTTAGATCTCTGATCCCGACACTTGGTGAGCATATATCAGCAAATATTTGTACTTATATTTTCTAGCAGCAGTGATACTCACTAGGACTGCGCTGTCATGGTCCTCTATCATTTTTAGTTGCAACAACATTTCATGTTTGTGTGTATTTTATCAATGGAGGCTTGTTTTGCCTAACTTGAGTGACCTTTTCCTCAAGATATTGTACTCATTTGTTGTTATTATATATAATGAAATGGATCTATGATTTTCTCATGTTTTTTATGTATTGGTATTTACTACATTTTCTATTTTTGTGTTCTATATTCCTGTATTTTTCATTTTGGAATATTATAGTAGTATCAGAGCATGATCTTTGGCTCAGCTTGTGGGAAATACATCTTATGACACTAGAAGAAGAAGCAGAAAGAAGAGATATATAATGATGGAGGGATTAATTTTTTCCACACTTCTCTTTAGATCTATGTAGGATCTCTCCAAGGAGGTCAAGAAAATGAAAAGGAAAAGGAAAAAATAGACCTCAATAAGGTTTCAGAATGAGGAAGGTCCAAGCACTTCTTATCAGCAGCGGAAGAAACAAGTAATGCAAAGAGCTCCACAATATTATACTATGTCCACTTTCTTTGAAGAGGAAGGTGAATGGCATGGAGGTGGATAATACTTAGAGCAAGAGACTCTGATTAATTATCTTGTAGAGTACAAATCTCAATCAAGAGCATTCAAGGAGAATCTAACTCTCGAACAGTTTATCCAAATCAAAGAAAACTATAGATCCCGCAACAACAATAGAAGAAGAAGGCATATATAGAATAGATTTTTCTTGCCTACATTTGATGGATCATCCACCAGCACAATAAAATATTGGATGAAGAAGTTAGTTCATTTCTTCCAGCTACACCCAATAGCAGAAAGAGAGGCTATTGAGATTGCAATGATACACCTGGAGGGTGGAGCAAAGGATTGGTGGTTCACCCATATAAATCATGCAAGATTGCTGCTTATGCAAACTTCGATAAAAGGCTGATTAAGAATTTTGATAGAAGGAAACTAGAGGTATTTCCCATAAAGAAATTTCCCAACATTGATGAGATAGCACACGAATAACAAAGGGAGGATGTCATCACTATCACTCTGGAAGAGAAGGAACTTCCACCACCACCAGCTGTAGAAGTACTTGCATCAGATGAAGGATCACTTGCATCCTTTCAAGGTGGTCTTAAGCACTTAACATTGAGAGTTCCATGCATGACTTAGGAGATGCATGAGGAGGAGGAGGCAAATACCAACACTGGTGTAGTAGTAGAGGAGAAGCCATCACCATCACCAGTAGTTGGAGAAGCCATTACACCAGTTGGAGGAACTCTTGTAGCTTTGAAATATGTTCCTAAGTTTCAATTGATCCAAGGTTTGCAAACATTTTCATCCCATGTTATTTCAGCACCTCAGTTTAAGATTTATGGGATCATGCCATAGGGAAATTTCATAACTAAGGATTAGAGAACCTTGCTTATTTGGAGCAACAAACAATCAATACGCAGAGGACCCTTGACTTGTTCAAGGAGGAGATTTATAGCCATCCCAGTTGCTCAATATTGAGCTACACACAATAATTTATGTTGAAGTGTGGAGTTTCAGAGGATGGGATGAGCATAGTCCTAATCAGTACAATGTCAGGCTATGGGTTTAGCGATGTGTATGGCCATGAGATAGCATATGCACAATCATGTAGATCAACAACGTTGTCACTGAGGAGCAGTAATGAGTTGGAAGCCCAACTTTTCTTGGATCATTTTGATGACCGCTTCACTCATGAAGCATTGGATGGGAAGATGGTAGATGATAGACCTCTTATGATGGATAACATCTCCCATTATTATGATATATATTTCTTGATGAGAACCTCATAGCTCAAAGAGAATTTTTTGCCTACAGCATATGCTGAACCACATGGGTTATACGGGATCATCGATGAGAGGTTCTCATGGAGAGACCTCCAGGAGGTTGCACTTCAACATATCATGGAGTGAAAATATTATCATCAGATTGGGGATGATGGTATTTTCCATTGGGTGGATACCAAAGTTTGAGAATGATATGATCCATCACCCACAGTTGGATGGATGGGTGAGGATGATGAGCAAGTGGTTGGTGAGCCACTTTCATATCTATGAAACATGGCAGCAAGATGCATGGCTGCGCTGGATACTCTTGAGAGAGTTTGGCCATCACATGACATATGCTATGTCCATGGGTGTGTTATTGTTTAGGACATGCCATAGCACTCACATGATGTGGTAGTAGGGAGTTTGGCTATGTTGGGCTGATGTGACATTCTACATGTCAATCAATATGTTGTTGCTCCATGGCTTGTATGATGATGATATGAGGTGGCAGCAAGAGTCATTGTTTCTTTAGTTACTCTTGGGAGAGTATGGTTTGAATTTCTCCCATACCCTACATGATGTTTCAGGAGTGGATGATGACACAATTTTTTCCTTTGAGAGTGAGGAGATGCTTCAGTTAGTATGAATCTTAATAGCAAGCGTATGAAAAAGGCTCACTTTAGCCGTGCATAACAAACAACCCTAACAAAAAAGATGGCTACCAATATCTTTAGATCTGCAATTAGTTGACCAAGATAAATGCTGTGAAATCTATATCTATGCATTAAAAGGCATTAAGCAGTAAATAAAAGCAAGAGTTGCTCCATGTATCCAATAAACAAGATAATAATATTTTTAAAGAATTTTTGTATTTTTTGACAAATGGGAAGGTAACATAGAAAAATGTTACCAGTCCCCCTCAATGGGATGGGTTCTTGTAAGTCCTCAGCACTTCAGATCTAAAATCTCTCTCTCTTGATGGTGTAGAAAACCCAGACAAAAATGGAACTAAAAGGGAGCTCACAAGAAAAATGGTAGCAAAATATGACAATGATGGTGGATCAAAGTCAGACCAAAAGTATAGATCCAGAGTGATCTTTAGGCAACAAAAGGTAGTGAATGAATGGAAAAACCCTTCTATTTATAAACAAAATATTGAGTTAATCTAGATATTGGTGCATAATTAAAATATTATTAACCAAATCAAGATCCAACTTTTATGGAATATTTTATTATATTTGTTGGAGGGAAAAAGAATTTGACTTTGGTCAAATCCCTTTATTTGTAAATAATAAATAAACAAATGATTTATTTATTATTTTAAGGATGTGGTTGAGTAATAATCAAATAAATAATGATTTATTCAATTATTTATAAACGATTTAGTCAAATTTAACAAGGAATATTATTTAAATAAAGTTTAAATAATTATTCCTAGAAAATAATAAGATAAATAATGATTTATCTAATTAATTTTCCTGTTTTGGGTTAAATATGACCAGGAATATTAATTAAATTGTTGCTTAACTAATTATTACTTGATGAAAATCAAACAAATGTGGATTTATTTAATATTTCCTCATGGGGTTTCTTTTTTAGACCATAAACAACTTAATAAATGAGGTTTACTAAGCTATTTTTCATATCGAAAGCAATTTTACTTAGGGTAAAATTGGTCTTACATGGTGTACTTTGATCCATCTAATAGTAACAGGTTAGATGACCAAAACTTGGTGTAATAGCTTCCATATAGGAAGGAGCCTTCCATATATGGTAAGGGGTTGTTGGCACTCATACATGCATTTTCCAAACTCAGGAATTTTTGGAGGAGCAATAGCTTCCAAGTGAAGATTGACCACCACAAACTTCAATATTCTCTTGAGAAAAAGCAACTACAAGGAGGAAAACAAAGGTGGAGTGGCAGTATTCTAGCATGTGGCTTTAGCATTAAGCATGTCAAGGGATGTGTAGTTTGCTTGAATATTGAGGAGGAAAAAAATAATCCTACAAGGTTGTTACAATCATTCACTTTTCCGGGAGAGAGATGGGAGAGCTCATCTATGGACCTCATCACTAGCTTTCCAACAGTACATGGTAATGGTTGTGTCTTTGTACTTATTGATCAAATAACACATTATTTTCATTCCTTTTCCATTTATTTATAGTACATTGCTCCACAAGAGGGAAAGCCTCTCCTTGGAATTCATGGTCTTCTTAAGACCAAAATCAGTGATAGAGCTAGCCCTTTCTTGTATGGCTTTGGGCAAGTATTGTTCTATTTTAGGTATGCTCAATTGACACCCAGTGCCATTTACTACTTCTAAGTAGATGAGCAAACAAACACAACAAGCAAGTGGTTAGGAAGCTACTTTCCACATTATGTTCAGGGGCCACAATGAGCCAAACTGTGCTGGTTCCACTTGGGGGACTATTTTCACCCCCCAACATTTCATATGGCATTCAATATATTTCTCCTTTTTTTCCATATGGTGATGTTGTTCTATTAACTATATGTGGAATGGCTTGGGCAAGCAAGGTTCTTAGAACCAAAGATTGGATCGTAGAGAGTCAGGATGTATTCTGGTCCGTTAAGGACAACATTTCTGCAACCCAAGAACAACAGGAGTCCTACACATATCATAAATGGAGAGAGAGATAACGTGGGGTGGAAAATTTGGTCTATCATTTTCAACCATATAGCTCCTCTACATTGCAGAAGTAGGGGATTGATGAGCTATTTTATGGGCCACACAAGGTGATCCACCTTGTTGGGAGAGTAGCATGGGGGTTGGGGTTTCTTATTAGGGTTAAGGTCCCCAAAATTTTCCATCTCTCATGCCTCAAGGAGGCCATTAGACATCATGTATTTTCCTCCATGGATCTCCCACTTCTTCCTGAAGAGAGCCATTTGGTTTTATCACCAAAGGTTAACTTGCACACTTGGGAGGAGAAACTAGGGGTCAGATTGGTTGGAGAGCATCTGGTTAAGTGGAGGAGTTTATTAGATGAGGATGCTACAGGGGAAGGAGAGGAGATTTTGTAGTATCCATCCTTTCAGTTGCTTGAGGAAAAGAAAAATTTTGGAGGGGAGGACTATAATATTCCTAATTAGCTTTCAACTAGTTGGAATATTAAATTTTTATTTTGTCATTTAGATAGATGAATAAGAGGGTAGGGAGACCCATAAATATCCTTAGTAGGAATAAAACCAGTTCTAATGTGAATATGGATCATTGTATCAGCTAAATAAAGCAATTTTAGGTGTGAACATGGGCCAAAGCATGTGGATAGGGTCAAGGTTGACCAAATAAAAAGCGATGTCATGGAGGTAGTGGAGAGTTAATGGAGGATAGCACAGTCATGGAGGAGGAGTGTATGCATGAGAGTAACATATTTAATGAGTGGGACCTAGGGTGAGGTAGCTCACTAAGCATATAAGTAAGGGGATGGCAGCCATAGAAGGCATTTTGATTATTGTTCATGTTTTTTCATTTATGACATTTTGCATGCTTCAGTTGTTTAGCAGAGTCTGTTGTGTTGTTTAGCACAAGGGTGTTTCCGAGCGGAAATCCCACCCTCATCATTGAGGGAATTTGAGTGCCCACTCAGGCGAGGTTCATTGAGCTCCATATCCACTATCCAAAATCAGGCCAAGCTTCATCCATTATTCAGAGCGCAGTCTCCATCACGATTGTGTTGTTTGCAGGGCAGTAGCAGTGGAGGGTTGATAGACCCAGTTTCTGAGCTTGTTTTCCAGTGAGGGGAGCAACCCTTCATCTGGGAAGCTAGCAAGGAGGTTCCTTGAGCATTATTCCACCATGAAGCATCAGGCCAAGCTTTTTCCATCATCTATAATGTAGTATCCTTTAGAAACTACGTTATTTTGCAGGGCAGTGCAGTGGAGGGCTTAGTGTCGAAGTTTGTGAGCTAGTTTTCTAGTGAGGGGAGCAGACCTTCATCCAAAAATCTATGAGGGAGAATTTTCAGCCATTTCCTTGTCATATTATCCATCTCCCAATAGTGATTCAGTGGTAGAGCGTTATTCTTCCCTAGGTCTGCATTTTTCATATGGTGTATTTCTGGAAACTCCTTCTCGGTTGTCTTGGAATTGTGCTTGGGAGCTTAGATCTCTGATCCCGACAATTTTTGAGCATTATATCAGCAGATCTTTGCATTTCTATTTTTTAGCAGCAATGACAGTCACTGGGACTGTGTTGTCATGGTCCTCCGACATTTTGAGTTGCAGCAACATTTCATGTTTAGGTGTATTTGATCATTGGAGGCTTGTTTTACCTAACTTGAGTGACCTTTTCCTCAAGACATTGTACTCATTTGCTATTTTTATATATAATGAAATGGATCTATGATTTTCTCATGTTTTTATGTATTGTTATTTATTGCATTTTCTTGTTTTATGTGCTATATTCCTGTCTTTTCCATTTTGGAATATTACAAATCTATAAACTCAAGCATAAGAAGAAATTTTTTTTTTACATATATTTGTCTTCAAGTCACTGTCAGCGTACAAGATTCACCATATAATTTCATCAAATAAAGAAATCGCCTCACTGTCAATTTTGTATATAGACCTCTACCCTAGGTTGCAGACCTCTTTGTTAACAAATCATTTTTTAAAGAAAAGGTAGAAACATATAAACCTTTTGTATATTTAGTCAAGAGATGATTCTTGCAGTCTAAATTTAGATAAAAAGAAAAAAATCAAAGTAAAAAATGCTTCCTATCACTGATACAAGAGGATTATCTATGAAAAAACAAATCATAACCATCCTGCATACTCTATGTCATCTATCTGTGACTTTCAATGCTTTTGCAAATCAACGAAAACTTCACCTATTTTTCCTCTACAAAACACTTCCTACATTCACTACAACTGATCTCAAAACCTGGCAACAAATAATGATCTCTATACATAAACTCATACTTTCAAAACATCTCATTGAGAGTCTGCCTAATGCTAGCCTATGCAGTCAATATAACTAGGGTAGATATGAACATATGATACAAAAATATTTAGGGCCATATGTGCATTATTTAGAAAAAAAAAATCATTCATTTCTTCCAATAGAGATCTACTCTATTCTCCTCCATTACACCTAGAACAAACATATTACTGAGTAGATCATAATGCTAGATCATCTTCATGTGCCTGGGTGAGTTCCTATTTGACAAAAATTCACTGAATTTCTCATCGAATCCACACTCAATGTTCCTCCTTGCTCCTCTATTTATATCATTTGATATCATCAATATCTTAGGAAATATCCAATGTCATTGTTGTTTGTAATTTGGACTATGTCAATTCCTCCTGTGTGCACAAAAACTATGGGAAAAAACCATGGTTTAGCTCGTGGTATTTATTTTTACCACCTACAAGCATAGCTCCAAGGACGATAAAGGGATTTATCAGTTGCAACCACCCTGTCAACGAGTCTTTCGTGTGGTTGAAGGCTTCTAGTTGCCCTGTGGAGAAATTCCTTCATGTAGTTGAGGCTTATACTAGGCCAAAACAACTCCACTTGGCCCCATACTTGGCATACTTATTCCTACTACTCTATAACATCTACATAACTGATTTTAGCCTTCAAAATTGACCTAGCACACCAGACCTCATTCAACCTTACACCTCTTCCTGCATTACACAATAATCCTACACTGATACATTAAGCCTATGTTGTACTTTAGTCTTGCAATGACACATCAATCCTACACTATGATTGTTGACCATCATGTAGACATATTATCATGAATCAAACAATTCATAAAATCCATGGATACATACAAAAAACTTTGATTAGGTTGATCAAGGTGGATTTTTGTGGTCACGCTCTTATTCCACTTAGACCTTGAACATTGTTTCCTTTCAGTTTCCTAATTCTGGGACAATTTCTATTTTTGGCAGTTAGAAACACTAAGGGGGGGAGGTGAATCAGTAATCTCTTTTCAATTTAAATTTACTTAATGTATGCTTCAAAGTCTTGATAAATTATTTCATTAGTAGAACACAAGGTTATAGATTAGAGCTTATTTAGTAAACCTTGAGTGTAAAAGCATGCAAACCATAAGAACACATTAACACATATAAACACAGGTATTTTAGGTGGAAACCCAATGTGGGAGAAAACCACCATTGTTTTTTTTGTCTTCTTATTATTAGTATAAACAAAATATTCTTACATTTTGTACTGGCACAGACCCTTGCCAGTATGTAGGCTCCTACCTACAAGAGGCTAGAACCTCCACAAGTTCTACCGCTCCTACCAGAAGGAAGATCCTACTCCCCCAACGAGTTTACTAGCTACCACTAGAAGGAAGTTCCTACTCCCTCAACAATTTTACTGACTTCCACTAGAAGGAAGCTGCTAATCCCCACGGGGGCATCACTAACAAAGCACTATTATATCACGTGCGTTCATATTGGGGTAAAATTTTTTAGAAAAACCCAAAAAATTATATTGGATATATAAATAAGGGTTAGTGGGTTTTTTTTTTATTACATATGAAATATAAGTATTTTAAGGTATTTTTTATTTATTTTTTAGGCCAAGTGGGCTTGTTTTGTGGGTTTGGAAAAATAAAAAGAGCACCGACTGATATTGTGTGAGGGATCATTAGCATTTGAGCACCATTCAAGCAAGATGGGTTAGGTTTGAAAAAAACACAGAGCACTGACTAAACATTTCTTGTGCAGATCTGAGCATGTGAACCTGCTCGGCACTGAGCGGCCAGATGTGGGAGGAGGGATCACTGAGAGAAAGGAGAGACATCCCCTCCATTGACATATCGGGGGCGAGTGAATGACCTTTCTTTATGGATGGAATTGCGGGGGTGGGATCTAGATGTAACAGAATTAGATAGATGGATTAGTTACTAAAACAGAGAAATTATTCTACGAGGAAGGGGTGAGGAGAACCAGAAGCCTTCAACCTGTAACCTTGAACCTATCAATGTTAGCCTTAAGCAAAGCCTTCTTGTGACGGATCTGAGCATTCGACAGAGCATTCGAGCAAAGAGGGAAAGAGGATTTGACTGAGAAAGAGCATGCATTCGATAAACATTGTGAGAGAGGGAAAGAGAATTTGTGTTTTCATCTGAACTTTTTTTCATTTGGCATCACAAGGGCAGCAGGGGGACCTGCAACACTAGAGGTTAGTCACGTTGAACCTGCAGAGAATAATGTGATAGATTCTTACTATTTTTGTGCCTGGATGCTAGGGTTTATTTTAGAAAACAATGTTGTGTTTGAAACTAGGTTAACTGAGGTATATGTTGTGAATAATTTAGCGTCTAGAGGCTAGGGTGTATTCTAGAAGATTTCTTTGTTTGAAACTAGGTTAACTAAGAAACATGTGGTGACTAACATGAATTAATCCATCACAGTGATTTCAATCCTTATTGCTAGTTTATTGCCTGATGTACCTTGGTTATATGGTATTCATACCTATGTACACACTTTGCTAAAAAAAATTCTAATTATCCTTATCTTTTAGACGGTGAAAACCCTGTAGTTAAGTGCTTTTTGCAAGCACACTGGTAGTAACGCTACTACTTGAATGTCATTACCATTCAGAGAAAAAATACTTGTAGTCATGTCCATTTGACATAACTAATTTCCAACTGGATTCATGGTAAAACAATTGGGTTAACCTTTATGTCTCATAACTTTACATTGTAGACTTAAATTCCTTATTTTCGTTCGTGGAATTATTGTTTAAGTTCTCTAGGGTACTTGAATTGACTAAGGGAGAATATCTCCATCTCTAGAGTCCCTCATAGTTAAAGGGCGGAGTCATCTGGCTACCTTAGGCTAGTTTCCTTGTTGAACGCTCAAAATTAGCCACTTTGGATTCCCAACATCCCTAAAATAATCCCCAGAATCCTTAAAATAAGTGAGGTTTGGGGATTTTCGTCTCTGGAGTCCCTCATTGGCTGATGGGTGGAGGATAATTACCTCTGGAATCCATGTACAAGCATACAACTGGACACCTATATGTAGGGTGGAGGTGGGACAGACCTCTGGAATCCCTGGTCTGGTCATTGGGGTGGAAACTACATTGTTGGTAGTTTGTTAATGATTGAGAGGAAAATTATGAACGTTATCCCTATTCCCTTTATGAGTCACCTTTTTTACTGTATTTTTCTGAACAATTCACAATATACTAGGGTTACAAGATTGCAGTACTTGCTAAATTACATGGTAGGAGGTAATAAATGGATTTTGTAGTCATGGATAATTTTGTACCTTTAGGTACTATTATTAACCCATATGCCAAATGCACTTCCACATGCTAGATGGTTTACTCAACATCAGGGACATTATGGTTCTTAGGGAACATTAACATGATGCAAGACCTCAGGTCTCTTTAAGATTGAGCCACTAGGTACCACGATTTGGCACTTTGAAAGACCTCATAATGTCAGGGTGAAACTTCTCATGTAGCTTCAAATACAAGTCATGAGGTTCATATGAAGAATGCCTCATGTATCGAAATCATCAAGAGTGGCATTACTTGTCTTATGCACAAAATTGACTTGTACTATTTGAATATGGATTATTATAGTTATGACCTGGTATTTCCTTGTATAAGCTATGTTGACTTATACTATGATTGTGGCTTATTATAAATACGTTTCTAGTGTTTCCTTATATAAGTTCTGGTATTACTACCGTTGTCCCTAGAGATTATACTATCATTGTCCCTAAAAATTATGCTATGCCCTCTTTAAGGACGGTGCAACTGATAGTTTTCTATGTTACTTTGTTCTATCTACGTATGCCTTTCTAAGGACATTGCAGTGGTTTGTTTTCTCATGCACATGTATACAGCAGAATAGAGAAGACCATACTAAATGAATAGTTGTAGCTATACTTGACTGTCTTATATAGACTTCAAGAGAAACTAAAGACTATGCAATTTGTGTAGCCTCAAATTACATTGTCATAACATATTTCCATTCAACTATGTGTTGTCCCACCATAATATTTTGGTTAATTGCTACGTGTTATTTCATAATTTTTTCTACAAACTAATGGTATGTAAACTCAATTTGTTGTCATTATGTATTCATGATGGGGCATGATATCAAGTGTGATAGTTTATCTCAACCATTGACAAGACATATTTCTTTAACTGGTTTCACATGATGTTATATGTGATTGTAACACTGAGCATAGTATGACTGTGGCTTATTATAAATATGTTTCTAGTGTTTCGTTGTATAAGTTTCGGTATTACTACCATTGTCCCTAGATATTATGCTATCGGTGTCCCTAGAAATTATGCTATGCTATGTTATGTCCTCTTTAATTGCTGATAGTTTTCTCTATTACTTTGTTCTATCTATATATATATGCCTTTCTAAGGGCATTGCAATCGTTATTTTTCTCATTCACGTGTATACATCATAATAGAGAATACCATACCAAATTAATGGTTGTAGCTATATTTGACTATCTTACATAGACATCAAGAGAAACTAAAGACTATGTGATTTGTGTAGCCTCAAATTGCATTGTCATAACATATTTCCATTCAAATATGTGCTATCCCACCATAATATTTTGGTTAATTGCTATGTGTTATTTCACCATGAAGTTTTTCTACAAACTATTGGTATGTAAAATCAATCTTCTGTCATTATGTATTCATGATGGGGCATGATATCAAGTGTAATAGTTTATCTCAATCATTGAAAAAAAATATTTCTTTAACTGGTTGTGCATGATGTTATATGTGATTGTAACACTGAGCATAGTATACTGTTACAAAATGTGCTATCTTTAATTGTTCATGTTGGGGCAAGGTGTCATGTGTAATTCTCCATTCCAACATAGGGAGTGATGTAACATTGAGAATAATATATTGTTACAAAATGTGCTATCATTAATTACTCATGTTGGGGTGAGGTGTCATGTGTAATTCTTCATTCCAACACAGGGTATGATGTAACATGTGCAACCTTTGATTCATTACTGGGAAAAATGCATTGTTAGAATAACATGTTGCTATGTATTATGTTACTTACGTTGGTATTCCCACCATGCATTTAGTAGCTATTATATGTGTTTTAGTAATGTGCATTAAGGTTCTATGAGTACCAAAATTGGTTAAAAAACAATTGTTGTATATGTTGCACCTTTGTTCCTAGTATTTTCGTTAAGTTCTCTTGACCTGTTCTCGTTAAGTTCATTTGCACAATTATTGAATCTTCATATATATATATATATATATATATATACACACACACACACACACACACACACACATTTTCGTTAAGTTCTCTTGACCTATTCTCGTTAAGTTCATTTGCACAATTATTCAATCTTCTTATATATATATATATATATATATATATATATATATATATATATATATATAGATACTAGTGAAGAAAATTTCAATATATGGCAGTTGACAAACTATATAGGTTTCGTTTTCAATGGTGTGCTCCCATGTATAGTGATTAATGATGTGTTGTGCACGTTAACTCATGACAAGGCATGCAATTTCTTTAATTATAGTTTCCTTTCAAGTTGTCCTATCTATAATTTTAACTCATTCTGTAGCAACTGGAGAACATCATTCTCTAACCATAAAATCCGCAAGGTTAAATATCTCAAGTTCAAATCTAGTTGCAATGACATTATGTATATAGTTTGTAAGAAATATGATCTATAGGTGACATTATGCATATAGTTCATAAGAAATGTGATCTTTTGAATGGGAAATATGGATGGTTAATGATGTTTGCATTGCTAGTGTTTAACATTTCCATAAGAAATGTGATCCCGTGAATGGAAAAGATAGCTGGTTAAGGATGATTGCATTGCCGGCGTATAACATTTTCATCAGAAGTCAAATTGTTAATGTATTAGATGTAAATTCTGTGGCATATTCACTTCCAATGAGGGGATTTGGTTGATATTTTAGTCATATCCAATATATGGATGCCAAAAACCAATTTTTGTACAAATAAACGAACTCCACCACTGTCACAACTGAGCATACCAAATCAGATTGCCGCAAGAAAATAGAGTCATCTCCCACAATGGATTGAGTAGTTAGAGCCCGAGGATAATAAGGTCAAGAAGGAAAATTATACGATTAAGATGTATAAGAGGGACCACCATACTGATATAATCATTGATAGGTGCACTTGATGACTAGAGGGAAATTCATAACCTAGGTTTTAGATTACATGGAATCTACACTCACTGATGTTTTAACCTGGACTATTTGCATGGAAGCACCTCATCCTAATCAATAAACCACATCCCAACAGAAAAGGATATCAATCTCTCTACGTGTAGGCTATGTTCTTTTGATATGCCAATTTTCCTTGAAAATTATTTTCCACTTGTGGATAAATAAATGTTGGTCACTTGGGATTGGAAGGGGCAGTTGCAGATAAGTGAAGTGCTTGTAGGGTTTAGCTTATCAGAGTATCTAGGGTTAAATTTTGAAAGACACACATTGGTAAGGGTAGCAAACATGAATCTACATAGTGAAGAGCCTCTAGGGTTAAGGGATTAAAGGGATACATCAGTATGGGCAGCAAACAAGAGTCTATACAGTGAAGAAGGGTTATGCTGTCACTTTTCTGCAAGAATGACTGTATGTGGTGGTTCAAGACACTGTGGAAATTGAAAGGCCCTCATAAAGCCAGAATCTTAATGTAGCTTATCTTGACAAACAAGGTCCTCTTTTGGATCTTCAGAAGTTGGGGTGATAAGGGTTAGGTCTATGCTACCTATATAAGGAAAGAAGCGAGTTAAAAAATAACTTTTTCTTCAAGTTCCATATCACTAAGGAAGTATGGGCAGCTACAAAAGGATTCAAGGAAAGGAGAGGCGGTTGGAAGGGTATTTTATTGATGAAGCCCTGCAAATTTGGTTGCAGAATAATGAAATAAGAAATAGACATGGTTCCCTTCTAACATTTGTCTTATGGGTTAGGACATATTTAATGATAAACTGGGCACACCATTAGACATTCCATTCAAGGTTCAAAATACTTATCCCATCTTAAAGAAAAATTCCAAGGAGAAGTCAAGAAGGTCTCTTTCCACTCTGGATCTTGATCTATTTTTGCTTTTTGGATTTTTTTCACTGTGCTTCAAGGGACAATAAAGGGACTAGAGAAGAAGGTATCACACCATTATTGAGGAAACTGGAAGGTCATAGGTTGATTTTTGGATGTGGAACAAACAAAGGATTTAAAAACTTAGCAGAATCCAGAGAAGTTTACCTTCTGATGGCACTTTCTTTAGAATTTCGGTGCTCATAGTTCACACTTGTTGGGGACTCTTAGTCGATCATATCGTGGATGAAAGGGTTAGTAGAAGTTAGGAATATGGGGTTGAAAAGGTTATAAAAAGAGAGAAAAGGACCTGAATCTCTCCTTCAAGTTTATAAAGTGTCAATGTATGTGCTTATGTAAAAAAATATGTGTTTCCAAATAAACTCTATATGGTTTCTATTGATATTTTGTGGTGGCCAAATAACAATGGTTGAAAACTTCATTGGATCAATTATTATTCCATCATAGTTCACACAAAAATCCAAGATAATCAAGTTCCTTATACCCAAATGCACACTTCTTCATGTTCACAAATAACTTGTCATGTGTTGCAAACCCTTGGTTTGGTCATCCAAGGCCGGGTTGAAAAGTATTATGTCAAAGTACACAATTAGAGTTGAGTCAAGATGTGGTTGTAGCACTTTTTTCATCATCACATGAATGCTGCAACGCCATTGGTAACATTGAATGGCATCAGTGGTCATGCAAGCAGTCCTTGTCACATCTTGAAGGATGTCTTCCACATAACCTTTGTCTTGATATAGATTTGATGATATCTAGACTTGAGGTTGATCTTACTGAAATATTTGTCTCCCTAAAGTTGAGTTAATAGGTTGTCAATGTGTGATAATGGATATTAGTTCTTTATTATGATTATGCTCAAGATTAGATGGTCCACACACATTCTCCATGTGCCATCATTCTTTGAAACTATAACTATGGTGGATCCACAAGGTAGTTCCAAAAACATAGAGATCAAGCACTGTCCTTACCCATTGGTAGCTCCAAAAACATTAAAAAATTTCTTAATCTCTCACAAGCCCTAGATACTAGCAAACAACAAATTGAATAAAATCCATTTCATACCAGTGAACAGTAAAATCTACAATGGTTTGGTTTTGACCTCTTTAAGACACAAAAAAATGATGTAAATAAGGCCAAAATTGAGGCAGATTTAGGGCCTAAGCTTGCTTATAATTTTTTTAATGTTTGACTCAATAAATCAACTCTCAAATCTGTTTTAGTACTTGTGAGCTTTTCCCAACTCAGGACATCGGACCAAGCTTGAGGAAAATGTTACACGATCTCCATGAAGAAAAGAAAAGGGGGGGGGGGGCAGATGTAGCTCTCTCTGTTACATCCTAAAAGCGCGCAAAAATGACAAAACCTCAAGTGTACACAATGTTGAAGATGAGCAGAGGGTCTGTTTGCTGCTTTCAAACATGGAACCTTTGTTGATTACATAATTATGTCCAATTTCAAATGCTTATGAAGTGTGCTTTTCTCTGTTCCTGTTATTTTTAAATTAGTGTTTGCATTTGGGTCACATAACTGGATCAAAGTCCAGAGGTAGGATGAATGTGTTCTAGTGGCACTGTTCATGGCTACGATGCACCCGAACTCTCTGGACTTTCCTACAGGATATCATTTTCATTTTCAGTAGCATTCCATAAGTGATAATTCAAAACACAATGATCCTTTACACCTGTTACAAATAATTTATATAATAGTGTAGGATAAAGAACCACCTTGAAATGGAGTGAGAAGTAATCTATTCTATTTGGTACCATGCTTGTGCCATTCAAAGTTTAGAGAGCTTTCTAAGAAGTATACCCGCAAGTTATTCTGAATATTCTCAAAAGGATTATAGCTTATCACCCTTGGCTCTTATTAGCTATGTTTGTTTCATCCGCCCTCCAAATCATGTATTCTTTGCATTTCTAGACACTTCAGAGACCTGCATTGTATGCTATTAGGAAAATAGAGAAGGGGATAAATTGTGCATTTTGCCATGTCATCATAGATTTCATGTAGTCTACATAGATTCTTGGCTTACAAAGTGGGGAAAGATTTCAGTGGAGTTGTTTTGGAGGCAATTCTAAATTCTTAGTCACGGGATCAATGGTCAAAAGATGAGATGGAAGAGGATATTTTGTTCCAGATTCGATGGAGAAAAATAAATAGCTATAAGATATCGAGGAGCATGATAGGCAAACAGTTGAGGGAAATCTAAGATTTTAAGGATCAATATAAAAAAAAGGAGATATATCCATATATTCAAGGAGATTTAACACTAGAAAACTCAAATATTTGAGGCTTTTGACATTGTTACCATGTTTGGTGTTATGATTATATTATCAGTTAAAGAGATTTATGTTATTATTATTATTATTATTTTGCAAAAATACATTTATTGTTTTGGAAAAATAGGCCCTTGTAATTTGGCCTATAAAAAATAAATGTTTTTGTAATAGAGGGGGCTTGGATATTGGATATATCACTAGAGAGCTATTGTACTTGGAGATTTTTTTTTGATAATACAGAGGCAGTTGCAGTAAGAATTTTTGGATTCATGTGGTATGGATTTATAACATTGTATCTCCTTCGTGTTTCATTTCATCGAATGCCTTCTCAATTCCATTTCATATCTTATGCTTTCACTGATTGTTCTAAAGAGTTATAAACATAATTCATAAATCAATTATGCTCTATTTTTTAAGGGCAATTATGTTGTGTTACTTTCTTCTTATAGAATGAATTCATTATCTAAATGCTCAGTATAATTCCATTTCTCATCCTACACTACAATGAAAAAGCCCTGAAAGCTATCAAAGTCTACCTATCTTGCCCCATTATCACTACTGCAATTCGTTTAGCCCCGATTCCTAGTTTCCTTCTTCTAAGTTTGAGATTCATCACGGTGTTTATGTTTCAGTATGTGTTTCTTTAAAGATAACAACTCATGAGGTGTTGTATACTTTTTCTTGGTGATACATCCACAAGCCGAGTAATTTTCTTGATGCACACTGGTAATTCATTTCTAATGGGTGATATTCAAATGGGTGGTATTCCAGAAAGCCACAGCAGAGTACAAGAAGGTATGTATGTTAAATTTTTTAGATTAATTTTATATTTGACTGAACTATCTATATGCAAGCTATTGTAATATAATTTGACTGACTTACAGAGATTGTAACTTTAGGCCCTGGTTTGATCAGGGATGCAATACAATAAGGTGTGTCTGTTAAATCTTTCAGATTAATTTTATATTTGATTGAAATGTCTATCTGCAAGCTGTTGTAATATAATTTGACTGACCTTGAGAGATTGGAACTTCAAGCCATGGTTTGATCAAGGATGCAGATCTAGGAAGAGGCCCCAATAGAAAGATATTTGCAGGGAAAAGGAAGACCCATTGGGCACTTGTAATATTCAACATTTTGTCACTTATTATGGGTAAAGCTGCTGCTTCACTTCTTAACAGGTATTACTTTGATGATGGTGGTAACAATAGATGGATATCAACTTTGGTGCAACAAGACGTTTGTCATCAATACATTCAGGCCACATCATGCATGTATTTTTTTAATAAGTGGGTTTACCAATATGATGGATCCTTCCACCAAAATCTAGTCTTGAAAGTTAATATACCATTACGTATGTGTTATATAGATATGTAGAGTTCCACATCTAGTGCGGGTAGATTATCAATTTTTCTTTGGTTGCACATGTCTAGCATATGTAGTTTTTTAAAATGTGCCATTTAGTGATTTTTTTATTTGATCCATGTTTTCTCTATATTTCTTATTTTATTCATTAATTTCAAACAGTTGTAGGTACATTTTACAAGGTGATGAACAAGAACAAATAGAACTGATTGCTAAGGATGGGGACATCTATAACAAGCTTGCATTTTCTTTAGCTCCAGAAATATTTGGACACAAGGATGTCAAAAAATCCCTACTTCTTCTTCTTTTTGGTGCCCCAACTAGAAAATGCAAGGATGGAATGAAGGTATAATTATTTTACTGAAGAGTTGTTACAGAGAAACTTGATTATCCCATTGGTGACTATATGAGAAAAATGTCTTGTTATTCTCCCTTATTTGGTCTCTAGAGTCTGTATACAAAGGAAAATTTATATTTATTGCTCACATTTTTGTTTTACTTGCAAATAAGAGGTGATTTGCATGTCTGTTTGATGGGAGATCCTGGAGTTGCAAAGAGTCAGTTGTTGAAACACATGATCAGTGTGGCACCTCGAGGAGTTTACACCACAAGTCGAGGAAGTTGTGGTGTTGGTCTGATAGCTGTTGTTCAAAGGGATCCGGTCACCAACAAAATGGTACTTGAAGGCAGGGCCCTCGTATGTTTCTGGGATTTATTCTTTCCAATGTTTAAGTTATTGGTTTCTTTGGAGTTGTAAATTTTTTTATTTTAGACTAAATGCATCAGAGGTTTCACCAACATATATCTTTCGATACCTTCGGAGTAGTGACCGAAGTAATGGATCTTGTATGTGATGAATCAAGTGTGATGCTATGGATGAGACAAAATGTACTGTTATTCATGAAGTGATGGATAAACAAAGTATCAGCATTGCAAATATGGGCACAACAACCTCTCTAGATGCACAGATTATTGTTCTGGATACCGCTACTGCTATTATTATTCAGTTCGAAGGTAGCTTCATATGAGATCCTACCATGAATATGAATTTTTGAATGTCATGAATTCTAGAGATAGATATCATGGAGTTGCATCAACCTAATGGGACACACGGAAGGTGTCTTGTATAGAAGCAAAGGCTTAGTTTGGCACTACTCATTGCTCATGGCGTTACCTTTCAAATTTTCATATCATTTTTTTCTCTTTTCATTTTCCTGTCGTCGTCAAATAGGGAATTGGGGTGCTGCAGGTGCTTGGGTTTGGTAGTGAAGGTGATGGATGCATGTGCTGCAAGGAATTGTATTAGGTAAGTATCAGAGGAAAAAGTTGTTTCCTATGATGATTTAAAGTCCAAATATATGTATTAGGTAACTAAGAGAGGAAAAAACTGATGCTTGTGATGATTTTAAAGTCCTTTCTTCCTGCTTTTAGTTTGAATTCATTCACAGTTAAATTCCATTTTTTTGCTTTCAATTTCACCTCGTTTACTGTCTGCTTTATATTTATGTAGTCAGAGTATGAATCATGTTCCATCAGAATAATAAGTTATTAGCATGTCTTTTCCTATTTAATTATTTAAGCCTTGAATATCCCTATCTTTATTCTCAATCTCGGCCTTTTTCCTTTTTTTGTATGTGTCATTGAATGTTTACTATTACTTTATTTGTTTATGAATCTCAATCTATACCTCCACTGGTTACATCCTTCTCCTCTAATCACTTTTCAGTCTATATAACCTTGTTGTTGGCTTTCCCAGACAAATCCTTATGTTTATTTTGAAGTAAATAATGTGATAGTTTACTTCTTCAATATGTCATGTCATTAACATAATATCATTTCCCATTTCAATGCCATCACTTATTATGGTTACCGTTATCTATTTGGTGTCTACCAAATTTTCTTGCTTGCCATTTCAGTGTCATGACTTGTGGTTGCTATCCATTTGATCTCTACATTATTGTCTTACTCCTTTTCTATCTAAAATTTTGCGTAATAATGTTTTAGAGTTATATGTTAAATATTTTGGCAATGCTTCTACTCTTTGGACAAGTTCTTGAGGTTGATTGGGAAATAACTCGCTTATGTGGACTTAGAGGTAAACCATAAAAGTATAGACCTCAGTAGTACAAAGCACAATATAGAAGTTCAGCATGAGCATGCCTACCTGTATGAATATTTTTCTATTTTTCTTATCATTTCTTTAGGTTGTATTTTCTGTGGGAAAGCATCAACTGCCTGATCTTGCTGGTCACGTTCCGATGGAAGTGGTTATCGTCTCTAATTTGAATTTTGAACAAGGACTAGATAATGAGACAGGACCTATGGATATTATTCATAGAGAGAATGAAACTAGCAAACATAAAGGTGATTATGTTGAAACTTGCATGGTGTATGTCTTTTAATTAAAAAATTTCTTGATCTTTTAATTGACACTTTGTAGACTTTGATGTGTTTTTCGACACCCTGGATTCATATGCATTTTTTCATGTAGGAAGTGTTGCTTATCTAGGCTTGTTCATTACATGGTCATCCTGAACTCTATAGTGAATATCTTGAGCCAAGAAGTTATAAGTTGGCATCACACTAAAATTGAGTTTGATCAATCTGTTGAAGCCCCGAAAATCAGGTCTACAACAAGGGAGATACCCACCCGGTCCGGACCTTGGTTAGCAGTTCCTTTTCCGTTTGGTGTAGTGGGTCCGACTGGGGATGATGGGACCAGTTTCCCAATATGTGTGTGTGTGTGTTTTGAGAATTGATATTTCTTTCCTAAAGTTCCTAAGTGAAATGCTTTTATCCTATTTCTAATCTAATAACATGCAAATTGTATTCTAATTTAAACAGAAATATCTAATTCTAAACTAAACCGGGATGTAATATTTCTATTTATGTGATCTAAAATGATTTCGAATAACAATTGGTAATAAATATCATTCAACTGTTATAAGAAAATAATTCAATAAAGATAAACAATTTCATATAAAAAGTTAGATGAAACAGTTGTGAAAAACATATCGCATAATAAGCTATTCATACATTAAGCATAAATAAATAGTTATCATCATACAAAAGTGCCAAATGATAACTCAAGCATTCAAGCATCAATATATAAACAACTGAACATAAATATCACTTTAACACAAGGGCGGAAATAGTTAAGAGATAAAAGTACCATTTATAACTAGTTCTACTCATGAGTTTCAAGCAATAATGACTTATCGCTTCTTAATCCAACATCCACTAAGAGTACATAAGTGCAACATCAGTAGCAGATATTAAATGCAGATATCAATAAATCCCGTTCCATTCATTCATCAAAACCTCCTCAGAGGGTGAAAAAGTGCATGTTCTGAGGACAAGTTTTTGACAAATTTCAGGACCCTTCTCTAAATGCATGAGAAGGGTTTAAATACTACTAACTAAATCTAAAAAAATAACTTATTACAAAAATTTAGGATATGGTTTAAATGACCGTCCTTTTTCTAGGTAAAAATAAAGTAAAACTAATACTAAATCTAAAATTTAAAACTATCAACTAACTACTTATGAATCTGATCTTTGAGTTTGCAAGCATTCAGCATCGATTTGAGAAGAACAGGCTGGCCGACTTCAGATTTTAATTGCCCTGTGAAAATGGCATCGACAAGTGCTGGCGCTATCTTCTTGGCAGAATTAATGATACAATTGAGAGCCATGCATTGGCTGTGTGGTTTTACCAGAAATGCCCAGTAAGAATCCCAATTTAACTTTGTTAATCCTTTAATCGATTTTTCCTTTTCTTCAGCTTTTTGTTTCCACTCTGTTTGCAATTGTTGTGCTTGTGGTAGGTATCCTGGAGTAGTTTCTGAAATTAAATTTGCCTTGTGCAAATTTTCATTTACACAATCAATGATGTTGCTTGCTGCTGTAGCCAGCTTCTTCCGCTGCTTGTTCTGCATTCTTAATCTGTGTATCCCAATTATTGAAGAGCATCTCTTTATGACTGTCATTGATGATTGGTGCTCCTGCCCTTTTTCCTTCCTTTGTCTTTTGCCAAGCCAAATAGTCAGTAACTCTTTCATTAGTTAAATCATAATCATGTCGTAATTCTACGACATGATTAGTAATTTTATCACTTTCTTCACAAAAAGAGTTCCATTGTGAGATTTTCTGGCATAATATATCTTTTTGTTGCAGTAGTCGTTTATTCAAGGAAACAGACTCTGTAATAAATTCTGTGATCTTGGGTTCATCTTTGTGCATCTCTTGCATAATCTGTATTTGTTTCTCTTTCTCTGCCAAATTATTCTGATATCCAACTTTCATTTGTTGAAACTCTTGTTGTAATTTTTCAAGTTGTATCTGTGCTTCACTGTTAGCATTGGCCTGTTGTAATTGTTGTTGCAGAACCTGTATTTGATCTTCTTTTTCATTCAATAATTGCCTTACCTCAGATGCTTTGTCGATGGCTGCAGAGGCATATGCTCCTATAATCTGAGATAATTTAGTAAGATTTTCTGTTGGATTAGTAGTAGGATCTTTCCATAAAACATCCAATTGTTCTGCATCAGTAGAGATTACACTTTCTAGTTTCCTCTTCTTCCTTTGTTTTCTTACTACTGCTTTATGTTGTGGACTATAGAATATATCCAGAGGAGGAATTTCCTCTATTTTTAGCATCAGCTCAGAGGATGGAGTAATGGGGATATGTTATGTTTCTGTGACATTGCCACTTATTCCTGTAACTAAACCTTTTACTGTCTGTACATTACTTACAAGAGTCTGTGTGTTCTGTCCTTCAACGTTAATAAATTCATTAAATGTTTCCCATTCCTTGTCTAACTCAGTTCTGACTTATGGTTGCTGTACAATGCGAGGGGGAAAATTTAACTGTAAAGTGGTTGAAATCTGTTGCTGAGAGAGTTCTTTTGATTGGGCAGTATCCTTTACTGACCTTTCACTTTTATCCTGATCATTATTAGACTTTTTAGAGTGTTCAGAGGTTTTTTTTTCGGACTTTGACTTAGATTTGTTTGAAGCTGAACTCCCACTTAGACTGACACTAGGAGTTGGTTCCCTTAAGGGTTCCAAACACAATTTATCCAAAGGAATAGTGTTCAACCTCCTTTTTCTGTACATCTTAAACTCTTGGAATTCTTCTGGAGAAAATTGTGTTTGAGCTGAATGTAGAATCTCTTTAAATGTGCATTTTCCTTGAAACATATCATCAAACAAATCATCTTCTTTAGAAAATATTCTCACCTTGACTGCAATGGTGAAATCCTTAACAACATCATACGGGTCGAATAGCCTTCTTGGAAACTTGCATAATTGTAAACATGTAATATTGTTTACTTCCTTAAATGCATGACCAACATCAAATAACGAAAATGCTCCGCAAGCCACAGGAAATTGTGGCCATATGGCCTTCTTTTTATCTTTTAAATCTTTGGTTAAACCTCCCTCTCCACAGGTTTGATATGAAATTTCCCGGGCTAGGAGTTTATCCGGAACATACAAAGGTAAAACATGAGGAGAAGCAGAACTTCCAAAAACCCTAACATAGGTAAACAATTCTTCTCCAAACCATCTTGCGACAGGGAGCATGTCTACTTCTGCTTCAAGAGAAAATATTGGAGCATCCTTATTATACAACATTCTATACAGTGGCAATATAATGCCATGGAAAATCTTGTAAAAATGGGGAATGAACTTTGAATCCCACAATTCCTTGTGATAAACATGAATGGGTAGGGGATCTTGAATTGTCCATTGCCAACCCATTAAAGGAAACTTAGAAACAAAGCAGATTGAATCCATTACATAAGCAGCTAAGTAAAAAGGAGGATAAATCCTCTGAGAGACAGTCCGTTTAGATCGATAATTGAAAATAGTCGTGGCTAAGTTATCAGACAAAATCTTAGCCCAATCCACAATGGTAGCATTAACAACAGTATTCAACATTGGTAGCCATTCAGGTGAAAACTTATTAATGTCAGGATTTCCAAAAAGCATACATAGCATAGCAACAGAAAAACAATATGGAGAAGTGAGAGAACCAATACTGTACATACCGTGTTTATCTTTCTTCAGTAGTTCATCTCTTCTGGACCATTCCTTGGTGCATTCTGCTAGGTTTGCATTTTCCTTAGCAAACTTCTCCATAAACTGTTTGTTGTAAGTTTCCTGTGGCTCCGACAAATGATACATAAGCCTTAAATCTTCTGGAGTGAATGAGCCAATGAGCTCTTGCCCCTGAGTCCTGAACTGTCTGTCTGTAATATCAGTGCTATCCAACACCCATTTCACCATGTCTATATATGGGAGAATTTTCGGTCTTGCTACTATCCGGTGCAAAAATGAACAAGCTAACTCTGTAAGAGATGCTTCAGAAGAATCACTTGATCCTGCAGTAGCCGAAACATTCATTACTCTGGGGTTCTCCTCTTCAAGCAAATTATGCATGCCATCCCAAGTGGTGATACCAGCGTCTTTGTTGCAGGTGGTCTCTGTGTATAATGATGCCATCTCTTTACTTTCACAACTCAGAGCTTTGTCTTTCTTTCCCATAATACTCTGAATACCGCTTTGTATAGTCCTCTATTCTTCGCGCCTGCAGTTTACAAATTAAGTGAAAATAATGATATGAGAAAGGTGACGGGATAGTTTTAAATGCTGAAGGCATATAAAATATACCATCTTATGTGAAATAACTCTTTAATCAAAACGAAACCATTTTTCATTAATGAGTGATAATCAATTCATTGATTAAACATTAAAGCGCATAACAGAGTCTTGATTTATGGAGAGCTTTTTCGTACAACGAGCCTCAAAAGTCTGTGATAAGGCGATCTGCAATTTGCTTCGCAATATCGCAAAATCAGAATATAGAAAATTGCAATTTCGCAAATTGCAATTGTAATATCATAATAGCACCACATCGTATCATCGAGAAATCGCAAAATCGCAATATCGCAGATCGTAATCTCTAAAAATTGCCATAGCGCAATATCGTAGCATTGCGAAATCACCATATCGCAATATCGCAATATCAAAAAATCGTAGAATATAACATATGACAAACATCCATTAGTGTATTTTCTGCGAAATGTGATTTGCGATATATGTTATCGCACATCAGTGTTTTGAGGTTTCTCAGCATAAAATATGATATCTGAAACTTGCGATGCGATGAATTTTATTTTAGCGCGTAGTTTCTCATCGCACTTTTAAAATTCCGCTCGTAAAGAGGCATTCATTATCCTATTGTGATGTTATATTCCTCAAAGAATGATTTTATTCAATACTATCATAAAACTTAAGTCTTTTTAAATATTTTCCAAGGAATTTTCCTAAGTTTATGATAGTAAGTTTTTTTTGAAAAAAGGAAAACAAGCACTAATTAACTTTTTTGGATTTTTTGACTAAGGGTCCCCACTTATTTAGTATTATCACTAATACTAAATAAGATGGGGGTTGTTGCTGGCCACAACACAATCCTAAATCAAAATTTTGGCATTTGCAGATGCAGTAAAGGTTTCCTCTTCAGGTTAATAATCAGTGTGTAGTAGAAACAACATGCTTTTGCCTCCCCATAACTGTCTTGTCATCATGGAATAGATTGCAGATTGAGTTTCTAAAGAAAGGGCTTCTGTGGAAGTGAAAAGAACTAATGGAATTCTATGTGCTTGTGCGTTAATGACCAAGCCTTAAAGTATACAATTGTCTAGGATTTTGATGTATTGAGTTGTCTAGCTAGATGCAAATAAGTCTTGAGTCTATCTATGTATCATAGATAGCATGTTCTGAAGCTTATTAAAAAATTTAATTTCAGTTGGTTGCTGCAAGATTTGATTCTTGAGGCTGTATGGATGAGCATGGTGATTGAGCATCTAATATCGTCACGGTGTATTGATACCTTTGGTGACATAAGAGAACCTTGATTTGAAAATTACATTTATAGTAATCTTATAGATAGATAATAATGAGACTGTCAAGGGAAGTAATCTATATACTGTGACCTATGTGTTAGTGGGTGACCCTGTTTCACAATTGTATACTAATTTTTAATGACAAAATGACGGATCTTTCTTTTGACACAATAACCTTGACATTTGTATAGCAACAATCTTCTCTGTGACATGGTGACAATGATCCCCTTTTGTGAACACTGTTGAAGATTCATCCTGAGGTTATTGAGTATAGTCGTTATAGTAATTATGACTAAAGATTCATCTTGAGGTTGTTGAGTATAGTTGTTACAGTAATTATGACTACATCTCCAGTGTTTCCAAATGGGCCTTGAAATTTCTGGTATCATTTTGAAAATAAATTCTTGTGTTAAGCTAGTGAATATTGGGCTTATTAAATCTTCTCCAATTCAACCAATATAGTGTTGTGACCCCACATATCCCTCCAAATGTGAAATACCATCTTTGAAATATGCTTACTGAAAAACTTGGGGGTAGACCTACCTAGCATGTTGATGTTGGGAAGGTTCATAAAACATAGCCACATAATACCATCCATTTGAACTTGGGGGAAACTATCTACAATGCTTACAAAATCTTTTTGATAATCTTGAAAACAATAAATCTAGCGGTAAGAGCTCTTTAAATCACATTACCAAGCTTAAAAAACCAATAATGCCATCCACATGGGTCGTTTCCAAATGATGTCTTAATAAAATATACCATGGGGCTCTCATTAAAACACTTAAATTAAAAACAACAAAGAACAATGTTTTTTTTTTCATTAAAGCAAAGGGAGGGTCTCATAACTCTCATCCTCACCTTGCCTTTTCTTCTCTATATAACTCTCCGAAACTGTAACTTTTTTTGTTCCACCTTAATAAGACACTAGTTTGAGTAAATGAGGTTGTAGTTGGACTTTTGAACAGGAAGCTTTCAAAGGGAAGAGGGTCTAGACTTGTGATTGAACACCTTATTTGATGCAAACATATTCATAAAGATTGATCAATTGATTTTTCATCATCATATAAATCAATTATATGTCATTTTATAGAAATGCACATAACCAGTCTTCCTAAAAAATGGTTGATATTTTTATGCCTTAGACTATTAAATGCCACAAATCATAGTGAGATGTGCTTGAGTGTGGATTGAGTAATCACATTGTGGGAATACTAATATGCATCTCCTTTGTATATCACAAGAAGAAAGGTGAATTGTAGAATGCATGTGGGGTCATAAGAGATGCATCATGTCATTATGTTAAGGATATAAATATAAAGGGGTATAAAAAGTGTTAATGAAAAAATGGATACCTAAAATATCTAGTGAAAGAAGGGGTTCTTTAAATTGGGAAAATGCAATGGGTTAGTATTGGTAGGGGGTTAAATAAAGTGATTTTTAGAGGTATTTTCCAATATTTATTCAAATTAAGGGTATTGTTTAATATTCCACGAAAACACATGCTACGCCATAGGCTAATTGAGTGACATCCCTGTGTTACTCCCTCACTAAAGACTATGAACCTCAAACACCTTCGTGGACCACATTTGAAAATTTTTATACTGGATCCAAATATATCAATTAACCATCAAAACATGCAAGCCACCACCCACACAAACCATATACCAAGATACCAAACATTGGACCACTGAATCATTGAATAACTAAATATCAACCTCTGAATCACTAAATAATTGAATACCGATTTTTTAATCACTAAATCATTGAATAAATGAATACCAATCACTAAATAACTGAATCACAGAATAATTGTATACCAATCACTAAATCATTGAATCACTAAATCAAACTAAAATACCAATGCGGACCATTTCAACAAAAATGTCAATACCAAGTCAATCAAGCCATAACATTTTCAAATCATACCAAATCAAATCTTGTCAAGAGCCATGTCAAATCCTAAATTACAAACATTGTCAAATTCCAAACGAAATAGATCATCAACACTATTTATATCAACCCAAGTTTTAATGACATGGACCAAGCCAATATCATTCATCACACCATCAAAATCCTTTGTTCATCAACATTGTCAATATTAAGCCAAATACCAAGAAGAACGATCTAGATTAGCAACCAAAATTAACATTGTGAGATGTTAAGCCAAATACTCAGTTCAAAAAAAAAAATCATCCATCAACACACTCTATAAGACATGATCAATCATCAAGGAGATATGTCATAAGCCCTTTCAAATGTTAAACCAAGGCTCAAGCCAATTCCTGTGAAACCATTGCAAATTTTACCATACAAAACTAATACAGTCAAGTCATATACCAAGCAACAAAAAAAACCCAACAAGATTTACCAATCTCAATTCAACCTCAAGTTTCTCAAAATATCATCACCATGCTCATGAATATAAAAGGATGGATGATTTTAATAAAATACAAGAAACAACATTCTGTATATTTGTATCATCTACATATATCACTCTCAAACCCTTGTCACAATATAGGAATATATATTTCATGAACATTATTCATCCACTATGAGATTAAAGTGTACAAGATAAGCCAATAATACTTCATAGATCACTAAAATTCATCATTATTATCATAGTAGGTTTCTGCCATTCTCCATATACTAGTGAGCATAAGATAAGTCATACTCTTATTTCTACAAAACCCTAGTCATCATTCAAATCATAATCAAGGACTGAACCATACTCTTCATCAAATCAATCTATAGACTCAAGCATAAGAAGAAATATTGTTTTCAAATATGTCTTCAAGTCACTTAGATTAATATCAAGGGATGCAATTTTTCTTGTACGAATATGTGTTGTTGGTTCCCTTAACATGTTATCAGGAATGGGTTATTTATATGTCCATTCTGAGCCTGCAAATTGTTCTAAATGGCTATGTATGGAAGAGATAGACAACTATCTGTTAATAAAACGAATGTATGATTGAAATGAGTTGGCTACCAAGCCTTGGTTTAAAATTTTTAAGCTCAAGAGAGAAATATTTGTTCATATAAATGTATATACATGGTCAGGTCAAGCCAATATTTACTCTTATGCTTAGGAGGGATAACCATGTCTATATATATACATGTATTGCAATTTTATGTATGCATACTATAGGACGAGTTGAGTCAGGGAAGTATAAAGATCAGGGGGAATAGTGAAAAAAAAGTACCCCAAGCAATGTGTTCGCCTTTAGGGTATACGACCAATCAGGTCTATCATAAATAACAGGCCTTACATCAAAACATCCAGCACCAAGCAAGGCGCCACATCAAGATCCAAGCACAATGCCAAGCCAAGCCAGCCAAGACACCAAATCACAAGCCCCAAGCCAAAAGCCACAAGCCCACAGGCCCAAGCCACAAGCCAACCCATCCGGGCACACAGCCCCATCAAGCCAGATCCAGGCCTTCAAGCCAAATCTGGGCCAAGCCAGCAAGGTCATCTCTCGCCTAGCCAGCCAGCAAGATAACGGCCAGTAAGCTAAGCCTTCCAAGCCAGCAAGGTCAGCTCCCGCCTAGCTAGCAATTAAAGGCTAGGTTGGCCTCTGTGCCCTTTATACTATAAAACAAAATGACCTTCCCACATCCCAAAACCTCAGGTCCCAGGCAAGACCTCAAGCACCAAGATCCGAGACCTTCCCAATAGCTCGGGAAACACAACAAGATGAGGGGTCCTCTCAAGTTGCAATATTGAGCTCCTATATATATATATATATATATATATATATATATATATATATATATATATATATATATATATAGATGGAAATTTTATGTATGCATTCTAAAGGTCGAGTTGAGTCAGGGAAGCATAAAGATCAGGAGGAATAGCCAAAAAGAGCCTATATATATATATATATGGTGCACCAGAGGTTTTGGAAAAGGCCCAGTTATATAAACATTCACACTTGTATTGCACTAGACAGGGAGCCTTGAGATCCTTGATTAATAGGCTTAAGCCTTATAAAACCACATGAACATGCATTGTGGCCAAATGAAATAGTATAGGATATTAGGGCCATTGATGGCCACAAGGAATTTTAGTCATTGGATGAACCCCGAAGGTTAGGATCCCAAAGGTTTTGAAGAGAGACTCAGTGTGGAACTCCTGGGATTTTATCCTTGGGATTATGTGGCATGCTATATTGTGGAGTGAAGTCTTTCGTTTGGATCGTGGCCATTTATCGCTCATCATTTTATTAGATACTGGATGACCCTGAAGGTTTGGGACCTAAGAGGGTTCGAAGGGAGGAGAAAGGCAGAAATCCCAAGATTTAAATCCTAAAATAATGTGGCATGTAGGTACGGTTGATTAGATATCTACGCTACAAGAAATAAATTGTGTTTGTGTGCACATGCAGCTTCAAATGCCACACTAGCATGGTTTTTGGTGAAATGGTGAAATAAGTCCAAAAGCCTTGAATTTCTATTTAACAGGAAAACTATGAATTGCAAAGGGTTTGTGCCTTTGGTGGGACCCATGCGACGAAGGAATTTGATGTGGACAAGAGGGTGACATTGTATACTTGTGGCGTGAGATGTGGCACACAAATTTTTCCATTTGGCAGGTCCAAATGGGCTAAAATCAAGTGACACATTGCATTCCTAGAGGAGACCACATGCAGGGTATGATGTCACCCTAGTGATGAAAAACTATGACATCATCGAAATGTTTTGGAAAGGGGGATTGCATGGATAATCTAGTATTTATGTCTTGGGATAATAATTTTCATTAGTTAACATGGAGAGGGATTCTCATCCCACTTCCCTAGTACCCCGGAGGTTCTAGGTGGAGTGTTAGAGGAAATCCTCATGATTTTATCCTCGGTATTACCTGGCAAGGATGATCCCCACTTGTCTAAATTCTCATGCCATGTGATGGGGTTATATACATGTATTTCCAAGGGGGGGGGGGGGGGGGTGTGGGGGGGCGCACGGGAATACATGGATACTACCCTTCACTTGATGTTTTTGTAAAAAGGCAACACTAGAGCTTTCATGAGGAGGTGCTAAAGGGAAACTACCAAGATTTTATTTCCTGGATGACATGACAACAAGGGCCCTGCTCATTAGTAAATGTTGTGTTGTGTGCACCTATATGCATATGTTTCCAATGGGGAGACCTTGTCATATAATCCTCGTTACCCTAGAGATTTCATATAGAGGCATCCCATAGATTTTGTGAGGGGGATCTAGGTAAAAACCTTGGGATTTTATCTCCAGGATGATGTGGCATTAACAGAACTGCTAAACTTTAACATGGTGTTGAGTGATATGTTTAATTTATATACGTTTATATGTATATTTCTCAAAGGAGGGGTTATCCCTATAGTACTATGTATACATATAATATGAGCCATGGAAGGGGGTAGGGAGGTCTCATGAATGATGAATTGGCATGGCTGAGGTGGCAGTCGCTGAAAAACATAACATGGACCCTTAGCACGTGATGTGGCTATGAATTAGATAGTCATGTGGGCACCTTGTGGGGACCTTGTGGGTGCCACATGGTAGGTCAGGATGATGTGGTTGAGACTAGTGGGCCAATGTTCAAGTGGCCATAACTTTTGATCTAGGATTCAGAATGAAGATAATTTCATATCACTCGAAAGGTATTGATGAGATGAATGCAATGTAATTGTTCATTTGGGGTTTTATAAAAAAATGAAAAAGGTAAAGAAAATCATACCCCGTTTCCACAAATGGACCTTAGAGGTTGGGTCATCATAGTAATTGCTTCCTTTTCACCTTTATTATGGTATATGGCTGGTAAGGGGGTATGTTACAGTAACTTTCATTATCCTCAACTTATACAATCCAAAGGAAGAGTACCCCCTTCTCTACACTGCAATCCATTAAGTTGTCACATTGTCATTCTAGGGTTCCAACATAGGTTGAATAGTAATTCTTGATGTTTGGTTTCTAGGAAAACCAATTACACCAATGGAGTATCTAGGAACCCGAAAGGCATCACATGCTAGGTAATCCTACCCACACAATTCTCATTATAGAAATCCAACCTTCCACAAATAAACCAAAGTAGAATTGTCTACACAAATACACATAAGATTCATATGGTTCACAATGTAAAAAGTTCTTTAGCTCTCTTATATCCCACCCAACATATGACATTAAGGATGACAAGAATGGAATGAATTTTCCATGAATCCCATGACTTAAATATGCATTACCCATTTTTGACAAGTGGCCCTCAAGGATCCCCTTTCCCACCACTTGGGAACTCATCGAATCAATTAGGAGCTTAGGATATAACCATAACATGAGGACGTAGGACTTAGGACTTGGGAATATAATAGTATATTCCTTAAATTATACCCTTTCCTTAACCCGTTATCCCCCTTTCCTTCTTTTTGAGTTGTATCCCCCAATACTCTTTTTTCTAACTTCAACAACAATATGATGTATTTCATTGATTAATTGTATGTACATGGTAAAATATAAAATCTTTGTCCTTTGTTCATCGTAGGATATACAACTTGAATTAAACTAGGAGTATTAAACTAAAATATACTTCTAACTATGAAAAACATTGATTCAAATTAATAGCATCAATCCATCTTGATAAGTTTGATGTCCACATATGTTTCCACTATAAACAAATATTGGGAAGGAGTGATACTACAACTTCGTTTTTATTTATTAGGCTCCTTTTTCATCTCCTTCTCTAGGCCTTCCTCATCTCTAGATTTCCTATTTGACCAAATTTGTAGATTAGAGATACTAAATCCTTGAAACATCCAAACGAGTGTTATAACATCTTTTTCTACTCTTGTTCATCAGATGCTCTTTATTTTCTTCGGTAGATCCCTTTTCCTTTGCAGACATATCCTTATCATAAAATAACAATTTTAAAAATATATACATGTTGAGTCTCGTTGTAAAAACGTCTACGTACACAAAAATTATGAAAGCTTCCCACAAATGATGTACATGTTTTGCAAAATTGAAAAAATACATAGAAAATTTATCTTGGGTGGGTTTTATGGGTTAGAACAGAAACCCACCTAAAGGATCCCATGGACTAAGAAAATTAACTTGCATTTGGTGGTATAGATACACCCTATGGACTAACCTAAAAAGTATCCTAATGATTAGCATCCTAGAAATTTGCATCCTTACTCTGCGAAATTATCCACAGATCAAGTTTGCATTATCTCATGCTCATTGTACTTCCCTTTCTCTAGAAAAATATTATTTCCATGCATAAATGTTGAGCCAATTCATCTTGCATCATATTGCTTCTATTGGAGAGGAGGTCTTGTTGAGCCTCAACCTCCTCCTTTTGCACCTTTTAAAATAAAGGTTAGATTTATTTCCATAAATGTCTATTGATGTATAGTGGATGACAAATCCTTTGTAATTATTTATCCTCATAATCTTGGAGAGATTTGGATTCTCCAAAGTTGTTGACAACTACTAATCAGTTTTTGGCCTATGATAAAAGACCTAGTGAGTCTTTGGGTATTATTCCTCAATTTCCTATCACATTAGGCGAGAAAATTGTCTTAGTCAATATGGTGGCGGTTGATGGTCCTTTGAACTTAAATATGATCCTTGGGCATGGTTATGTCTATTCTATGAATTTTTTGGTGTCTACGCTCTTTCCACTGATGTATTTTTCTCAAAAAAGAAGCATTGTTGTCACTATTGGTTAGATTGCATATGAAAACCACCATCTTAATTCGAATTTAGCTCATAGTACCCCTTGGTATGTTCCAAGTGTTCGAGTAGACTCTACCCCGCCACGGGTGAGTTATATGGAATCGTATCCTCATTGTCAAATTGATTCTAAGAAGGGCCCTATGAACTCATGTTTTCCTTCTCGGGACTTGGCCCTAGTATTTTATCACGTGATCTCTCAAATGGGGGCATGTGAGACCTTGCTTCACCCTATTGATCCTTTTAGTTCTCATGATTTATTGGATGTTGGATTTCCTTTTTTGGAGAATTTCCTCAAACTCGTGACTATGTTTAATAAATCTTATTTTCTTCCAGAACTAGGGGTTATGGGTTTTAGCTTCTAAAATATTCTTTGGCCTGAGCCTTGCAAGGGGCTTGTCCTAAAGACCTATTATGCATAAGTTGCAAGGTTGCATGATTAACTCTACCATATTGTACATATAAGGTACACATTTTCAATTTTTTAATTCTATAACATAAGATATTATCTGAAGTTTATGTATGGGATGTATTAAATTCTAGCCTAGTGTTCCTAATTATGTCTACAAGACCTCGAAGACATATTATTTGGGGATTTACATGATTTATCCACTCTAATATGTATTGGATCTCAAAACTGGAATATAGGTTAGGTCCACCACCTTGCATTATGCATTATCAATTTCCTTTTCCATTTTGGCCTTAGGACTGATCCCACCATATTGTGATGTGGAACCTTCTCACTAATTAGAAGTGTCATAATTTGTGTGGTATAGCCTACCTTATCATGGGTACTCTAGATAATACCTTGTTGTCACTTGGAACCCATGCTAAAGTTTTCTTTATAGGCTCAGGAGTCCTCTTTAGTCCTGTCATGGATATACATTGAAGCCACATTCATTTTCCTTGCTCTTATTTCTTACTTTATACCTTAGAGGATCCCACGTGTTGATTTGTACTAATGCATTGCATATTGATTGCTTGCGCTTTTGGCCTTATGTCAGCTCCAACTTTCTCTTGTATAAGCCACTTTTTCCAATGCCCTTTCTAAAAGTGTAAGCATTTAATTTATTACCTTTGTGACTTGAAACCCTTATCCCTAGAGGGAACATGCCCCAAGTGTCCATATCCTACATGTTACACCTTGAATTTAACATAGGAATTTTACAAGTACTGGAACTAGTCAGCTTGCCTATGACACTCATTCCCTTCATTGTACTATAAATATTATTTTATTATTTTGAAGGATTTTTATAATATGTAAAATATAAAAAATCAAATGTTCCAAAAAATATTGGACATGAAGGGTATCTTCCATTATCTTGGAAGCAGAGTCAGTTGGGTTTACCTTGAACAAAGCACCCATCTATGAGTCCTTTCCTCATTGTTTTGGGATTTAGTATGGCCTTCAAGAGTTTAGCGTTATTATAGAGTCAATAATTATCTGATTCGTTACTCTTCCAATCATATGGAGAGTTTTTTGATGCCTCCAATATCTCAAAATTATACAAAGTTCATTATGGTCCATGTCGCCTAAGTCACAAAATGTGCCATGTTTTTGTTCAATGGAAGTAAAACTCTATGTTGGCCATTCTGTGGTGTCTCTTCACTCATTGTGTTGGACATACCTGGTTTGTTAAGTTACTCTCAATATCATATCAAAATCTCAATCGTATATTGATGTCAGTATAAAAGAAGGTCCCCATTGACTTCTTATTGGTGAGTATACTCTTGTTGACTCTGACAATTTGCTGTGAGGGTAGACTTAGAGTTGCACCATGGCCTTATTTTCACCATTGATAGATGACCTTAATGGCATTTATTTTCATCATTGGTCTTTGACTGGGTGGTTTTCCTTGTGTTCAACGTCAACTCACATTATCACACATTGGGAATTGTGTAGTACCTTGGTTTCCATTTGAACCCATTGGTAGATTACTCGCCTTTATTATCATCTTTTATTATTGGTTGGTTCAGAGGGTCTCTTTATGCACTATTTCCATCTAGTGCATGCAAGAGACATACTTAGTGGTGGTTTCTTTAGCATTATTTATCCGATTTCTTCCAAATTATTGGCATGTGGGTTACACTCGTGTTGGTTGATGTGGGATTCCCTAATGCTTTCCTTGTAATGGATCTTTTCCCATTGACTCCAACTCATTAATATAGGAGTATTATCCAGGGTCCTTAATCATTACCCTTGGGTTTACAGTCATCTATGGAAGATTCATTTAGTATTAATAGTGGGAATACATCAATGTCCCTTTCTCGATAAATTGTTTCAAGTGTTTGACTTCAACTCCTTTATTCACACTTGTTAGATTGTACTGGGTAATTTAGCACCCATTATCATTATCGGCGGGTTGTCTCATGTTTGTTAACAATATACATTAATTATCGGTAATAAAACGACTTCTCACATGGTCAACTTCAGTTCATTTATTCCCATAATTTAGAAATGTACCATTAGAACTTGTTGAAGACCTCAAATTGTGTCAACATCCATGTTCAATTGACAATTCTTGTAGCTTTTCTGCTAGTGACATCCACTCTTATATGCTTCCCTCTCTTTCAGCAACATCTTATATGTTGGCACCTGAGTTTTATACAATACCATTACTCCATATGTGACATTGGTACTTTTGTGGGTGATCATTTATACATCATGATTTGTACATATATTCTCCTATATGTTACTAAGACATAGCTCCATTGTGTTATGTTTGCAACAATTATCTGTTGATCCACTATGTATTGTCCTAATCATTATCATACTTTTATATACATCATGGATATGTAATGTACTTGATTGGCGATCATGCTTACCTTCCTTTGAGCATGGGTATGCATTGGAGGCCAAGTATGAAATTGGGTTAATTAAGAGATTAAAGGAAATATGCAAATGTAAAATATAAATGTAAATGCCAGATGAAATGCAAATCACAAATGAAATGCGCATGTAATGAATTTTAAATTCCATGTAAGGTGAATTTTCCATGGAGGGAAAGATGATTAAGAGATATTTTTAGGAAAACATTAAAATATTCCCCTCCAACTCATAGGGTTAGGGATTATGTATGGTGGATTTTGAGGAGCACAAAAAGGAGGATTCGAGTATGTATTTTTGGTTGGAGAGTGTCGGATAGAGTTAGGTGGTTGCATAGGGAGAGTGTGAGGGCAACGCAACCTCTTTACTACCATGGTAGGGATGCATGCAACCTATGTAAATTTTTGTTTTGTGTTAATGGAAAATGGAATCCAGGTTCCAGTACGTGACAATGTTATATGTTTATGGAAACAATTTTTTTTTTATTTGCAACAATGTAATGTGATGTAATGTGCTGATATATATATATTTTTTTATTTTACGTTGTATTTGTTTCACTGTCCTTTTATTTGCAGCAGTAGTGGTGTTTATTTTTGTAATGAGTGTTTATGGTTGCAAAAAAAAAATCAGTTTCTTTTTTATTTCTTGTTGGCCCTCCTGGCCAGAGGGTAAGGGAATTTCCCCAACAAATGCACCAGCTAGGAACATTTTTTTGTTGGGTGAAATTTTCGCCAACCGTATGCTTGCCTTGAATATGAGTTTTCTTTCTTGTTCCTTCTGCAAGTATTTGATGGCACTGAAATTTAGTGATATCATTCTAGGTATTTTGAATCACTCCTCCTTTTTATATATCTAATTTATTTTGGCCATCAAACCGCATTTTGACCTCACACATTAGGGGGCATCTGTTATAACATCTTTTTCCACTTCTACTCATTAGAGGCTCTTGATTGGCCTAGGAAGATCCCTTTTCCCTTGCAAACCTATTCTTATCTCAAAAAATAAAATTTCAAAATCTAAACGCACTCTTCCCATTATAAAAACTCGTATGTACACAACTATTATGAAATTTTTCCCAGTGCATTTTTTTCTAAAAAAAAAAACTATTCTTTAGGTGGGGTTTACAAGTTATATTGGAAACCAAACTATACGAGCTTGTGGCCTAACCAAATTAATTGGTTTCCGGTAGTATAACTACACCCTATGGGTTGGACTAAAAATTATCCTAATGATTGGAATCCTTTCTCTACAAAATTATCTCCAGATCAGGTCTGCATTATCCTATGCTCTATGCACTTCCCTGTCTCCTAGTAACTCTTTTTTCCATGTATATATATTGAGCGTCATTTATCTCACATCATATTGTTTCTATTGGATAGAAGGTCTTCATTTTCCGGTAGGAAGGATCCAGAGGAAGGTTCTGTTAGTGACAACAACTAAGATCAGGTTGTAGCTTAACCACCTCTTGTTGCCATCATTTTGATAAAGAAAATCATGTTCCATTCTAGTTTTCATTATTTACCTTTATGAATGTGGATTTGTAATGTATATTCTTATGATTTGAATTATTTATATGCATATGTACATTGAATGCTATGATTTGTTAGTATTTTCTTGTCTATCTTACATGTTTGCAACTTCAGAAGGAGAAGTTATGGTTTAGACCCTGAGGGTTTGTCAACAAACATAGGACCTACATGTACGTCTTCTTTTCCTAACATTATCAATTCAAGTATTATGCATGTCTGATTGAGTTTTCCTGATTGAATTTTGTGTTTTCTTTATTAGGGCTTTCAACCCTAACACTGGGGAATATTTCCCACAAACAAATTAATCTCTAAAGCTGCCATGAGGATCATCATTTGCAAGAGATATCAATGAATTATGCTTCCATATTTGAAATTATCTCCTCTAAATCACCCCTTTGATTGTTATTGTACTCATCCACCATCTCTAGGCTTTGGAGACATCTTCCAACATCGTCCACCATATAGATAAAAGAACTTCCGGAATAATCACATCATTAATTGTTGGACATTGGGTTCAATGCTCCCCGTGTGTTTCGCGACATGTACTAACCGCCTCTCGTGGATCCTAACTCTGGCGATTGTAGTGGAGAATAATGCATACAGGTTTTGGTCTAATGTCAATTGTGATTCCAAAAATTTGTATCAGAGCGACATGTCTTGAGTTCGAAACTCACCCAGCTTGCATTGGGGGGGAGATTGTTCGACATTGGGTTCAAAGCTCCCCGTGTATTTTGCGACATGGACTAACCGCCTCTCGTGGATCCTAACTCTGGCGATTGTAGCGGAGACTAATGCCTATAGGTTTTGGCCTAACGACAATCGTGATTCCAACAAGTAATGATGTGATTAATCCAAAAGTTCTTTTATCTACATTATGGATCACAAAAGTCTTAGATCTAACATCATCCACCATATCTAAGCTTTTGATACTTGTTTCCTACATTAATATAGCTATTTAATATTTATGTAGGATTATACATCTCAATACTAGGTTAAATATTGTATCATTTTTCCTGGTATAATAGATTGTAGAATACACCTCATTTCTCTAAATAAAAATAAAATATATAATTACTATACAACTATGAACTAGTGCTACATATAAATTAAATGGCTCGTAAATGTGGATATGCATCAAAACACTTGCCTCTTGATACATCTCACATTACCAAAATTAAAAGCAATCATAAAAAAATACTAAGTTATAACTTTATTATTATTAATATTATAAACATAATTAATATATGAGTTAAACATATATATATTTAAAAAAAAATGTAACAAAATTCTTAATTAGAAAGATTCACTTCCACTTTACCATAAATATTCTTAACTTGTAAATAGGCTTTTGCTACAGTACCATGACTTACTAATACCACATGCCCAAAATACCGTAACTTATGATCATATAAGACTTATTTTTAATTGATTGATTTAATTAAAGGAAAATAGCATAAGTACCTTTAAGATAAATTTCAACTTTTGATCTCTATTATTAAAAATATTCTAAAATATTTTGTGGAGATTGAATCTCTACCATCCACCTAATAATTATTAATAATTAAATTAAAATTTTAGAAATCAATTCCAAAATAAACATGTCTATCAACATAATTACAATTTACATTCTTCAATTACTCCACAAACTATAAATTATAATCTTAATTAATTTAATAAATTATTTTTTATTATCTCACAACCTTATCTTAAAAATTCTCATTTCATTAAATTTAACCAACCCATAAATTTTCAAGCTAACCCCTCACTTTTTACATAAATTTTGCTTGTAACTTTTGACCACTATACATAAATTCTAACGAAATCTACCCCTAAAACAAGGATGACGTACATCAAAGATTGATAAATTGTAATATCCCATGTTTAATTTATGACACGACGTTTCTATCACAATTTATAGTTTCAGTTTAAAAATTCAAACTTTAAACTAGTATTTTAAAAGTATAGAAGTACAAGGACTTATGCATGATGTAATTTAAAACGACTTCTTATTTGACTTATGCATGATGTAATTTTAAAAGTATAGAAGTACAAGGAATTCCAAATAAGAATATTTAATTAATATAGATTATTCCTAATTTTGTATTATAAAGTCTAAATAGCTTAAGATTATATTTTATTTATTTATTTTTATTTTAAGAAAAATTGTATAATTTTAGAGATTTAATTTAATTTAATTTAATTTAATTTAATTTTATTTTATTTTATTTTATAGATTTAGATTTAAAATGAATATCAGCAAATTTTTAATTATATTATATATAAATTTCACATTTTTATAAATAAAGATTTTTTAAATTTTAACTTTAGTAAAACTTTGAAAAATGTTATATAGTTATTTTTCTGAATTTTATATTATTTTTTAAATTTATCTATTAAGTGTTGTGTTAATCTCTGAAGATGATATTTTATTTTATTTTTAATTTAAAAAAAAAAATACACTTTTAGAAATTTAATCTCTATCTACCACATAAATTTCGAGTTAAGATGAATCTAAGTAAATTCTTTATAATATTATTTATATTATATATAAATTCCACATCTCTATAAATAGAGCTATTTTTAATTTTGATTTTAATAAAATTATGGAAAATATTCTATACTTACATATTCTTAAGCTTGTCAATATTTTTTTGAATTTTTATTATTTTTTAAATTTATTTCATTATTGTATTATCATTATGTAAATTAAAAATTTAAAAATAAAGAAACTTGTATTTCTTCATTAATTGAGCCGATAAGTATGCATATTTTGAAATTGGAAGGTAGTTTCAAATTGAATGGTGGGGATGTATTCAATTGTTGTTCTCCATTTTATTCCTCATTGTCAAATTTTAAATTTGTGGGGATGTATTCAATTGTGTTTCTTTTTTTTAATCCTCATTGTCTATTTTTTTTTTGGTAAGTTGGGCTATTCTATTAATTCGAAAACATAAAGTTACATATGCTACAGGCTGGGTTGGCAAGCTGCGCTTAGCCAATCCCAGCCTTTGTTACACGATTTCTAGACTGCCTTGGGGGAGGAAACCAACCCGAACAAAACTTAAAACAAAAAATTACATTATGCACAGTAGCGCTGGCATATCTAAGAAACACAGAGTAAACAGTAGCAAAAAGAAGAGCATGACAAAAAACATAAGAGAACTGTGCAGTTGTGCAGGCTTCACTTTTCATTTTCATCATCACTGTTGGGGACATCCTCCTCAATGGGGCATGCAGGATTCTGCGTAGCAGCTTCCTCCGTATCCGCCACTGTACACCTGGGATTGTAGACCGGTGCGCAGAGGATAGGGGAGTCTGGATCTACGCCATCGGGGACATGCGTCAAGATGTCATCGGAGTCCATCACCCAGACGTCTGAATCTGCATCTTCCTCCTCCTGAACCGGTAGCAAGTCAGTTTTTACGATGCTGGGGGTGCGTCTGGGGAGAGATGGTGGACTTCCTCGGGCCTCGTCTTCCTCTCTGCACAACGTTCCCAAGGGCTTCTACATGCTGCTCGGAGTCAGGGCTCTGACACGCAAAAGTGCTGGATGATGAGCCTTCCATCGAATCTAGACGATTGTCCTCGCCTCGGTGATAACGACTAGGAAGAGCCCCTCTCTGTCCTCCGCGGATAGTTTGTTGGCGAAGTCTGGGTGCCATTGCGTGTAGAGGCTGGGGAGAGTGGTTCATGATAGGGTACAATAAAGGGCAAGCAACACTGGATTTTAGGGGGAAGGAATATCTGGGGAGCAGGTGCGCAGGAGGGGGTGCATCAAGCCTAAGGAGACTGCGCAGCGCTACACGGAGAGTAGAGCTTTGCAGCGTTCTGAAGTCAAGGAGAAGCCATAGCAGAGTTAAGGAGGCGAAAGGCAAAGATAACAGACTGTGGATTGAAATGCGCTGAGAGCTCATCTTTTTAAAGGGGCAGGGATGTGCGCGATGAGGATAACAATGAGTAGGCTTCGCACGCATTTGTGTTCTATGATTGAAAACCTGAGCAGGCTCGAGGGAAGGGGGATGGTTGCAATACGGGTTAATCATGATGGTCATTAATGGTGATATATGCGAGGTGATGCTCTGGACATGGTGACGCTCTGGACATGGTGACGCAGTTCTCGTTCTCTCGTCATCATTTATGATTTTGTGAGTCTCGTGTGAGTGGCTAACAGTTTGAGAATCTGTAGCAAGTGAGGCTGTGCACAGGAGATCTCCGTTTCCCAGGGAGTGTGGGATGTGATTGTCAAGCGTGCCAATTTTGTCACCTGCATCTGGGGGGAGTTCATTGTCTAATTTTATCCATGGGAAAATTAACAATTCCCATAATCCTATTATCTAATTTTTGCATAAGGGCTTGCATAAATTTTGGTGGGCACTAATGTTGATAAATTTGAGTGTTTACATTTTTACCCTCACCTAAATTTATGCAAAGAATTGCCTAAGTTATGGTGGACAATAACTATTCCTAAATATGTTTTTTTAAGTTAGTATAAAGAATGTCCAAACTAACTCTTAGATTGATGCTCATCAACATTTACCAACTATCTGATTAATCACATAATTAGGATTTGGTCATTAGAAAATCATTCATCTACATTATGGATCACAAAAGTCTTAGATTTAACATTTACCAACTATTTAATTTATATGACTATCTTAGTTTCTATCTCTTTTTAATTTAGTAGGTAATCTCTTTAATAAATGTTAATATATTATTCTTTTAATCTAAATCCTTATCTTATAAGCATAAATAAAATATGTTTTCAAATAATGATTATTTTGTATTTATAAATCTATGTTTAACTTTTCACATGTACCTAATACAATAATAAAATTTTAATGCACATTATCAAATAAAAATTGCATCATAATCTTATTATTTTTTCACATTTTACTAACATGATTGTGAAATTACTATAATAACAATTTTTTTTTCACATTTTACTAATATGATTGTGAAATTACAATAATAACAAATCTATAACATAGTTGAGTACAATTAATTAATTATTTATATATATATATATATATATATATATATAGATATATATATATAACCTATATCAATCATATTTACACATATAATGATAATGATTTTATAGAATATCAAAATTATATAATGATTATAGAATATCAAAATTACTTTTGCATTGATAAGAAAATCAGTATAATCTGTATAATTTTTACTATACCATAAATATTTCTCTTTTATATTTTTCTTTATGTTTAATGTATAAATATTTCTCTTTTATGTTTAATGTGGGGATCAATGCTATGCTTTTATATTTTTTTTTCTCTGTTTAATATGTGTGGATCAATGCTATGCTTGGAAATGGGAGTTTTTCATTTTTATCTCGCCCCTGAATGAATATATTTTTAGGTATGGCAAATTCCTAAACTAAGTTTTGGTTTTAAAATTTGTTTGACCTACTTTTCAAAAATCTGATTAGTGTATAAATTTCTTATGAATTGAACACTATAATATTATTGTCCAGGCCTAATTTCGGGAGGAAACTGCAGAAACTCCTTATTACTTGATCACTAAAACATCTGTCACTGTCTTATCTGTGGAGTTGCAGAGAATCTTATTTTCTGGAGGTGTTAGACAGGTACAACAGTACAACATCTGGCGCATCCCTGGATCCCTGCACCAGATCCCTCAAATACTATCTGCCAACTGCAACACTACAATTTCCCCAGTCTTACTTTGGAGTTAGAGAGTCTTGATTTCTGGAGGTGTTAGATGGCTACAACAGTACAACATCATCTCAGGCACCCCTGTGGCCTGGATCCCTGCACCTGTCATTTTTCATTTGCTAGCTGCCAGCTGCAACACTGCAATTTCCTCTGATTCTTATTTTGGAGTTGCAGAGAATCTGAATTTTCTGGGTGTGTTAGCCAGCCACAACAGTACAACAACTGAGGCACTCCTGTATCCCGGCGAGCCTTATTTCCACTGCCATAGGTCCATAAATGCGCCCAGGCAGGAAATGCCCACTCCAGAATGATCTAAGCTTTAATCTGACGGCGGGCATTTCCTGCCTAGGCGCATTTATGGGTCTGTGGCAGTGGAAATATCCCAGGCTTGCAGCTAGCATATGGAAAATGACAGGTGCAGGGATCGAGATTCGAGGGATGCCTCAGATGATGTCGTACTGTTGTAACTGTCTAACACGTGCAGAAATTAAGACTCTCTGTAACTCCAAAATAAGGCTCAGAGGAAATTGTAGTGTTGCAGCTGGCAGTTAGCATATGAAGGATGACAGGTGTAGGGATGTCCAATATATTTTTTTTACGTTATAGGTTAATTAATGTATATTTTTAAATTTAAATATAAGAGTGAGCATATATTGTCTAAATTCATTAAATAATTTGAAGTCTGGAAAATAATGGCCAACTACAATTTTTTCAATTTTTTCAAAATTAGTTCTAGTCTCTAGTTTATTTAGTCTTTAAAGTTCGGAAAATTATGAAAATTTATTTAAAATTTTGATAAAATTTTATGGAAATTTTTGTAAATCTAAATTACAATTGTTGAACTTCCAGATTTTATATGCTCTAAAATTTTTTATTTAAAATTTTTATGCAAACATTCCTACTGCTATATTTTTTGATTTTTTAAATTTTGTTGAAAACAAATTTGAAAACTGAGTTGAGATTGTAGAGTTGCCGAGTCTTAATTTGAAGATGTTACCTGGCTACAACAGTACAACACTCTGGCACCCCTGGATCCCTGCACCTGCCACCTTTCATATGCTAACCGCCAGCGGCAACACTACAATTTCCTCCTCTGGGCTACAGCCACGACCGCCATTTAGATGCATGGCTTGGAAACTGCAGCAATGTAGCATTTCTCAGTTACAAGTATCGGAGGCTGGAAGCGGTAGTACTCTCTTTTTTAAATTAATTATAGAAATTTTGGTAGGATTTAAAATAAAATTAATAGGATTTTTGTAAATTTAGGTTATAGTTATCAAACTTCAATATTTTGGGTGTTCTAGAGTTTTTTGATGGTGCTAAATTCATTTTTACTATAAAAAATACGATTCAAACACTGCTAGTGCAAGATTTCTTAATTGTTTACCCAAATTTAATCGTCTAGACAATTCCTCCAACTCCATAAACAACTCCATAACTGCAAACATAACGCACTAAGTGATTTCAGCTTTGTGATATTAAAGACCCACCTGATAGATTGTTTGTTTTGAGAAGAATTGAATTTCAAAAATGTATTTTTTTTTTTTTTAATATAAAAAATGTTTTAAAATGTTTTTCCCTAAGATTTTTTTCATTATTAAATGTTTCAGAATGTTTTTTCGTAGGATTTGAATTTTTTAAATTATTTTTAAGTCTCTCACACATATATCAGGTTAATTAAGTAACTTCTTGAGAAAGAAATGTATTATTAAAAAATTGGCCATTTCTTTGACATAAAAAAACACACAATAAAAAATTATTTTAACTATTAATGTGAATCCATCTTAAATTAGATTTACATCAAGTGAAAATCTTTCTCTTGTTAAATTTAGGATTAAGAGAAAATACATTGTTTTTAATATATATATATATATATACATACTATATCAAGTTCATGTTCAATATAGAAATAATTACACATCTCTCTTATTTTTTATTTTCAATTATATATATATATATATGTGTGTGTGTGTGTGTGTGGAGTTCTAATATTGAAATATTTTATTTAAAGTGGAAATTGAAATATTTTATTTATAAGTGGGATTGAAATATGCTTTTGTTATTAATATTATTTTAAATGTCACTTATACTCCATACTATGCACTAAAGGAATTGCAATACTAATTTGATCCATCTTCATTAGTGACTTCAAAGTTAAAATAGATCTATGCTAGTACCTTGGGAAATAATTATATCTCTCCCTCACAGTAAGCAACTCACTATTGAATTATATACAATGATATTGTATAAAAGGTATATGTCAAAGAAATATATACATAAAAATTTTCATTTTTAAAAGGAAATAGTCAGGAAAAATCAATCAAATTAAATGAGATTTAAGGGCAAAGGTTTTGAGTGAAGTAGGGTTTTTTCATGGTTTCTGAATTTGATATATGTAGTGTGTTTCATCCATGCTTAATGTTGAAATGAAAATTTAGGAGACATGTGAAGGTTATTTAAGCCTTGAAAACAATGTCTAATGTTGTCTGATGTTACCAATGTCTTATATTGTTGGCTTGAAAACAATTGTAAATTCAAAACTTTCTGGATATGGGATAAAAAGGAAATTTTCTTTGAGACTCTCTTCACTCCTAATAATTTATATGGATGTGATATTTGGGGTTGCAATATCTCTAGAGTGTCGTGGAGGAAGATAAACAAATTCAAAAGCAATTTATAAGTTACAATTTCAAGATTAAAGGAAATAATATTATCCTATCCTCCTGACAAAAGCAAGCCTTTCCCCCATTGAAAGCATGGTTACGACTAGGTATCTTATATATAGGAAGAAGTTAAAAAACATAGAAGACAAGAGGTTTCCCAAAATTGTTTCTAACTCTAGCCAAAACCATCACTTTTGGCTCCAAAGAAGATGCTATAATGATACTTAATTTTGGCTAGGTCATTGGGGGATAAAGGAGGAGATCATTTTGTAGAATAAGGATAATATTAAAAATATTATTATATCAAAAAAGGAGAAATTGTGAAATGATAAAATAGTTGGAGGGAAAAAGGAAACTAAGGTATTATAAAGAAGTGATGAACCGAAAGCTCAAAAATCAAAATTCTCTCTCTATCTTAACTAGTGTAAAGAAGAAAATAAGAATTGCTAAAATAAGAATGAATTCCCATGAGCTTCATAGTCAAACTAGGTGTTCACCAATTCTCAACCCAACATGGGATGAAAATTCTATCTCCTCTGTGAAGCTAAAAGGGTTTAAGATGAAAAGCACTCTATTATATTGTACATTTTATACCCACATCACATTTAAATTTCAAGATTATGTCACATACTAGCAACCTTATTTACCTTTTAAGTTAGCTTGGAATGCTTCTCTTAATGCTTTTCGAGCATAAAAATAAAATCCTAAATAATTATGTGTAATCTCTTACCTTCTTAAGATTCAATAGAATATGTTGGTCTTAGTGGACAATCGTCATCAATCTATGAGCCCCTCTTGTTACAAGAGAGATTGGAACATAATTGTGATTAGCTACATCCTATGGTGGACCAACATAGATATTTAAGTGGACAACCACAAACATTGTCAATTGTGCGGGCTTTCAATTTACTACATATAAAATGATAATAAATTTCCCAAGAGCTTAATTAACTAGGGTAGTTGCAACCCATAAGTTTGATGTCAGCATCCCCTATTATCATATGCATTGCAATATTTTCCCATCTAGTTAGCCACATTCTATGTCAAAATATAGTTGTATTTTGTCTTTCTCAACATTACTTTGTGTGATTAACAGTGTTCACAATTTGAGCATATGTTTATTATGTGACATCAACAAATTGTTGATTGCATTTACGTGCATTGAATTTTGAAATGTGTCTTGTTCTTCATGAGACAATAATGAATTTGATAGGGGTTCTAGGGGTTCTATTCCTTAGCCTTAGAATATTTATTTATCCTTATTACATTGGTAGAAGAGCATTATTTTGGTTTGAAGAGTAACAATCCTTTTGAGATTACTATTCTTTTGGACTAATTGAGGTCATACCTCTAACTATCTTGGATGAGGATTTTGAAATCCCTTAGTCTCTCATTCTATCCATTTAGCAGACCCTCATTCTATCCATCTAGCTACAAACAAGATATGGGCATTGAGTGGTTTCCCTTGTATCAAGGTTTCAATAGTATCATAATAGAGTGCATCTAGTAGTTTAATCAATTCTGAATTCTTCCAAACGTTACTAATCCATTTGAAAATTTTGTCATTATATTTTAAAGTGGACTGTAAAAACATTTGTATCACAAGATGAACTTGTTAAAAATTGGTTTTCATTGATGTTGTTGTCGCTCCTAGAGATAGCCTAGAGTTGTGATAGACCAGTGCCTAGGACATCTTAGCATAGCAAGGAGCATATAATATAATGTATGAAGTTGTCAACCTCAACTCACATGCTGTCTCCTGTAAACATGGAAATAAACTAGAATGGGACCAAACTCTTAGAAACTGACACAGGAAAAGAGATATTGCAGAGGCAAGATGCAGACTCTAATACAAAGAAACAGACAATTCAGAGACAGTTTACTGCAAAGCGGGCCGATTCAGAAATACATCACAGACATAAATTATCAGAAGGTGTATGTAGTGAAAGAAATATTGAGAAGATACTAGTTAACATTGAGCTGATACCCAGATATACAATACCACGATGCATGGGCTTACCAATCTAAGAATCCATACATGATAATAGCATTTTAAAATCACCCTCCCAAAGCAACTAATATAGCAGAAACATAGTTTAGATGAGTAATGGAACATAATATCATGCATGAGCCATATTTAAAGCGCTTGACTGATCCAAGCATGGGCATCAACTAGGATGAATCCATACCAAAAATCAGTAAGCCACTCGCATTCCAAAACATGATACAAGAAAGATGGATGAAATGAAATGTTCTATTAATATAACACAATAAAGAAGGCTACAGACTGTGAAATACCAAAGACCAGAATCCTCTTTGACAGATAGAACTCCTCCTCACTGAGACCCTATGGGCACTGTGCATTCATATCAAAGTTTTACAAAATGCTTACAAAAAGCCTTTCACTACATAATTTTCTGATAAAATCTAGAACCATTACAATGCGTTTCTTCATGGTTTTTATAGGAGGAACCAAAACCTAGTAAAAGAGGTAGGTGATGAACATTTAATTTGTATAAATAAAGCAAAATGGTGGAAACATTCATGCCCATACTGCTGAATGACTATGCTGTGTTGTTTGTACTCTGTGGCTTGCTAACTGAAATAAATGCACTCGGTAGAAATCTCTCCAGGGACACGGCAAAGCAGTAAAACGACACAAATATCCGTCCTTTCCTGGAAAGAAAAATCTGTTGAAATAAAGCCTTGAGGACATTGTTTTCTGTGTATAGATCTTTCGAATGATGTGCAGGATCTTCAATTTGGTACTCTGCTTCAAAAGGATAGAACAAGGCCCCCAAAATCTTCAACTACCTATCTTTAATTCTCTACTAATCACTGATATTCTTTATCTGTCCCATTGATATCTCCATCTGTGAAATCGGCGCCTTGAATGTCCCTGCAGGGTTTGACAAATTTGAACCCTGATTCCTTTAATTGAAGTCTTGTCGATTTGGCTTCTGAGGACTTTCTTCATAATTCTGCTATGAAAAATGGTCCTTTGATGTGTGTTCTATCACAATAATTAAGACTGTGAGTCATAATAGTTCTCCGTCGCTGTAAACCTGGAAAACACACAAAGTTGTGAAGAAAACAAATCCACGGGGGACGACAATGCAATGGAGGCGACTGTGTAGTGAAGCAACATGATAAAATGGCAGAGGCATGCAGGGTGGTGACGAAGAAAATGCAGTGGAAATAATGGCGGAAGGGTTGGCCAGAGTTTATGATGCGGAACATTAAAATATAACATACAAATGTAATATATAAATGACGGAGGAAGAAATGCGATAAACACGTGGGATGATGACATGGAGGAAGACCAGGTCAACAGCGGGGATGATGAAATCTTGGCCGTCCGATCTCAAGAGGAGATCGATGGTTGAAAGAGTGTCGGGGGCGATGGATAGTGGGCCAGGCGTGTGATGGGCTCGGATTAAATCTCGTGCAGCTTCGGAGCGCGATGACCATCGGATGAAGGCCCTCAGATCGGAGGGTTGTGATAAATATCGTTGCGTGACTCCAACCGAACGATAATGCGTGATGGAGAGCAGTTTTGGGGCCGTACGCGGAGACACACGGTGGGGAATGAGTGGAATCGCTCCGTTTTGAATAATACCGTCTGCCGCTGAAAAGAAGTGCGATATAAACCACCGGTTTCAGAAGGTGTTGTTAGGCGCGGGGTCCACCAAGGCGGATGGGCAGCAAACCGTTGATCTATGATTTGATCGGACGGCTCAGACTGCGCCCGATAGCCTTATGCGATGAACGCCTTCGGGGCTAGAATTTGGTTTCGGCTTCCAGTCACATGGGAGAGAAGGTGGAGAGGGCTTGAACGAAAGGGGCTACGGCCTGATAACTTTTCGATTGCGGGATTTTTTCCGGCCTCTTAGTGCATTTTGGTTTCAAAGGAGGGGAATGATAGATGGAAAATGGATTTCTCAGGCAAAACCAAGGGGATTCGCAGGATTTTAAAGGGGATTAATTGCCAAAAATTAACAGGGGCTGATATGATCGACATTGGCTCCACCTAGGGACGACATGTTCACCCTTGGACATGTCAAGAACTCGCAGACCCTCTAGTCATCATGTATGCCGACTCTACTCTCCAGCACCTCCATTTTTCACTTTATAATTCATTACAACACCAACATTATTCGAACAAAAATAACACAAAAACTAAAATACAATATAGTACATCAGACTGTCCCTGCCTGGATTAAAACTGGAAATAGGGTTTAAGAAATTGACCATTTACAAGGGCATCTAGCAAGTCACCCTGTAAATTTTCCAACCTGAAAGTATTATTGCCCCCCTGTTCCACAATTTTGAAAGGACCAAACCAGAGGGGGTCGAATTTACCATGTTTTCCCTTCTCAGCTCTCTGGATATCCCATCTGAGCACCAAATCACCAATCTGGAGCTTCCTGTATTTTGCATGCTGATCAAAAATATGTTTCATTTTCTCTTGATATTCTATTAACCTCTGATTCACCTGGCCCCGCGTTTCTTCTAATTCCACCAATTGATTGATTCTCCTGACCATATCATCAGGTTCCTTCTGGCTTTCTTGCATGAAGCGAGCCACTGGTAAATCCAGTTGTACAGGAAAAACTGCTGCTCGTCCATATACCAATTCATAGGGAGATTTCCCAGTTGCTCTCTTGCTGGTGATTCTATTAGCCCATAGAGCAAATTTCAATTGGGAATCCCAATTCTTCTGATTTTCATTGATAGTCTTCTTCAAAGCCCTCACCAGAGTTTTATTTGAAGACTCTTCCAAGCCATTTCCTTGTGGATAATAAGCTGTAGAGTGGCTTAGTATGATATTGTATTGCTGGCAGAAATTCATGAATCTTGCAGACTTGAAGGCCTGTGCATTATCAGTCACTATCCTAGCAGGACAGCCAAACCTGGATATGATGTTTTCCTCCATGAAATTTATGATCACAGTATCTGTAGCATTCCTTGCAGGTATGGCTTCCACCCATTTAGTGAAATAATCAGTGGTTGTTAATATCCATTTATGTTGTCCACTCGATGAAGGATGTATCTCACCTATAAAATCAATACCCCATTGTTTGAATGGTTCATCCACATGCACTGGAATCAGGGGAAATGGTGCCAATTTCTGTCTCTAAGCGAATTTCTGACATTTTTCACATGCTCTTACTCTGGCAAAAACATCTCCAAAAATATTTGGCCAATAGAAGCCAGCTTTCATAATTTTATGAGCCGTGGCCCTCCAGCTGTAATGACCACCACAGATCCCTTCATGGAATTCTGCTATAATACTCTCGACTTCATTCTCTGCGAGACACATGAGTAAGATGCCCGAAGGATCTTGCCAGTATAGCCGGCCATTGGCGACTATGTACTTCTGTGATTTCGATCTTAATGCTCTGTATTTAGCTTTATCACAGCTTGGAGGGAAACTGAGTGTGAGGAGATATTCTACTATCTCTTTGTACCACTGACTAGTGAGGTACTTTATATGTGTTTCTGGAGTAGCTACCCCAATTCCATGTCGTTCTTCTTTCTCCTCAAATTCCTCACCTGCTATAGTGGAAAAATTTATGCCCAAAGCTTGATAGTTTGATTCAGCTAGCATTTTGGCAAGCCCCTGTCCTTTAGTCAGCTTAGTAGGGCAGATGTCTAAGTCATACTCATGTATTTTGGCAATCCACCTTCCCCTTTTTCCTTCACTATCCCCCTGAATAAGGATATCTTTTACAGCAGCTGCAGGCACAAATGCAGTGATATGGGACTGCAAGATATATATGCGGAAAGCTTTGAGGGATTTCACTAGGGAGTATGCTTGATTTTCCAATATGTTGTATTTTAATTCTGCATCACGGAGCACCTGACTGAAAAAGGCAATAGGCTGCTCATACCCTTCATCATTTTTCTGCAATAAAACTCCTGCTATTGTATGAGGTGATGCAAAAGAAAAAATCATGAAAGGTTTATCATAATCTGGTCCAGCCAGCACAGGGGCTTCTGCAAAAGCATTCTTTATCCTGGTAAATGCCTCCCGTGATTCTTGTGACCACTTTACCTCATTATCCTTCTTTATCATATCTGTTATATTCCTAACTATCTCAGCATAGTTAGGGATAAACCTTCTCAAGAAATTAATGTGCCCTAAGAATACTTGTACCTCTTTCTTATTTCTGGGAAAAGAAATACTGTTTATAACCTCTACCCTCTTAGGATCTATCTTCACTCCATCCCTCGTTACGATATGGCCCAAAAGATTTCCCTCTTCTAATGCAAATAAAGACTTTTGAGGATTAAGGGAGAGACCATACCTTCTGCATTTCTCAAAAGTTCTCCACAGATGTTCAATGTTCTCAACATCATTTTTAGAAAATACAGTGATATCATCGAGGTAGACTACCAAAAATTTATCCTGCTCCCCGACAAAAGAAATATCCATCGCCCTCTGAAAAGTGGCCCCTGCATTAATCAATCCAAAAGGCATCCTGGAATACATAAATGTACCCCATGGTGTGGTGAAAGCAGTCTTCTTTTGATCTTCTAGAAGTACATCCACCTGGTTATAACCAGAGAATCCATCCATCATTGACATTCTGGAAGCTCCAACTACCTTCTGCAGAATGTGATCCATTTTAGGCAATGGGTAATTATCTTTTAAGGATGCTCTGTTTAGATTTCTAAAATCCACACACAGGCTTATTTCTCCATTCTTCTTGTGTACAGGGACAAGGTTTGCCACCCATTTAGAGTACCTTAGTGGCACAATTATTTTGGCTTTTAGCAGCTTCTTGATTTCCTTCTCAATGGAAGGCAGCAACAAGGGATTTATTTGTATGAGCTTCTGCTTATGGGGCTTTGCATCTGTCTTCAGTGGAATTTTGTGTTGCATAATATTGATATCGAAAGTTTTCAAATCCTGATAGGACCATGCAAACACATCTTTGAAGACTGAAATAATTTCTGATATAGCTCTTTATATTCTCCAAGGATCTTCTTGGACAATTTGACAATTTTGGGGTCAGCCTCAGTACCCAAATTCAGGTCTTCCACCTGATTCTCTTCTACCACTTTTCTTGGCTGCAGTGGGACATAATTCTTATCAAATAATCTTTCTAGAGGCACCAGCCCTCTAGGTATAATGTTTCCTTTTAACTGCAACACTTTATTACCTGCCACTTTCTCCTCCCAACTTCTTTCTTAAGTATCTTCAGACTCAGCCTCTTCTTCAGCATCGATCTCCATATTAGAGAATTATCCTACCGTTTCCAGGAATCTTTTCATTTTCTCTTCATCTTCAAACACCTACCAGTGTTTGATATTATCCGGGATTGAAGGCCGATAACACACCTCAACTTCATATCTTAAAAGAGGGTTCTGAGGTGGTCGAAATGTACTAGCAGCCACGGCAAGGGAATCAGCCATCCTATTCTGTTCTCGGGGCATGAACTGGATATTGAATGCCAAGAAGAAATTCTCTACCATGTCCCAAACTTCATTCCTATAAGCCCTTAGCCTAGGATGTTTGGTCTGACACTGATTCTTGACTTGCCTGACCACCAGTTTTGAATCTCCCAGAGCCTTTAAACTTTGTATCCCCATGCTCCTGGCTATCTATAATCCTAATAGGAGTGCTTCATATTCAGCCACATTATTAGTGGCTTCATATTCTAGTTTGAAGGAAAATGGTACCCATCTATCTGTAGGAGAAATCAATAGCACTCCAGCTCCATTTCCTTCTCTTGAATTTTCTCCATCAAAATGTGGTGTCCATATTCATGCTTCCATGTTCTCTGAGGGTTGCTTACTCTTCATCTGGCAGAAGGATGGTTCATGAGCATAATCTTGATCTTCTTCTAGCATCAAGCATGAGAAATCTCCTTCCTTACTGTAGATTGGTGAGTTTACAGAATTGCCAACCTTAGTCACCATCTTGACAAATCTAGTCTCCCTGTATAACCTCCTCTCCTGGCAACCAAAAATTGGGATAGTGGCATATGTTAAATCCATCTTGATTGACCCGCCAATTTTTGTTCCCCAGGACCTTGACAGCAACATACCAAAGCGAGCTGGAATGTCAGCCACCACAATATCCATAACCACACTTTTTGCTGGGATTTGGGCCAAATTGACCACCAAATCCTTGATCATCCCCAAGAATTTAACTCTTTTGGAATCAAATGAATAGAGGTCTTTATATGGATGTGTGATTTGTAAACCCAGTTGTTCCATGACTGACAGAGGCATAAGATTATGGGAAGCTCCAGATTCTAACATGCAATTATGTAATAGCAGGTCATGGATTACTAGAGACACATAGAAGGGAGGAGTAGAGGGATCTATCTCCTCGATGTGGGGGCAAAAAAATACCATAGGTCTTTCTTCTTGAAGGTTGAGACTATCTGGGATGATTGGTGCTTCTGGAGGGAGCATGAAAGAGGTGACTTGAGATTGATATGCTAGCTATTTCAACAGTTCAGTCAAGGGGACTGGGATTTTGAACTTTTCAAGTTCCTTTTGCAGACTGAAAGCAGGGGGGAACTTTTCTATCACAACCTCTCTTGACTCTTTATTTTCAACTGGGGGTTTGAATTCCTTTGACACAACTTTGGCATTAGGGGAAGTGACTACTTTTGAAGAAGAAGGAATTTGATCATTAGACTACAAAGGTTTGTTTAGAGGTTTCTTACCTTTGTCTATAGCTTTCTGCATCGTTGATTCCTCCTGAGCAGGTGCTTCCTTCTGGGGTAGCTCTTCTTCTTGCTCTTGGGTACGAGTCCTCTTCCTAGAAGATCTGAGATCATATCTTCTATTGAAATGTGCTTGCATGAAATCATCAAATTGTTTACAATAATGATCAAATTCTGCTTCATCTATGTCTCTGATCTTTTTTTCTTTTTGCAATGAACACCCAGCTTTATCATTCCCTTGCGAAGGGAATTCTTCTCCATCACTATTTGAAAAGGAAATATTTGCATCCTCTAGTCCATATGCAGTGTCCTCAGTGGAGTCATCTACTGGGACTTCCAGGTACAATGGGTGTGGCACTTGATCCCGTTGCTCCTTTTCTTCCCTTGGCAATATTTGCAAGGGTGGTTTCCTATATTGAGGATTGTAACCTCTATTTGGAGCATTCTGGAAATTCCTGAAGGCTGAATTCTTGGCTTCCAATTCAAGCTTGACCATTTTCTTAATTAATTTTCTCATTTCTTCCATTTTGTCTGAGTCTCTGTCATGACTAGAAGTAGACACCTCTTCTTTTCACCTTCTTCTAGAATCTTGTTCAGATTTTCCTTTTAATTTACCAGTGGAGGCAAAGTTTGCTTCCAACTCTAGTGCATCTGCCTGAGCATCATCCAGAGTAGCAGGCTTTCTTTCTCTGAGAGAGAAACCAAATTCTGAATCAAAGGCTGCTACAAAAACAACTTTAGCAACAGTTTGATGGGGTTTCATATCAGCAGGGAGACTCAGATACAATTTATTAAATCTCTTGATAAATTCTGACACTCCTTCATTGTGTCTTTTCTTTAGTGTATTGAACTCAATGAGACAATTTCCATGATCTTTCTTCTCTCCCCATTTCCTAAGAAAAGTGTCTTCCATGTTATCCCAAGTGGTAATAGAACGGCCAGCCAATTTCTTAAACCATTTTCGAGCTTCACCATCTAGAGATTGCACAAACAGTCTTAAGACCACATCCAAATGTTCAACATTAAAGTTCTCTGCAAAAGAGCAGAAAGTCTCAAGATGTTGTTGAGCATCAATCTCATTTTCTCCATTGAATCTGGGCAAGATTTTCAGATAATCCTGGGGCATATCATTCAACACTTGGGGTAATGCTAGGGGAGCATATTTATTCATCAAGAATGCCAGAACATTAGCCATTGGAGGAGGTGGAGGTAGTGCAATAGTTTGATGAGTAAGAGGAGGAGGAGGAGGAGGAAGTGGAGTATGAATAATAATAGGAATATACTCAACTGCAGCTTGAGGGGTTGAGGGGAACAAAGGTTTATTAACAATAGATATTTCGGTTACTTCCTTGACCTCTTCAACCTCAGGAGTAGGATGAAGACTGTTTTTGTTTCTGATACCCTCTCGGGGTGGACTGTCTGAGTAGTAATAATCAGTGTCTCCCACAGTGGAATCGGGAATTTGCAATTGAGAATCTTGAGAGGAGGAGGAAGGAAAATCTTCTATAGACACTTCAGGAATTTCGGAACGGGCTGATTTCCTTTCCCTCCAATTTCTCCTATGTTTAATCTGGTGAGGGTTAGACACTGAAGGTGTCTTTGGCTTAGACGTATCTGACCTTAGGTGTGGCTTACGAGGAGCCAGGACTGCAAATAGATTTATCAAATAACAAATGTGGAGTCGCCAAGGTGAGGGATCTACAACTCTCAAATCTCCATGCTCACCTACTTAGAGAGTGAATATGATTTGTCGAGGCCTAGGGATTCTGATCTTCTTAAATTCGTCCCCGGCAACGGCGCCAGAAAGATGTTGTAGCTCCTAGAGACAGCCTAGAGTTGTGATGGACCAGTGCCTAGGACATCTTAGCATAGCAGGGAGCATATAATATAATGTGTGAAGTTGTCAGCTTCAGCTCACATGCTATCTCCTGTAAACAGGGAAAATTAATCTAGAATGGGACCAAACTCTCAGAAACTGACACAGGAAAAAAGATACTGTAGAGGCAAGATGCAGAACTCTAATACAAAAGCAACAGACAATTCAAATACAGTTTACTGCAAAGCGGGCCGATTCAGAAATACTTCACAGACATAAATTATCAGAAGGTGTATGTAGTGAAAGGAATATTGAGAAGATATTAGTTAACATAGAGTTGATACCTAGATAAACAATACCACCATGCATGGGCTTACCAATCTAAGAATCCATACATGATAATAGCATTTTAAAAGCACCCTCCCAAAGCAACTAATATAGCAGAAACATAGTTTAGATGAGTAATGGAACAAAATATCATGCATGAGCCATATTTAAAGCGCTTGACTGATCCAAGCATGGGCATCAACTAGGATGAATCCATACCAAAAATCAGTAAGCCACTCGCATTCCAAAACATGATACAAGAAAGATGGATGAAATGAAATGTTCTATTAATATAACACAATAAAGAAGGCTACAGACTGTGAAATAGCAAAGACCAGAATCCTCTTTGACAGATAGAACTCCTCCTCACTGAGACCCTATGGGCACTATGCATTCATATCAAAGTTTTACAAAATTCTTACAAAAAGCCTTTTACTGCATAATTTTCTGATAAAATCTGGAACCATTACAATGCGTTTCTTCATGGTTTTTATAGGAGGAACCAAAACCTAGTAAAAGAGGTAGGTGATGAACATTTAATTTGTATAAATAAAGAAAAATGGCGGAAACATTCACGCCCATACTGCTGAATGACTATGCTGTGTTGTTTGTACTCTGTGGCCTGCTAACTGAAATAAATGCACTGGGTAGAAATCTCTCCAGGGACACGGAAAAGCAGTAAAACCACACAAATATCTGTCCTTTCCTGGAAAGAAAACTCTGTTGAAATAAATCCTTGAGAACATTGTTTTCTGTGTATAGATCTTTCGAATGATGTGCAGGATCTTCAATTTGGTACTCTGCTTCAAAAGGCTAGAACAAGGCCCCCAAAATCTTCAGCTACATGTCTTTTATTCTCTACTGATCATTGATATTCTTTATCTGCCCCATTGATATCTCCATCTGTGAAATCGGCGCCTTGAATGTCCCTGCAGGGTTTGACAAATTTGAACCCTGCTTCCTTTAATTGAAGTCTTGTCGATTTGGCTTCTGAGGACTTTCTTCATAATTCTGCTATGAAAAATGGTCCTTTGATGTGTGTTCTATCACAGTAATTAAGACTGTGAGTCATAATAGTTCTCCGTCGCTGTAAACCTGGAAAACACACAAAGTTGTGAAGAAAACAAATCCACGGGGGACGGCAATGCAATGGAGGCGACTGTGTAGTGAAGCAACATGATAAAATGGCAGAGGCATGCAGGGTGGTGACGAAGAAAATGCAGTGGAAATAATGGCGGAAGGGTTGGCCAGAGTTTATGATGCGGAACATTAAAATATAACATACAAATGTAATATATAAATGATGGAGGAAGAAATGCGATAAACACGTGGGATGATGACGTGGAGGAAGACCGGGTCAACAGCGGGGATGATGAAATCTTGGCCGTCCGATCTCAGGAGGAGATCAATGGTTGAAAGAGCGTCGGGGGTGATGGACAGTGGGCTAGGGGTGCGATGGGCTCGGATTAAACCTCGTGCAGCTTCGGAGCGCGATGACCGTCGGATGAAAGCCCTCAGATCGGACGGCTATGATAAATATCGCTGTGTGACTCCGACCGAACGATAATGCATGATGGAGAGAGGTTTTGGGGCTGTACGCGGAGACACGCGACGGGGAATGAGTGGAATCACTTCGTTTTGAATAATACCGCCTGCCGCTGAAAAGCGGTGCGATATAAACCAACGGTTTCAGAAGGTGCTGTTGGGCGCAGGGTCCACCAAGGTGGTTGGGCAGCGAACCGTTGATCTATGATTTGATCGGACAGCTCAGACTGCGCCCAATAGCCTTATGCGGTGAATGCCTTCGGGGCTACCATTTGGTTTCGGCTTCCAGTCACATGGGAGAGAAGGTGGAGAGGGCTTGAACGAAAGGGGCTACGGCCTGATAAATTTTCGATTGCGGGATTTTTTCCGGCCTCTTAGTGCATTTTGGTTTCAAAGGAGGGGAACGATAGATGGAAAATGGATTTCTCAGGAAAAACCAAGGGGATTCGCAAGATTTTAAACGGGATTAATTGCCAAAAATTAACAGGGGCTGATATGATCAACAAATGTCAACTCTAACAAAATCCAGAAGAATCTTCGATTTCCCCGCTCTTGTTATGGCATATGATCATGAGAATTCACGTTATACCATCATCATCTAATAGTAATTGTCATGCCATTTCTATTTGAAGGTGTCACGTCACGTAACTCCTCACAATTGAGGAGATATACTATCTCAAAGTTGAAGCCTCGAAGTTTTGGTCAAGGTGCCCCAAAATTAATGATGCCTTGGTCCAAAATTTTCGCGTTAAAATTTAAGAAAATTTTGTTAATCCTTGGATAAATTATTTGAGTCTTGGAAGATACAAAGGGTTGACCAAGTCAACCTCAAAAAGAAATTTTTTTAATTTGAAATGGCTTCAAAAATGGGTGTTAGGCTAGCTCAATTAAAATTTGAATTTATAAATTCAATTTTTAATTTTTTTATCAGATCAACTCTGTGTTTTAGGGCTAGTGTTACCCGTCATTTTGTCACCATGACACTTGACAGTTAAAATGAATCTCTTGCCATACATATGCATGTTTCAAAGCACTCCCTTTCAAGTCAAACATCTAAAACCCTTGAAGAAATTGTGAATTTTTTGTAACAATGCCTTTTAACTTGTTTAGTATGATTTGCACGCTTTTCCTAGTTAGTTTTTGTGCATGCATAGTTTCTTCCATTAAAACCTGTGCATAACTGCACTCTGGATCCCACTATAGAATGTGCACATGAATCCTTCTTGGGAGAATATATCCCAACTAGAAGCTTCTTGGTCATATATATTTGAGCCTTACCCCTCAAAACATGGAGCTAATTCCCTTTTATCAAGGAACCCTAATCCCACTATTTTTGGATCTCATCCTTCTCTTTTGGATCCGAGACCTCCTCTAATTGGCCTATAAATTGAATAAAGGCTAGAGGGTTAGGGGAGTTCACAAAATGTAGTCTTATGCTAGTGAATTTATATTGGGAACCTTATCATTGAAGGAGAGGATTTGAGGCATTTGGGAGGAACCTCATAACATCAAGGAAAAGGTTGTAAGGCTCTTCTTTATCTCTAAATTAATAGAAATGAATCATTTTCTCCATTGCATTGTCTTACTAAAATGATGAATGATATGTTCCTTTTATGTATTCATTAAGATGATATCAATTTCTAATCTCCTTGATCATTAAGCTTGTTTAAATCATTATATTTCATATGCCTTTGATCACTTTTATTTCTATGATTGAGATATTATCAAACATTGAGGACCTACATCGAGACAGAGTGAGGATCTCCATCAAGCATTTCACAAATAGGTGAGGGCACAATTCTCCTTCTCTTCTTTGATGATTCAAACGAAGTAGGCTTAGAGAAAGAGTTATTCAATTGTCTTTTGTTTCTAGTTTTACCTTAGGAATCTAGGGAGATCGCTGCTGTATGCAAGAGGGATTTTGTCCATGTAACAAATTGGCGACTCCACTAGGGAAGGTCTTCATTCTCTTCCTTTTCCTTGGTTTTTATTTCCAATATTTTTTTATTGACTTTATTTGAGTATCAAAAAAGTAGTGACTTTTCAGATCCTCTGGTTTGATTGCCTTGATTTTATTTTTTCTTGAACCTTTCTTCATTTGCATGGTTTTTCTTAAGCAACAGAGCACATATATGTGTAGTTTTCCTTCAACAACAATGTGCATGCCCACTGGACTTAACTATCTACCTGCGCAAGCATTAGAAATTTTTGAAAAAATAGATTTTCTCCTTATCAGATTCTGGATTTTAATTTATGAGTGGTCATTATGTTTTTTTTACCTTCAGTATTTCTGTGAGCTTGTTTGAATGTCGTAGTGAAGTCTTGTTGAGAATCAATCATTTTCACAAATTTGAGTAGGGTTTCATCTGGATTATTTTTTTTATTGATAAAAAAGAGCTATGTTGTTGCTTAGATCACTGTCTCCCTGTCTTTTTCTGTCAAATATACCATATTTATTATTTATCTTACTTATTTTGTAGGTTTTAACCCTATACAAAAATTATCTACGAACGAATCTTTAAAATAGAAAATAAACAATAGCAAGAGCATAAAACATAAAACAGATAAACACAGAGATTTTCCCCTGGATCCAAAATCGGGACAACCAGCTTGATTTTTCATTATATTCCTTTTAGTGTTACAACACATATATATACATGCGGAAGCATACATAAACCCCAATCCATTAACCCTAGATTAGAACATAACCGTAGTTCCCTTGACCGGATCTACAAAATACTAGGAGCCGAAAACCGTCGTACCCCAAAACCATGTGAAAACCCATGCAAAAAACCATGAGCGGATCCGCCCACCGAAAAATAAGGACCAAAAAAATTTTCCGGGGCACTGCCTCGAACCCCGATAGGGGGGGATATTGGCCCCCCTGTGACCACCCCACGCGTGATTATTCATGGAAAGAACATAACACATACCCAACATTCTCCCACTTGTTGTTTTCTTTCCGCAGGGGGCCACAGGAGAGCTTAGTCATTAGCCCAATTCTGCAACACCCATTGTTTCTCTACACTAAGAGAACTTCTGAGTGCTTACAGACTTCGTCAATGTATCTACAACATTCTTCAAAGTGTCCACCTTTACCAGCAAAACCCTTTTAGCCTCAACCATATCTCTCACAAAGTGATATTGAAAATCAATGTGCTTTGTCTTTGAATGATAAGCAGGGTTGTTAGCCAAGAAAATTTCACTTTGGCTATCACAATCTATCCTTATAGCTTGCTGCACCAACCCCATACTTGAACACAATCTCTGCAACCAAACTGCTTCCTTGCTTGCATGAGTGGCTGCTATGTATTCAACCTCTGTAATTGAAAGAGCCACTACAGACTGTATTTTACTCATACAACTTACTGCACCTCCAAATAGGCTAAACACATACCCACTTGTAGATCTTCTTTGGTCCATATCTCTAGCCCAGACTGCATAAAAAAAACCACAAATGTCCAACACTATTTCCAATCCTGGTCTTCCCTGGTAGCATAAGCCATAATCACTAGTGCCACGTAAATATCTGAAATCCCGCTTCACTGCTGTCCAATGCTCCTTCCCTAGGTTTGACATAAACCTGCTCAATACTCCCACCGCATGTGCAATGTCTGGTCTAGTATAGACCATTTCATACATCAAGCTACCCACTGTACTTGCATATGGAACACGGGACATATCCTCCTCTTCTTCTTGTGTCTTGGGACACTATTCAACAGACAGCTTTGTACCTACAGGAATCGAAACATTCACTGGTTTACTATCCTGCATATTGAACCTCTGCAATATAGTCTCGACATAATTTCTCTGGTTTAACCAGAGCTTCCTCTTTGCCCGATCTCTCTTAATTTCCATGCCCAAAATATAGTTTGCAGCACCAAGATCCTTCATGTCAAATTTGGAGAACAGTTGGGTCTTCAAATCTTGGATAATTTCTTCGTCATTTCCAATCAACAACATATCATCCACATACAATACCAAATAAATAACACGATAAAAAATTAATTTAAAATAAACACAGTGATCATCCTTCCTTCTGGTGAAGCCAAGTCCCCGTATGTAGGTATCAAATTCCTGATACCACATCCTTGGTGACTGTTTTAACCCATACAAAGACTTATTTAACCTGCATACTAGTTCTTTTTTGCCCTTCACCATAAAGCCTTCAGGTTGTTTGATGTAGATCTCCTCTTCAAGATCCCCATGAAGAAATGTTGTCTTCACATCCATCTGTTCTACCTCAAAATCAAATGCAGCAACAACAGATAAAAGTAATCTAATAGAAGTAACTTTGGCAACAGGAGAAAAAATATCACCAAAATCAATTCTCGACACCCGGGAATAACCTTTTGCTACCAACCGAGCTTTGTATTTCTCCACCTTGCCTTCTACATTCATCTTCTTCTTAAACACCCATTTTCTCCCAATGGCTTCCTTCCAGCCGGCAACTCCACCATATCCCATGCCTCATTTTTATGCAAGGATGTCATTTCATCAACCATGGCCTCCTTCCAGAGTTTTCCATCCTCTGAATCTACTGCCTTCCTGATAGTTCTAGGATCATCATCAGTTATAGTTAAAGAAAAATTTTAACAGAAAGCAGATGGACTATACCTTTCTGGTTGTCTTCTTTCCAGAGCTGATCTTCTCACAGCTAGAGTTTGTGGCTCTTCCTCTTCTAAGTCTTCTTCTGTTGAAGATTCTGATTCATCCTCCTTTAGCTCAAACTTTATCTTCTCAGATTCCTTTGGTAGGACTTCATGTTGAACAACATCTTTCACCTATCTAAGCACCACATCTCAGCTGTACACAACCTTCCTTATTTCTGGGTTCCAAAGCTTGTAACCCTTTAAACCATTCTTATACCCAATAAATATGCACCTTTCAGATTTATTATCCAAATTGGTCCTTTTCTCCTTTGGAACATGTACATATGCATCACATCCAAATACCCTCAGATGTGAAAGAGAGGGTTTCTTACTAGTCCATACCTCATGTGGAGTCTTATCCTCCAACACTGATGAAGGTGATATGTTAACCAAGTAACATGCATTCTCCACTACCTCTGCCCAGAATTCTTGTCCTAACCCAATACCACTGAGCATGCTTCTTGCCTTTTCCATCAGCGTTCTGTTCATTCTTTCTGCAACTCCGTTTTGCTGAGGTGTGTATGGAGTAGTCTTCTGCCGTGCTATACCACACTTCTTACAGAACTCTTCAAATTCCTTCTTGCAGAACTCCCCACCATTATCTATCCTCAACACCTTTATATTCTTCTCTGTCTAGTTTTCCACCAGAGCCTTAAATTCTTTAAATCTGTCAAAGACTTCAAATTTCTTCCTCAAGAAATATATCCATGTATTCCTTGAGAAGTCATCTATGAATGAAACATAGTACACAAACTTACCTAGTGATGGAACCGACACAGGTCCAAACACATCACTGTGCACAAGCACTAATATCTTGTTTGCCCTCTTAGCACCAGAAGGAAAAATCACCCGATTCTACTTCCCATATACACAATTTTTACAGAAATCGAAATCCAGAGAGCTATTAGACATACCTTATACCATACCATTTCCATGCATTATCCGAAGGCCCTTCTCTCCAATATGTCCAAGCCTTTGATGCCATAGCATGGTCTTTTCTATAGAGACCACTAGGCTTTCCACTCCACTTTCAAGAACCACAGAACTATTGCGCCCAACAATAACAGTGCTGCCCTGAAGCTTGTACAGAGTTCCAATCCGAACTCCCCGCATTAATACCAGTGCTCCCCCAACCATCTTACAGGTATCTTTCTCGAACATTGTTTTTACACCTGCATCATCCATCTTGCTTATAGAAATCATATTTTTGGCCAATGCAGGAATGTGCAGAACACCAAGAAGTGTTCTAATCCTTCCACCTTGCAGCTTCAGCTTGACTTTTCCACATCCAATGATTCTAGCCTTCCTATGATCACCTAAGAATACGTCAGCACCATCATATTTCTCATACTCGCAGAACCACTCCCTATGGGGAGTGAAGTGAAAGGATGCACCCGAGTCAATCAACCATGACTCATGATCTACATGTGTATTTGAAGAAGAAGCAAAATACACATCCCCACCTTCATCCAAGGTGGTTTTTGCCTCTGCAGAAGGAGAATCATTAGATACCTTTCCTTTCTCAGGAGATTTAGATCTGTAGTCCTTTTTGTAGTGCCCTTCCTTTCCGCATTTCCACCACACCTTTACAAACTTTCCAGGAGATTTATATCTCCATCTAGATTTAGATCACCCACTCGAAACTTTCTTCTTGTTTCTGTTCTAGGACCTTCCCCATACAGATAAGGTATCTCCATTCTGACCCTCCATATTTTCTCCATCTCATTTCCTCTAACAACAAGTTTGATACAATGTCATCAAAATTCAAGGTAGTTGTATTTCTACCTATTGCAATAACCAGACTGTCCCACGAGTCTGGTAGAGAACACAACAAACTGATGCACTTATCTTCATCTGAGATTTTAATATCAATAGATGACAACTGACTTACCATAGTATTGAAGGCATTCAAATGCTCTGTCACCGAGCCTCCATCCTTCATCCTCATGTTATACAACTGTTTCTGCAGGAACAATTTATTCACTAGAGAATTAGATTGGTACAAAGTCCCTAGCTTGTCCCACAAGGTCTTCGATGTAGCTCCCCCAAATACATTCAACAATACTGAATCTAAGACACATAATCATATTGTGCTCTTCGCCTTCCGATCCAACTTCTTCCAGTCTTCATCTGACATTGCCGTTGGTTTAGTACCCAGATCTACCACGATCCACTGATCTTTATCCACCAGCAGATCCTCCATCTTGAGCTTCCACAACTCAAAAATCTAACCATTAAATTTCTCGATCTCTATGTTCCCACCGCTCACCATCTTCTTTCATTGCAAGAATCGATCCCACAGATCTCCCACTGAACAGGGTCTACCTCAGGCCCGAGCAAAAAAACCCTCAGCAGCAGAGGCGTCCCCTTGAAGCTGAAACTGCTCTGATACCAAATGTAGGCTTTAACCCTGTACAGAAATTATCTACGAACAAATATTTATAATATAAAATAAACAATAGAGAGAGCATAAAACATAAAATAGATAAACACAAAGATTTCCCCCTAGATCACAAATCGGGACAACCAACTTGATTTTTCATTATATTCCTTTTAGTGTTACAACACATATATATACATGCCGAAGCATACATAAATCCAAATCCATTAACCCTGGATTAGAATGTAATCATAGTTCCGTTGACCGGATCTACAAAATACGAGGGGCCGAAAACCATTGTACCCCAAAACCATGTGCAAACCCATGCACAAAACCATGAGCAGATCTAGCCACTGGAAAATAAGGACCAAAAAAAATTTCTGGGGCGCTGGCCCGGACCCCGATAGGGGGGGCTACCGCCCCCACTGTGACCCCCCTGACGTTGTACCTAGTGCAACATACAGGGGGCTATCGCCCCCCCTGTGACCCACCCATGCATGATTAGTTGTGGAAATAATATAACACATACCCAACATATTTGAGAGAAACACTTTTTTTATTTGTGAAATATCTTCTAGATTAGTGAAGTTAGGTTTTTCTCAAAAAATAGTGTTTTTGTGAAAGAGTGCTTCTATTTTTTGAATGTTAAAAGAAAACCATTCCTTTTTAGTTTCGAATTTTTCATAATTTCACTTGTAGACATCATTAAGTTGAAGCATCAATTAAAAAAACTCATTTTAGATTTTTAATGGTTTTTCCACAAAATTTGAAGAATTGTGAGTAATTTCTTGTGAAAGAGACTTTGTATGTTTATTTTACTTGTTAAGCGAACTAAAATTTTGATTCAATTTTTTCAATTGAATTGTTTCAAAGTGAAATTGACATTTTGTGGAAAAAGAGCGTTATTGGAATTTGATCTTTTGCATTTTTTTTTAAAATAAAAAAGGCTCTCAATCTCCCATAACTAGGAATTCATTGAACGGAGAGATTACAATTTCATATTTGATTGCATTAGAGTATTTGAGTCAGTCTAAATATCATCGGTTTCACGTCCATAACCCTTTGACTAAATAACATCCTAATAACATAATGTTAATTAAAATTAATCTAGAATTTTTTACATTTTTAGGGCTCTTTCCACCAATATAGATCAGGTTAGTGCTTTGGAATAGGGAAGTGAGTAAACTTTCCAAAGTATAAAAAACAGTAGAATCTTGCAGTAGGGAGTAAATCCAATTATTACCATTTTTCTTCGGGAAACTCCTCTTACACAAGAGTCAAGCACGAGATCATATCAGACCCGGTGAAGTAATCATACCTGCTTCATTGGTTATGGTAGAAGATTTGCACACATTATAAACAATGTCGAAAGGTACTTGGGGTCACTTGGAAGTAAAACTCAAATTTAACATGTTGAGGAGATTTTAAGGGGATTGAGATTTGTTACTCTTCACTTGCATGTATGTGAGATCTGCGAATGTCCCCCTGGGTTGAATTGTTATAGTTGGTAACCTTAGTGACCATAATCTTATGGACTTTTCCCAAAGTAATAGTAGAGGGAAGTTCTCTAATGTACCTAGAAAAGACATTGAATAGACTCACTTGGAAATTTTGGAGGGTAATCTTCACTCAAGATGGCATAAATGGAGTTACTTAAACCATATTATTTCATTAAGCAGGTTTCCAGGGTATCTAGTTCCATTCGCTTTATCTATATATTTTCACATTGATTTATGTGACATTCTACAGACTACTAAACATAAGCCTCATGAACAGAATTGTCAAGACTTGAAACTAAACCTTGCAATTTATCAAAATCCTGAATAATTTGAAGGTCTATATCAGGAGGAGCAGATTGTGCTTCAAATGAATGTCTTCTTAATGTAGCTTGTTCTACCACTAATTGATCTACCCAATTGGCTGACTTAGTTCTAAATAAACTTCGTTCAAAAGGTAAGTCAAACTTAATGTCTTGTAGAGTTACAAAGTCTTTTGGGAGTGAATATGATCTATGGGGAGGGCTACTACTTCCTTGGCTCTCTGCTATGCTTTTTCTTCTCAACATCTTTTCAAGGTCATCAAAAATCACTACAGGCTATGGATTAGGATGAGATCTAGTCTAGGATCTTTTGGGAGCCAGAGTTGAAACCAAATTACACACACACTTATTTCTAAAAATGAAAAGGAACCAATCCCTTGAAATGTTCCTATCATACACTTTTTACCAGGGTTATGAATTCGAAGAAAACTTCAATATTTTCAAATTTTCCCCAGTATGGTCACCATTATGTTATCTTTCTGTAATTTATGAGATTGTGAGAATAAATACAGAGGACAACATCAAAATAGCTTTGGAAGCTGGGATCTAGCCCTTTCAGCTTCAAAGAGGGATCTCTCTATAAAATTTAACTTTGGTTTTAATAAAATTTAGGCTAATTATGTTTGTACTTGATTGTTTGTTTGATTTTGATTGTTTGGTTGATTAAGTGACTATATTCCCATTGGGATATGGAGTAAAAAATGTAACTAGTTTTGCATCAATATTTGAAATATTTATCACAGGGCAAGCTAGGTTGCATTAATTGGATCCTTTAATATTTTAAATGAATTATGGAGGAGGAAGAAAAGTGAAATTCAGTAGAGATTGAAAAGAAATTAAGTATTATTCAATCAGACTTCAATGGAAAACATAGACACCCACATTTTTCACCAGTGTTGATCCAGGTGGATATTGGTGGTCACTCGCCTATTCCACTTGGGGCCCCACCATTGTCTCTTTCAGTTTTTTAGTTTCGGCACAACTTACTATTTTTAGCAGTTTTTCGGGTCCTGAACTTCCGGAGTCGTTTTGAGGCCCTAAACGACGTTTTTTGGAAAAACGAAGAGCAACATGAATTCATGGACCGATGTTGCTCGTTCAAAATTTGTATTCCTCGGATGGATATTTCTAACGAGGTATGGTACACATCAAACAGAGATCGTATGCCAAAGTTACGCCCCTGGGAAGTTGAAACACCAATTTACCCAAACATGGCCCATAGTTTTGGCGCTTCATCTCCTAGGGTTAGGTTTTGGCTGTTTAGGATTTCCCATTATTTTGAAATAATAAATAGGCCCTCAAGCCTCATTGTAACTCAGTTCAGAGGCCTGTAGCCGCCACATCTCTTCTCAGAGATAGCTACCAGTGCCCTAGCTAGTTTTATTTCCATTCTGTCTGTAAGAAAATTTCAGTTCTTTGATATTAATGAAATGAAGTGTTATTTCCATTGCATCTCTGTATTTATGGTTATGTGTTTAATCTGTTGCATTCCTGCATAAATATGGATCAGTGGTATTAGAGTAGTCTGCTTTTTCTCGATCCTTCTTTGCATGTCCCCAACAAGGTCAGGGTATAACGAGTTAGGGCTCGATCTGGTTGAACCTTTGCAAGATCAGCCTCGCAAACCCCGATGGACGCCCATGGGGGATGAAAAGAAAGATGAGGGAGCAGGAGATCCTATCAAAATATTGCTCGAGGAAGCCCTAAAAAAAAAAAGGAACGCGATGATGGATAACTTTGCCCAGATCCTTCAACGACTGCCCACTGACGGCGCATCTGCATCCAGCAGCCACTCTGGAGGTGCGACTCCTTTTAAGGTACAAGTAAATTTTGACATTACCATATTTGAGGGTCAAATAGATGCAGATTCCGTAGATAGATGGTTGAATCTATTGGAAGGATATTTCTCGGTTCATGACTTTTCCGACAGGGAGAAGATTATTTTTGCACTCCTCAAAGCTCCCCCCATGTCAAGGACTGGTGGGAAACCCACTGTGAGAAAAAGTACGAGACAGAACCCTCTCTGTTCTCAGTCGTACCCACTTGGAATTCTTTCCGAGATGCCATCAAGGAACAATAATATCCTGTGGGAAGATATGAGGACAAGTACATACAATGGACCACACTGCGACAACAAAGGGATCAAGATGTTCATGAGCTGACGAATCTGTTCCATACGCTGCGCACCAAGTTGGGTATCAAATATTCAGAGAAACATCTAGTGCTAAAGTATCGCAGTTGTCTGCACAGATAAATTCATGAGGAAATGGAGTTCCTTGACATCTCCTCGTTTGGTACAGCATACCGGTATGCTGCCAAGATTGAGCAAAAATTCAAACAGAAGAAGCAAGACTTTGGATCTGTGAATCAAAAGCAAGGGAAAGGTGCTCTCAAACGGTAGAAAAAAGGACAGAGCCAAGGCATGGCAACTCAAGACAACCTGTCGAAGCCACAAGCAAATAAAAACACTGCAAAGCCAAAGAAGGACATGAGAAAGTGGTGTGAGTTCCATAAGAGCTCCACTCACAACACAAGTGAGTGTCGGGCCAAGCAGTCGCTGGTGGCCGAGATGCGGACTTCTGAGTCAGATGCATGCTTCGACTCTGAATCAGAACCTGACAAGGGGAATGACAAAGGGAAACATATTATTGATGCAGAGCCCACTGCGACTGTTGCCACTGCAAAGATCCAGAAGGAGGAACTGGAAGATCCAGAGGAGGAGGAACGTCTCTTCCACTCCCAGATGTGGGTAAAGGGCTCCCCGATATAGTTCATTGTCGACAATGGGAGCCAAAAGAACCTCATTTCAGCAGACGCCATGAAGTGGTTGGGCTTACCGACCACAGCTCACCCACATCCATACACCATTGGGTGGCTTCACCAAGGACGAGATCTCCGCGTTAGCCAGTAGTGTCGCCTTCCCTATAGCATCAAGCCCTTCACGGATGAGCTATTATGTGACTTTGCTCCTATTGATGTTTCTGATGTATTATTAGGACAACCATACTTGTGGAAGCATCATGTTGTGTATGAGTCTCGGCCTCATGCTATTATTGTTACTTTGGGAAATAAGCTGTACAGGATACTAGAGGTACCACCTCCTGCCACTATCTCTTTGGTTACTGCAAAACAATGCAGTAAGCTCATTTCCCAAACCAGGAAATTTGTTTTCCTGATGATTCGCCCTTAGGGCAAGAAGAAGACTGTGGCCATGACCTCTAGACAGGGCTCCTCTGCACGACAACAACAAATGGATAAGGTTGTGGAGGAGTACGAGGACATATTCACCTCACCCATAGGGGTTCCTCTGCACTGTCAGGACAAGCACCCGATTGATCTGACCCCAGGTGTGCCGCTACCCAATAGCCCAATCTATTGGCGCTCTGTTCTGGAGAACGATGAAATCAAGAGGCAGATTCAGGAGCTGCTGCAGAAAGGTCACATCCGACCAAGTTCATCGCCCTGTGGGAGCCCGATCGTGTTGGTATAGAAGAAGGATGGGACGTGGAGACTCTGTATTGACTATCGAGCACTGAACAAGATCACTGTCCGGAATAGGTACCCAATCCCATGGATTGATGACCTTTTGGACCAAATCAAAGGTGCAAAATATTTCAGCAATATTGACTTGAAGTCGAGGTATCACCAGGTACCGATTGAACCCTCTGATGTGTGGAAGACTACCTTCAAATCTAAGGAAGGCCTTTTCGAATGGCTGGTCATGCCTTTCGGGTTGACGAATGCTCCTGCAACCTTCATGAGGATTATGGACGACATATTGCGGCCATTCACCAACTCATTTGTAGTGGTGTACTTGGATGACATTCTGATCTTCAGCCAGACTTGGAAAGAGCACCTTCACCACATCCGACAAGTCCTCCAAACACTATGGCAACACAAGTTGTGTGCCAATTTGGAGAAGTGCACTTTTGGCATGACCCAGGTTCAATATCTGGGATACATTATTGATGAAAGGGGGGTGCATGTGGATCCAGCCAAGATCCAAGTCATTTAGGATTGGCCAGCCCCAACCACTATAACAGAGCTTCGCAGCTTTCTGGGTCTTGCTAATTTCTACCGTAGATTCGTGTTGGGATTCTCTCATATCACTTGGCCCTTGAGTCAAGTCACCAAAGGAGGAGCGAGAGCAAAATTCTTTTGGTCGGAACCTCAATAGAAGGCGTTCAAAGAATTGAAAAATCGCCTCTGTTCTGCCCCAGTGCTCACCTTACCAGACTTGCAGCAGCCATTTGAGATCGAGACAGATGCCTCTGACTATGCTATTGGGGCAGTTCTTACTCAACGGGGACATCCAGTGGCATATCACAGTGAGACATTGTCTGAGACAGTTCGCAAGTATCCCACCTATGACAAAGAAATGTATTCCATTGTGCAAGCCTGTCGACAATGGAAGCATTACATTTTGGGGAAGGAAACAATCATCCACACAGGCCACCGGCCCCTGCAGTTCATACAGACACAAGGGAAGTTGCAGAATGATCGCCATCAGAAGTGGTCCACATATCTGCAACAGTTTCATTTGAACATCAAGTACAAGAAGGGTAGCACCAATAATGTTGCAGACTGCCTCAACAGACCACCGATCGTGGCGCTCACCACCGTGCTCAACTCTTGTGGGCACGAGACTTCTGATTGGCCGCTTCTCTATGAGAGTGACCCAGAATTCGGCCACACTTACAAGGCACTCTTGGGGGTATGCAAGTTCCAAATTTTCACCTCCAAGATGCACTTTTATGTCACCTGGGACACCTTTGTGTTCCTTCAAGCGAGCGTGCCAAGATGATATGGGAAGCACACTACAGTCGAGTCGCTGGGCATTTCGGGGTCGAGAAAACAATAGCAATCCTGCAGAAGTATTTCTATTGGCCGAACCTTCGAAAGGATGTCGAGAAGCACATCAGATCCTGCACTGCTTGTGCCATTGCCAAACCGACCATCAAGAAGCAAGGCCTATATACTCCTCTACCTACCCCTAGTCGACCTTGGGAATCCATCTCCATGGATTACATGTGGGGCCTGCCTTCTACTAAGCAGGGAAATGACTGTGTTTTTGTGGTCGTCGACAGATTCTCGAAGATGGCCATTATGGCGGCCTGCAAGAAGAATATCACAGCAGAAGCCACTGCTAAACTCTTCTTTGAACGAGTGCGGGTGCACTTTGGGATCCCACAGTCTATCATATCAGATCGGGATAGCAGGTTCCTCAGCACATTTTGGTCCAGCCTCTGGTCGATGTTGGATACCAAGCTCACCAAGTCCACAGCTTTCCATCCCCAAGCAGATGGCCAGACAGAGGTCGTCAACAGAATGATTGTACACATTCTGCGCATGTACAATTCAAAGCATCCACGCACATGGGACGAGAGCCTCCCCTATGTACAACATATTTATAACCGGGCTCTCCACAGTTCAATTGGCCATAGCCCCTTTCAGGTGGGCTTGGGATTCCATCCACTATGTCCCATTGACGTAGCCATGCCATTTGCAGCTGCTCAGGCCGATTCAGCGCACGTCCAGTCTGAAGTTGACAAAGCAAGTAGCTTCATCGAGCGCATTCAACACATCTGCCAACAGGTTCATGATATATTGGACAGAGCCAATGCGAAGTACAAGCAGCGCCATGATCAACACCGGGTGCCACACAACTTCCAGGTGGGCGACAAAGTATGGCTGCATTTGCAGAAGGAGCGCCTCACTGGACATCACCGCAAGCTTCGCCCGCTCCGATACGGGCCATACACCATCACCAAGGATGTAGGGAACAATGCTTTCGAGCTTAGTATTCCACCATTCCTTGGTCTGCACCCAGTCTTCAATGTGGATTGCCTTCGTCCTTACTTCCCACCTCTACTGGACACTTCGGACATTGCAGAACAACTCACACCAACAGAGTTAAACCCAGACTGCATGGAACAGGCCACCACAGATTGTATCATGGACATGCAAATCAAGAACACTCGTCAACAGCAGATCCAACTGTATCGGGTTGTCAAGGCTGGCCAACTCCTGCACCAAGGAAAGTGGTTCACCAGGGACCAAGTTCAGCAGAAATTTCCTCATCTCATGGAGGAACTTAACGCAATGGGGACCATTGCTTCCTAAGGGGGGAGGAATGATCCAGGTGGATATTGGTGGTCACCCACCTATTCCACTTAGGGCCCCACCATTGTCTCTTTCAGTTTTTCAGTTTTGGCACAACTTACTATTTTTAGCAGTTTTTCGGGTCCTGAACTTCCGGAGCCGTTTTGAGGCCCTAAACGACGTTTTTTGGAAAAACAAAGAGCAACGTGTGTCCATGGACTGATGTTTCTCATTCAAAATTTTTATTCCTTGGATAGATCTTTCTAACAAGGTATGGTACGCGTCAAACGGAGATCGTATGCCGAAGTTATGCCCCTGGGAAGTTGAAACACCAATTTACCCAAACAGGGCCCATAGTTTTGGCGCTTCATCTCCTAGGGTTAGGGTTTTGGATATTTGGGATTTCCCATTGTTTCTAAATAATAAATAGGCCCTCGAGCCTCATTGTAGCTCAGTTCAAAGGCCTGTAGCCACCACATCTCTTCTCAGAGATAGCTACCAGTGCCCTAGCTAGTTTTATTTCCATTCTGTCTGTAATAAAATTTTAGTTCTTTGATATTAATGAAATGAAGTGTTATTTCCATTGAATCTCTGTATTTATCGTTATTTGTTTATTTTGTTGCGTTCCTGCATAAATCCGGATCAAGTGTGTAACCTCACTAATATGTAACTGAAATTCCTCACTGAATTTCCTCACCAATGTGTGTGTACTTTTTGTCCTTTATAGTTTCCAATTTCACTGTTTCTTGTTGCAAATTTCAACACTCCCTCTCAAAAAGAAAGGAATTCAATCTATCTCGGTCTGGTACCTTTGGAATGTTATGCATGCAACACTTCTCTGGTGTTGTTTGCACCTGCATCAGTATAATGCATCTGTCATTAGATTCTTCTGACTATTGCTAGCTACTACACATGTCTACTGGAATCTTTGCGATGTTACTAACATCTGCATTCATGCCCTCTACATTGCTGCCGACTCTAATATGCACTCCAGTATCCAACATCTGTCACTCTAATTTATGTCTTCCTGACTCTAATATTCCTAAATTAGCATGCAACTAATTGGAATATTAATTTTTTATTTTTCTTCTTAGTTAGATGAATAAGTAGGTAGAGATACCCATAAATCTCTTTAGTAGGAATAAATCACTCCAAATATGAATGGAGGACATCAAAAGAGTGAGATAAAGCACCCCTATGTGTGAAAAAGGGATGAAGCAAGTGGATTGGGTCAACTTTGACCAAATCAACAACGCTAGTACAGAGGGAGTGGACATTCAATGAGGGACAACGTAGTTTTGGAGGGAGATCCTTTGCATGGAAGTAGTGGCTTTAATGAGTGGGGCCCAAGGTGAGGAAGCTCACCAAGCATATAAGGAAGGGGATGGCAACCATGGGGAACATGTTTTGATTATAATTTGTTTATGTTCTGTTATGACTTGTGGCTCTCTTGAGTTGTTTAGCTAAGATTGCAGTGTTGTTTAGCACAAGGGTGTTCCTGAGCGGGAATCCCACCTTCATCCTCGAGGGACTTCGAGTGCCCACTCAGGAGAAGTTATTGAGCATGATTTCCACATTCCGGCATTAGGCCAAGCTACATATTTCTTCTACAGCAAAGTTCCTATTTAGAGTTGTGCTGAGTTGCAGGGTGCAGCAGTGGAGGGTTTCATTGGATCATTTTTGAGCTTTTCTTTAGTGGAGGATGCATTCTTTCCATTGGAAGGTTAGTAAGGAAGGTCCCTGTGCTTCATATCATATTTTTGCATTAGGCCAAGACATTACCAAATCCTCCAGTGCAGTTTCAATCTTGGACTGCGTTATTTCAAAGGGTAGTTACAGAGGTGGCTTCAATACCACATTTGGGAGGTTAGATATTCATTGGAGGGATCGACCCTTCATTGAGAGAGTCTATTGGAGGATTTTCATTCAGATCTACATCAGTTTCAGCCACCTCATTCTATGTGCTTCAGTTGTAGTGATTCTTCAGCCCTAGGGCTTTAGATCACCATCATATATTTTGGGTATTTCCATAAACCCTTCCTGGGTTGTCTTGGAAATGTGTATGGGAGCATAGATCTCCATTTTGAGAATTCTAACATCAGATCCATCTATTTATGCTTTCCAACTATAGTGTTAAGCACTAAAACTGCACTGTTCTTGCTTTAGTTTTTTTTGTAGCAGTTGTATTACTTGTATTGGTGCCTTTAGGCATTGGAGGCTTCTCTTACCTAGCTTGAGGGACTTGATCCCCAAGATATTGTACTCATTCACTACTATTATGATTAATACCATGGATCTATATTTGGCTCATATGTAATGCGTTGACATTTGTTCCTATTTTCCATTATTGTGTGCTATATTGTTGCTCTCCCAATTTTGGGGATATTATAGTGGTATCAAAGCATAATATTGGCTCAGCCTATGGATCTTATCCATTATGTTATTAGAAAAGTGAGAAGAAGAAGAAGAGATCAAAAATTATGGAAGGAATGAGCATTATCTCATTGATTCAGTGATCATGTCCTAAGTGAAGAAAATGCTCAAAATTGGAACTGCTCAGAATTGTTTGAAACCAGAACAACAGGATAGGCCTCGTCGATACGATCCTGTAGCCGTGAATGACACTCAAATCTGACACTGTATGTGAAATTTATTCAAGTTTGAAAATTCACAATTTCATGCAAAAGTCCAGTTTGACTTGGGTTGACTTTGAATAAAAGAAAATATTCAAAAAATAAAATTCCACAGAATATTTCGGGAATATTACATAGAATATTCCATGGAATATTCCTTTATCAACCAATCACAGATCGACATTTGTCAACTGCGGATTGCACAGTAGGTTAACTATGGGTTTCAGTGGCCAATTAATGGCCTCCACGTGGCCCCAGGACTTAACATTTTACATTGGCAAAAATTTATGGATCTGGCAGGATTTGACCCCGGGTCGAGTGGCCGCCAGCCCACAGGCCCGACCGGTACACTCGCATGGTGATTCTTAATATACTATAGGCACAATGCATATTTGAAGTTTATACAAGGTGTGGGCGGTGGTAAAGGGGGTCAGCCCCTAAGGGCCAACCCCCTTACAATAGAACCATGGCATGGAACCATAGGTCTAAACCGATGGATAAACATAAGACTCCGATGGTTAAGTTTTATGTGGAGTTTTTCACATGGAAACCGGCAGAGGTTTCGTAACATTTATATGCCACGGTCTTTAAACCGTTGACTCCATGGTTCCGCCGGCGGTGGAGTTGGTCCATGTGAACACTACACCTAACCTTAAATGCTAGCCCCTGACGATTTCAACAAATTAGGCGGGCATGCCATTCTGGGCAGACTTTGCCAAAATTAACGGGCTTAACTGCAGTTACTCCAAGTTTAGTGGAGTTTCCTTAGGCCAACTTGGACAAAACTTCAGTTGGGCATAACTTTCACATTACTGAACCTTTTGGAGCGAAAGTTTTTTTGATTTCGGGTATTCTCAGCATTCTGGAGCCATTGGAATAGGTTTCAAAGCCATAAAAGGTGTCTTTCAGCCATTTTTACTTCATATAAGGTTGGGGAACCATAAGGGCTTTAAGGGAAACAGAGCTGCATTGGACTACACTTCACTGTTTTAGGTGAAATCAGAGTCATTCTTAGCTTTTGTTTATGTTTTGAATCCATTTTCACGGCTGGTTTGGTCTGTTTAGACCTTTTTCTCACTGTATTACCAATTTTAGCATCATAATATATCAAGGACATGCCCATTGGGAGCCTTGGACCCGACAGATGTAGCCCAGGAGGGGTGAACTGCCTCATCATGTTGTTGTGTGTTTATGGTGAAGTTATTCTGCTGTGTTATTCAGATTAAAGTTGTTAAACAGTAAATTAAAACAACACTCCCTCACACCAAAGTTCATAAACAGTTAACAAAAACACTTTGTTTCACTTGCAAGACTATCCAAACACTTTGCACACTTAATTTATGGAAATGAATACTTTGAAAAGAAAAACAAATACTTTCATTTTCAAATTAGTTGGTATCAGAGCCAGTTTTAGAGCCATATAAGCTAGAGTTTTTACTCATCATTTGTTTTGTGCAAATATTAAGTCATTTGTTTGCAAGTTTTGATGCTGACTAGGTTAAAACTCAAGAGAGGTGAAGGAAATTTGGTTAGTGCACAAACTAATCCTCAACCAAGAAGGGTCAGAGAACCACCTCCAAGAGCCTTAGAAGCAGCTACAAGCATGTCTTCAAGAGAAGAAGAAGCTCCTAAAGAGATGGATCCCAAGGAAGAAGAAAGGGTATTTTGGAAAGCTTTCTTGGATATGACTGAAATGGTAAGGATCCTCTATCAAGAAAGAAATGATAGGATTGCTGGAGAAGGGTCTAAAAACCAAAAATAAGGGGAGGATTCCTCAGGAGGAAAGAAGGGTAATGATTAGTCAAATAAAGGGAATGGAGGAAATGGTGATCCACCATCTCCATTGTCATCCTCTTCCTCGACATCGTCTTCCTCGACTTCGGTAAATCAGTCACATAAGTCAAAAACCACTGGTAAAAATCCTTTTTTAAAGCTTGATGTCAAATTTGAATTGCCAATGTTTAACGCTGAAGTCAATGCAGAGAAATTAGACAATTGGATCAGACAATTGGAAGTTTATTTAAGGATTCAAATCCTGCATGATGACGACACCAAAATACAACTAGCCTGATTAAGAATGGATGGAACAACATTGTTATGGTGGGAAGCCAAGACCAAGGATGAAATCAAGAAACATGGTAAGATTACTCTATCATGGACTGAATTTATTATTGCAATCAAGAAGCAATTTTATCCTCTTTCTCATCTTCAAAAGGCTATAATGAATTGGAAAAACTTTAGACAACTTAAGGGACAGAATGTGCAAGACTATACCCAGGAATTTAGGAGAAAAGCACTCTTATTAGGGGTAGAATTACAAAGTCAAGATACTTTGCTGAAGTATATAGGTGGTTTGCACAACTACCTTAAACATACTATCCTTATGTTTAATCCTACTAGTCTAGATGAAGTTTGTGTACAAGCTACACATTTAGAGGCTAGAGGGAAAAGCACTTTTGATGAGGGTAGAAACAAGCCTTTCAAAGGGAAGAAAAAAGATAAAACCTTTAAGGGAAAAGGTAAAAATAATGCATCTATCAAACAAGAGGGTGAAAAATTCATTTTTAAACATTTTTCAAGAGAGGTCCATGAAGAGAAAAATTGTTGGAAATTACATCTTGAAAAAAGAAACTAGTTTAACAAAAACAAGGGAAAGAAGAAAATTGCAGCTACTACAACTACACCTCAAGATTGAGGTGATGATTTAGGGGATGAAAAAAAAATTGCAGCCATGGGTTTGAAAAGTATTAAGGGAAAGGAAAATGAAACTAAAGCAAGCACTAGTACTTCAAACTGTCATGTACAAGCTCCTAATGAGGAAGAAAGAATTGACTTGTTCCATGTGAGGGTAGTCTCAAAACATACTAAAATTGACACACTGTTTGACAGTGGGTCACAAGTAAATCTTATATCAGAAGACTTGGTCAATCAACTAAAAATTGAGACCATTCCACATCCAAAGCCTTATCCACTTGGGTGGATATGCAAGGATGCAAACTTACAAGTCTCAAGAAAGTGCATATTGTGATTCGCCATAACTGCACACTTTATTGACACAGTTGAACTTGATGTGGTGCCGCTTGATATTTCAGGAATTGTTTTGGGAAGTCCTTACTTATTTGACAGGAAAGCGATCTTCCATCGCCATGAAAATAAATATCATCTCTTTAAAGATGGCAAGGATTTCATTGTCAGAACACATCACAAGAAGACAAATATAGCGATGGTAAATGCGGGATAGGTAAAAAGGCTAGTCAATTCTACCAAGAGTTTTGTGCTTCTTATGGTTAAGCCCAAGGTTTATATGAATCACGGGTCATTTGAAAATTGTGATTCCAATATTAAATCAGATTTATATGATGTAGTTGATAGAAAACATGAGATGTTTCAGGAACCGACAGGTTTACCTCCTAAAAGGGAGATTCAATATGAGATCCATTTACATCAAGATTGTCCTCTTCCTAACATCAGCATGTACCACTTGTCTATCATGGAGAATGCTGAAATCAAGAGGCAAATTAAAGACTTTTTGGACAAAGGATTCATAAGACCAAGCACTTAGCCATGTGGGTCATCGATAGTGTTGATTCCAAAGAAAGATGGAACTTAGCGCATGTGTGTGGACTTCAGGGCATTAAATAAAATAACGGTAAATAATCGTTACCCACTTCCAAGGATAGATGATTTGTTGGATCAGCTGAAAGATGCTCAAATATTTCACTAAGTTAGACTGAAGTAGTCGTTATCATCAAGTTATAATTGCAGAAAGTGAGATTTGGAAGACAACATTTAAAACCAAACAGGGACTCTTTGAGTGGCTTGTTATGTCGTTTGGTTTATGCAATGCACCTGCAACTTTCATGCGGGTAATGGATGATGTCATATGTCCTTTTCTTGATGATTTCGTTATTTTCTACTTATATGAAATCTAAATTTTCAGCAAGACTAGAGAAGAGCATGTCATGCATGTTAAGAAAGTACTTGATGTTTTGAAGAGAAATCAGTTATTTCTTAAAATGTCAAAGTGTGAATTTGGAAAGACTTCTTTGGTTTATTTGGGACACATAGTAGGAGGAGGCACTTTGAGAATTGATCCTTCCAAAGTAGAAGCCATTGTGAATTGGCATACTCCCAAATCCATTACAGAGGTAAGAAGTTTTTTGGGTCCAACTCAGTATTGGAGGAAGTTTATTTCTAACTTCTCTGCCATAGCAGCTCCTATGCATGCAGTGACTAGTGTGAAGCATGATTTCCAATGGGGAGACAAGAAACAAAAATATTTTGAGTCTTTGAAAGATAAGACAAGTTCAGCTCTAGGACTTTCATTACCAGACTTAAGACAGCCATTCGAGATTCAAACAGATGCAAGCGATTACGCCATGGGTGCAGTTCTCTTACAACATGGTAAGCCTGTTGCATTTCATTCTGAGAAATTTAATGGTGCTGTTGTGAATTATCCTACATATGATAAATAGTTTTATGCATTGGTACAAAGTGTCAAAAAATGGAAACACTATTTGATGGACAAAGAAATAATTGTTCATACCGATCGTCAGCCTTTATAGTACTTGCAATCGCAAAGTAAATTGTAGCAATCATGGAATTTCAGATGGATGGGCTTCCTACAACAATTTCACTTGGTAATAAGGTACAAGAAAGGTATTTACAAAAAAGTTTCTAATATGCTTTCAAGGCCTATTATTAGTGCTAGTACTTTTCTTAAGAATTATTCTATTGTATATGAGAGCTACATAGAACAGTATGCATCAGATGTTGATTTTAGGGATGTGTATGCTAACTTTAGTGAAGGGAATCATGTTGAGGAGAATGATTATCATTTGCATAATAATTTGCTGTTTCATATGGGAAAGTTATGTATACCACAGGGAGAGAGACTAAGCATCATGAGAGAGGCTCATTGTTCTCTCATAGCTGGACATTTCGAGGTAAGAAAAAAAGTGGTACATTTAGAGAGGTATTGTTATGGCCTCGCATGGTAGATAGTGTTTCACAGTTCATTAGAGGTTGTTCATTTTGTGCTACAAGAAAGCCTAGCAATAGGAAGCTTGGTTTATATACGCCATTGCCGGTACCTTCTAGACCATGGGAAAGTGTTTCTATGGATTTTGTTGGAGGGCTACCATTATCTAGAAAGCATCATGATTATCTTTATGTAGTAGTTGATCGTTTCAGAAAGATGTGTATTCTTATGCCATGTAAGAAAACTATAACTGCTGAAAAAACTGCTGATTTATATTTTCAACATGTATGGGTTCATTATGGCTTGCCTACTTCTATTGTTAGTGACAAGGATTCTAGATTTGTGGGGAATTTTTGGTCCAATTTATGGAAGATGATGGACACCAAGTTGAAGAAGAGTACTTCTTTCCATCCACAAACAAATGGCCAAACAGAGGTAGTGAACAGAACCATTGTACATCTTTTGAGAGGTTATTGCAGCAAGCATCCCAAGCTTTGGGATGAGCATTTTCATTACATTCAGCATGCTTACAATCGGGCCAAGCACTCTTCTACAAATACTTCACCTTTTGAAGCTTGTTTTAGGCATTTTCCTAAGTCACCTTTAGATTTTATTCTTGAGAAGGATGTGGCCATTGATGGTCATAGTGACATTGACAAAGCTCGCATGTTCATTGAAAGAATTCAGCTCATACATCAGCAAGTTCAAGAACAACTTGAAAAAAGTCAAGGCAAGTACAAGGAGAGGCATGATAAGCACAGAATTGATCATAAGTTTCAAGAAGGGGATGAGGTATGGTTGCATATTAGTAAGGAAAGAATGCAAGAAGAAGATAAAAAGTTGAAGCCTATTCGTTATGGTCCATTCAATATGTTGAACCCTTAGTTAAACTGAGAGGGGGGGCGAGGGGGTGAATCAATTTAACACATTAATGGTCTTTTAAAATTTTCCTTAAACTAATTTACACCTTAATTTGTGAGCAACAAGTATTAAGAAGATTAGATAAACCACATCAACACATAGACATCATGCACAAAGACACCAGATATAAGTGGAAACCCATAAAGGGAGAAAACCGCATCTTATTATTGTTGTGATGCAAAGACAAGCTCCAAATCCCTCTCACCACTGATTTTCTGTAGGCACCAACCTACAGGAGGCTCCTACCTCAATTCTGCAAGCTACAACTTGCAAGGAAGCTCCAACTCCCATCAATTTTCTGCAAGCACCAACCTACATGAGGCTCCTACCTCAGTCAGCTACAACTGACATTTTATCAAGCTACAAATTGATGTGGAAGCACCAACTCCCATCTATTTTCTATAGGCTACAACCTACAGGAGGCTCCTACCTCAGTCAGCTACAACTGAAATCTATCAAGCTACAACTTGATAGGGAAGCTCCAACTTCCTTACTCTTTCAAAAGAAAACACTTGCTGATTTACCTTGGATATCAGCTCTGTTCTGTACCTTCTTTACTACTGTCCTCCAATCTTCATATCTGTCTTATATCATCTCTGACTCTTCACAACATCTCTATCTACTCCTTCTTCTTATTTTCTCTGATTCAATTCTGAATTCTTTAACCTCTTGCAGCTTTCTTATATTCTTCTGCTCTCTTCCATTCTGGCAGCCTTCTCACAATCTTCAATTCACTTCAATTCTGTTTCACACTGTATTTTTCTCTCTTTCTCTTTTCGTAACCTTCTACCCATGGATATTACCTATTTTATACAAAATAGCTTCATGACTGTTTGCATTCTACTGGGAATTCGAAATGATCAGTCATGACTCTTTGACTTTTGCCTTCTCATTTCTTTGTCTAGCTCATTCAGAAGAATATAGAAATTTATACAAATTTCAGTTTTACAGTGGAGTTTTGTTTTCCTACCGGAGACTTGCCTTTGCATCAAAAATAATATAAAATCAATTAAAACATTTACATTTTTAGTTACATAAATCAATTTCACTCAGCCATTTTTCTGGCCCTTGGCTTTGCTGGTTTTGTCTTTTCTGTTGCTGTCATGTAACTGTTCTGCATACCTCTGCTGGTCACTGTCTTTTTTAGTTCTGCATATTCTCCTGCTTTCTATGCATGTACCCCTGTTTTTTCTTCAAATATGGTAGTTTAAATTAATGCTTTAATGCACCTTGAAGTGGATGCGCAATATTTTAAACCTCTGATTTAAACCTTATAAATAAAACTTCTTTCAATCTTCATTGCCTAGAAACTAAGGTTAAAACCATAATCAACCCAATATTATCTTTATAAGCGCCCCATATATTATATGCGCAAAGCTTACCTTTTTCATATAACTTTAATAGTGCCCAACATACAAATTCGCTCCATACCTGGCAATCTAAACAAATACCATATACTGAGACTTCTATATCTCAAATCGTAGATTTGAGATATTAGAACAGAATTCTCCTTGGTTTATGAGAACCATACAAAAAACCAGTTCTCATTTCTGCTATGTGGAAGCCTTAATTTCTGCTTCAGTCTATGGTTAAAACCCATATGTTAACCCCATTTTATAAAAGAAATTGGACCAATGTTCGAACTTTGGGTTCAAACCCTTCTCATGACTATTCAAATTAACATTTGAATAATCCAACTATTCCAAAGTTATATTTTGTTCTAATAGTCAATCACCAGCATAATTTGATATGAACGTTTGGCTCACACCACGGCATTTGCGTTCATGAACCAAACAATCTTTTAATTGTTCGGCCAACCAATCAAACATACCTTTGTATTGGCACTATGGTAAGGTGTTTAGTTAAATAAATCTCCGACCTAGACCTATCCCTTTACGCAAAGGTATTAAATTTGATTAAAGATCAAACCCATCAAAAATATAAATGAAGTTCGGGCCCACAATATTTACATATATATCGACCATATTTTAATAAAAGCTCAATGTATATTTAATTTATGCATTCCGAAATCAATACACATTATATGGAACCTTCACGGTAAAATACCACCGCCTATGAAAATTACAATTGGGCCCACACTGCATAACACTTCGATTAATTGCTGGACGGATCTAACGATCCACAGTCTATCACGCTCCAAGCCTCGATCGAATGAATACAAACGCATATCATGTTTTTCCAACGTCCGGACATTAACTCCCAAATAAAACATGATGAAAGTGGTTTTAAAATACCACTAATTTCCACGTGCCCTCTAGCGAACGATATCGTGTTTTTATTTCAAAAACAGCTTACCAATTTTTCCCCATGCAAAAACCACGGTTTCTTGTTCAAAACCACTCCTCATGGTTCCAATTATTTCAATTGTTCCATGTTCCATTCGATGCATAGTTCTGTTACCAATTCTCTGCCATTGCTCATGGTTCTGCTTTTCTACCCCATGATTTAACGCCTCCATTCATTTCTGATTCTCGAATAGGCTAAATCCTTCTATGCTATCACTCCATGATAATTCCATTCTACGTCTGCCCTTGATTGCAATTCGCAGTTTCGCTTCCCAATTGCAACCTTCGTATAGACGGTTCACACTGAGAAAATAAGGATCAATCCCAATCCAATCTCATTCTACACCGATTGTTCAACACTGCTAGATCAAGGTTCCGCTTCAATCTTAAAACATTTCTCATGAGGCTATTTTCCAGGATTACTTCATCATCGACTTATGATTTTGCGCAATTGAACCTCCAATCGATTGCCTATACTCTTTGCTTTTGATTCATGCCAAACACAACGTTAATTAATATATATCAGTATGATATAAGCAACCAGATGCTTACACATCAGTTAACCTTGCTCTTGTCCAAGAATTGGTATTTTATCAGATGGGGTTAAAACTGAATTGAAACTAAATTCAAATCCTTCTCCATGAAATTTCATATATGAAACAACCCAACTCTAAAACAAATCCAATCAATTTGATACTCCAACCTAGAGGTTTGAACTTAATTCCCACCCTGTGATCGAATCACGGACTTTTTACAATCACCATTAGATATGAAATCTTATATATAACTCTACACACTATCGAATTCATAATTAAAATACAACTCAGAAATGTATTCTTTCTAATTGCAAACACAGTCATTACATGGAATTCTCCTTCCTGGCCTGATCTTAAATTTGATGGCCTCTGTAGAAATTATATAACTAATGTGTTATACATCCAAGATTATCCTGATCACACACTATTTGACTTCATGCACAATACAAAATCTCTTCTACTATTGATCATTACTTGTGGAAATTAAATCAATTGCATGCACACATTGAAACCATAAAAATTCACACATATGAACACAGTGTTTTAACGGGAAAGCCTGAAGCTAAAAACCCCAACTATATGTATATAATATATGTCATAGATATCATGTAACAATCCTCATACAAAGCTGATCATGTCAAGCTCTCAGTACAATACAATTTCCACACACTAATCAGGACCGATCTAGCAAATCCATGCACCGATATTTGCCACCTACTAGCCTACCTCTACTGCACAATCCCTACTGAATATTGGCTCTGAATGAACTCAAATTGGTCCAGCCTTGCTCACGCAATCCTCATTGGCATCTCTAATCACTGGGTGTTGCAAATCATGCAACACTATAGTCACAACTGATAGTCAACCTACTCTTTCACCTACCTCTCCACTGAAATTGTCCATGCACTGTAGTTAAATGATGCATTCTTTAGTTGATTAATGAGTTAATAATTAGTGAATTAATTAATAATTAATTCACACCACTCTCACTAGTGTATTAATCAGTTAGACTAGATACGATATTCACTTGTGTCTATTTGATTCTGGCACAGACACAACACTCACCTTCTCACTCAATAGCTCCACCAAAACTCATCACGAATTATAATTAAGTCTCTGAAACTAGCCTAGACAATAGAATGATGTAATTCCTTGTCGACTCTGTATATACATTGCACTTAAGCCAGAAGTCATCAACAGAAGAGAAGAGATAAGATAATGTTTATAGTCCAAATATTATTAAGAGATAATAATATTAAACATATCTATTTTTAGTACAGCAATCTAAATGGGCAGTTATGATGTCTAAAAATAGAAGTCCATCTATTTTTCCAACTTGACCAACCATCCAAAAATAGCATCCTGCAACTCATAGAATATGATCGACATGTCTAAAAATAGACATAGTCTAAAAATAGACTTGCGCCAAAAATAGCCTGCGGGCCCACTAAGTGAAGGTGCCTCTTTTCACTAAGCTCATCATCTTGTTGCAATATCAACACTCCCTCTCAACAAGATAGGAATTATCTACCACCCCGATCCTGCCTCTATGGTATTTGAATTTTCTCCTGGTGAGTACCTTCGTCAAGATATTAGCATCCTGATCCTTCGTAGGAATGTAAGAAAGTAACATGATCTTCCGTTGCACACAATCTCTGATATGATGATACTGGATTTCAATGTGTTTAGATTTATCATGAAATACTGGATTAACCGAGATTTTGATGCAACTCTGATTATCACAATATATCACAGTAGGATCTAAGTGTGAATGGCACAACCCGACCAAGATCTTCCTCATCCATATAGCCTCGCATGCAGCCAAACTTTCTGCCATGTACTCGGCCTCCACTGAACTGAGTGCCACGGATCTCTGCTTCCTGTTGTACCAAGAAACTATAGTAGACCTGATACTGAAAATCCCTCCAAATGTGCTCTTTCTGTCCATTTGGCTCCCTGCCCAATCTGCATCCATGAAGCCATGCAACTTCACCTCATCCGACTGTCTGTACCATAATCCATATCCCGATGTGCCTCTGAGATATCTCAATACATGCTTCCCCTCCTTCAAAAAGAGCTTGGTAGGCTTAACCATAGCTTGTAAAAGCTAGTTAACAGCATAGCATATGTTAGGTCGTGTATTGACTAGATACATAAGCGACCCCACCAACTGTTGGTAAACAGTGGCATCCACTACCTCTGCCGATGTAGCATCCTCTTTCCTCCAACCACTAGGAAGAGGAGTGTTGATAGGCTTGCAGCCATGCATGTTGAACTTCTCCAGTATCTCATGGGAATACTTGCCTTGAGACACAAACAATCCATCACTGCACTGCCAAATTTCCAATCCCAGGAAATAATGAAGGAGGCCCAAGTCCTTCATCTCAAACTCTTTTGCAAGATCAACCTTGCATGAGAGTATCAACTGTTCATCACCCATCAAAATCAAATCATCTACATAAAGTACAATGATCAGCAACTTACCCTCCACCACAATCTGGTATAGGTTCGGATCCACCTCACTCTTGGTGAATCCAAGACCGGTGAAATAATTTTCTATCTGTGTGTACCAAGCACGAGGTGCTTGTTTCAACCCATACAATGAACTCTTGAGCCTGCACACATGTGACTCGCTGCTGAAGATATTGAAACATTCGGGCTGCTCTATGTACACCTCCTCCTCAATGAATCCGTTAAGGAACACAGTCTTCACATCCATCTGATGAATGTGCCATCCCATCTGCACTGAGAGAGCAAGGATGCTCCGTATGGAATAATACCTTGTGACAGGTGCAAAGGTTTCCTCATAGTCAATCCCCTCAATCTGTGAGAAGCCCCAGGAAAAAAATCTTTCCTTGTACTTCTCCACACTCTCGTCAACTACTTGCTTCACTTTGTAGATCCATCTCGAATCTACCACTGATTTCCCTTCCGACCTTGGGACAATCTCCCATGCACTGTTTCTGACAATCGAATCATACTCTTCCACCATGCCATCTACCCATGCAGGGTCCTCCACTGCTTCCTCGAAAGAGGATGGCTCTGTCACGATACACTTGCTCATTAGAGCCATGTATCGAGTATATCGGTCATGTAACTGTCTTTGTCTACGATATGATGTAGGTCCTTCTACAATCTTCTCTGCATCAAGATTCAGTCGCTCAGCTTCTGTAGTGCGCTTCCGCCCTCTGATGGTTGACACTGCATGAGTGGTTTCTTCCACTCCATGAACCTCCTCTTGTGGCTGATCCACATCCTGAGGCTCATCCTTAGGAACCAATAGCTCCTCATCTGCATGCAAGTGTGGCTCCCTCTCAAGCGAGCACTTCATGGCTTTCTCCTCATGAAATTTGATATCCCGTTGCACAACAGTCTTCTGACTGCCTGGAAAATACACATGATAGTTGTGAGGTGTATCAGTGTACCCCACAAATATCCCAACCTCTGCGGTCGGCTCCAGATTCTTCCTGGCATCCTTCGTCACATGCATGTAAACAGGTGAGCCAAAAATCTTCAAATGAGAAATATCAGGCTTCTTACCAGAAAACGTCTCTTCGGGTGTACTCATGCCAAGTACTCTGTGAGGACAACGATTTTACACATAAACCGTAATATTGCATGCCTCAGCCCACAAGTGTATGGGAAGGCCCTAATCATGCAACATCGCCCGTGTAGCACCCACGATCATTCTTTTCTTCCGCTCAGCGACCCCATTTTGCTGTGGGTTATGAGGCGTTATGAGCTCTCTTCAAATTCCTTCTACGCTGCAAAAGTCCTTGAATTCACCAGAGATGAATTCACCACCATTATCGCTCCTAAGAGCCTTCACCTGCTTCCCCCATTATTTCTCAACCAGTGCCTTGAACTCACAGAACTTTGAGTATGTCTCGCTCTTCTTCTGCATGAAGAAGATCCAGCACTTACAAGAAAAATCATCAACAAATATCACATAATACTTGTGCTTTGTTGTCCACACACATCTATGTGAATTCTCTCAAGGATCGTCATGGCGTCACTATCCTTCGCATGAAAGGTGGCTTTCACAAATTTTCCCAAAGTACATCCCTTGCACTGATCTAACTGCGCAAGTGTACCTTTGGGAAGGCCGGTAGAAATCTGCTGCAAAATTTTCAAAGCACCATGGTGAAGATGGCCCAATCTCCTGTGCCATAGCTCGCCCTCATCCTGGCTCACCACTCCTTCTGCCTTTCCTGCCATTGCTGCGCATCCATCTACCTATAACTGATAAAGGTTCTTAACTCAAACCCTTATCCTCCGGGTTTCACCAGTTTCCTTACTGTGCAGGAAAGCCTTTCCCTCGCTAAAGACAACATCATATCCCTTGTCTTCCAACATCACCACAGATATCAGATTCTTCTTCAATCCTAGAACATGCATGACATCCTTCAAGATGAAAGGTTTTCCAGACTCCCTCTCAAAGGAAATGTTCCCGATACCAGTCGCACTGTATCTACCATCATCGCCCATCTTGATCTGCACTCCAAGATCCTTCTCATCCAGATCAGTAAACAAATATTTGTCTTCGGTCATATGGAAAGACGCACCACTGTCAAGAAACCACACAAAACCCATCATACTTGAGACCAAGCATGTGATCAGCGAAAAATCTAGCTCAAACTGCGAGGCTAAGGCCTCTCTAGCTGCAGATCCAGTAGCCTGCTTATTTTTCTTCTCTTGTGGACAATTAGTGGCGTAATGTCCGTGTTGGTGACAGTGAAAGCACTTCACCTTGTACATGTCCTGCTTCTTGCCTTTCACACTAGATTGAGAAGCATTCTTCTTGCTCTTCCCCTTCCTTGCTTTGGCAGCCAAAGCATAATTTTCTTCATCTTCATTCTTTGATGAAGATCCGTCCCTGGCACTCCACCTTATCTCCTCCCGCACAAGATCCGACCAAAGACGCTCCCATCCTAGTAATTTCTCCCAGCCATTGACAGAGTCCTCATAGGAATTCCAACTCTTCGGAAGCCCAAGGAGAGCCAAGCTCATCAAGTCCTCTTCATCTACAGTAACCCCCACACTTCCCAGCTCATCCCTACACTGGACAAACTTCGTGAGGTACTTGGGTATACTGTCGCCTTTCTCCATTTTTATCTTCCTGAGTTTATCCTTGAGTGCCAACTTCCTCTGGTCGCTCTTGATTTGGAAAAATTCTGTAAAAGCTTTCCACATCAAGAATGGAGAAGCTTTACCATGAAGGCTGGACACTATGTGATCCTTCACACCTTCCAACAGAATCCTTCGACATTTTGTTGTCTTCTTTTGCCATGCGTCAAGTGTGGCATCATCACTAGAAGCAGGTTTTGGAATTTCTGCATCTATGAACTCCTTCAACCCATTATCCTCTAGCACCACCTCCATCCTATCCTTCCATGCAATATAATTCGAGCTGCCCTTAAGGGCATACTCCAATCGCAATCCATTGAAAGACATCTCAACTTCGACACCAAGAAAACACTACTGCAAATTCGAATTCCACAAGCACAAAACTCCACCGCTTCAATGCTTTGCAATTGCTCCAATGATGAATATCGCTCTGATACCATGTAGAAATTATATAACTAATGCGTTATACATCCAAGATTCTCCTGATCACACACTATTTGACTTCATGCACAATACAAAATCTCTTCTACTATTGATCATTACTTGCGGAAATTAAATCAATTGCATGCACACATTGAAACCATAAAAATTCACACATATGAACACAGTGTTTTAACTGGAAAGCCTGAAGCTAAAAGCCCCAACTATTTGTATATAATATATGTCATAGAGATCATGTAAAAATCCTCATACAAAGCTGATCATGTCAAGCTCTCAGTACAATACAATCGCTACACACTAATCAGGCCTGATCTAGCAAATCCATGCACCGATCTTTGCCACCTGCTAGCCTGCCTCTACTGCGCAATCCCTGCTGAATATTCACTCTGAATGAACTCAAATTGGTCTAGCCTTGCTCACTCAATCCTCATTGGCATCTCCAATCACTGGGTGTTGCAAATCATGCAACACTATAGTCACAACTGATAGTCACACTGCTCTTTCACCTACCTCTCCATTGGTCTCCACTGAAACTGTCCATGCACTGTAGTTAACTGATGTATTCTTCAGTTGATTAATGAGTTAATAATTAGTGAATTAATTAATAATTAATTCACACCACTCCCACTAGTGTATCAATCAGTTAGACTATATACAACTAGCTCAACTATGTTTAACTAAGTTAAACTGAACACAACTCCACCAACTACCTCAATAACTCCACCAAACTCTGTCACATGAGTTCTAACTGAAGTCTCCATGCAATAGCTCCACTTAACCCTAAGGAATAGCGTAATTCCTTCTGTCAGCTCCTGTGCCACATCTGTGCACTTAACTGAAGTGCTCCAAGAGAATAAGATAATGTTTAGAGTCCAATTATTATTAAGAGCTAATAATATTCGACATATCTATTTTTAGACTGGAAATCTAAAAATAGATTCCGCCCAATATGTCTAAAAATAGAAGTCCATCTATTTTTCCAACTTGACCAACCATCCACAAATAGCATCCCACAACTCATAGAATATGATCGACATGTCTAAAAATAGACTTGCGCCAAAAATAGCCTACGGGCCCACTTAGTGAAGGCAACTCTTTTCACTAAGCTCATAATCTTGTTGCAATATAGACAACCTCTTGTTGGGAAAAATACTGAGAGGGGGGGGGGGGTGAATCAGTATTTAGAGCTGACTGACAATTTTTAGTTTTCCTTTCTCTTAAAACCATAAGTTACATTACTGCATCCAACTTGTATGTCCAGAGATCTTATTATGTCTTTACTTAGATCATTGCATCATTCATAAGTAGTAAGCATGAACAGAAATAACATAAAAAACCATAAAACATAAGCAACACATATGAACACCAAGATTTAAGGTGGAAACCCAATTCGGGAGAAAACCACCGCTGTTGTAATCTCTGTCTTCAATATTTATTATAGAGAAAACTTCTTACAATATATGTTGGTGCAGACTTATAGCAGCATGTAGGCACCCACATGCAGAAGGCTACAACCTTCTCTTGTTTACCAGCCTCTCCTGGAAGGGAGCTACGACCCCCTGCTCTCGTTTACCAGCCTCTCCTGGAAGGGAGCTACTACCCCCTGCTCTCGTTTACCAGCCTCTCCTGGAAGGGAGCTACTCCCCCCTGCTCTCATTTACCAGCTACCACTGGAAGGGAGCTACAACCCCCTCACTAAAGGCTTCGACCCTCATATCTACTGCGGACCACGTTTCATCAATTTTCATACTGGATCCACCAGTTTCCACACGACATACCTTGCAGGCCACTAGATTTATTCATCCAGTACACTCACACCAGTTTTGCATGATTTCTTCCGTCATTCAAAACCAGAGATTCATCATCATCAGATCATTATATCCATGGGTGCATCGTAGTTTCAGATTTATCAGATAAGAACAGAGTTCACCCATACAGATATTCCTTAGAGAAATTTATTCATTCACGACCCTTACGATGCATACGTTCTTCATGATTTCGTCAGTCAACTAAACCAGGAATTAATCATCATCTGATCCAGAGATCTTGATCATCATATTCACAGGTGCACCATAGATTCAGATATCTCAGAGTTTATTCATACAGATATCTCTAAAAGAGATTCGTTTATTATCAACCCTTTCGCATGCACACCGTTCTTCATGATTCTCATCACCTTATATAGTTTTCGCCTTTATTAAAACCTTGGGTCAAAACCATTCACTTGCTAATGGTATTCCTGGATGGTATTTTCATTTACCATCCTTACATACCTCTTTGATTTCTTTTTAATTTATTTATCAATTTGAAGAAATTGATAAATAAATATATTTATAACTTTGAACAGTACTTTAGGATTAAAGTTAACTCTTTGCATTTTAACGCTTTCAAATAATATGGTAAACCTTTGATCCCGGGCCCACAAATATAGTCAATATCCAATCATATGTGTGCAAGGTACCATAGGTAAACTTCGCGCAAGTCCAGCATCCGAACACCATTCGATAGCAAGCTTCCAAATCAACGGCGTATATGCATATCGCTCGACCTTCGATGCCGATCGTTAACGTGCGATGGCCCGCCATACCTGTGTTAATCTTTGCGCACCTTCAACAAATGATGACCGTCGGATGACCCCTTCTCAGATCAACGACGTATATGCATATCGCTCGACCTCCAATGTTGAACGTTAATGTGCGATGGCCCGCCATACCTGTGTTAATCTTCGCGCACCTTCAACAAATGATGATCGTCCGATGACCCCTTCTCAGATCAACGACGTATATGCATATCACTGGGCATCCTGGGTAGAATTATAACACGCGATGGCGCATAATGAAAAGTGGTTTTGTGAAGTCGTATAGGGACGCGTGTCGAGCACTCTATGGAATCGCTCCTCAACTAGGAAATACCGCTTACTCCGCATAGGTGGTGCGATTAAAACCATAAACCGCCTTATTCCTTTTCAATGTATTATTATAATTGAGTTGCGCTCTAAGGTTTTTCCTTTCTACTCCTAGTTCCGTCCAATTTCGCGTTCCGTCGTCACCAAGTGTTCCGCTACTCCATTAATCTGCGCCATCTCCCATCAACTCCCTCATCAGATACATAGTATCATTCAAGCCTTCCAATTACATAGGACATCATTCGACTCCATTACAGATATTATTCACACAGAGGTTTAGGGGATTCCACACAAGAATTACATTAGTCAATACACATATAATACACATATCCCTAACTCTACAACAATGATTTCATTCCTCTCCGAGCACCGTAGGTATCCTCTGCCCATTATGAAATTGATCACACAGGTCATATATATTCCAAATTTACTCAACCATACTTAACACAATTCCACAGTTCTTCATCAACATATACAAATCTTGGCCAGATATTCAATTTTTCCTTCAATCTATTACCTTGTCTCTTCCTAGCAACTCTCCCTTTTGCCATCTCCTTTGCAAACTGTATTAAACCCTTAATTCAACTCTACTGCTCTGTCTTTAATTCCTCTGTTTCATCTGCCACTATTTCAGATGGCAATTCCTCTGCCACTGTTTTCTCTGATGTCTCTGCTGCCTTTCAAGATCTCCAATCAACTATCTGCTCTTTTCTTTGTTGCTATTTCAAGTGCTCCTCTTTTGGCATTGATGGAGATACATCATTCTTACATCTTTAACACATAGGTTTCTTATCATAGGACAACTTCATCAAGTAGGTTGCCATCAACTATATCGAGTAGGTTGCCATCAAGGACAACACTTTGCATCATATTGCTAACACCTCTCTATCTCCTACTTTGTCTCTCCAGATCTCTAGCTTTCCTGGTCTATGCAGGTCATCATCATCAATTGGTTTATAGGAACAAACCCTATTTGTCCAGACTGAATCACTCACACACTCTACAGCTCTCCAATTCTGCTACATTCTGCTTCAATTCCTTTGTTTCATCTGCTACCTGGGCTACCTCTTTTCCTTGTTTGAAGCTTTCTTGTTGCTGCTTCCCTGCTACTTTTCTTCTCTCTTTGCTACCTCTGCTACCTCTCTGCTGCTTCTCTGCTGCTTTGCTTCTCTCTTTTCCTTGTTGCTGTTTCAGGTGCTCCTCCTTTGTCACCTCCTTTGACATCAATGACAACATTTCCAACAGTATCCCCCTTTGGCATTGATGGCAACACATCCACCAATAATCCAATGCTTCCTCCAAGTCTTCCTCTGCTTGCCTTTTAGAAAACCCTTTCTTCTGTTACTTGCTTTTCCTCCCCCTTTGACATCAACGGCAAAGGGTTGCACATTTCTCAGTGTAGATTCTATCTTTGCATTTTTTATTTTTTTTCTCTGAGTTGTGTTTAGGCCTCCAGACTGGTGTACAAGAATTGTTGAGAGAACACTTTTGAGGATTATTGAACTTGAATATACACTGTAAATTGATACAATCCCAAAGCACAGACTCCTTTCACTTGTATAACGCTGAAATGAAGATAATGATACTTCATAGAACACATTGTACTAGCCTTATCTAATCAGTGATGCATGATTGGATCAAAACTAAAATACTGAGAAGGCTTCAAATATACTTTAGTCTCTAGTATTATCTTCATCAGAAATCCATATCTTTTGAGGAAGATTGTAGATGGAATATGTCTTCTTCTGCAATACACATTTGCAGTACAACACCTGTTCAATTATGACGATGATGCCAATATATCTTTTATAGCTATGGTTCACCTTTCCTACCTATTGGCAATGGTATGAGCTAGGATTCTGATAATGATATTACACTTAATAGTTGAAGGTCCTTGTTACTGATGTGATCAATGAGTCAAGCCAGAGTTTACAACTTATTGTGATATTAGATGATATCTTTCAATCTAAGAGACCAAATGACTTTACTGCTTGTACAATGTACTTTCAAAACAAACCCTTCAATGTATTGGTTAGTCTCACTTATCAACCATGCAGTTTTATTTATGACATAAGGGGGTATGTATGTCAATGATCAATCTCTCTTTAAAGGTGAATTACCAACAAATCCTTTACGCTGAAGATACTTTAACAATTCTGTCATGACGATTTCCAATGAAATATCTTCAAGCTGTTTAATTGATATCTCAGCCAACAGACTTCACATAGTTTATGAATAATCTTAAGAAAGAGGCCTTGAAGATATATGTATTAACTTTCGGAAGGTATGCAATTGTATATAGAAAAAGATATTGCTTCAATTTTCAATATAATGCTTCAAGTATAAGCAAAATAATGATCCTTTAATACTGATACTGACCTTTTCATGCTGAATGCAAATAACGCAGGGAATACTACCTTGATGTACTCTTTTCCATAGTCCTTTGATCCTGAGGACCTGTACCATACCACTGCTCCACTGACAACACTTGATATTCTACTGATATGCATGCTGCTTGTACCTAATACCCATTAAAATTCTTTCACTTCAGCTCACCCATGAACCCATATTTAAGACAGCCTTCATAATTTCTACAAATGAGCTTTCCACAGTTCACACCAACAATCATCAATATGCTGAATCAGATTCTGTCATCATTAACCATTTTCCTTATTCTGTCATTCTGTTTAAAGGAATGTCACTGCATTTTCCTTTCTAGGACTGCTCCAGAATCATTGCTGCTTTATATACAATTTAATTGTTCTAACATAATGATCTTCAGGTAGACATTCTCAATTTCTGTACTAGGAATCTTCAGGGGCAGATCACTCAGAGATTTATCACTCACTTGACTGCATTCCTCCAAGGGAAATTTTTATAGATGAATGATGTAATGTCATAATGATGATAGGCACTTTTCTTACTCACCCTTCTCTGCTTACATGTTCATGGCTGATGTTCTCTCTACCACCAAGGCTTCTTGTTGTCTTCTCTTCTTCCATCAATATGTCAGCTATTTAATACTTCCGATAATCTTCTTCCTAGTTCTCTATTAGAGGAATTTCCTTTCCCTTCCTGATCTCATAGCTGTTCTCATTTCATGGAGCTCTTCTTAGACTACTTTTGAGGGGACTATTTATGAATTTCTCTCCCCCTGGAATGTTGCTTCATATCTATCACTGGTTGGATATTTACTTTGTTTTCTAGAGCAGCTCCCCCCGAGACTATGATGTTTTCATTATGTTATTGAGATAATAGGATCCCCCTTTCTCTTTTCCTTCCATACTTTATTGGGGTTCATCATAATGTCTGCACTTCTTTTAGATTCATAGTTTTGTTTGATTTGCTTTGATTCCATCATATATCTAGAGTTCTTTAATATATATGGCAGTTTACAGTCTTTTTCTTTGTGATCAAGCTTGAGGCATACATAACATATTATTTTATCAAAGTACATTTGAGCTGATGTATAATACTTTGTTCCCCTTTTTGAATACATTTTACATTCAATAGATTTATGTCCAAAATTATTGCATGCATAACAATAGCCATGGAAATGATTTGTGTACCTGGGGAAATATTGTCTTTTCCATTAGCTTGCTTGAGGAGTTCTTCTCATTTTCTGCATCCTTTGCTGGTTGGACTGGATTTGCTTTGTCTTACAATATGCTGCAATATTTCCAGGTTTGTGGCAGGAAAAAAAAGTGATACTTCCCATAGGAGGAAAGAGCCTTCTTTGACATCTTCCAAACTTATTCAATTCATCCTCATGAGTGTATGGGCCTTTTTCAACTGACTGTTTCATCCTTTCATTATCTGTCATTTCATGTTGCTGCTTGTTTTTGTTTGTTTCTTCACAAATCCTGTTCTTGCTGGCTTCTACTTTTGTAGGAATCTTATGGGCTGCTTCATTATCCTTTATAGCCTTTACAAAGATGATTTTCATGTTATATTCTACCTTGGACTTACTGGTTTCTCCTTCATATCCTATCCCAGCCTTTATGAGAGGTGACCTTTGAGCATTTAGCATCTTGTCCAAATGTCTAGAGCTTTTCATTAAAGGAGTATTCATGAATAATTCTCTTTGGGATTTTTCTAACTTCTTTCTTAGGCACACTATTTCTTGTTCCAATTTTTCACATTCCATACTTTTCTCTCTCATTTGTTGCAACAAAGTGTCTTCTACTTTCTTTTCTTCTTCAAGTTGTGTCTTAAGGCCAACAATTTCTTTCTTATCTTCATATTCTTTCTCATCACATATTTGCACCAGTGTCTTAAGGTCTTTGTTTTCATTCTTCAATCTTTCTATTTCATTCAAGGCTATGTCAAGCTTGCCTTTTTCCTTAGCTACAATTTCTTCATGGTTATTACTTCCATTCACACTAGCAGGTACCTCATTTGATTGAATATTTTCCTTTTGACATGAAATTTTCTTCTTCTTAATTCTCTTCTCCTCCTTGACATTGCAGTCCTTAGTGTCTACTTCATGCATGAAATGAAATCTATCCAAAATTTCTTTTGCAGAGGTTAAATCCATTATTAACTCAAGATCCTTGTTATGAATATTGTTGTATATCACACTTTTTGCCTTGGCATTCCTGTGTTGTTCTTGTTCCTTTGGAGTAAGCCTAATAGCTTGAAGGAGATCTGGTTGAGTCATGGACTATCAAAATGTACTTATGTTAAGTACAACAAACTTTCCTGAATGGAGACTTGCCTTTGCATCACAAAAAATATAAAATCAATAAAAACATTTATATTTTTAGTTACATAAATCAATTTCACTCAACCCTTTTTCTGGCCCTTGGCTTTGTTGGTTTTGTATTTTCTGCTGCTGTCATGTAACTATTCTTCATACCTCTGTTGTTCACTGTCTTTTTCAGTTCTGCATATTCTCCTGCTTTCTATGCATGTACCCCTGTTTTTTCTTCAAATCTGGTAGTTTAAATTAATGCTTTAATGCACCTTTTAAGTGGACGCGCTAATATTTTAAATCTCTCGATTTAAAACCTTATAAATAAAACTTCTTTCAATCTTCATTGCCCAGAACCTAAGGTTAAAACCATAATCAACCCAATATTATCTTTATAAGTGCCCCATATATTATATGCCCAAAGCTTACCTTTTTCATATAACTATAATAGTGCCCAACATACAAATTTACTCCATACCTGGCAATCTAAACAAATACCATATACTGAGACTTCTATATCTCAAATCGTAGATTTGAGATATTAGAACAGAATTACCCTTGGTTTATGAGAACCATACAAAAAACCAGTTCTCATTTCTGCTATGCGGAAGCCTTAATTTCTGCTTTAGTCTATGGTTAAAACCCATATGTTAACCCCATTTTATAAAAGAAACTGGACCAATGTTCGAACTTTGGGTTCAAACCCTTCTCATGACTATTCAAATTAACATTTGAATAATCCAACTATTCCAAAGTTATATTTTGTTCTAATAGCCAATCACCAGCATAATTTGATATGAACGTTTGGATCACACCGCGGCATTCGCGTTCATGAACCAAACAATATTTTACTTGTTCGGTCAACCAATCAAACATACCTTTGTATTGGCACTATGGTAAGGTGTTTTGTTAAATAAATCTCCGACCTAGACCTATCCCTTTATGCAAAGGTATAAAATTTGATTAAAGATCAAACCCATCAAAAATATAAATGAAGTTCGGGCCCACAATATTTACATATATATCGACCATATTTTAATAAAATCTCAATGTATATTTAATTTATGCATTCTGACATCAATACACATTATATGGAACCTTCACAGTAAAATATCAACACCTACGAAAATTACAATTGGGCCCACACTGCATAACACTTCGATTAATTGTCGGAGGGATCTAACGATCCACAGTCTATCACGCTCCAAGCCTCGATCAAACGAATACAAATGCATATCGCGTTTTTCCAATGTCCGGATGTTCAATCCCAAATAAAACGTGATGAAAGTGGTTTTAAAATACCACTAATTTCCATGTGCCCTCCAGCGAAAGATATCACGTTTTTATTTCAAAAACAGCTTACCAATTTTTCCCCATGCGAAAACCACGGTTTCTTGTTCAAAACCACTCCTCATGGTTCCAATTATTTCAATTGTTCCAGGTTCCATTCGACGCGTAGTTCTGTTACCAATTCTCCGCCATTGCTCACGGTTCTGCTTTTCTACCCTATGATTCAACGCCTCCATTCATTTCTGATTCTTGAAAAGGCTAAATCCTTCTATGCTATCACTCCATGATAATTCCATTTTGCGTCTGCCCTTGATTGCAATTCACAGTTTCGCTTCCCAATTGCAACCTTCGTATGGATGGTTCAACGCTGAGAAAATAAGGATCGATCCCAATCCAATCTCATTCTACACCGATTGTTCAACACTGCTAGATCAAGGTTCCGCTTCAATCTTCAAACATTTCTCATGAGGCTATTTTCCAGGATTACTTCATGATCGACTTATGATTCTGCACAATCTAACCTCCAATTGATTTCCTATACTCTGTGCTTTTGATTCATGCCAAACACAGTGTTAATTAATATTTATCTGTATGATATAAGCAACCAGATGCTTACACATTAGTTAACCTTGCTCTTGTCTAAGAATGTGTATTTGATCAGATGGGGTTAAAACTGAATTGAAACTAAATTAAAATCCTTCCCCATGAAATGTCATATATGAAACATCCCAACTCCAAAACAAATCCAATCAATTTGATACTCCAATCTAGAGGTTTGAACTTAATTCCCATCCTGTGATCGACTCACATAATTTTTACAATCACCATTAAATATGCAATCTTATATAGAAATCTACACACTATCGAATTCATAATTAAAATAAAACTCAGAAATGGATTATTTCTAATTGCAAACACAGTCATTACATGGAATTCTCTTTCCTTGCCTGATCTTCAATTCGATGGCCTCTCTATCTCCTACTCTGTCTCTCCAGATCTCTAGCTTTCCTGATCTATGCAGGTCTTCAACATCACTTGGTTTACAGGAAAAAACCCTGGTTGTCCAGACTGAATCACTCACACACTCTGTCGTTCTCCAGTTCTGCTTCAATTCCTTTGTTTCATCTGCTGCCTGGGCTGCCTCTTTTCCTTGTCTGAAGCTTTCTTGCTATTGCCTCCCTGCTACTTTGCTTCTCTCTTTGTTGGCTCTGCTACCTCTCTGCTGCTTCTCTGCTACTTCTCTGATGCTTTGCTTCTCTCTTTGCCTTGTTATTGTTTCAGGTGCTCCTCCCTTGCCATCTCCTTTGCCATCAATGACAACATTTCCAACACAAGATCCTTAAAAAAGTTGGAAATAATGCTTTTCAATTAGATTTTCCTTCATACATGCAAATGTATTCCGTTGTGAATGTGGAAAATTTACGTTTGTGTGAACCTCCTTTAATTGCTGATTATGAAAGTGACATTCAGCTGCCATCCATAGAGGATTTCTCGCCGGAATTTTTGGATGAATTGAAAGAGGATGCTATCCTTGACAGAAGGACACATACTTCAAGGAGGGGAAATGTTGATGATGTTCGGGTTGGTCTTAAAGGCAGCAAACCGAGTAAGGCAAAGTGGATTGAGGTAGAAAATGTGAGGGACCTGTACCCTCATCTTATTAACAAGTAATTGAAGGCTTTTGCGGTCCAAAAGCTTCCCAATGGGGAGGTGTGATCAAGTGATCATGTCCTAAGTGGAGAAAATGCTCAAAATTGGAACTGCTCAGAATTGGTTGAAACTAGAACGACAGGATATGCCTCGTCGATATGATCTTATAGCCATGAACGAAACTCAAATCCGACACTATATGTGAAAGTTATTCAATTTTGAAAATTCACAATTTCATGCAAAAGTCCAGTTTGACTTGGGTTGAATTTGAATAAAAAAATATTAAAAAAAGAATATTCCTTTATCAACCGATCACAAATCGACATTTGTTAACTGCGGATTGCACAGTGGGTTAACTATGGGTTTCAGTGGCCAATTAATGGGCGCCACATGGCCCCAGGATTTAACATTTTACATTGGCAAAAATTTATGGAGTTGGCAGTATTCGACCCTGGGTCGGGTGGCCGCCAGCCCACAGGCCCGACCGGATTGCCTGCATGGTGATTATTAATAGACTATAGTCACAATGCATATTTGAAGCTTATACAAGGTGTGGGCAACGGTAAAGGGGGCCAACCCCCTTATAATAGAACCATGGCACGGAACCATAGGTCTAAACCAACGGATAAACACAAGACTCCGACGATTAAGTTTTATGCGGAGTTGTTCACATGGAAATCGACGGAGGTTTCTTAAACATTTATATGCCACGGTCTTTAAACCGTTGGCTCCATGGTTCCACCGGCGGTGGAGTTGGTCCATGTGACCACTACACCTAACCTTAAATGCTAGCCCCTGACAGTTCCAACAAATTAAGGGGGCGCACCATTCTGGGCAGACTTTGCCAAAACTAACGGGCTTAACTGCAGTTACTCCATGTTTAGTGGAGTTTCCTTAGGCCAACATGGACAAAACTTTAGTTGGGCATAATTTTCACATTACTGAACCTTTTGGAGCGATTTTTTATTTTATTTCGAGTATTCTCAGCATTTTGGAGCCATTGGAATAGGTTGCAAAGCCATCAGAGGTGTATTTCAGCCATTTTTACTTCAGAGAATCTTGGGGAGCCATCAAGGCCTTGAGGGAAACAGAGCTACATTGGACTACACTTCACTCTTTTAGGTGAAATTAGAGTCATTCTTAGCTTATTTTTATGTTCTAAATCCATTTTCATAGCTGGTTTGGTTTGTTTAGGTCTTTTTCTCATTGTATTACCAATTTGAGCATCATAATATATCAAGGACATGCCCATTTGGAGCCTTGGACCCGACAGATGTAGCTCAGGAGGGGTGAACTGCCTCATCATGTTGCTATGTGTTTATGGTGAAGTTATTCTGTTGTGCTATTCAGATTAAATTTGTTAAACAGTAAATTAAAACAACACTCCCTCACACCAAAGTTCATAAACAGTTAACAAAAACACTTTGTTTCACTTGCAAGACTATCCAAACACTTTGCACACTTAATTTAATGGAAATGAATACTTTGAGCAGAAAAACAAATACTTTCATTTTTAGATCACTCATCTCTTTTCAGATCTATGAAGGACCTCTCCAAGGAGGTCAAGAAAATGAGAATGGAGAGATGTAATGAGACCTCTAGAGGGTTTCAGGATGAGGAAGGTCCATGCACTTCCTATCAACAGAAGAGAAAATCGGTATTGCATAGAGCTCCAAATAAATAAACTATGTCCACTATCTTTGAAGAGGAAGGTGAAAGACATGGAGGAAACTTAGATCATGAGATTCTAAGTGAGTATCTTGCAGAATATAAATCTCAATCAAGAGCTTTCAGGGAGAATCTAACTCTCCAACAATTTATTCATATTAAAGAAGAAAGGAGACCTTGCAGCAATAGAAGAAGAAAACAAAATTGGTTTCTATTGTGTACTTTTGATGGGTCATCCACATGCATAGCAAGGGCTTGGAGGAGAAAATTAGATGCATTCTTCCTACTACATCTAGTAGTAGAAAGAGAAGTTGTTGAGCTTGCAGCACTACACCTTGAAGGTGAAGCAAACATTTGGTGGTTCAGCCATTTGAGTCATGCCAGAGTGATTAATTATGAATATTTTACTCAAAGGTTGATCAAGAAGTTTGACAAGAAGAAACCGGAGGAAAGGAAGCTTCCACCAACACTTTTTGTAGGAGTACTTGCATCAAAAGAAGGAACACTTGCACCTTTTCAAAGTGGTCTTGATCTCTTGACATTTAGAGTCCCGCGCGTTATTCAGGAGATGCATGAGGAAAAGGAGACTTATATGAGAACTGATACAGCAGTAAAGGAGCATCCATCATCATCACAACAGTTGGGGAAGTCATCACATCAGTGGGAGGAACCCTTGTAGCAGTACAAGATGTTCCTAAGCTTAACAAAAGTATGAAAACATTTCCACTTCCTGTTATTTCGACACATCATATGGAGGGTTGTGGGGGAATGCCATCATGGAAATAACATGACCTAGGGTCAAAACAAACTACTGATTTGGAGCAGTAGACTATCACTATGCATAGGACCCTTGACAAGTGATATACATTCATCCAAGTATGTCATTGATGAGTTGCACACAACTCTTTGGGTTGGAGTGTATATTTTTGGAGGATAGGATGAGTATTGTCCCAATCAATCCAATGCATAACTGTATGTTCAACATTGTGCATGATCATGAGACAACACATGCACCACCATGGAGATCAATAATGCTATCATTGAGTAGCAGTGATGAGTTGGGGGCCCAACCATTATTAGGGCATTCTAATGACCATTCTACATGTGTAGTAGGGGATAGGCAGATGGTTGATGAGATACATCTTATCTCCCATTACTATGATGGATCCTTCTTGATGAGCACTTCCTAGCTTAATAAGAAGTCTTTTCATTTAGCATAATTGGATCTTTATGGGTTCAACATGGTCATTTATGAGTGGTATCCATATGGAGATCTCCAGGAGGTTGCACTTCAACATCCCATGAAGTGTAGAGACAGTGATCTGATTTGGGAGGACGATATTCTCCATTGGAGGGATACCAATTTGGAGCATGAAAATAGACACTCACCATTGGATGGATGGGTGATGTTGATGAGAAAGAGGTTGGTGAGCCACTTGTAGTTCTATGACACATGGCAGTAGGAGGCATGGTTGTGTTGACTACTCTTGAAAGAGTTTGGCCATCATATGACATATCCTACTTCAAAGGGTATGTTATTGGTTGGCACATGGCATGAAACTTGCATCATGTGGCAGCAAGGAGTTTGGTTGCATTGGGGTGATATGAAAATTTTTATGTCAATCATCATGTTTTCACTCCATGGTCTATATGATGGAGATGTGAGGAGGCAACAAGAGCTATTGTTGCTCTAGTTACTCTTGGTAGAGTATGGGCTGATTTTCTCCCATACCTTACACAGTGATTCAGGAGTGGTAGATGGTGACATCTACTACCAGGATATGATATTCTTGACTTGGACCTCCAAGCACAAGAAGAAGTCTTGGCATGCAGCACATGAGGATTTTCTCTCTAGTCACACTTATTTCATGAGGACATACTGTATTGTCATGGAGGGATTCACTTGGGAAGGCATTGAAGAGGAGATGCACCATCACATGAGGAGATGCATGGATTGTTTGGAGGAGGGACATAACTATTTGATAGATTTATCACATCCACTTCCTTCCTCATTAGGGATGAGAAGAGATCCATCTATGAGCCACTTCACCAACTTGTTCAAGGTACATGGTAAGGATTGTGTTTATGTGCATCATGATTCACTTACCATGTGCTTGTATTTCTTTGCCATCCATGTACAGGTCATTTCACCAAGAGGGGGCATTATTTATTATAGAAATCATAGTCCATTTGGGGCCATAAGTAATGATTGTGATGGCCACTCCCTAGGAGATCTTGGGGAGATTATGTCTTATTCAGGGTGTGCTCAATTTTCACCCCATATCATACACCTTCTCCAAGAATGTGAGAAGATTGGGGCAGCAAGCAAGTGGTTGGGAAACCACTTGTCATATCATATTCAATGGTATTTAGGATTAAAATTGCGCTGGTTGCACTTGAGGGACCATTTTCCTTCTCTAGTACTACACATGACAGCTAGTAGGACTTTGATTGTGATCCCATATGTTGATGATGTTCTTATCATTGTTGGGGACATGATTGGAGGGATGACACATAGGCTGGATGTGTCCATTGGGAATGATACTTCCCAAAATTCTTCATGCTTCAGGGGGATCATGGGACATTATATGGCTGCTACATTATATCACTTGTTTCCTTATGAGGTGAGCCATATGGTTAACTTGAGCCTTTGGGAGATACCTCTCATGAGAATTTGGGAGGATTTTTTCTATGAATTACCATTCTAGAGGGTGATTCATTTTGTATGGATGATAGCTTGGGGATTGGAGCTCCACATGGGAATGAAGGTTCCCTATATTTTTCAGTTCTATCCTTGCAGTTTCCTGAGGAAGCTCACCAAGCATATAAGGAAGGGGATGGCAGCCATGGGGAGCATGTTTTAATTATTATTATTTTTATGGTATGTTATGACTTGTGGCTCTCTTCAGTTGTTTAGCTAAGATTACAGTGCTGTTTAGCACAAGGGTGTTCCCGAGCGAGAATCCCACCTTCATCCTTGGGGGTCTTCGAGTGCCCACTCAGGAGAAGTTATTGAGAATTATTTCCACATTTCGACATTAGGCCAAGCTATAGATTTCTACTACAACACAATTTCTATTTGGAGTTGTGTTGAGTTGTAGGGTACAGCAGTGGAGGGTTTCATTGGATCATTTCTAAGCTTGTATTCAGTGGAGGAAGCATTATTTCCATTGGGAGATTAGTAAGGAAGGTCCCTATGCTTCATATCATATTTTGGCATCAGGCCAAGACATTACCATCTCCTACAACGCAGTTTCAGTCTTGGACTGCGTTATTTCATAGGGTAGTTGTAGGAGTGGCTTAAGTACCACATTTGGGAGGTTATATCTTCATTGGAGGGATCAATTATTCATTGAGTGAGTCTATTGGAGGAGTTCCATTCAGATATACATCAGTTTCAGCCACCTCCTTCTATGTGCTTTAGTTGCAGTGATTCTTCAACCCTAGGGCTTTAAATCACCATCATATATTTTGGGTATTTTCATAAACCCTTCCTGGGTTGTCTTGGAAATGTGTATGGGAGGATAGATCTCCATTTTTAGCATTCTAACATCAGATCCATCTATTTATGTTTTCCAGCTGTAGTTTTATGGACTAAAACTATGTTGTACTTGCTTCAGTATTTTGTGTAGCAGTTGTATTACTTGTATTGGTGCTTTTAGAAATTAGAGGCTTCTCTTGCCTAGCTTGAGGGACTTGATCCCCGAGATATTATACTCATTCACTACTTTTATTCTTAATACAATGTATATATCTTTGGCTCAGATGTAATGTGTTGACATTTGCTTCTATTTTCCATTATTTTGTGTTATATTGCTGCTCTCCCAATTTTGGGGATATTACACTGACATATGACTGCATCAATCTAACCGATCCTTCCTACTAATTTTGTATTATGGGATCCTTGTAGCCAGGTTTGATACATGAGACATGCCATCTCAATGGACCTTGCCTAATTTCCTTCTTGGGATTATATCTTCACATCACCCCACCTCTCACCTGGACGTATAGCTGCATGTACTCCCTCTTCCCTCTGGCTAGAAATTCCCCCCTCCAGGAGGTCTCTGCTTTAGTGGACTCTTCCATTCGGTCTCCTCTCTTCTTCTCCAATTATGGCTGCTCCAAAACCTTCTGATACTGCTTCTGAGGCTGCATGTTGAGAAATAATTTCTCCCTCTCAACCACCAAGTCATTAACCATTACTTTGCTCCTCAAATATTTTCATGAATCCTTGACATCAAGAGCATTTAGGTTTGTGACTCTTACATTGATCTGTTTCACTTGTCCCGTGGCTATGTGTTTAAGGAAAACCTTTCCTTTTCTAAACGTCACATCATAACCACGGTCTTCCAATACCGCTACAGAAAAAAACATTATTCCTTAGGCCTGGAACATACAAAACATCTGCCGGTCTGAGAGGGTAGCCAAACTCCCTCTGAAAGGTAATTGTACCTATGCCAGTGATGCTATACCTCCCGTCATCTCCAAAATCTATGTTCTGTTGGAGGTCCTTCTCCTCCAAGTCACTGAAGAGATCTATATTCCCTGTCATATGAAATGAGGCACCATTGTCTAGATACCACATGCATCCCATTAAAGTGTTTTCCATGCATGCAATGAGAGTAAAATGAAGCTCGAGATGTGAATCTAGTGCTTCACCCACTGCAACTTCAGACTCCTTCTTACTTTCCCTCTTCTGTGGACAATTTGAGGCATAGTGCCCATGCTCGTGACAGTGAAAACACTTGATCTTGGACAAGTCTCTCTTGCCCTCTTCACCTTGGGACATATTTCCCTTGTCTTTCTTTCCTTTTCCTAATAATTCACAATCTTCTTCTTTATTGGTGCTATAGGTCTCGTCTCTAGTGCTCCGCCTTATCTCTTCTATTACAAAGTTGGACCACAAACGCTCCCAGTATGGTAACTTATCCCTCCCATTCACAGAATCCTGATAACTATGCCAGCTCTTGGGAAGGTGCAGAAGTTATAGGCTCACCAAATCATCTCGGGCTACTATCATACCACACTCCAATATCATCTCGGCATTGAGTGAACTTTGCTAAGAATGTTGGTATCATCTCACCCTCCTCCATCTTGAACTTTCTGAGCTTGTCCTTAAATTCCAACTTCTGGTGGTCACTGCTATTCTAAAACATATCTGTTAAGGAATTCCACATAGTATATGGAGTCCCCTTCCCATGGAGACTCAAGAAAATATGATATTGAACTCCCTCTAACAAGATCCTTATTGCCTTTTCTACCTTCTTCTTCCATGCGTTAAGAATCTGGGCATCTGCTGCTGCGGGCTTGGGAATATCAGTATCTATGAATTCATTCAACAAGGTGTCCTCCAACACTACCTCCATCATGTCCTTCCATGAAATATAATTCGAATTTCCCTTGAGTTCATATTTGAGTCTCAAGCCATTGAAAGACATCTTGATCACCTGCTAGATCCTGAAGAATAAATCTGAAAATTTGAACCTGTTCAAGACAAACTCAATTTCTTCTCTTCTATTGTGATTCTTATCACTCTGATACCATGTAGAAATTTATATCAATTCTATATCAATGGATTCAATCCAATATTTTTATGTACTAAAACAAGATACTGAATCCTCCTACAATATTTGTGGAATACAAAACATGATCGCACAATCACATGCAAGTAAGAGAAAGAAGTAAATAAATCACACAACACAAGATGCTCTTGTTAAGAATTTACTGGAGAAATAATAAATTTACCGAGAGGAATAATAATCATGAAAAAGAACCAGCAACAAATCATAAACACTAACACAAATATTTTACCGGGAAAACCCCAAACTCCGGGGAAAAACCCAACCAATGAAATTTCATTAAACATTGGCCAAAACCCTTGCCAATCCGGCCAAGTGAGCCTTCACCACTCACCTCCAAGCCTACCTTACAATGAAGTATTCCCAGCCTTTTATAGGCTCCATTACATGCAATACCATGGGCTGAAAACCATGGGTGCACAATACCATGTGCCCCAAAACCACTACTATTTACCCTAGTCAACATTGACTTTATCCCGAGTCAATTTTACCTAACAATTCCCCACTTAAACTTGACTTGGGGATTATTGACTAAATCTAGCCAAACCTGCTAGATGAGACAACCCCGCTCACTCTAGCTCTTCCCCCCTCAAATTTTTACCCAGGGTAATTGTTAACTTGACATCCCCCCTATCACCTAGGTCTAACCCAGACTTTACCAGTGATTACCTAGGGGTACACATGCCATTCCAGGTCTTACAATATTATGCCCATTTACATGTAAAATTAACTCCATTATAATATATATTTTTGTTTCATTGTTGTTGTCTTTGTACATATGAAATCAATGTCCATATAAAAAGAACCCATCTACCGGATTACATGGGTCACCAACTTCTGTAACCGCCAGTCTTCTAGGAGTTCTCTTCAAATACATGGTTCATCAATTAATTAATCCACGTGCAAACATCCTCTCATCTTTGAATTTCTCGGACCAACTTCTTATCACTGCTAGTAGCGAGATCTAAGCTGGCAGCACCATTGTTCTCTTTATCCATTGAGAAACCCTCCATGTAATTCCCCATGGAATCAATCAATTGGATATTTCCTATTTCCTAGAAACACCATGCTCCGTATGGCCAGATCTGCAAAAGGGTGCATTTATTTCTCCATTCACAGGCCAATAAAACCCTTGGCTACAAAAGTGTCCCTCTGAAGCCAAATATGGCTCTGATACCATTTTTTAGGAATTACTGCAGAAATAAAATATTTACCGAGAGAATAATACACATACAAAACCCAACAACAAATCACATAAACATAAACACAATGTTTAACCAGGAAAACCCCAAATCTGGGGAAAAACCCAACCAACGAAATTTCATTAACCATTGGCCAAAAAACCCTGGCCAATCCGGCCAAGTGAGTCTTCACCACTCACCTCCAGGCCTACCTTACAATGAAGTATTCCCAGCCTCTTATAGGCTCCATTACATGCAATACCATGGGCTGAAAACCATGGGTGCACAATACCATGTGCCCCAAAACCACTACTATTTACCCTAGTCAACATTGACTTTATCCCGAGTCAATTTTACCTAACAGCTCTTGGGGAAAGAAACTGCTCAAAATTCCGCTATAATATATTGTATAAAGTCAAGGAATCATGAAACAATACAATGCTTAATCTCTCATGAGATTCTCCAACACTGCTAATTGTCTCCCACTAATCTAGGCAAACTTGGACAAATACATAGCCAATTCTCAGTCTTCCTTTAGCCTGCCTTGCTCACAAAATTCCTAAATATTTATACCCCTATTAAATAGGAAAATCACCCTTCCTTAATTATACAATCCGTCATGGCTTCCTCATGGATTTATGGATCCATAATGCAATTGCACATGGGAAATTCTCTAAAAATACAATTGATAGTTATATTCCCTTTAACCTCTATATCAATTGGGTCATCCTCAAAACTAACATGCATGCAAATAATAATATTGAATCATAAGTTATCTAATTGATCATTACTTGTGAACTAAATATAATTTAAATAATTGGACCTCTCACTAATTCATCATTCAGTTAGAACTAGTTAAATTGATTTCAACTCAATTAATTGAGTTAATTGATTACACCTACACCCCACTAGTGCATTAACTGCAGTTGGACTCCCAAAATATTAAGATCCCTCTACATGCCTCATCTTATACCCTCAACTCAAATTTCTTGAGCTAACTCAATCATCATGACTTGGTTGATTGATACAAGTATTTATGAGATGAAATTACAATTTATTGTCCAATTTATTTAAGGGAAAAATAAATTAGACACCTACATTCCTCACTAGTGTGTAACCTCACTAGTGTCTAACCTCGCCATTATGTAACCTCACCAGTGTCTAACCTCACTAGTGTGTAACTGAAATTCCTCATTGAATTTCCTCACCAATGTGTGTGTATTTTTTTTCCTTTCTGGTTGCCAATTTCATTGTTTATTGTTGCAAGTTTCAACAAGGCAGGGAGTCGAATGTGTGAAAACTCAAGAGAGGCATTTTATGGGCTGAAGCAAGCACCTCATGCTTTGTACACCGGGATTGAAAACTATTTCATTGGGTTGGGCTTCACCAAGAGTGAAGCGGATGCAAACCTATATCATATTGTGGCTGATGGTAAGCTTTTGATTATTGTACTTTAAGTCAATGATCTGATACTAACAGGTGTCGAAAAACTCATAAATTCTTGCAAAGAGGATCTTGCAAGAGAATTTGAGATGAATGACATGGGGATATTGCACTATTTCATGGGATTGGAAATATGGCAAAGAGATGGGGAGCTATTTGTATCTCAGGGAAAGTGTTCCAAGGAGATTCTAAGGAAGTTCCACATGGAGGGAAGCAAACCCATGGAGACTCCTCTAGCAGGAAATTAGAGGAAAGAGGATGCTACTTCGGGCGAAGTAGTGGATGATATTGTTTACAAGAAGCTTGTGGGTTCACTCATGTATTTGGTGAACACACAACCATACATATGCTACGTAGTTAACCAACTGATCCAAGCTGTGTTTAAGCCTACCAAGCTCTTTTGGAAGGAAATGTAGCATGTGTTGAACTACCTCATAGGCACTATAAAGTATCGATTATGGTACAAACAGATAGAGGGAGTGAAGCTTCAAGGATTCACCAATGCATATTGGGAAGGGAGTCCATCCGAAAGGAAGAGAACATCAGGGGGAATCTTCAGCATAGGATCAACAGCAGTTTCCTCGTACAATAGGAAACAAAGATCAGTTGCACTCAGTTCAGTAGAGGTAGAGTACATGGTGGCCAGTCAGGCAACATGCGAGGCCATTTGGATGAGGAAGACACTTGTTGTTTTTTTTGGTTGACATATGGAACTGACAGTGATACATTGTGATAACCAGAGTTGCATCAAAATATTAGTTAATCTGGTATTCCATGGCATGTCCAAGGATATTTATATCTGGTGTCATCATCTTAGATATTGTGTTCGAAGGTGGATTATGTCAATAGATTACATTCCCACGGAGGAGAAATATTCATACATATTAACGAAGACGCTGGAAAGAAGAAAATTTGAATTCAAAAGAGACAGGATTAGGGTAGCAAATAATCCATTTATTTTTGAGAGGGAATGTTGAAATGGCACCCAAAGGGGGCTTATGATTTAAGTTTCCTTTAATTAAATTGGAAGAGAAATTTTAATTTCATCTCATGACAACTTGTGTTAGTTAACTAAGTCAGAATGACTAAGTTAGCTTATGAAATTCTAGTTGAGAGTTAGAGAGGAGGCATGTAGAGTTATCCCATGATTTTAGGGGGTCCAATTATAGTTATTTGTGAGTTGTAATTAGTTAACTAAATTAATTGAGTTAAAATAAGTTTAACTAGTTGTAAGTGAGAGATGAGCTAGTGAGAGGTCTAGTGAATTAAATCTAATTTAATTCAAAAGTAGTGATCAACTAGTTAATTGATAATTCACTATAAATAGTTGTCGTGTGTCAGTTCTAAGAAAGGCCCACTTGATACTGGCGTTAAAGGGATGATAACTATCAATCGTATAGTTAGAAGATTGTATAGGTCAGTTATGGAGTCATGAGGAATCCTATGATGCATTGCACAATCAATTCCAAGGAATTTCCTATTTAATATGGCGAAAATTACTCCATGAATCCGTGAGAAACGTTGGCTAAGCAGACGCTGAGAATTGGTTAAGTATTTGACTGATTTTTCCTAGATTAGAGTGATGTTGGTGGCATAGTGCAGGATTTTCTCGGTGAGAGAAAAGAATTGTATTATTTCATGGTCTTGACTTTATCCAATATAAATATAGAGGGGTTTTAGGCAGTGTTCTTTCCCTAGATACATCTTGTTTTGTCTGATTGATTGTTTCTTTATCTTACTTGTTATGTGATTGTGTGATCGTGTTTTGTTTCTGCAAATTGTAGAAGGATTCAGTGTTTTACTACATTACCAGATCAGTTTGATTCTCATTGTTAGATTTTCTACAGAGAGCACATGGAGATAATTTATTAACTATAGTATCCCATGGGCCACAGGGCTTCTTTATACTCACAACCATTTTATATTTGGAGAAAGAGAGAAAAAAAACCACAACTTCTAGTTGGGTTTTCTCCCGAAAGGGTTTCCTAGGTTATATATTATGTTAATCATGGTATGTGATTTTTAATTACATTTTTCTCTATTTCTACATAATTATAATTTGCATGCATATGCAATAAATATTAATTTACATATCTAAAAATATAAATATAAATAAACCCTCACAGTATAGATTTCATATTTTAAGTATAATTTTATCAAATATGTTGTGATGAACTATCCAATCGAATATCCATTTCAATTTATGTATTAGTCAATGTAAGGTCCTCAATTTCACATTTAACAATCATTAACAAAATCTATACTACACAATCCAAAGTGAGATTTTTGAAGAAGAACATATATCAATTGACTATTTAATACTTACCTGGAACCGTGTTTGAAGATGTTCATGATCCACCATGGCTCTAACTCCCATTACCAAACCGTCGTTTTCCTCCCATCCTATCTGAGGTAAACCTCTCTGGTCCCCAGATCCAGAAGACAAGTCTTATGGCCCTTGTGCCTGTAATATTCCAAATCTGGAACATCACAACAAGCCTGCTGAAATAACGCACTCCTAGGAGATTGATGCATAGAAATGAGTTTACAGCCTTTGGATCCCTTAGATTAACAGATCTGGGTTCTATATCCAAAGGGGAGCAAAAAAAAATCAAACTAGGTGTGGTAAACAGACCACCCACCACCTAGTCTAGCTGAAAAACACCCTAAAAGAGGGGTTGCGGCTATGCACAACAAACTGCTTCAAAAATAACGCAATATTGGACAGTATGAGAAGGAGGCCATCAAATATGATTAACTTATGATTATACAACAAAAAATTAGAATTACAATGAAGCTCTTTCAATATACAGTAGAATACAGGAGACAATAGAGCAAGAAATCTTCAGAAAAGAGGGCTGGAACACATGTATAAACTGTAAAATGGTTCAACAATGTTATTTTAAGGAGCTGTAGCAGCTAAATATTACAACTCAGATCTAGGACAGATCTGTGGAAAAAAAATCAGATCCATTTCAGATCTGGAAACTAGATAGTCTTATTTACAAGATCCCCTTGAGGTTTTGACCAAATCATGCATAACAAAGAGTAGATCTGAGTTTTAAGTTGCAGATATACAAAACGCTTCAGAATTTTCTGAATATGACTTTACATTAAAATATATTAGATCTAAATAGAACATGTATTAGCAAGCTAATCCATGGATCACCAAAGTGAAAGGCAAAGCCCAGCACCAGAGATCTCTCATAAAAAATGGGATCAAAACACCCTGCAAAACCTCTAATGAAAATACCACAGTTCCTCAATGAAAACTGCACTGTAGCTTGAATTAAAATGATGGCTTGATGCCAAGATACAAATTTGTAGCTCAATATGTGGATTCACTCTTCCAGGAGGTTAAAAGACACACTCCATGAGAAGAGGCTCCAATACAAGCTAGATCTATACAGATCTAGAGTTCCACTTGCTACAGCCTACAAAAGCAAGCAAACCCTCACTGGATCTGCATTGCAGTTGGAAGTAGAGCTTGGCCCAAAGCCTGATAGTGGATCAAATCAGAAAATACTCCTCCAAGAATCCTCAATGGAAGAGGTGAAATCCTTGCATAGGAACTCCAAGTGCTAAGCAGCACAATCCTCCACTAAACAATAGAGAATAGTATTTGTCTAAACAGACAAGATACTCAGAAATATAATCAATCAAAAACCCTCTCTTGCTGCCTTCCCCTTCCTTTTATAAGATGAGAGTCTTCGCAAACCCTAAACCACCTTGATGAGTTAGCTCCTTTCACATGAGGGGCCTCCTTCTAGAACTGCATTGTCCCTTTATGAGGTACATTGAATCTAGACAACATTGTAGATTTGGTCAAGGTTGACCCAGTCTCACAGCTCAAACCCCTTTCACACCTGCAAGTGATTTATTTACATGGCCCTGATTTATCCTTGTTCACATGGGCATTGATTTATTCAGTATTTTCAGGAGTTTTACATGTCCTCCTTTATTCATTTATTCATGCAACAGAAAATAAAACAAAAATGTATATTCCTCTTAGCTTAGGCTAAGTAGGAATATTACAGTCCTCCCCTCCAAAATGTTGCTTGTCCTCAAGCAACTGATAGGGTAAGATATTTAGTACTTCTCGTCCTCCATTGATGGCACCATCAATGATCAAGTCCTCATCATAAACCAAGTGCTCATCAAGCCAATACATCATGAATTGTTCCTCCAAGATCAACATAAGATGTGCATAGTCCATCCCACCAAGAGTGAAAAACTCAACAGAAATAAACATGGCTGGAGCAATGCTCCATATAAAACATGTATCATGAAGTATCAATGCCCATCCTCTCACCATACAGCCTCATAAACAATACAACTATGTCATCCAAGTATGGAAGCAAGACTACAAATATGCAAATAGAAATCTGAGCTTGAGGAGGTGGGTCAAAGTCCCACATGTGATGCCAACACAGTGAATCTCTTGTCTTCATTAGATCCAGGTGTGGCAAGTGGCATTCCCACCACACATTTTCTGCATGAGTCACCTTAACATGGCTGAAGATGTTAAATAAGTTTGGTGCCTTTGGGAAGCACCCATCATGAAAAGGAATCTCCCTTTCAACAACAAGGGACTGGCCAAGTTCAGAATTTCTATTGGCCCTCAAAAAACTATGAGATCCATATGATCTCTCACCCCCTTTAGGAGTCATAGCCTACAAAAACATGGTAAAATAATGTGACAAATCAGAAAATACAACTTTCTTGGCATGATCAGTCCCTTTACCATCATAGTCCTTCATACACATTGAGTTGTGCATGAGCATTTTCCTCCTTTCAAGCAAAGGAAGAGCTGGCTGAGATGACTCTTGCAAAGAGTCCATTGGCTGCCCCAATCCTCCATCGCTAATGCACTCTTGAAAGTGCTGATGTAATTCCTCTCTCATGCCTTCCCAATCAAAGCTCCTCATGATCAAGGTATAGATCTTCATTGAATGCATATGGTTTAGAACTAATTCTTTATGTGCCCCTTGTAGTATCTTCTGCTTGAGCTTGGAAGCACTAGCCAAGAAGACCCTACCATGATGATAGATGACACCCCCTTGGACTAAGTAGCCCTCTTCTTGCTGCATGTCATCTAGTATCATACATGTGTGGAGATATTTGGAATACTCTACAAGCAGTTGAGATTTCCAATATAAATCCACATTGTTCAACAATGACAACACTGATGATACATCCATGGAAGTGCTTGTCATGTTTCTGATCTCTTCTTTGACATTCCCAATGCCAAATATGTGTGTTGGAAGGATGATCCTCCCATTCTTCTTCTCCCACAATGCATATTAAGAAAAGAGAGAGGGTGATAGTGATGCAAGAAGAAGTTCCCCCTCATTCTTGAGCTGTCCCAAGCCCTCCAGCGCTATAACTTGGCCTCTCGTTGCTCCAATCCCTCCTAGATCTAGATTTGGAGCAGCGCTTTGTGAGGCTTCCACCACAAGATTTGAATCTGGTGGCCTTTTAGGTGGTTTTCCACTAGATAGGAATGTCCCATGCATAAAGCTCATGAGAATTAATGAAGGGAATGTGAGATCCTTGCTTCCACTGTGCAAATCCATCTCTGTTGTTTGTGTGGAAGTGCCAGGTGAAGGATAAGTATGCATGCCCTGGATAATTTGGGGCTTACCACTCTTCATTTCCACCCACTCCATCTGCAAAGCCTTCCAATCAGTGGTGACTTTCCCCAATGTAATCAACCATTGGACACCCAAAATGATATTGGTGTCTGGTATGTCAACTAAAAAAAAGTGATCCACTAAAGTGTAGGACCCCATAGTAACTGAGAGTGATGGAACATACTGCATGCATTGCATTGTCCTATCTCCTAGGACCAAAACAGAGAATCCCTCAAAAGTATCAGTAGGGATTTCTCTCCTCTACACAAGATGAATATCAATAAAGTTGTGGGTTGCCCCACTGTCAATCAGCACAGATACCCTCTAATTCACGATTGAACCTTGTACTCTTAGGGTCAATTACTTAGGCACTCCTCTCAAAGATGCAAGAGTCCCACTTATTGGAGAAAAGGCTCCATCCCCATCTCTGGATGGTGTTGGATCTTTCTCATCATTATCAGCGCTGTGACCCCTCCTAGGTTCATCATCTCCATCTTCCTCCTCAAAATCTGAGAGGACTTCTATGTAGTGTGCTTTCCCAACAACACATCTGTGTCCCGGTGCCCATGACTCTTGGCAAGTGAAACAAAGTTTCTTCTTTCTCAACTCCCTCCCAAGATAAATATCAAGAGGCTTCTTGGATAAGCTCTCCTTGGAAGGAGCAAATTTTCCTTCCTTCCCCTTAGAAAAGTGAGGGGCCTTGCTCTGGAAAGTTGCCTTTGCTTTTGGCAAGGCATCTTGGAGGTCTCTATATCTCTCAATGGCATCATGCAAAGTGATGGGCTTGGTAGATTTAACCAACCCATGCAAAGGTTCCTCCAAGCCATCGATGAACATGCAAACCCTCCTTGCTATCGATAGATCAGGAACCATGACTGATAATCTCAGAAACTCAAAGATATAAGTTTCTGTATTCCCTTATTGCTTTAGCTTTGCAAGGCTTATGAAGGGTGCTTCTGGATCCTTCCTGTCAAACCTCTCCACCAGTATTCTAGTAAACTCAGCATAGGTAGTCACATTGATATGTCCCAATGTAGACAACCCATGGAACCACCAATTGTGTGCTTCACCTTCAAAGTGCAGTGCTGCAATCTTGATGGCCTCAATCTCAGGGACTTTGTTCAATTGAAAGTAAATATCTAGTTTTTCTACCCATGCCTTGACAGAACTAGAGGATGATCCATCAAACCTAGGCAAAAATAATCTGCCCATAGAGTGGTGCCTAGCCTAATTATGAAAGAACCCACCATCTCTATACTGTTGCCTTGGTCTTCTTCTATCCTTGAGGTGACAAAAATCTTGGAAACTAAAGTGGTCTTTGAATATCTGATTCTGAGATTCATATTCCACAAATTAGTCTTCAAGGGAAGCTTACTCTTGTGGCCCTTCATTATCCACAGCCAAGAAGATAGGCATAGTGGAGCGTTGTGAAGCTTGTGGGGCTTGTGGCAGGTTCACTGGTTGACTAGTCCAGTGCTGAGACATGTCAGAGCTTTCCCCCAGATGAAATCTCCCAGGATATTCCCTCATTCTGTCCATCCTCATATCTTTTATCTCTTTGGCAAGATCTTTCATGGGCACCAACAAAGTTCTTGCAAACTCTTCTCCTTCTTTATCATCTGCAGTTTTAGGGGCTTTACGCTTGTCTTGATCATCAATAGTGTAATCAAACTTATTGTGACTTCTATTTTGATATCTCTTCTCCCTCTCAGTAAGAGGTTCATCTTCTTCTAATTGCAACATGGCTATGGTTCTCTAAGGAATGCACAAGCTATGCCAAGAAAGGAGCTCTGATACCACTGTAATATTCCAAATCTAGAACATCACAACAAGCCTGCTGAAATAACGCACTCCTAGGAGATTGATGCACAAAAATGAGTTTACATCCCTTGGATCCCTTAGATCAGCAGATCTGGGGTCTAGATCCAAAGGGGAGCAAAAAAAAATCAAACTAGGTGTGGTAAACAGATCTCCCACCACCTAGTCTAGCCGAAAAACACCCTACAAGAGGGGTTGCAGCTATGCACAACAAAATGCTTCAGAAATAACGCAATATTGGACAGTATGAGTAGGAGGCCATCAAATATGATTAAGTTATGAATATACAGTAGAAAATCAGAATTACAATGAAGCTCTTTCAATATACAGTAGAATACAGGAGACAATAGAGCAAGAAATCTTTAGAAAAGAGGGCTACAACACATGTATAAACTGTAAAATGGTTCAACACGTTATTTTGAGGAGCTGTAGCAGCTGAATATTACAACTCAGATCTAGGAAAGATCTGTGGACAAAACATCAGATCCATTTCAGATCTGGAAACTAGATAGTCTTATTTACAAGATCCCCTTGGGGTTTTGACCAAATCATGCATAACAAAGAGTAGATCTGAGTTTTAAGTTGCAGATATGCAAAATGCTTCAGAAATTTCTGAATATGACTTTACATTAAAGTAGATCAGATCTAAATAGAACATGGATCAGCAAGCTAATCCATGGATCACCAAAGTGAAAGGCAAAGCCCAGCACTAGAGATCTCTCATAAAAAATGGGATCAAAACACCCTGCAAAACCTCTATGAAAATAATGCAGTTCCTCAATGAAAACTGCGCTGTAGATTGAATTAGAATGATGGCCTAATGCCAAGATACAAATCTGTAGCTCAATCTGTGGATGCACTCTTCTAGGAGGTTAAAAGAAACACTCCATGAGAAGAGGCTCCAATACAAGCTAGATCTCTACAGATCTAGAGTTCCACTTGCTGCAGCCTACAAAAGCAAGAAAAACCTCACTGGATCTGCGTTGCAGTTGGAAGTAGAACTTGGACCAAAGCCTGATAGTGGATCAAATCAGCAAATACTCCTCCAAGAATCCTCAATGGAAGAGGTGAAATCCCTGCATAGGAGCTCCAAGTGCTAAGTAGAAAAATCCTCCACTAAACAACATAAAATAGTATTTTTCTAAACAGACAAGATACTCAAAAATATAATCAATCAACAACCCTCTCTTGCTGCCTTTCCCTTCCTTTTATAAGATGAAAGTCTTCACAAACCCTAAACCACCTTGATGAGTTAGCTCCTTTCACATGAGGGGCCTCCTTCTAGAACTGTGTTGTCCCTTTATGAGGTACATTGAATCTAGACAGTGATATAGATTTGGTCAAGGTTGACCCAGTCTCACAGCTCAAACCCCTTTCACACCTGCAAGTGATTTATTACATGGGCCTGATTTATCCTTGTTCAAATGGGCATTGATTTATTTAGTCTTTTCAGGAGTTTTACATGTCCTCCTTTATTCATTTATTCATGCAACATAAAATAAAACAAAAATGTATATTCCTCTTAGCTTAGGCTAAGTAGGAATATTACAGTGCCCAAAACTCCAATAACAATTAAGATCACTCCATGACTCTGTTAGAACTCACTGCTCATGTCTCACGCAATTAGAACTCCTCTGACAACATCCGGGTCAGTTTTCCCACCTCACTAACCCATGCCCATCAAGTTCCCCCCCTTCTCCTTTTATATAGAAACTCCTTTCCAGATATTTATTAAAATATCCTCTTTTAATAAAGATATTGGATTTCTAAAATATCTTAGATTTATTAAAATATTATTATTTAATAAATATCTTGGATCTCTAAAATATCTTAGATTTATTAAAATATTATTATTTAATAAATATCTTGGATTTCTAAAATATCTTAGATTTATTAAAATATTATTATTTAATAAATATCTTGGTCGTATTAAATATCTTGGATTTATTAAAATATCATCATTTATTTGCATAAGTCAATGCTTTTACTTTTCTTTGAACAAAGTATTAGTTTATATTTATGATAGTGGTAGGTATAACTTTTACCTTACAATACATTCATTATATTCTAGTGAGTTAGGTATTTACTCAATACTTCAATAATTCACTCATTACTCTACACTAAGATTTTTCAAAATTGACTAGGGCATGTACTAGTACAGTACACGTGATACATGCATATGTAGCTATCATATGCAAGTCTCATATGCATGCTAATATTTCTATATTCCCTATAACTCGATTTGGGTCATTATATACAACCCTCCTTCAGAAAACTTTGTCCCGAAGTTAAGTTTTACGTCGTATATCATTAATTTTATAAGTGATTAGTACAATCATATAAGGGTGGTGTACCATAATTGAATTTTCGTTTAATGCGTGAAAACACTTTAACATTTATGTTTTGATCATTTATTGGTTTACAAATTTAGTAGTCACGTCTTGCCCCAACAGAGTTCCCAAGCTATTCTAGAATCATCCTATCCTCCCTAATCTCTTATGCTCCCATCCTATTCGTCCTCTACAGGAATATGCCATGGCATTATTTTTACTGATCCTACCATTCATATACCTTAAGGGTGTCAATGTCGATTACATCGACCTGATTGACTAGTAAGCATCCTACAGTCATCATCACACGTCTAGGGGAGCGTGACTCTCACAACCCTCCCATGACTCCAGGTTTTGGAGGATAAACTTTGGGCAACATCTCCACCCCTCCTAGTAGGACCAGGGTTAGCACCCTATCATGGAATCTCAGTGCATCTCAATTGTTCTTGGAGTTTTGTCATCATGTGGTCGGTTTGGTAACGATATCATCTGCGATGTGAAACACTTGTCCACAAATTACAACATATGTATTAATATGTTCAAAGAAAATTGTTACCCATATAACAATTTCTACACATTCCAAATATGTTGTTATCTACGATATTGATCCTTGAGTTCATATAAAATACTTGGTTATGTTTATCCAATAGGTCTATAAATTCATTTTCACCTTGAGTAGTCAAGTGCAATCACTCTTTTATTTCTATCTCATCATTTATGTTGATATGTAAAATTATAGATACCATATCCATAACATAATTCATAATTTATATCAGTATCCTTGTACCCACAATGTTTAAGTAAAAATTTCTTCATATTGGTATCCATGTACCAGCAATGTTTAAGAAATTAATATATTCTCACATGTCATAGTACAAAATGGCAGTCTTAAGTATCCATCCAAAATAAGTTAAGATTTATACAAAATAAGTTTTTAAATGCTTATAAATATAACCCACAGTTATAAATGTCACATAGAATAATCTAACACGGATATACAAATAAGGGTGTAGCCACTATTTCCTATACTATATTAACCGATTAACCTTATAAAAGTCACAGGTTGAGACTCTAAATCTAAATGGAGGGATGCTCAAATATTTATGGTTGCATATACAGAAACGAAATGAATTGCAACAAGAGCACAAAACACTTACTGCTTAGTTGAAGTATGATCTAATTTCTTTATACAGGTTGATTACATATGGATCCAGCCAATCTTCTAATTCTTGATATTTATTTGTCTTTTAAGTCTAATTATCTTTGATCTATAATCTAGATCCAAAGAGATAATAATAAAATTAACTTCTTTATCATGTTATTTCAACTCATCTTCAGCCTAAAATCTAGAAGTCAGGGAGTAGGGTTTTGCAGCACTAATCATTACGGTTATGTTGGAGATGGAGGAAGAGTTAATTGACTACTCTAAAGATCCCTTAGTGAGAGGTTTATTTTTATAAAAAGAATTTGTCACTGCTTGAAAATGCATTATTCACTTTGCATTATACTTGGTCTACTAAGAGTGTCATGTTCTCAACAAGATGTCAATTGTTGACAAAAATATAATTTCCTCCTTTAATAAGAAATTCACAATTTACAAGATATGCATAGTCATATTATTAGTATGTTACAGTTTTGATATAGTCTCTTTACTTGCAAGTTTCACCATTTAGAGTCTTAACTCTAGCTAGGATATTACTAGCTTTACCATCATTCCTTAAACAATTGTTTCATTTCTATTATATTGACTCATTTAATCCAAACACATAACACATCACTGGTATACCCTCTCCTTATTCTTCACATTAATCATTTTGTCATTAGTCCTTAGGCCTCATCTTATCACCAAATATATCTTCTTTTCTAACGGTGTATAATTATTATCCTTAATATTTAGCTTTAAACATTTTCCCAATTTATCACTTGCTACTCTTAACAAATTAGGAGTGTTCACAAATCCTTATAGGTCACTGCTTTAACCCTTAACAATCATGTTGTTTATATCCTTAAGAAAATTCTTCTTGATAGAAAACATCCCTTCACTTACTTATACCTGATATTCCTAATATTCCATGTCTACTTCAATTTGAAAATGACATTTATCAAATTGAATTTGTTTTCTCACCTCTAGTCATCATGGTTTTCTTTTCTTCTCTTAATGCATACAATTATTACACTTGGAAATGTTTTTACTATTTCCCAACTTGGGTAAGCCCCTATTAATAAATTCAATAATGTGGATACCAAATGTAATGTATTTATTATTTCAGGTTTTAAGGCATCACATGATAGAATTTATTAATCATACTCCCTGATATCTATACTCCATGGATATAGTTAGTCACTTAAGGAAAATTTTATAATGTGACTCTCCCATTAGAGGGCGAAACGATTATAGATGTTTCCATGCACATAAATTATCCTATAATTGATCAATTTTATTATAGATTCACTCTTTAATCTAATGTCATTGACTTCTTATGTTGCTTTGTGAAACTTCCACTTACTCACCTTTGGTGATATTTTTTCGATCTCAATATTCTAAGTTAATTATGATAACTAACATTTATTATCATCATCAGAAGTTTGTCATTTTTTTCTTTTCCCGTCCTCCCTAGGTACTATATTGATTATATTATGGTAACAATGGAGATCAAACTTTGAAATTTTCCGTTGCACTCTCTTGGTAACTATATCGTCTTGTTCCTATAGTGTGTTTACTACCTTACAGGGCAGTTTCTTCCCATCTTAACATATGTTTCATCCATTTTGTCTTCGTTTGATGTGTACCTTTAGTGAACTATATTTGTACTCTTAAATTGATTACTCATGATTTCTTCCAACATTTCTAGAATAGATAGTCTCTTCTTTCATCCATTAATTTACCTCAAACTAGCTTACCCTTTTGTATGGTTGTAGCTCCACATCTAATGGTCTTGTCATAATGTCCATAGTCATGCTTTAATTACCATTCTTCCTTTCTTCAAGAGTTAACTTCTTTGAAGCAACTCCGCCAAATAATATTTATATATGTCTAAAATAATTACCATGAATCATCTTATATAGTGTCATAATGTCTCTAATTTCTTTTTCCTAAACCACATTGTTTTCATTTCATGAAATGCTACGTTGCCATATTATTTTGTTTTGGACATCGATATACCCTCACGGCTGTAAATGGTTAATTATCTATCTTATCAATGACATAATGGTTGAATCTTAAAATGTCCAATTTAGTGAATATTCAACTATAAAAATTTAAACCTTCACTCTACTCCTTAAACCACTTACACATATACTTGGATAGTAATTAAAGTATTAACTTAGGAAAGCGGTATAAAAGATATTTGCATAATTCATATCATCAATGGTTATAGTTATGAGCTAGTAAGATATGTATATGGAAAGCTCAACGTCACTTGGAGAATGGAATGTTTCAAGTGCATAAAAAAAATAATTAGGATAGTTCCCATTCTAATGTTCAAAATTTACAGTAACAGTTTAATGTTTAAAATGATGTTAATGTGCTCATTTTAATATGATAATTTTGAATGTACTTCAAACTTTACTTGCACGATATACAAAATCTTAAACTTCATTGTGGAAAAATTTACAGCTGATATCCATGAGTTATCTCAACTCCTTTGTCGAATAGAATGTAAAGTAAAAGTAATGGATTAGGAATCAAGTGGGATAGATCTTGATATATGTCTTCAACACATACATTAGCATTAAAAATCCCATCTATTCTAATAAAATGTATCATCCTAGGGTTCATATCTTTCAAATAAAGAATTATATAAAATTTCATTTTATCATTGTTAAAAGCTTCAGTTTCTTCCAAAAGTTGAAAACCACTTTTATTGTCATTGAATACTATGTAACACTAAATACCTTAGGTGAATTATCAAGGATGACTCACAGTAATAAACCCAGGGTTATATTATGATGGTTTCTATAATTATGAAAATAAGGCAGTGATATCCTAGAATTAACACGAGATATCTGCAAATATTTGGAAACTAAGTTATTTCCCAAGGTGATCATTCATCCTAGTAAAGTGCCTATGATTCTATATAATTTAAGGGATTTTAGTTGCTCTTTTACCCAGTAATTTTAGTTCCGAGACTTTGAGATGCCTTCAATTTGGCTGCACTTTATTTATTCCAAATTTTTTGTCTCATGGGACATCTATAAATTAATTAGTTCTAGTTATCCCTATTATACACATAACACAAACACCTAATGAAAGGAAGTCCAAGATAAGTGAGGAAACTTAAATTTCTTTATTCAATATTCCACAAAGCATGTATGTATATATATATATATATGTGTGTGTGTGTGTGTGTGTGTGTGTGTGTGTGTGTGTGTGTGTGTGTGTTGGAAATACTGAGAGGGGAGGGGGGGGGGGGGTGGGGTGAATCAATATTCCTTTCAATTAGAGCATTAGTTAATCTTCAATTATTATTAAGAGGAACACAAATGCACACAGTTTTTAAGGTGGAAACCCACTCCGGGACAAAAACCACCTAATGCTTTTCTAATAATTCTTTAATATTCAACTTCAATTGAAAATAAAGCTCCAACTTCCTAGAATCTAGAAAAGCATTCTTCTCCAGCTCCCACTGGATGGATGCTCCAACACCCAAGATTCTTCAGTAGTCAACTGAACGGATGCCCCAACACCCAATGAGCTACAACTCACCCTAGCATCACCCTACCACCCTATAGAAGAATAAAAGAAGAATGGACTCCCGTACCAGGGAAAATGGTCCACTTTACAATGATATAGAATGATGTAGAAAAAGAAGATATACTAGACCATAACCCCAACTTTGACACAACCACCTAATGATGATCCTAGACCTCCCAACACTGCCTCTTCAACCCTTGGCAGATAGACACTAGTACAATTTGTACAATAATGTATTTACAATGACTAAGTACGATGATACCTTTACAATGATTGTATGTAGTGCTGCCCACTTGAAGACTTCATATGATGAAATTCTTCTTGCTATTATGCACCTTGGTTGCTACTCTTGTCATGCTACCCTCTTTTGCACCTTGCTTTGCTTTGCTGCCGTAGAAAGTCTGGTCCTTTGCAACCCTTGATAACACATGATCTAGATTTTTCTTGGCTTCTAGGAGCTCGATATTGAATCTGGTGTATCTCTGTTATTTCAGATCCTCAATATCTAATTTTTGATCCTATAGTAGTCTCTGAGTCGTCTTTCCAATTCCATAGGTCTGACCCAATTTGGATTCTTCATGAGAGAGTTATACCCAATCTCTCACAATGCCCTAATTATGGACTGTTTCAATAGAGCGCACTTGTACGGCATACCACATGTCACTGTTTCTTCATTTGGCTCTGAAATTGATAGAGATAAAAGTACAGATTGTGAAATATATACCAATTTTTAAGGAATTCCAATCTGATATTCAAAGAGAGAGTTATGATAAATTTACCAAGGTCACTTCTTTGAGATGAATTTCAGGAGCCTGCAAAAACCCTAACTTCCACAGATCATATCTCCAAAAATATTGCGCACCCTAATCTGAAATTTTTACAGCAGCTTCCTCAAGATTTTAGCTTCACCTCATAAAAATTTCAGCTTCTGAACCTTTGTAGAAAAAAATTTAGAGCACAAATTCCATGATGATCTGTTTCAGATGGTGAAATCCCTTGCCTAAGGAGGAAATGAAGATCACAATTTATATAAATGCTTAGGTTGAGAGGGGCTTCAACAAGTGAACGTGGGAGAGATTTTAGGAGCTTAAAAAATATTAATTATGAATTTTCAATGACCCATGCCCCAACCCCATGGGGTTTTAGCCCACTAACTAGGGGTACAAACTTCAAACATGAATATCTCTCAAACCGTGAAGAATTACATGGCGTGCCATATATCAACGGAAACATCTTGACAAGTAGAAACCATAAAAAACATTACTGACCCAGAGTATATTAATTTGGTAGATCAAAAATCCCATGCAATATTAGGTTAGCCCCTGGTGCTACTTGGGTTGACATCAATGACAACTGCTAATCAACAATCTCCCCCTTTGGCATTGATGGCAACAAAAGTACTCCCCCTACGATCATGACACCTCTTCCTACAACATTCTCTCCCCATTTGACATCAATGGCAAAGGGTAACTCCCCATGAAACAAAACCATCTTGTGGAACTGTACACACTTCCACTCCCCCTGACACACAACCATCCTGCAGACTTGTAATCTACTTCCACTCCCCCTTTATATTTTGAAAAAGGAAAATCTAATGAGAACTTGGGAGAATCCCAAGCTTCTAGAAAAGATATTCCAATGCTGGTGAATATTTAATATGTGATTCTTTTGGTGATGCTTGGAATCTTGCTACTTGTCCAACTGTTTGCATAACATCTGGTCGAGAGGCTATTACATATAGAAGACTAGTAATCATAGATCTGTATAACCTTTGATCCACATCCTTAGATGAGTCGTATATGCTCAATTTGCAACCTATTACCATTGGAGTAAGGATGGGTTTGCAATATTCCATTTTAAATTTCTTGAGCATTTCCTTGATGTACTTGGCTTGACATATAAATATTCCTTTCTCTTGCTGAGATATTTGAAGCCCTAAGAAGTATGTGAGCTCACCAAGTAAATACATCTCGAAATCACTTTGCACCTTTGTAGCAAACTTCTTACTTAGTCGATCATCATTGCTACCAAATATTATATCATCCTTTTTAGCTATTAGACATGTTTTAGTTGCTTCATCCAGAACATATATGTTGTTTGGAGCTTGACTTGCTGTAGCCACAACTTCACCATACATGCCTTTCCTGATTTCAAATTTTGTGGAGTTGAATAGTATTGTGTGTCCTTGTTCAGACAATTGTCCAACACTGAGCAGATTATGATTCATGTTTTCAACCAATAGAACATTCTTGGCTAGAGCATCTTTGCTTCCGAGAGTGACAGTGCCTGATCCTATAACATTTGAAGATCCATCATTTCCAAAGGACATGGTTCCATCCTTCTTCTCTTTCAGAGATACAAATTTATTTCTATATCCAGTCATATGCGTTGAGCAACCGCTATCAACATACCACACATATTTGTTCTTTTGAGCCTTGAGAGCGAGAGCACAATTATCATTCTTCTTCTTCTTCCATGTTCGTTCATTCTGTGGCTTCGAAGATTCTTCTGGAGGATTTTCAAGTCTGCAATCTTTGGCTATGTGTCCAAAGTTTTGACATTTGTAACATTCAATATTATTTCTTAAATGTTCAAATCTATTGATGTTTCGCTGAGCCCTGGGAGGTTCATATTTGACAGATCTCCTGGAATTGTATTCATTCCTAGGGTACGTGCGACATTCTACAGCTTTATGACCAAATTTTCCACATGAATAACAGTGGCCATAAAAAATATGTTGGTACCTGGATGGAAATTTTCTTCGAGGAATTGTCTTCCAAGGCTGTTCTTGCGAATCTTATCCAATGAAGTCTACATGCATGTCAGATCTCATAGGTTCATTGTATTTTGTTGTAGAAGGTCCTGCTTCTTCTTCTTTGCAACTGATGTCAGTTTTGTCGCTGTAAGATCGTTGATTGTTGATGAGTTCTTCCAATGCCCTTGAGCTGTTGGCATAGTTTTGGATAGTTTTTCCTTTCTTCACTTCCTCACGCAGTGAGAATACTTCGGCTTCTAATTCTTCCCTTAATTGGTTGCTTTCTTCCAACTTCTTTTGAAGTGACTCTTCAATGCATTTTTGTTCTTCAACTTCAATTTTGAGACCTTGAACTTGTTCTTCAAGAGTATTGGAATGGATCTTCTCCGCCTTGAGATCTTTTATAAGCTTGATTGCTTCCTCATAAAATTCTTCTATGGTCCATAATTCTTCTTCGTTGTTTGATACCTCTTGTTTATTGTGCTTGGCCATAAACAATACTCTCTCATTGGCTTCTTCTTCAATGTTATTGTCTTCATCAGATGAGAAGCTATCTTCTTTAGAGAGACAGTTCCTTTTGGATCCGTGCTTGTTGAATTTATTAAATCCTTTCTTTCCTTTTGAGTTTCCATTACTTCTGTTTGGACATTTTGCTGCAAAATGCCCAACCTCATTACAGCTGAAACATATCAATGGAAGTTTACCTTTGAATTGTCCCTTACCAATTTTTAGTTTTCTCGTGAAGTAAGCATATTCTACATCTAAAAGACCTTCTCCACCATCTCCCTTTTCTTCACACTTGCAGGTGCATGTAATTTCAATTGAAGGTTGTTTGTCCTTATTGGTTTGCTTAGATGCAACGAACACAGTTTCTAGATTTGAAGTACCCTTTTCATCATTAAGTCTCATTTCATATGCTATGAGAACTCCATGTAATTCTTCCTTGCTGAGTTTGTCCAGATTTGCACTGTATTCTAAGACAGATACCTTTGGGTTGAATCTCCCTGGTAACGTTCTAAGAATATTCCGTATAATAGTCTTCTCATCAACTGGCTCTCCCAATCCTTCCAGAGTATTGGTTATTTCATCAACGTATTGAAAATATGCAGTAATGTTGCAATCTTCTTTCATTCTGAGTTGCTCAAATTTTTCTCTATAGATTTGAAGCTTTGCTTCTTTGACATTTGAGTCACCTGCCTATATACTCTCGAGCTTGTCCCATACATTTTTGGCAGTTTTACAACCCAACACCTTATGATAAGCAGATTCAATAAGTCCACTGATAAGAATATTCTTTTCTTTTGCATCATTTACCAAATTCTTCTTACCTTGTTCATCCGTAGTTGATGTAAATGCATTTTGAACAGTGTCCCATACTTTGTAACTTTGTGCCAAGAGATAGACCTCCATTATTCCTTTCCCGAGTGCATAATTATTTTCATTGAATAGAGGTACACCATTCTTGGTATGCTCCATGACCTCCTTCCAGCTGTTAAACTACTATTGAAAGAACCAAGCTCCGATACCAATTGTTGGAAATACTGAGAGGGGGGGGGGGGGGTGAATCAGTATTCCTTTCAATTAGAGCATTAGTTAATCTTCAATTATTATCAATGTTTGTACAATGATAGCAACAAACAAGATGAAAACAAATGCACACAGTTTTTAAGGTGGAAACCCACTCTGGGACAAAAACCACCTAATTTTTTTCTAATAATTCTTTAATATTCAACTCCAATTGAAAATAAAGCTCCAACTTCCAAGAATCTAGAAAAGCATTCTTCTCTAGCTCCCATTGGATGGACGCTCCAATGCCTGAGATTCTTCAATAGTCAACTGAACAGATTCCCCAACACTCAATGAGCTACAACTCACCCTAGCACAACCCTACCATCCTATAGAAGAATAAAATAAGAATGGACTCCTGTACCAGGGAAAATGGTCCACTTTACAATGATATAGAATGATGTAGAAGAAGAATATATACTAGACCATAACCCCAACTTTGACACAACCACCTAATGATGATCCTAGACCTCCCAACACGGCCTCTTCAACCCTTGGCAGATAGACACTAGTACAATTTTTACAATGATGTATTTACAATGACTTAGTACAATGATACATTTACAATGATTGTATGCAATGCTGCCCACTTGAAGACTTCATATGATGAACTTCTTGCTGCTGTTATGCACCTTGGTTGATGCTCTTGTCATGCTACCCTCTGCTGCACCTTGCTTTGCTTTGCTACCGTAGAAATTCTGGTCCTTTGCAACCCTTAACAACACATGATCTAGCTTTTTCTTGCCTTCTAGGAGCTCGATATTGAATTTGGTGTATCTCCGTTATTTCAGATCCCCAATATCTGATTTTTGGTCTTGTAGTAGTCCTCTGAGTCATCTTTCCAATGCCACAGGTCTGACCCAATTCGGATTCTTCAAGAGAGAGTTATACCCAATCTCTCACAATGCCCTAATTATGGACTGTTTTAGCAGAGCGCACTTGTACGGAATGCCACGTGTCACTGTTTCTTAATTTGGCTCTGAAATTGATAGAGTGAAAAGTACAGACTATGCACTATCTGTAAATTTTTATAGAATTTCAATCCGATACTCAGAGAGAGAGTTATGATTATTTTTCCAAGGTCACTTCTTTGAGATGAATTTCAGGAGCCTGCAAAAACCCTTACTTCCACAGATCATATCTCCAAAAATATTGTGAAAATTGATCTGAAATTTTTACAGAAGCTTCTTCAAGATTTCGGCTTCACCTCATAAAAATTTCAGCTTCTAAACCTTCGTAGAAAAAAATTTAGAGTGAAACTTCCACGATGACCTGTTTTAGATGGTGAAATCCCTTGCCTAAGGAGGAAATGAAGATCACAATTTATATAAATGCTTAAGTTGAGAGGGGCTTAAACAAGTGAACATGAGAGGGATTTCAGGAGCTTAAAAAAAATTAATTATTACTTTTCAATGACCTATGCCCCAACCCCATGGGGTTTTAGCCCACTAATTGGGGGTACAAACTTCAAACATGAATATCTCTCAAACCATAAAGAATTACATGGCATACCATATATCAACGGAAACATCTCAACAAGTAGAAACCATAAAAAGCATTATTGACCTAGAATATATTAATTTGGTAGGTCAAAATTCCCATGCAATATTGGGTTAGCCCCTGGTGCTACTTGAGTTAACATCAATGACAACCATTGATCAACATATATATATATATATATATATATATATATATATATATATATATATATATATATATATAATTTAGTATATATTAGTCATCCTAAAATAGATGCTTGTTGAAATTTCAATATCTAATCACATATTAACTATTGAAATTGTGTTAGAGAAAGAGAATGAGAACCCTACGATAGAAGATTTTAATAATAATTCCAACTTACGAGGAAAACTAGAATGAGAAATCATAGTGAGTGGCAACTTGTCTTCATAGACATTTAAATAATGTCAAATTTTCCTAGATCATCAAATCAAGGCTAGACAAGAAAAATCAAAATTCAATTTTATATTTATTATAATTGAAATTTTCAATCTATTCAAAACACATATTCATAGTCCAAGGAGTCTTGAATACACCATGATGGGGTGCTCTGTTAAGGCACTCCTTGATGTGAAGTCATCGGTTCAATTTTCCACCCCGATCTAGATAATATATTGGAGATGATGAAGATGTAGTCCCACCAAGCTTAAAATAAAATACATATTCATAAATATCTTTTGTAATTTATAACTGTAATATATTCAAAATATGAATACACATTCATAAAGATACCTTATTCACTTTTCTTTTACAAAATAAAATTTATTTAAATTTTTGAATATTCAACATATATATTTATTAGGATTTTTATTTATTATTTTTGTATATATTTAAATATTTTCCCAAAGAGAGTAATTTTACTTCCTTTTACGTGGCCATCTTAATCACTCTATTCCAATGTTCCATTCATCCCATCCCAGTCTTTGCTTATCATTTTTACTAAAATTATAATATTTAGATTATTTTTTTTAATGTAATCTCATTAAAATTTGTACGTTCCTCTCTTTAAAGGCCTTACCTTTGTAATATCATTCAAAACATTGGGAACCCAATTTACCCAAAGTCCATAATGTACCAACGGATTATTTGCAATCTTTTCCCTAATTTGAACCCTAATGTTTTCTATGGTCTCACGCCCTTTGATAGCATATACACGTCTCAATAGCCGTTGGTCATATTTAAGAGAAGCAACAAAACAATGCAATGGTTTATGTGAGAAATCTGAGCCAAAAAAACAAGTGTTATGAGCTCAAATGCCACTTTGAGGGTTTTGGCAATATTTCGATGGCCAAGATTGTAGATAATTCAGGGCATGCGGTTGTCACATTCTGCGCTAAATATGTTGCGGAGGCCACCATTAGAGCAGTCGCGCTAAAAAATTTGCGGAGGCCACCATTAGAGTAGCCCTCGACCCTCGGGGAGTCATAATAAGAAACAAAAGAAGATGAGAAACCGCTTTGCGACAGATGCCCATAGTGGTTTCTGGGAAAGAGGTGACCATAGATCTGTTGTTGACAGGTTTTGGTATACAAATCTGCGGCAGGTGCCCTCCCGTTAAACTTTGACTGCTAGAACTGTACTAAAATTGTTGATCTCAGCATGTAACGATGTGGCTCATCGATTATTTCATTAACTTTCATGAGCATGGAACCCCGATCCCTGTACAACAGGAAACCAATGATGTGTAATAGGGAATTTAGACTGTCTTCTAGAATCCCCAATCTTGCAGAGCAGAAGAAGTTCAACCATTGCGGATTTGATTAATTTAAGTAGTTGGTTATCCCGTCAATATAACATGCAGAATGTCTCCTGTTCGAATTCGAATAGCGCCATTTATGTGAATTTTGTTCTCTATTGAATGCAAGAGCTGTCGTTTTCATTTTAGACCCAATTCTCGCTTATCACCTGCTCTACTGATAAAAAATTTCACTTTTGATTTAAGGGCGATATGAACTTAAAATTGAATCCGAAACTTACCCTTTTCTTAGAGCGTGGACGTAGAGTGTACCATTGATAGAGAGGGAAAATATGATACCCAAGGGCTTCTCAAGAGTGATCATATACTCGTTTAAATTTATCAGATTTGCATTGAGTATCGGTGCCGACGCCGCCCTCAGACAGTGCATTTGCCTTTCCCTCCACTCTTATGTGCGGAGTAATTGGTCCTCCTTGTCTAAAGCACATATTCTCTGTTGATCTCGATCTCGATCTCAAGTGGGTACCCATTATACCACTTTAGTGTGACTAGCCTCCTAAAGAGATGGTCAAATCTATGGTAATTTGCTAGCCTAGAAAACCACATGGATTTTAGAAGGAATTTCGGCTGAGTTATTCAATCTTGACACTCTTGAAATGTTGCCATTGTGTACAGTCCAGTACTTATCTTTTAACATATTTATATGGCGGAAATCAGTCACCAAATTTATGAGTGCAATGCTCTTATTTAGCAGAAAGGGCTCAGGTTTACTGAGGTGGAAATAGAGAGGGATCTCGTCCCACAAACATCAGCAAGTCACACTAAAGCAGTGTGACTTGACCATCTCTTTAGGAGGCTAGTCACACTAAAGCAGTATAATGGGTAGCCACTTGAGATCGAGATCGAGATCAACCACTATACTTCCCATAAATACACTCAATCGGCCAGAAAAGGAATGAATGGTCTCCACGGAAAATGATCTCTTTTTCTTTTTCTTCCCCGTAAGATGATTCTCTAATTCAACTGTTGTATTGTTGTTGTCTTGGTACTCAAGCTCTCGGCCAAAAAATATCATGCCAAGGAAGGAAATAACAATTACGCCCAAAATTTGAATTTGTTGTCCAAAAACTTCGAGGAATTTCGCCCAATGTTCTAGAGGATTTCATATCCCCACTGAAATTTATTACGACAACCGTTGATTTTTTGTGATGAAATTGTTGGACAGATGATTACTCAAAGGAAATTACGCTACGCTCTTCATTGGGCTTGGTTCACACACAATTTTTGTTACAAACCAATACATGCAAAACCCCAAGTACGAATATTTGGTTTTCCCTTCGGTGCCTGAAAGGTAAGTTTAAATCTCTGCCTTTCTTCTTCATTTGGGAAGTGTGGCTGGGGAGAAACAGATTAATATTTGAAGACAAGCCATTTCGGATACATCAAGTGTATTCTTTTATCCTTGGTTGGATGGAAGATCGTCCTCAATCAAGTGCTCCTATCATAGATTGCTCCTTCCGCAATAGACCTCATGTTATAGAAATCCCGGCGATCTATTTTGATGGTGCATGCGTGGAAGGTCTAATGGGGTGTGGCGCTTGGATTAAATTATCCCAGCGGGAAAGGATTCACATTCATTGGAATGCAGGCACGGGAACCAACAACAAGGCGGAATTAGTTGCTCTGTGGGGTGGTCTCCGCTTTGCTGTCCTGTTACAGTTACAGGATGTCCATATATACGGGGATTCACAGGTGGTAATCGGATGGGTCAAAAGGACTATGCAAATGCAACGGCCTGATCTTTTGGGCTGGCTTCACAGGACCCAAAATCTATGGGAATCTCTCAATTGTCCGCCTATTTTGCACATATTCAGGGAAAGCAATACCAGGGCAGATGGTTTGTCCAGAAAAGGTTTAGAAACAGATTTTGGGTTGATGCACGTTCTGCTCTTCAGAGATGGTCAAATTCACTGGCAAACTACAATCCCAATTCCATAATTGGACTCTCGACCATGATCCTGGATTCGTTTTGTGTGGCCATGCAATGGGGTTTCAGTCATTTATAGGATGCCTGTGTTGTTATGGTTTTTCATAAAGGGTCTCTATCAGAAGTGCATATGGGATGACTCTCGCTACACAGAATTTTTCATCTCTGCCTATTATGCTACACAGGTTGACATTTTTGTATCTCCACGGGTATTGCCAGTTTGTCACAATTATAGTCTTTTTGCAGGTAAAGATTATATAAAGCGGGCCTGTACCTAATAGGTTTTCGAAGTCCTGCCCTACACATTTTTCCTATGGGCCTGTTCGTTGTGATCTCTCCAGATTGGCTTGTAAATGAGACGATCCAGAATTTTTGGATAGGTTTCCTGATATATCATAATGCTGGGCGAGACAGGTATGTATATGTCACAAGCGGGCACGGTGGACTCTTTCACTAGCGGTATAGTATTATAATCTGAGCTCCCCATTTTTCAGACTTACCTAATTTTGTGGGGTGGCTGGATGGATTTCTGTGATGTTCGTTCTGCTCTGTCCTCATTCACAATCCATTGTCTTTTATTTCTCATCTTTCCTTATCACAATGGTATATCTCCGGAGTCTATACTCTTCTGTCTATTTGCCATCCTATGTTTTTCACTGTCATTGATGGTCATGTTTGATTGGGGAAGGATTTTTTCCTGCTATGTGGAGGCCATATTTTCTATTCTGCTCCTTCTTCTATAAGTGAGCTTTTCTTTTGGCCTGTATATGTTGGTTTTCTCGCTGCTAATCCATACAGCTGAGATTATGATGTATATGTACTGTTTTATATATTAATATAAGCGGTGTTTTTTTCTTCTGAAAAAAAAAAAAGCTTAAGCTGTTGGAATTAATTTCCAACTGCCCAGAAAAGGACAGTGCAGAGATGAGGCGGAAGTTAATTCCGCGGGGTCCGGTAGGTCAGACCAACGGAGGAGCGAACCCCCTCGGAACCGCTGACATCATCTGTCAGCGGGGTCCACATCTTATGCATTCACAAATGATTGCCGGTCAAATGTTTTAACACAGCATTTGTTTTAATTCAATAGTTTGGTTTATTGTTTAAAAAAAAAAAAAAAAAAAATTAATATATGAAATGCATATATATTAAAAGGCCTGAAATGTAATTTTTATTACACAGCAGTGTATATAAAAAGATAAAAAGACAGAGATGTAATTTTAATTACACAGAACAGAGTTTATGGAAGCACAACAATGCTGGAATAAAAAAAATCTAAGTGCCACCAAGTCAAAGCTGTGATCAATGCGTTATCGAGCGGTGCCGGCATAGTAATGAGACCATTAAAGATTTCTGAAGCGGTGAATTTTGTGGTTGTATGTCAGTTAATGGCATTAATTGAACCTGAGATATTTTGTTTTAATACAAAAAACAGAGTGTTGTAATTTTATCAATTACACGGAGAGCAGAATTTTATGCACAGCAGAGTGCGTTTGAAAAAGACAGAGTGTGAATTTGGAAATACACAGCAGCGTATTTTCAGAGAGACAGTGTTTTTGTATTTTTGCACAGCAGTGTGAAATACTTGTATACACAGCAGTGTTTGTTTTAGTGAATGACAGAGTGATAATTTTTGAACTGTGTTTGCAGTAGTCAAAATTATTCTGTAATCCCTCTCTTGAGGAAGAATCTGTAACAGTTTTTTTTATGAAATCGAAATTTTTTTTCTGAGTTGAAACTCTGTCACTGTGAATGAAATTTTTGAATATTTCTCTGTGTTAAGGAAGGGAATTTTTATTATTTGGAATTTTGAAACATTACAACATGGTATCAGAGCTAGTCCAGGCTATTTGAAGGTCAAATAAGCTGAAGGAAAGGAGTTCTTTGTTGCAGCAGCTTCTCCAGCAGTGTGAAGACTCAGACAAAAAGAATCCAAAAGTATTTCTCTATACACTTTTGTGTTATTGTTGCAGAACAGTGAGTTATTTTAAAATACACAGTCAAGTGTTTTTAAATCATAGTTAAGAGTGCAGAATGGCTGGCTCCAGCACTGGTATGGGTATGGGAAATATCCATCTCCCAATGTTTAATGGGAAAAATTATGACTACTGGTCAATAACTATGAGAGCTTTATTTGTCTCCCAAGACTTATGGGAATTTGTTGAGGATGGCTTTGAAGAGCCAACAGATAAACTTGAGTTTAATATGTTAACTCAGGCAGAAAGAGAGATTCTGAAGAGCAATAAGAAAAAAGATGCTAAAGCTCTTTTCTTTTTGTATCAAGCAGTGCATGAGAGTGTGTTTCCAAGGATAGCAGCAACTGTGAAATCCAAAGAAGCATGGGAAACTCTCAAGACAGCTTATCAGGGTATGGAAAAAGTGAAGACAGCAAAACTTCAGTTGCTGAGGAGAGACTTTGAAACTCTCTGTATGAAAGAGTCAGACACTATTGACTCATTCTTCACTCATGTGATTGGAATGGTCACACAAATAAGATCTCATGGAGAGACTCTTGAAGACAAGAGGATTGTTTAAAAACTCTTGAGAAGTTTACCCTCAAGATTTGATGTTATTGTCACCACCATAGAGGAGACTAGGGATCTCACAAAGTTTTCAGTGGATGAACTACATGCATCACTGATGACTCATGAACAGAGATTGGGTAGAAGTGAAAACTCATCTCTTGAGCATGCCTTTAAGACCTAGATGTCTTTCGGAAGAGGAAGAGGGCAAGGCAAAGGAAGAGGAAGAGGCAGAAGCCAAAACATAGGTGGAAAAGACAGCCCTTCACATTCACATGGAAGGTGCAACAGTGAAAATCACAGCCACGGCCAAGGCAGCAGCCAACATAATGCTCAGCAGAATGCTCAAGGACAAAGGTATGATAAATCCAATGTCCAATGTTACCATTGTAAAAAATATGGTCATTATGCTAATGAATGTAGAAAGAAGCAGCAAGATATGGCAAGTGGAACTAGTGCAAATTTCACTAAAGAAAATATCAGTCAAGGTAATTTGTTTTTAGCTTGTAATATGGCTGAAGAAAAGAGTGAAGACTTATGGTTTCTAGACTCCGGTTGTAGTAACCATATGACAGGAAACTTAGCAATGTTTTCCATGTTAGATGAGAGTGTGCAGTCACAAGTCACACTAGGAACTGATAGCAAAGTTTCTGTTATGGGAAAAGGAGACGTGAATGTTTTAACAAGATTAGGTGCAAAGAAATCCATAGCAGATGTTTATTATGTTCCAGGAATGAAATGTAATCTCTTAAGTATTGGACAGCTTGTCCATAAGGGGTATAATGTTTTTTTTGATAATGATGTTTGTACCATCATGGATAAACCACCCAGCAAACAGTGTATTGCTGAAGTGAAGATGACAAGGAACATGATGTTCCCTCTTAGAATGAGAGCAAATTTGAAGAATGGTGAAGAGAAAGCAGCAGTTGCACAAGAGACTTTCCAAAGCGAACCAAAAGATGATAATTGGTTATGGCACTTGACATTTGGACATCTAAACTTTGGAGGTCTTAATTTGTTGAATAGAAAAGGAATGGTAAGTGGTTTACCATTGATAGAGAAACCGGATAGCCTTTGTGAAGGTTGTATTCTTGGGAAACAACACAGAGAAAGTTTTCCTTCCGGGAAAAGCATAAGGGCAAAAGCACCCTTAGAAATTGTCCACTCAGATGTATGTGGACCGATGCAAACTCCATCGCTTGCAAGCAGCTACTATGTGTTAACATTCATAGATGATTTTACAAGAAAAACTTGGGTTTACTTTTTGAAAAACAAAAGTGAAGTGTTTGAAAAATTTTGCAATTTCAAAGCACTTGTTGAGAACCAGAGTGGGCTGCATAGAAAAGTCTTAAGGAATGATAGAAGAGGTGAGTATATCTCTAAAGATTTTCTACGTTTTTGTAGAGAAAATGGGATACACAAGCAATTTACAACTAGATATACTCCGCAGCAAAATGGAGTAGCTGAAAGGAAGAACCGAACCATAATGGACATGGCGAGGAGTATGTTAAAGGCAAAGCATTTGCCGAATGATTATTGGGCTGAAGCTGTACATTGTGCAGCGTATATTTCGAACAGGTGCCCTACAAAAGTAGTTATGAACAAAGTGCCGGAAGAGGCATGGAGTGGCACAAAGAAAAGTGTCACACACATGAAGGTTTTTGGATGTGTAGCTTATGCACACATTCCGTATCAGCTAAGGAAGAAGTTGGACAGCAAGGGGGAGAAATGTATTTTCATTGGATACAATGAGGAATCCAAGGCATACAGGTTATATAACCCATCCACCAAGAAGTTTATTGTGAGCAGGGATGTTCAGTTTATTGAAGAGGAAGCTTGGGATGGAAGCATAGAGAAAACAGTGAATGTTAAACACTGTTTATCTCATGATGAAAATGATGATGAGTTGGCTGAAATACATCCCCAAACAGCAACACCAACAAAAGAGCAGCAAAGCACACCCTTGAGGAGAAATGACAGTGCTTCTCCAAGCACACCACAAGGAGGAAATTCAAGTGCTTCTTCAAGCACTTGTACACCTACAGAAAGAGGTAAGAAATTCAGAAGTTTGAAAGAAATTTATGAACAAGATATAGCTAATGAAGGTATCAATTCTTTGTTTGCTTTATATTGTCATGTTGATGATCCTGTTCATTTCGAAGAAGCCATCAAGGATGAGAAATGGATAGAAGCTATGGATGAGGAAATAAATGCCATAGAAATAAACAAGACTTGGGATTTGGTTGAACTCCCAAAAGGTAAAGATGTCATTGGAGTTAAATGGGTCTACAAGACCAAGAGTAATGCTGAAGGCAAAATAGAGAGACACAAGGCAAGGCTTTTTGTCAAAGGTTATAAGCAGAAGCATGGCATAGATTATGAGGAAACTTTCGCACCGGTTGCCAGAATGGAAACCGTGAGAGCAGTGCTGTCCATAGCAGCACAAAACAAGTGGAAAGTTTACCAAATGGACGTGAAGTCAGCATTTCTGAATGGAGTGTTAATGGAAGAGGTTTACATTGAACAACCTCTCGGTTATGAAAAGAAAGGCCAAGAGCACAAAGTATGCAAGTTGAAGAAAGCTCTTTATGGGCTGAAGCAAGCGCCAAGAGCGTGGTACAGTAGGATAGATTCCTATCTACTGGAAAATGGATTTGAAAAGTGTGAGGGAGAACCCACCCTCTACATCAAAGAAAAATATGGAAAACTATTGATAGTAGTTTTGTATGTTGATGATGTTATTTTTACAGGTAATGATGATTGCCTTATTGAAAATTTTAAAACAGTCATGAAAGAAGAATTTGAAATGACTGACATGGGTTTGTTGAGATACTTCTTGGGAATAGAATTAGAACAAGATGAAAATGGGATTTTTATCTCACAGGCAAAGTATGTTAATGAGGTACTTGAAAGATTTAACATGCAGGAATGCAAATGTTGTGTAACCAGCTCCAAAGAGAGAAGAAAAGAGATATTCACGCCTTAGAAATGTGCCACTTCGAGGGGGCAACCTCCAATACATTACATGAATGAACAATTCTTGGATGATACAAATGAACAAAACCTCCTTCTATATATAGGAGTCCATGGGGCCATAATATAATCCTAGTGGGGCCACAATGTAATCCTAGCCGACCTAACAATAATAATGTAAGGGCACAATAATAACAATATGGGGGTTACGGGGGTACAATAATAACAATAAGGGGGGCTACACTAACATAATAAGGGGCTACACTATTAATATAGGGACTTAACATGCCCCTCTCCTTCAAAAAAGTGTTGTCCTCAACGCTTGAGTAGCTATGGGTGCTTCTGTATAAAATTCTCATCCTCCCATGTAGAATCTTCAGTGGGTAAGTTCTTCCACTTGATGAGATACTCTGAAATTGATCGATTCTGTAGTTGTCGAGTTCTTGTTTCCGTGACCGCTTCAGGTTCCAATATGATTTTTCCTTCCTCATCAGGTTCTGGTAATATTGTTTGAACTGGAAGATTTTCACCGATAACCTTCTTTAAGCATGAAACATGGAAAATTGGATGTACTCGCGAAGAAGCAGGAAGCTCCAATTTGTATGCCATATTACCAATCTTTTGCAACACCTTGTAAGGACCATAGTACTTTGGCGATAATTTATTATCCTTCTTAGCTTGCTTGAGGGACATTTGTTTGTATGGTTGTAGCCGTAAAAATACCCAATCTCCTACATCAAAACTTCTCTCATTGCGATGTTGATCTGCCTGTTGTTTCATTCGATTTTGTGCCAAATTCAGGTTATCCTTTAAGAGTTGGAGAACTTCTTGCTGATGCTCGATGTGATCTTCCACTGCTTGAACCTTCGAATTTTCCCTTAAAGATGATGTGATGGATGGTGGATGATATCCATAAAGTGCCATAAATGGGGTCATTTTTGCTGCGGTATGGAAGGAAGTGTTATACCACCATTCAGCGAGAGGTAACCACTTGACCCATTGTGTTTGTTTATCGGATACAAAACAACGAAGATATCCTTCCAAACATTTATTTACTATCTCAGTTTGACCATCAGATTGAGGATGATAAGATGAGCTATGAGCTAATTGAGTACCCAAACAAGAAAATAACTCTGTCCAAAAATTTCTAGTAAAAATGGGATCTCTGTCGCTAACAATAACCCTTGGGTTTCCATGTATATTTTGAATTGTGTCCATAAATGTAGTAGCAACTGTACTTGCTTTAAATGGATGAGATAATGCACAAAAGTGTGCATACTTGGTAAGTCTATCAACTACCACCATGATGACACTCTTTCCTTCAGACTTAGGTAAACCTGTGATGAAATCCATTGAAATCTCCTCCCAACGTTGACTTGGAATGGATAAAGGTTGTAGAAGTCCCGGGGTCTTAATTGTTTCCACTTTATTCTGCTGGCAAACCAAACATTCCGCCACAAACTTTTTAATATCAGATTTAAGGCCATCCCAAAAAAATTCTTTCTTCACCCTGTGGTAAGTTTTTAAAAATCCTGAGTGTCCTCCTAAAGGAGAAGTGTGCAATTCCAGAAGAATCTTTTGTTTTAGTTGGGAATTCTTACCAAGATATAAGCGATATTTGTACCATAAGGAATCATTTTTCCAACTAAATGTATCAGATGTACTAGGATCTTGCTGCAACTTTTGAATGAGTATCCATACATCTTTGTCCTTCTTCCATTCATCTCTTGCTTCAGTTATCCAATCTGGTTGGATAATAGAAATGGCACAAAGCAATGCTTCCACCTCTTCATTCTTTCTTGAAAGTGCATCTGCAACAACATTCAGCTTTCCTTTTTTGTAGATTATTTCAAAGTCGTAACCCAACATCTTTGTGACCCATTTTTGTTGTTCTTCTGACGATAGTCTTTGTTCCAAAAAGTGTTTAAGACTATCATGATCAGTTTTTGCCTTGAAGTGTCTTCCCATTAGGTAAGTTCGCCATTTCTTTAGTGCATGTAGTATTGCTAACATTTCCTTCTCATAAATAGGTTTCTGTAAATACTTTCCTTTGATTGGACGACTTTCAAAAACAATGGGTCTTCCTTCCTGCATTAAAACTGCACCAATTCCATTTCCTGAGGCATCACATTCCACAATAAAGGTTTTTGTGAAGTCTGGCGTAGCTAAGACCGGTGCTAGGCACATTGCCTCTTTCAGATGTTCAAAGGCCTTAGTTGCTTCAGGAGTCCATGAAAATGCATCTTTCTTCAATAATGTTGTTAGAGGTGCTGCTATTCTTCCATAATTCTTAACAAACTTACGATAATAGCATGTTAACCCGAGAAATCCTCGCAACTGCTTTATTGTCTTAGGGACTTTCCATTCCTTAATGGCTTTAATTTTGTTAGGGTCTACTTTAACACCCTCGTGGGATATAATATGACCCAGATATACCACCTCTTGTACTCCAAAGAAACATTTGGATGCTTTTGCATATAATTGTTTCTCTTGCAATAGTTT